>CAWUFW010000016.1:0-1200000 GCA_963921515.1 Calotriton arnoldi
TGCAGGCCACTGCGGTGCAGAGGACTCTCCACCAGAGTCATCCTCCCTCCCTGTGGCAGTTGCAGTTGTTGCGGCACCAGATGTGGGCACACAGGGATGTGTGGACATGTTGGTGCTAATCTGGCGGAGGCATGTCAATATGTCCCTCTGCACCGCTGTCAGTTCTTCCAATGTGTCCCACTTGGACTCCATGCCAGACATGTGTGTCTCCACACGGGACATGTGGGAGTCCAAGCGGGCATGATGGGCAGCCTGCTGCTGTTGAATGTCCTTGAGGATCCCCACTACCTGGCTGACCTCTCCGGTGCTATTCTGGTACGCATCAGCAATGCGTACCAGTTGTGGGTCATCATGCAGTCCAGACCCCTCTGCAAACAGCGACCTCTGCCTACCACCCCTCCCACCATCCCTGGCCACACGTGCGGGACCTGCGGTGACACGCACAGGTGACCCTAGGCCCCCTTGGGGGTTGGTACTGGGGTTGTTGTCCGTTGCTTCACGGTGGGCTGGGGTCCCTGTGCTGTTGTCAGTCAGTGTCCTTGGTCTGTCCGTGTCGGCGGGGGTGGTCTGTGTGTTGGCAGATGTTGGAGGAATGGGTGCAGGGGGTGCAGATGGTGGTCCTGCTGGTGCTGCATGATGACTCACACCGGAGGTGCCAGGTTGGTCTTCGCCATCCGATGAGGGCAGAGGCTGTTCCACACCAGAGAGCTCAGGGGCCACCGGAGCCTGGGACAGGGACTCCTCCTCATCTGCTGCTGTGTCCCCATCATCACCTGTTTTTGGAAGAGACACACAATGTATGTTATGTTTCTGCATGCATCAATGGTTCAAACACATGACAGTTGTGACTGTACCTCTGGATGCGGCCCTGTACATTGCATTGTCCGAAGTTGTCACAGTCAGAGGTTGATATTGGTGTGGCTCATTGTCCTACCAACCTGATGCATTTCAATGTGGATGTTGAGGTGTGTGCATGACCAGCATTGGTGGTATTTGGTTGACATCCGGACCTCCTTCTCCCCCCAGCCCAGTTATCCCACCATGAAGCATGCCACCCTTGCAGTGGGTGCAGGTTAACTCTCAGGATGTCAGTCAGTGGTGTCCTGCTATTGGTTGGTGCCCAGCTCCCAGCAGGGCCTGGTACTCCCCACAACAGAGCACCATTGTCAGACATCTTAGAAGTGGCTTTTCACTCCCTGTGAGGTGTGCATGCTTCAGTGTGAGCTTGCTGGGCCATGTGGGTGGGGGATGTTGAGCTGTGACTACCACTCCCATCATGCTATTGCCTACACCCCCCTTCCCAGCATGCCCATACTTCCTTCCTTTTGACTCTGCTTCCCTGTGGGGTAGTGTGCCTGTGCTGACAGGATGGCTGACAGTGTTGTCCTGGCGTTTGTTTGGCTACAAGTCCCAAAAGTGTCCCTGTGCTTCACACAGCATAACCCAGTGTGGTTGTTCTTTGTGGGATATTTAATTACAGTGTGAGGCATTGCATTCTCCCAGGTGAGTTGTGTGGAGTTTGTGTTAAGGGGGTGTGTGAGAAAAGCTGCTTGTAACTATGGTCAGAGCTGACAGTCCTCCTTCCCACCCAGCCAGATATCCCACCATGGAACGTGCTTCCATTGCAGGGAGTGCAAGTTGGCTTTCAGGATGTCAGTCAGTGGTGTCCTGCTGTTGGTTGTTGCACAGTTCCCAGCAGGGCCTTGTGCTCCCCACAGCAGTACCCAGTGTCAGCCATCTTGTCAGTTCTTTTCCACTCCCTGTGATGTGAGCATGGTCAGAGTGGTGTTGATGGGCCAATTGTGAGGGTGACCAATATCTGTGACTACAACTCCCATCATGCTATTGCCTACACCCCCCTTCCCAGCATGCCCATACTTCCTTCCTTTTGAGTCAACTTCACTGTGTGTGAGTGTGACAGCAATGGCAAGATGGCTGACAGTGGTGTCCTGCTGTTGGTTGGTGCACAGTTCCCAGCAGGGCCTATTGCTCCCCACAGCTGAGGCCAGTGTCAGACATCTTTGAAGTGGCTTTTCACTGCCTGTGAGGTGTGCATGCTTCAGTGTGAGCTTGCTGGCCATGTGGGTGGGGGATGTTGAGCTGTGACTACCACTCCCATAATGCTATTGCCTACACCCCCCCTTCCCAGCATGCCCATACTTCCTTCCTTTTGACTCTGCTTCCCTGTGGGGTAGTGTGCCTGTGCTGACAGGATGGCTGACAGTGTTGTCCTGACGTTTGTTTGGCTACAAGTCCCAAAAGTGTCCCTGTGCTTCACACAGCATAACCCAGTGTGGTTGTTCTTTGTGGGATATTTAATTAGAGTGTGAGGCATTGCATTCTCCCAGGTGAGTTGTGTGGAGTTTGTGTTAAGGGGGTGTGTGAGGAAAGCTGCTTGTAACTATGGTCAGAGCTGTCAGTCCTCCTTCCCACCCAGCCAGATATCCCACCATGGAACGTGCTTCCATTGCAGGGAGTGCAAGTTGGCTTTCAGGATGTCAGTGAGTGGTGTCCTGCTTTTGGTTGGTGCACAGTTCCCAGCAGGGCCTTGTGCTCCCCACAGCAGTACCCAGTGTCAGCAATCTTGTCAGTTCTTTTCCACTCCCTGTGATGTGAGCATGGTTCAGAGTGGTGTTGATGGGCCAATTGTGAGGGTGACCAATATCTGTGACTCAACTCCCATCATGCTATTGGCTACACTCACTTCACCAGCATACATACAATTCCTTCCTTTCAGTGAGCTTCCCTGTGAGGTGGTGTTCTAGTGGTGGCAAAATATCTGACTGTGTTTGTTGGTTAGATTTGTGCCACTGCCTTGCTCTATTTGTTGTTAGCTTTGTACATGTCATGATACAGTTACATATCACTATGAGATGGCATGTATTGTGTTTATCTAACTAACATACACATCTTGGGATGATTATCTTTTGGTTGCTGTGGATTTGCTAAGGGTGCATGGTTTGACTGTCCCCTTGACAGTGATGTGTGTGTATTGTCACACAATATTGGGTATATTGGTTGTGTACTCACCAGGCTCTGGGATGTTTGATAGTCCATGTACGCTCTCTGGTGGTAGGATGGCCCGCACCTTCTCCTCCCAGGGCCTGAGGTATACTGGTTTGGCAGGAGGGCCACTGCGGTGCGATGACTCAAGGCGTAATCCTTCTTGAGTAGGTCGTTGACCCTCCTGCGCACATCATACCACCTGTTCTGGATGTCTTCCTTTGTGCGCAAACATGGTGATTGTGCATTCACCCTGTCGACGATCCTCTCCCACATCTTGGTTTTCTGCGACATGGGGGTCTGTTGGACCACTGTACCAAACAATTGTGGCTCTACCCTGAGGATTTCATCTACCAGGACTTCCAATTCACTGTCTAGGAACTTTGGATTCTTCTTTGGGGGCATAGTGATGGGTGGTGGTGGGTATTGATGTGTGTGTGTGAGTGTGCAAGTGAGGGTAGGTGAGTGTAGGTTTTTGCTGGGTGTATGTGAGGGTGCTATTTGGGAGGTGCTAATGGTGTGTGGATTGTGTGATGGATGAGTTGTGAGTGTGTCTGTGGTTGCTGTCTGATGGTGTTCTGTGCTGGCAGGTAAGTTGAATTTGCAAAGGATCATGGTAGTGATTTGTGGCTTTTATATCGGTGGAGTTGTGGGTGTGTCTTTGTTCCATGTTTTTCCCCCCTTTATTTATTGACTTTGTCATTGCTTGTTTGGCCCTTTTTTTTGTATTTTTCCTTTGTGGGTTTTAGGCATGTAGAAGACGTTCTTCTGACCGAGTAGGATGCTGCAGTTGGCTCGTGCAGGCTTCTCTGAGTCTTTCAAGCTGTGTTCCTGATGGGTTTCATGTGCGGCGTACGCGTCGGTCGCGGAGTATTGGGTTGCTTCGGCTCGGTTTTGTAGGCGTGTCGGTCGTACGGCTTGGGCTCCGTGCGACTCGGTCTGGTTTTACACGCATTGCATCGTACTGTGCGGGTCGGAGTTCGCGGGTATGTTTCTGTCGGGTTCATTCCTGGTGAGTGTCGGTCGGTTCTATTCACGTAGTTTCCCGGCCGGATAGCTGGTTTCCGTGCGGTTCGGTCGTTCGGCTTGTGTTCCGTACGAGTCGGTCGTAATTCACATGCATTGCATCGTACTACGCGGATCGGGCAGCGCCGGTACGTGTCGGTCGGACTACATTCCCGTACCGAGTCGGTCGGTATATTTTCCGGCCCGAATCGGAATCGGCCCCTTAGTGTCCAGCACCTTCCCTGACTTAATTTAGATTGGAGTGGGAATAGTAAATAATATATCTTTAGTGTCCAGCACTTTCCCTGACTTTATTTAGATTGGAGTGGGAATAGTAAATAATAATTGTTTAGTGTCCAGCACCTTCCCTGACTTTATTTAGATTGGAGTGGGAATAGTAAATAATAATTGTTTAGTGTCCAGCACCTTCCCTGACTTTATAATAATTGGAGTGGGAATAGTAAATAATATAAATATAGTGTCCAGCATCTTCCCTGACTTTGTGGCACATTACGATGGCGGGCGGACAAAGTCCGTCTGCCACCGTAACGGTGAATGGGACCGTCCGCCAGAGGAGCGGCGGTCCCGCTGTAGGCATTAGGATGCCACCGCCACGGTGGCGGTGGCATCCCGCATATATTGAATTGCGGCAGGCGGTGCTGTAAGCAGCACCCGCCACAATGCAATATATGCATGTTGTGCATTTGCATGCACAACGTGACAGGCACCGCGCGGTGCCTGCCACCTTGTGCACGCAAATGCAGGGGGGTACCATAGGTACCCCCCATGTGCACCCCCCACCCCCCCCAACATCTTGGGGGGCCTGCAACGGGCCCCCAACAGCAAAGACTGTATGCTTTTCCATGGCGGCGTTGCCGCCATGGAAAGGCTGCTCTCCGGCACCATTCTAATATGGATGGCGGTGTCTTGCAGACACCGCCACCATATTAGTGCCCTTTTCCGCCCGGTCCCCTGTCAGACCGGAGGAAAACCGGCGGACGGTCTTTCCGTCCGCCAGGGGTCCCCCCGCCATCCTAATGTGGCGGGGGGGAATTGGCATGCGGGCGGTGGAAAATGGCGGGCGATCCGCCCGATATTGTAATGACCCCCTTTATTTTTATTGGAGTGGGAATATTAAATAATATATCTTTAGTGTCCAGCACCTTCCCTGACTTTAATTAGATTGGAGTGGGAATAGTAAATAATATATCTTTAGTGTCCAGCACCTTACCTGACTTTATGTATATTGGAGTGGGAATAGTAAATTATATAAAGTTAGTGTATAGCATGTTCTCTCAATTTATATAAATTTAAGTTTGAGAAGTAAGTTAATATGTGTTGAAGTTAATCTTGTATTTGATTTAAGTTATTTTATTGTTGGAGTAGTGAAGAAGTAAAAATGTATTATAGTGTAAGTATAAAGATATAGTAATAAATGTTTAAATAAAAATAATAAGTTTTACAGTTAATTGATATAACATATATATTTTTGCAAACATTTTATATTTTTTTACATTTAAAAAAAACAGAAACATTTTTATTAAGCATTTTATTTTTTATTAATTATTAAATATGTAGAATAAAAGATGAGAGCAAGTATTTTATTTATTAAAATATATTGCATTTATTTTGATGAGATAGGAAGAAAAAAATATCATGTTATTTATTCATATGTTACATTAATTGTATATTTTTGGTAATTGAAAAATAAATTTTTAAACAAATAGTATTAAGTATTTTTTTCTTTATTACAGTATTATGTTTATTTAAAAAAAAAAAAGATAATGCACATTTGTTATTTAACATTTTAAACATATTATATTTTTGGTAACAGTAGATGTATTTTTATTTTAATATACATATTTATAACATTTGTACATATATTTGAAATATTTTTAACAATTTTATTTTAACAAAAACAACATAAATAACAATTTTGTATTTTTTGACATTTTTTAACATATAGCGGCCTATTAGGATGGCGGGCGGACTTTTGTCCGCCCGCCACCCTAGCGGTGCTGGGACCGGCCGCCAGTGGTGCGGCGGTCCCGCACCGGCGATTAGGATGCCACCGCCACCGTGGCGGTGGCATCCTCCATTCCCAGCATTGTGGCGGGGGGTGCTCACAGCACCGCCCGCCACAATGCTGGGAATGCACTGTGTGCATTGTCATGCACAAGGTGACAGGCACTGCGCGGTGCTTGCCACCTTGTCCATGACAATGTAGGGGGGTACCATAGGTACCCCCCATGTGCAGCCCCCACCCCCCCAACACTCCGGGGGCCCGCAACGGGCCCCCAACAGCGAACTCCGCATGCCTTTCCGTGGCGGCATCGCCGCTACGGAAAGGCTGCATCCCGCACCCATGCTAATATGGATGGCGGTGTATAGCAGACACGCCACCATATCTAGCCCCTTTTCCGCCCGGTCGACTGGTCGACCGGCGGAAAACCGGCAGACGGTCTTTCCGTCCGCCGGGGTCCCCCCCACCATACTAATATGGTGGGGGGGAAATGGGTGGCGGGCAGAGGGTAATGTAGGGCGGATCGCCACTGCCATGTGGGCGGTGGTGATCCGCCCTACATCGTAATCGACCCCATACTTTTCATTTCTGTTAATATTATTTATATGTTTTATATAAATAATATTATTTAATACATAAGTTTTTGGGTAAGTGTAAACAATTTTTTTTACATTATTGTATTGTTTGCAAATTATTTAAACAGTACAATTTTTATAGATACATTGGATATTGTATGTGTATATTTTTATTTTAATAAATATTAATTTCATAATATTTATTAATATAATTTTACAATATAAATCATATTTTAAACATTTTTATTTAAGATAGAAATATTTTTTACATTTTTTAAAAATTAACAGTAATATATTGGTAATATAGAACATTTATAATAATTATAACAGTAAATGCATTGGGGCCGATTCCGATCTCGGCCGGTAGGGCACCGAATCGGATTCGGCTTTACCGGATCCGATTCGGACGCCCTGTTTCCGACCAATTCGAACACCCGTCCGCGCGAGCAAGTACGATGCGAGCGCATGCGAAATCCCCGACCGACTCGTTCCCGGCTCTGAACCGCTCCGACCGACTCGTACGGACTCGACTCGCACCACGCAATGGAGACGTTCCCCGACCGGGCAAGTACGATGCGTGCCTCGAACAGTCCGACCGACTCGCGCCATCCGGCTCAAAAGAGCAGTCGGAGCAGGACTTCGGGGGTCCGTGTCGGACCCCCCTGTACGCGTAGCCGCGCGGGTCGCACACAGGGGGGACCCATGGGTCCCCCCTACACATGCATGTATGGCACGAGTCGCACCGACGCGTACCCGCTGTAGGAGGCGCCCTTGTTCGCGACGCACCCATTGAGTCAATGGGAGCCCATGTACCTGTCGTACGACCGGCTCCCATTGACTTCAATGGGAGTCCGACCGAATCGAGTCCGATAGCATGCGTCCGCATCGTACTCGTTCGGTCGAACTGCTAGAGTCCGGTTCGGTCAGATATCTCTCCGAATCCGACTCGGTCGGAGGGATTTCTGGCCCGAATCGGAATCGGCCCCATAGTATTTAAGGGAGCCATTTTAAAAGTAAAGGTGTATTTTGTAAGCTATCGGTTTTGTTTTGGGTCATTTCTAAGGAGAGCTCGCAGTCGGAAGCTGCGTCGCATCGGTTAAGGTAATATTAATTTTCTTTACTTTAACTTTAATTTAAGTTTATTTTGGAGTTAGTGTAGTAGTGTATAGTGTATGTAGTGTCACGTTATTTTAGTTTAGGTACGGTGTATGTTTAATTTATATGTATTTGAGATGTAGTTAGTTTGTATTACCGTGTGGCCTACAGTTTGCTAGATATGTGTAATTTAATTTAAACTGCAATGGTAGGCATGTATTGTTTGATTATATGTTATGTTTTATGTGTGTTTTTTGCAGGAGGGATTGTGTTTTTTATTTACAGGTTTTCTTCGAGTGGAGGCTATCTCGTGGAGGAGATTGTCGTTTTTTTAAGGAAGTTTGTATTCGTTTTATTAAACTAATTTTACATTAAACTTCCTTAATTTTTGCGTTTTCAGGAGCGTTTCTTTTTAACCTATTTTTCGAGATTTTTATGGTTATCGTTGGAGGACCTATTCCTGGTGGATTGTTTTGGGAACAGTTGTATTTTTACATTTTGTTTTGGGAAACTTTTGAACAATTGTGGATTATTGATGAAGATAGAATTGTTAGAAGGATCTTTGGATTTCTTTTCTTCTGCAACTAAAATTGTAAGTACATTCTTTTAATTTGTATTGGGTGGGAATTAATTATTATGTTACTGTTATAGTTCTTTTAATTGTATAAAATATATTTATTATGTCAAATTATTTTTCCTGTTAAAATTGAAATAATTAACATAATAAATATATTTTATTTTCTGTTTTTAAAATGTTTATTTTACTGTTGGTTTTTATGTTAGTGAATTAGGGTGTTTTAAGTTGTATTTAGTTTACAGTAGACTTTTAGCAATAGTTTTGAGGTATTCTAATCCTTTAGTTGTTGGATAGAGTCTTACTTTGTATTGTAAGTACTCAAACATTTGTTTAGTTTGCTTAGTTAGTTTTGGGCCTAGTTGAGTTATAAATTGTTCCATTCTAAGTTGTTGGTAGCTTTGTTATTTTTGGATAGATTGTAAAAGTTTTAGTAGAGTTGGTGTAGTTCTGCCTGTTGTGGCTTGGAAGGCGTTATAGGAGGAAAAATCGGAGTTAACCGATCCTAGTTACAATGCACTGCAAAGACCCCGAGGGGTTCGAGAGACAAATATTACCAAGTTTGACAAAATAATTTCCAAATGTAAAAGAAGCTCAGACTCTATCGCTATGTCTCAATATGTTATATTATAAGAAAAAAACTTCATCTTTACAATGCACGTATTTAACAGAACATAAATGGTACATCCTGAGTACAGAAAACATTAGGTCAAAAAGACATTATATCATCATGAGATCATTACTGCATGATCTTTAATATTTTTAAAAAGACAAACTAAAAAAAAAAAACAATGCATTTCGGGTCATACCTTCTTCAGGGGTAATCTACAATAACATGTACATATTAAACATAGAATGTAAACATGAAATGTGGACGAGGTGAATCGGCCGCCTGCCGGAAAAATACAAAGAAACATATTTTACAATGGATACACATATGGAATAAAAAGCACGAATTGAATAAAAAGCACGAGTTGAATAAAATATGTCACCAGACCAAAAATCTTTAACAACAAACCGTGTAAATAAGAAATAAACCATTGCATGCACAATATGTCATCGACCAATCTGTGTACACATACACTATGCAAAAAAACACGACACAGTGTCATTAAGTTGCTAGAAAACGGTGAAAAAGAAACGAAAAAAGAAACGAAAACAGACCACATGGTGTTTGTGAAAAAGAGACTCTCAAAGTGCCAAAATGTGTCAATCAATCCCAAACTAACAAAAAATAGTGAGTGGAACACTATTTACCCAACGTGAATACATGAAGGTAACCATTAATTATTAACCACTGGGTCCATACCGAATAAATGCGCCTTGCTTTTCTGAGAAAACAAAGAACGAAACCAATATCAAAAACGTACATCACCAAGGATAACAAGCTCTAACCGCCTCATATATGTGTAAAGTAATCAAAAGGAGCTACGCCCCCTTACCTGCTCGATGACTAAAGCCCTGTTTAATCTGAAAAATCGGGTAATATATCACAAATCTTACAAACTAACAGCTGACCATACTGCGTTTGTGCGCTTGCACACCAAACGTAAACTCACCTATGTCCAGCGGAATTCAACCCGACTGCACTTCACCTCCATGCGAATGCGAAAACGCATTTCCGCATCCTTTAAATGAAATCCCGTGTGATTTTGTTGCTAAGCAACCAACTTTATTGAAACGGACAACTTTTCACAAGAACTTCCACAAGAACTTCCAATACCAGAGCGTCCATCCGCCCATACAGAACATGCCCATTAGTCGACAGCCGTAGTTGCCGGTTGAATGCTACCTCATCGCTTAGTTATTTTTCCAATCTACCTGCCAGCGATAATAACGTGCCGATCATGCCTCAATTACAGATACTAATGAGACATGGAATTTAAAGATAAAGTAAAAGAAAAATAATGAAAAGTAAAGAAAATGCCTGAATAAAGCAAAAGCCAAAAAGACCCAGAAATAAAATTCAACAACAGTGAGTGAACCTCCCACGCATACGTGAATAATGTGTCCCAATGATTTTAAATAGTGTGTATGTACACAGATGTACAAAAACATGGTGACATGGAAAACCACAGATCTCCGGTTTATCTATGCAGGGACAAGTTACAAAAAGCATGACATTTCATAATGATCATTCAGTCCCTTCGGGATGCTTGTGCCAGATGTTTTATCCAATAAGTTTCCCTACGTGCCATGAATATATGCAACTCTATGCCTGCTGGTGTCGCAACTTTCTCAAGAACAGTGAATCTCAACTGCGGTATATTATGATTGGCGGCTATCCAATGCGCCGCAAGGCATGAATTCAAATTCTTAGTCCGAATCATACTCTTATGGTCAATTATACGCGTTTTTATCTTACGTGAAGTTTGGCCTACATATGTTAAACCACATGGGCATTGTATGGCGTATATCACCCCTTCAGTGTTGCAATCTGATGTGTGTCTCAATGGAATCTTTTGGCCTGTGTGAGGATGCGAAAATGTGTTGCCAGTAACAACGTTACTACATTGACCACAGTTCCAACATTTACCCAGGCCTTTGTGAATGGCTTCATGAGCTTTGGGCTTGCCTTTCAACAATTCACACAGGTTTTTTGGCCTTGTGAAAGCAAATAAGGGTTTATCCACAAACACTGTTTTAAAATCTGGTTCTTCCTCTATCATTTCCCAGCGTTTCAAAATGGTTTTTTTGATAGAATAAGATTGCTGCGAATGTTTCATAACAAACACCTCACATTTCACAGGAGTTTTTGGAACTTGTCTCAACAGGTCACTTCTCTTCCTCAGTGCTGTTTTTTCCATGGCTGATTGTAAAATCTTCAAGGGGTAACCTCGTTGTTGGTATCTTGAGGCTTGTTCATTGATGAGTACGTCAGCCTGTACTTGGTGTGATGTAATCCGCTTAATGCGAATGAATTGTGACACAGGTAGATGTCTTTTAAGTGATAAAGGATGAGCACTGGTGAAATGTAATGCATTGTTTCTGTCTGTAGGTTTCTTGAATACCAATGTCCTCAGACCTTCCTCTGTTCTTTCGACCAAAATGTCCAGAAAATTAATGCGATGAGCATCAATGTGATGTGTGAATTGTATCTGGGGGTTTACACTGTTGAGAAGAGATATATTTGATTCCAGTAGTTTGTGTGAGCCTCTCCATATGATGAATATATCATCAATATACCTCATGAAGCTTATCAAGTGCCGAGTCCAAGAATCATTATGCAAGATGTGCGTGTCCTCAAAATATGCCATGTATGTAGTGGCGTAGGATGGTGCTCTGGGAAAACCCATTGCAGTTCCTGTACGTTGCAAATAGTACCTGTCCTGCCAGGTAAAGTAACTGTGGTACAGTGAGAATTGTAGAAGTTCTAATAAAAGAACCCCATTCAATTCTTCCTGACATTGATGCAACAAGCGCCATTCAACCGCTTCCAACCCTTCGTTATGAGGAATTGAGGTATAGAGAGCAACTACATCAATGGTACATAACCATATATCCTCCTTGAAAACATCTTTAATGGCTTCCAACTTGACCAGACAGTCTGTAGTGTCTTTGATGTAAGTACTCCATGCTTGTACAAGCGGCTGCAGATAAAAATCCAAAAAGCGTCCAATAGGTTCATGTATGGAATTGCAACCAGCCACTATTGGTCTAAATGGGGGGTCGGTAACACTTTTATGCATTTTGGGTAGCATATATAATTTCGGTGTTTGTGGAGTCGATACCTGCAAGTATTTTCTTGTGGATTCATTTATCCAACCCATTTCTTCTGCATGATCAAGTATAGAGAACAAGGTTTTGCTGAATTCCTTAATCGGATCTGCATCCAATGCCAAGTATATGTCTGTGTTGAGAACATGCGCGTCCACCTTAGCATTATAAAATGATTTATCCATGAGCACAAGTGCCCCGCCGTTGTCTTCCGGTTGAAACACCAAACTGCTCTCTTGTCGTAGTGCTTGTAAAGTTCTACGTTCTCTCACAGTGAGATTAGTAAATTTCGGTTGCAGATATTTCATAGCTGCCAGATCTTTTCTGACAAGAAGTTCAAAGTTGTCGAGCGTTTTGTGAGAGAAAGGTGCTACAAAGGTGCTTTTGGGATGAAACTGCTCTGTGAGAGTACTACCTTGTGAGTCTTGATCCTTCGAAATAGTGTGAAAGAACCACCTTAATCTTAGCTTACGTATCAATTTATAAAAGGCGATCTCCGTTTCTAGAGAGTTCGAGGAATAAGTAGGAACAAAAGACATACCTCTTCTCAATACAGCCTCTTCAGAGGCACTCAATTGTTTGCTTGAGATATTCATGATTAATTCGTGGTCTTTTTCAGATTCCTCTGTGGGCGGCCCTGTTCTACTGGTTTTTTTGTGCTTTTGTCCCTGCCGAGACCTTCTTCTTTGTTGGTATCTGCTTTGTCTGGGGGGTGGTTGGAAGTGATGCCCTGATCTAAAAAAGCTTTTGATTACTTTACACATATATGAGGCGGTTAGAGCTTGTTATCCTTGGTGATGTACGTTTTTGATATTGGTTTCGTTCTTTGTTTTCTCAGAAAAGCAAGGCGCATTTATTCGGTATGGACCCAGTGGTTAATAATTAATGGTTACCTTCATGTATTCACGTTGGGTAAATAGTGTTCCACTCACTATTTTTTGTTAGTTTGGGATTGATTGACACATTTTGGCACTTTGAGAGTCTCTTTTTCACATACACCACGTGGTCTGTTTTCGTTTCTTTTTTCGTTTCTTTTTCACCATTTTCTAGCAACTTAATGACACTGTGTCGTGTTTTTTTGCATAGTGTATGTGTACACAGATTGGTCGATGACATATTGTGCATGCAATGGTTTATTTCTTATTTACAAGGTCTGTTGTTAAAGATTTTTGGTCTGGTGACATATTTTATTCAACTCGTGCTTTTTATTCAATTCGTGCTTTTTATTCCATATGTGTATCCATTGTAAAATATGTTTCTTTGTATTTTTCCAGCAGGCGGCCGATTCACCTCGTCCACATTTCATGTTTACATTCTATGTTTAATATGTACATGTTATTGTAGATTACCCCTGAAGAAGGGTTGTACGTTGACCCGAAATGCATTGCGTTTTTTTGAGTTCGTCTTTTTAAAAATATTAAAGATCATGCAGTAATGATCTCATGATGATATAATGTCTTTTTGACCTAATGTTTTCTGTACTCAGGATGTACCATTTATGTTCTGTTAAATACTTGCATTGTAAAGATGAAGTTTTTTCTAATGCTTATAATATAACATATTGAGACATAGCGATAGAGTCTGAGCTTCTTTTACATTTGGAAATTATTTTGTCAAACTTGGTAATATTTGTCTCTCGAACCCCTCGGGGTCTTTGCAGTGCACTGTAACTAGGATCGGTTAACTCCGATTCTTCCTCCTATTGAGCATTTGTTTAAGGGTGGGGTAGAACCCTTTGTTTACAGTTGCACGCTTTTGATGAACATACGGAACTCTCCTTAAGTGTTAAGCACATTTAGGTTACATAGGAGTGCGTTGCACACATACATTTTCGTCATTATATTGGAAGGCGTAATGCCATCCTTCCACAGCATTGTTAGTTTTGGCTTCTTTATTTACGGTGCTGTTATATGCATTCCACCATGGAATGTGAAATTTAGGTTGTCTTCTGTGCCCTGATCAATCAATCAATCGATCTGTGTAGCCTTCCCACCCAGGTATCTTCAAAGTAGTCTAGTAGGGGACTCATTTTGTGTTCGTTTTGTTGGTAGTAGGGACTTTTGATCAGTAAATTGTAGTGCTCAGCTACATCAGTAACAGGTACGTATGCTAGTGCTATTAATTTTTTTATTTGGTATGCAAAGCTGCTGTATGTTGCATATTCTACACTTAGGGGCCGATTCCGATCTCGCTCGGAAGGGCTCTGAACGCGATCCGGGCGGAAAATGTACGAGCCGTACGCGTGTTTTCAAACCGACGCGTACAGCTGTACGAGTGAGCAAGTACGATGCGAGAAACGCAAAATCGCCGACCGAGTCATTTCCGGGTCCGAACCGCTCCGTACGTCTCGTCCGTAAGCAAACCGTGCCGTGCAATGGAGGCGATTTCCGACCGAGCCAGTACGATGCACGATTTGGACAGCCGGATCGAGTCGGAGCCTCCGACACATCAACGCTCCAGGAAGCGGACTTCGGGGGTCCACGCCGGACCCCCCTTCACCCGTAGCCTTATGAGTCGATCACAGGGGGGGACCCAAGGGTCCCCCCTACACATGCATGTACGGTGCGGGTGGCACAGACGCGTCCCCACTACAGGGGGCGCCCTTGTGCGCAACGTACCTTTTTCGTCAATGGGAGCCTATGTACGTGTCGTACAACAGGCTCCCATTGACTTCAATGGGGCTCCGAGCGACCCGTGTCCGTCAGCGCTTGTTCGCATCATACTCGGGCGGTCAAAGCCCCGGAGCACGAGTCGGTCAGGAAGCTCTATGGGCGCCAGTCAGCCGTAGGGCTTTCCCAACGAGATCGGAATCGGCCCCTTAATGTAGATTTTTGGAGATGTCTCCAAATGGATTGGTTGAAGTGGTAGTAGCAACCTTGAATTGCTGTGTGAGGGTAGTTTTTAAGTATTGCTTGTAACATAGATTGCTCAAAATCTACTATTATTTTTTGTGGGAAGTAAGTGTTGGTTTCTTGCTTAACTTTGTTTAAAAGTTCTGCATATGTTGTTTGTTTGTTAGGCAGTAAAGCATATATGAATGGGATGTTTGTGTGTTGGAATAGTCTGTGTATTGTATAGAGTTGATAGAATGGTTTGGGACATATTTTAAAAGTCCCATCTATCATCCAGGTTTCACAGCTTTGTAATTTGATTAAATTAGTAGGTGTGCCAAACATAATAATTCTTTTGTCAGGTGACTTATTGTCGTAGAGAAGAAATTGTTGTTCTGTGTGGGTTACTGTTAGTTCATGTGGGATTTCTACCTCTGCAAATGTTTTGGGAATTGGTCCAGTTTTAGCTGTTGCTTTTTTTGTCCTAGCTGTAGTTCGTTTTAAGGATGCAATTGAGGGCATTTGCCCAGTTGCATGCTCTGGGACTCTGGGAAGCATGTGTTTGAGGATTTCGGTTGTGGGCTTTTGAGATTGTTTACTAATTTCTTTTATATTTTCTAGTGCATTTCTAACTTCTATTTCTGCTACATTAGGGGGGTGGTTATGTTCCCTAACATACAAAACAGTTGTTTCTTTGGTAGCAGCCCTTCCATAACATTTGTTAGAGTAGTATTTGCTACATTTCCAATTTACTTTATCCCCAATTTGTGTTTCCTGCGTGTAAACATAGCCCATGTAACATAACAATAATTTTCCTTTCTGGGAGGTTGTAAATTTGGCCCCTTCAGTCATGGTGGTGTTTCAAATTCTAAGAGAAATGTATTTGAAAATAAAAAAAAAATATTTGACATGTTTTATAATATTACAATACAATTTTTTACATTTATACTTACATATTTGAATTTGAAGAGTTGTTTAGATGCTGGAAAATATTTGTTGATGTTTGGTTTTCTTTTTTCTGTGATTATTGCTGTGAATTTTTTTTTTTATATTAATTATTGTGTTTAATTGTTTTTTTAGCTGGGGGGAGTTGTTAATTATGATTAGGGTTAAGGGGCTCATTACGATGGCGGGCGGAAGCACAACCGCCGTGCTGGCGGATGCAAAAACCACCAGTTACCGCCGGCACGCAGCAGTCCACACGCCCGTCCAATTACGATGCGTAAAGTAGGCCAAACACCGCCGGCAAGCCAGCAACACCGTCCGCCATCAAAGTGCGCCCGTACACGTAGCGGCGCAGCACAACTGACACACACCGTCCGACGAAACACGTCCCGCCCGGCGTATAAATTACGATGCCGCAAACAAACGGCTCCCACGGCTAAGAGACACCGCACGTGAAAGAGAGGCGGTAACACGGACGCAGAGCACGGAAAACGAAGAAGCGGCATCCCGAGCATGAATCCAGCACTGCAGGCCCTCCCCATGCTTCTGCTGATGCACCACCAAGGACGCAACGTACCGCGGAGACGCAGGTAGGCACACACACAACAAGTGCACGCAAACAGCGCACACAGTGCAAGGGCGGAAAAAGCGGACAACCCCCACCAGCGCGTGTACACTACACATCCACCATCGCATCCACATATGACACACAGGCCAAATCCTAACATCGCGGAACACATGTGTACACACCACCTGGGACTAGGAACCAACCACCCCGTCACGGCCACAAAGCGCCGATGAAGCCGCCACACATGCGCACAACGCAGAGGCCAACCGCAGCGCCATGCATGCGTCGCACACAGACACAGGGACACAACCAAGCAGCACACACATCAGCCCCACCCCGAACGCACATGACACGTGACAGGCCTGCCACAGACATGTCCCCAACGCCCAAATCACGGACAACACCCAACGCCACACAACCGACGCACACATGTCAGTGAAGTCACGCAACAGCAGGACACACCCCAGTGTAACAAACATGGCGTAGCACACAGCGGCGGCAACACCAACTAGGAGAAGCAGGGCCCCTTCGGGAAGAGGAACGCCAGTACCACACTGAAAAACCCATACCACCCTGCACATATGAACAAGACATATAAAACGGAACACCAAAGAGCACGGGGACCGACAACAGGTGGCCCAAGAATTACATCCACACACAAGGCCCAACGCAGAGCGGAAAGGCAGCCTGCCGCCCACACAAGGGAGAGCAGACAGCACTGAATGACCTTCCATTCCAACACCGAAACCACAGCCCTACGACAGAAGCCGGTGAATACAGCCATTGTCCAAGAATAGACCAACACAGGCATGCCGAGGAGACCGACCACACGGCAGATAGCGCATATCACAGAAGCACACAACGGACGGGGAGGAAAGAAGAAAACACTCCCCCATGTCGGCCACATGCAAGTTAATTGGAAGGAGTCACACAGCACCGACCTTGAACTGTCTGAGAAGCATGTGGGAAGAGGGCCCGTGTCCTCCAAACAAGCCAACAGAACACAAGTCCTGTCTCCCCACGACTACACAGAGCTCACAGCAACCCCGGAGCGTGCACATTGCAGACTGCACACACAGCCGGAGCACGCCACCTCTACGAACCGCTGCGAAATGGCAACCGCAACACACCTACCCAACTACGCCGAAGAGCTCAAGCTGTACCAAACCAGCACGATACATACATTGGGATGCGATCTCCTGTCCCTGCTGAACGTAAGTTACCGACTGACTTACCGCATCACATTGTTCAGCTGCGTCATGCCCGTCTTCTACTGTCGGAGGTGTCCCTACCAGCATCCCGTCGAGATATGCCTCTCCAACCCGGCATGTCTGAAGGCGGACCTGCTACCACTACTCCTCCCTCTGGACGCACACGACAGGGCCTGCTCTGCCTATGGAGGCATGGCGTATGTGGCCAACATCGCACGCGCACTGAAATGGAACCACTGTGCCTCCACACGACGGATCATCGAGAACAGCTACATCGAATGTCACCCAGCATGCCCCATCATGGTCCTCCAAGGGACAACCTACGAACAACACCTTGACAGCCACCATCCGCTTCATTGGCTGGCAAACATGTACACCACCAATGACATGGAAGCCCTGCTGGACGGCATCGCATACCTGACAACCTGTAAATACGTCGGACCACAACGCAGGTTCCCCGAGTGACCTATGAAGTCCAACCCCGCACCCATGCTCAGCTTCCGCACGGACTGGCCAGTCACCACCACAACAGCCATACCAAACGACCGGCAACTGTAACCACACCATCAACGACATCGCCATGACATCGGATATGACCGGGACATGCACACTGTTCCCCATCACATCCAGGAACACCGCATGCATCGTGGGAGGCAGTGGCATGGGCTCTGTGTATCGCACCCACATGGACGGAACTGCACGAACAACCAGGACACAACATGGATCCAGCGCCCATGGACACACACACCGCTCAGTGGACATGAATAGGTCGCCTGGAGTCTGTGGGTGCTGCACCCCTCCCACCCCCGCCCGGGAATCCCATACCAGGACCTTTGCATGGACGACAAGTGCATACAACAACAACACGACCCCAGTGACTGTGACATGTCCAGTAACCACCACAGTGCAACAACAAGTGGCACGCCGCTGCATGCACGCAAGCACATGCCCTGATGTCATCTCACATGCACGCGTGCATGAGGAACAACCGCAGCAAACCTGTCACATGGAACTGAGATGGACTGTGCCCATGATGCCGAGCGGTCTGGTAGGCTACATGTATACCGTCTGTGTCAAAGTCCGCAGCTCCGCAGCTATACGTAAATGTACATTAGCACAGCCTTGGCCAAGCAGATGTAACCCCACACCCTATCCCATTTGTAATCATGCTCAGTATATCCTCAACATGTATTCCGCTGCCAGTAGTGTCCACTATACTGCATCACAGAGGACAGAAGACTCAATATAATGTTTGAAACCAAAACTGTCTCCGCTGACTCATTTCACAAGTACGAATGAGAGAGGATGAGAGTATGTGAAGTACACGGCAGTCGTGACATGACCATGTAGTCCACTGGTATTGGATGTCAACGCAAATGAGTAGCACTACTGTGGAAGACACACATGTGTCGTGTGAAGTCGTATGGACGCAGTGCTCAGGTGGGTGGGTGCGACGGGTAGATGCGCACATGCCAAGTCAGAGCACGCCGTGTTGGGAGGGGTCATGAACAGTACACCACCGCTTCCCTGGGCATTGTGAGAGGACACCTGTCGGGGGGAGTGAACACGTGTGTGCACAGCAGCCGGGCACACGTACAAAGCGGTACCAGGCGCACCTCAGCCCACCCTCTGTGGACAAGCTGGATCCTGTTGTGCGCCCGCCATGCCCCTTGACAAGGCACACACAGCCCCAGTCGACCAGGTGTAACCCCAACATAGTCAATCCGCACAGGCGATACAGGGCACGGGATGGCAGTGGAGCATGGTGTGTGAGAGGTCTCCTCGCGCTCCTCCTCATCATATCACGCAGGCAATAGAACCTCAACGTCTAGCATGGCACAAGTCAAATGGAAGTGTAGGGGGGACGCACCACAGCACGAGCAGCACTGACGTCACGGGAGGTGGCTCGCACCATCCCATCCATTGCCCATCATACCAACCACGACACATGCCATTGCGACTAAGTGCAAGCGCGTGCGCCACCACCCCTGAGCCCTCCCCAGAGAGGCCAAAGAGTGAATGTGTGGGCCATCAGCCACAGACGGACGCGGCCTGGCCGCAAGGGCAGCCACAGCCACTGGGTGTCGCAGGTGGCGGATCCGGAAGGCGAAGACTGTGATGCATAGTCCATGCAGGCCGGGTCTCCATTTGGGGCACCACGCAGGTGGACGGCGTCCCGCCACACATCATACCCTGAGACAGCCCACTCGTGCAACTGGACCCACACATACACTCCTTGCCCTCTCTGGTGCGAGCTTGGGGCTGCCTGTGCAAGCGCTAGCCTCGCAGGTGAGCATGCATATTGGGGGGCGAGGGGAGGACATGAGGGCTGGGGCGAAGATGACTGTATCACTGTCAGTTAGTACAAGGGATGACCCAGATGTGGAAAGGAAGAGACGTGTCCCGTGTGTACTGCAACTAGTCGCCAATTCAACTACCCCCATGTCCGGAATGTAAGCCCGCACCTAGGCCCGCCCATCCGCCACATCGAACATACCACCAGCACGACAACCTTCCCATTCGAAACACTGACTGGGGGTGGCGACCAGTGAACAATCATGTGTAGCCTATAACCCTGGGCATAATACTTTGCTACGCTCACGAAGCATGCAAAGTTTGTGCTACTACGCACTACGCAAATTGCACGTAGCAGAGTGAATAACTGTACTAATAAACGTAGCGTAGCAGGAGTATAATAAACTCCTTCAAATGCTTTGATAAAGCAATTTTTTATGCTAAAAAGCATATAACCAATTCACAAAAATGAATGTTGACAATAAAATATCAAGCAATGAGAGAGGTGATGATTTTGGAGTCCCCCTAACCTAGGGGAGGACCAAGCAGATGCCTTGAACACAAAAAGCATATCATGTGAACGATTCAATGGTGGTCCCTTCCTCCTAGGACCACCCCAAGCACAGTTATGGGCAAAAATACAATCCCAACCAAAGGCCCTGCAAAGCATTATGGGACGAGATTAGCAGTGGGCAGTGAATATTATAGTGTCCAATATCAAAATAATTCTACAAAGAGCTGCAGTTCAACTAGTAGTCACTGGGTGTCGTCCCTCAAGAGTGAAATGCAAAAGTATTGAAAACCTTTCATGAAGCTTTTGCATTTGACTCGTGAGGGACGACACCCAGTGACGACTAGTTGAACTGCAGCTCTTTGTAGAATTATTTTGATATTGACACTATAATATTCACTGCCCACTGCTAATCTCGTCCCATAATGCTTTGCAGGGCCTTTGGTTGGGATTGTATTTTTGCCCATAACTGTGCTTGGGGTGGTCCTAAGAGGATGGGACCACCACCTAATCATTCAATAAGATGTGCTTTTTGTTTTCAAGACATCTGCTTGGTTCTCTCCCTAAGTTAGCGAGGATACCAAAATCATCACCTCTCTCACTGCTTTTTGTTTTCACTTTAGTGAAATGACTATATGCAATTTTAGCATATAAAGACAGAGATATTTATTTTATCTTAACTTGCACTGTACAAGTTTGCTTTTGGTAATTATTGTACAGTGCAGTGAGTCAAGCACACAGCTAGCACTACGCCCAGGCTTAATAATAATAACAAACTCCTTCAAATGCTTTGATAAAGCAATTTTTTATGCTAAAAAGCATATAACCAATTCACAAAAATGAATTTTGACATATCAAGCAATGAGAGAGGTGATGATTTTGGAGTCCCCCTAACCTAGGGGGAGGACCAAGCAGATGCCTTGAACACAAAAAGCATATCATGTGAACGATTCAATGGTGGTCCTTCCTCCTAGGACCACCCCAAGCACAGTTATGGGCAAAATACAATCCCAACCAAAGGCCCTGCAAAGCATTATGGGACGAGATTAGCAGTGGGCAGTGAATATTATAGTGTCAATATCAAAATAATTCTACAAAGAGTTGCAGTTCAACTAGTCGTCACTGGGTGTCGTCCCTCACGAGTCAAATGCAAAAGCTTCATGAAAGGTTTTCAATACTTTTGCATTTCACTCTTGAGGGACGACACCCAGTGACGACTAGTTGAACTGCAGCTCTTTGTAGAATTATTTTGATATTGGACACTATAATATTCACTGCCCACTGCTAATCTCGTCCCATAATGCTTTGCAGGGCCTTGGTTGGGATTGTATTTTGCCCATAACTGTGCTTGGGGTGGTCCTAGGAGGAATCGTTCAATAAGATGTGCTTTTTGTTTTCAAGACATCTGCTTGGTTGTTGGTTCTCTCCCTAAGTTAGTGAGGATACCAAAATCATCACCTCTCTCACTGCTTGTTAACTTTTTGTTTTCACTTTAGTGAAATGACTATATGCATTTTTAGCATATAAAGACAGAGATATTTATTTTATCTTAACTTGCACTGTACAAGTTTGCTTTTGGTAATTATTGTACAGTGCAGTCAAGCACACAGCTACGCACTACGCAATTTGCATAGCTACGTGTAGTTGAAGCTGTACTTCACGTAGCTACGTGAAGTGCTACTACGCAAACTACGCCCGGGCTTAGTAGCCTACCCACGCGTACATGTGGGCCCTCCATGATCCATGTCACCTGCGGCAAAGACATGACATGCGCAATGAGGGAAGTGAGGAGAGCTGTCCGCCCCACGCGCAGAAGGTGCATCAGCTCCACAGACCCAGCAGCGAGTCCAGCAGGGGTCACATGTGCAGGGGCAGCTGTGCCTGGTGTGAAGGCACATGCATATAGACAGCACATCGACCAATGTGTAGTCTGCCCACATCCACAGTCCATCATCATGCGGACATAGGAATTGAACACAGGGCAACACATCTTAGTGGGTGCACCCACCGTGACCAACAATGCGCAATCATCGACGTACCCGCCCTGTGCATGGCCCCCCACCCAACGGAGGCACATCCAGTGCCACCATCCCACACACACAAGCCTTCCACGGAACATGCTGTGTCCAATGGTCAGTACAGAGTCAGCGCCCATCTGGTGGATCCTGAACAGGAGACACATGCACACACATGCCAGCTCCCACTATGTACGTCTGCCACCTGGCACGTGCAATGTAACCTCTCACCTGTGACGTGTGACTGCAAGCACACAGCCGTCTTGGCATGGGGCTGTCAATGTGGACACCAGTCAATGTTTCGGGAGCTGTGATCCGTACAGTGCTGTACATAGGGTGCAGTGCTGACACCTACTACTGTCTCATATCCCCTCGTGCCACAGGTCCCACTTGTATTGGCCGCTCAGCCCGTGCCCACATCGTCGTCGTCGTGTGCCATACTCATCCAGCCTCGGAAGCAGTTCCATGCTCAGCAGACACTCATGTCGCCGTGGCGTTGCCGCTTGACGAATATGCAGTCAGTCCCCATCAGCACGCCCCGCAAGTCATTGGGGCCTAGATCCCCATGTGCATGACCATGGCAGTGGTATGTCTCACTTGCCATTGCCATTGTTGGGAGACCTGTGTAAGTGTATTGTGGCCGTGCCGTCCCAGCTTGACAGCTGGGCTGTGGCACATGTGCTTGCTCAGTCATGTCAGTGATGTGTATGCGAAATTGCTATGTGTCGTGTTGCTTTGACATGTGTCCTCTGCCATTTCCCCAGGCGGAGACCGAACATTGACCGCCCATACCAATTGCTGGCGGACATGGACGATACAGAGGTTATCAGGAAGTTTCGGCTGGACAGGCCAACCCTGCATCGACTGTGTGCCATGTTAGAGCCCCATCTCCGTCCCCGCAGGGTGTATCCGACTGCTGTCACCCCCACGGCTAAGGTGATGGCCGCCATGCATTTCTTCGCCACTGGGTCATTCCAGCACACAGTGGGCAGTGGAGGTGGGATGTCCCAGCCCATGTTCAGCAAGGTGCTGAGGGATGTACTGGCAGCCATGATGCTTTACCGGAACAGGTACATCCGCTTCCCCAGGGCTCGTGAATTGGCGGCAGTGAAGGGTGCATTCTATGCCCTTGGCAGAATCCCACACGTCGTGGGAGCCATTGACTGCACACATGTTGGCCTTGTCCCACCACAGGCCACTGAGCACCTGTACCGCAACAGGAAGCACACGCACTCCCTGAATGTGCAAGTGGTGTGCCTTGCGGACATGGTGATCACCCACGTGTGTGCCAAGTTTCCAGGCTCGGCCCATGACGCACACATAATGCGCAACAGCATCTTGCCACGACTGATGGCCAATCTGCAACAGGATCGTGGCTGTATTGTCGGTGAGTATGTGGAGTGGTGTAGCGTGCTGGTTGTGCGATGCTGTCCCCTGTCCAGTTGGAATAGCAACGGTTCTCTGTGTCCCTCACACCCAGGTGACTCTGCGTATCCGAATGGGGCATGGCTGCTCAGTCCATTGAGGAATCCTCGCACCCCAGCAGACGATCGATACAATGAGGCACATGGGAGGACCAGACGTGTGGTCGAGCGTACCTTTGGCCTCCTCAAGTCCAGGTTCAGGTGCCTGGACCGCACCGAGGGTGCACTGGCGTACTCCCCACAGAAGGTGTGCCAGATAGTGGTGGCGTGCTGCATGCTGCACAATCTGGCCATTCGGAAGCAGATCCCCCTCATTGTGGATGACGGAGATCAACCAGGGCCCCAGCCCGCAGACCAGGACAGCTCGAGTGAGGAGGACAGCGGAGAGGAGGAAGCTGGGAATGTGCGGCAGCAGCTCATCGCCCGCTACTTCACTTGACGGTGAGTGTCCATGTACGACGGCTGATGTGGCTGTATCTGTGCAGGTGTGTGTGTGCTGTGTCAGGGTGGCCGTTTGTTCACTACGTGCTGTGTGTCAACGCTCCATGGCCAGGGTAGTATGCCACTGTTGGTGACTGTGGCATTGTGCCCTATTGCTCTGTGCGATGTGTGTACATTGCTTGTAGTTGTTGACATGTACTGTGTGATGGGTGTGTGACACACTCATTGAATGTGCTCCTGTTCTGTCTCCCACCCCTAGGTCCCTACAGGCCGTCCGGATTCCATTGCCATGCCACGCATCAGGTGCCTTTCCACCCAAGGTGGCCGTTGTATTCCGTACAAATAAAACACAGGGCACAGACAGCAGTTAGTGAAAAAGGTGCATTTATTACAAACTGTGACATGTGATTGTGCGTAAGGTGATGACAAAAGTGGTGCGTGCAGTGTCAATGAGCTGTCGGTCATGGCTGCGTGAAGCTCAGGGTGTACCCACTGGTTCTATGTCCATGGTCCAACACACACATGCCATCCAGCTGGCTGTGTGGAGTGGGATCGTAGAGCAAGTCAATGCAGTGGCTGGTCAAGGCAGGCTGGCGGAAGGCTGGCTGGCTGCCTCACTTGCGACTGGTGCGTGCGAAGTCCTCCCGGGAGACCTGTTTCCTCTTCGGACGGCCCCTTCCACGTTTGGGAGGGGTGTGTGGTGGCGACCTGCTGGTGGTGGGTGAGGTGTGCTCACTGGCTGTGGTCGCAGGGGATGTGGACACTGCTGGCCGACCCTGCGCCCTAGCAGGTGGTGGCGGAGGTGGTGTTGCTGGCTTTGCCTGTGACCCCACCGCCACCACCAGCTGGCCCATGAGGTCGACGAGTTGGTCCATACGGGACACGATTTGGCCCATATGGGCGTCCATGGACCTCAGCACCCCCAGCACCTCCCGCGTGTCTGTGGCAGACCTGACCCATTGTTCTTGGGCCTCCTCATAGGCCCCAAGGACTCTGGCCATTTGAGGCAGGGCATGGCTCCCAGGGGAGGCTGGCGTTTCCCTGACCCTGCTCCTCCTACCAGTCCTGCTGCCACCGGCCTGCCCACTAGCCACATTGCATACCGCGGTCCTCGCTGTGGCTCCCAGGGTGGATCCAGTCGGCCGGGCCACCACCTGCGCTGGGGCTGGTGCCAGCGAAGACGTGGTGGTGGTGGTGGTGGTGGCGGTGGTGGTCGGTGCGGCGATGGTGGCGGTTGCGGCAGTGGTAGTGGCCGCAATGACCGTGGGTGTGGCCGCAATGACCGTGGGAGTGGCCGCAACGACAGTGGCAGCAGGGGACTGGGACTGTTCAGCATCCCTGGATGATGGGTTGGTGGGTAGGAGGGGTCCTGGGGAGCGGCTGGGCCCTGCCACGCCAGATGGGCCAGCTTGGTGGTCCGTGTCCGAAGAGGTGGACAGATCCTCCAGATCCGTGTGTCCTCGTTGGGGGCTTGTAGGCTGGCTGTGCTGGCTGCTGTCTCCATCCCCAGCGTCCAGCAGTTCGTCACCTGTGGAGAGAATGAGATTTGTTATTGTGTTGCACCTGGCGAAGTATGTATTAGTCGTCTGACATTGGCAGTTCGTGCAATCTCGTACATGGGTTTCCCGGAGGCGAGTGTGTGGCTGTGGCATCTGTAGTTGTGTGTGCTAGGCAATGGGACTGTGTGCTGTGCACATGTGGCATGGGACGGATTGGCCATGCCGATGGGTGTGTTGCTTTGCCCCTACTCATTGTGACTCTGGTGTATGCGGGCTCCTGGCCCATCCTGGGTCTGGTTTTTACTTTGCTTTTGGAGTTCATATGGAACGCTTAGGAACGCATATGGCAACATGGGGGCCATGCCCCAGATTCGCATTTGGGAGGGGATATGCTTTTGGGGTACATGCTGTGAGCCATGGGTGCCGAACGTGACATGTGTTGTGGCAGCATGACAGTGCATGGTCTGAGGTGTGTGCATGCCTGACATGCCCTGCATATTTGCTGTCTGTTGTGGTTACTGGACATGGCATTGGACGCATCGTTATGAGTGAGTGATAGTTGTGTGCCAGCCAACGTGTTGCAGTTGTCCCATCTCCTTGGTGTGCGTGCTGCCCTGTGCCATGTGCATCACTGCAGTGCTCGGGGGGGTGTGGCCCATGTTGTGTGTTGTTGCTCACAGTGTGTCGTGCGCTTAATTGACTTCTGGCACATGGTTGGTCATGGGCATGTGTCTTAGCGTGACTGCTGTATGTGTGGCAGCTGTGCGGATGACATGCCTTTCATGAGACTGGGGCTGACGGATGGGATGGATGGTATGTTGTATGTGCATGGTGTGTCTGTGAGTTTGATGGGTTCAGTGGTGTTCGTGTGCATTTCTGTTGTTCCGCTCTGTTGCGTCTAGTGTTGTTTGTCTTACATAGGCGTAGTTGTGGGGTGTGGGGTTGACAGGCAGTGGGGGCTACATGGACAGGACTTCAATGGTGTTTCGGTTGTGTGTGATGGGTTGCACAGTGGCTGCCGTGTGGTACTATGTTCAGTGTGGCTTGTGCATGCAGACGTGGCTCCTTGGGTGTTGCTGTGTTTGTGATGGGTCATGTGGGGTGTGACTCTGTGGTTCATATCCGTGTGCACATTGTTCACTTGTTCGTGACGGTGGGCGGTGCTGCGTGTTCGTCTGCTACGTGACATGTCCCATGTGTTGGTCGTGTTCCGGTCCTCATGCCTCCAGTAATCCAGCCCTGTCCAGTTTCCCACCTGCAAGTTGTTCGTGCGTGCACTGTACTGGATGCCACATGGCTCTAAGCGGGGGTGCTCCATGTTGCAGGTCTGTGGGGGTGGGGGGTGTTGTGGGTCGTAGTGGTGGCTGGACACCCACTGATACCGATTGCTGTGGACCGTGATGTCTACCTTTCGGCTGTCGTTGTGCACTGCGGTGGCTGACACGTGGCTGTGGGGTGTGGGGGATGCTCCTCCTTGCTGTACTGTGGGACTAGGGGCCTGGTGTGTTTTGTACTTGGGCTGTCCACCCTCCCACCCACTGCACTTTGTGTTCCTGCCACTTAACTGTTACTTGTCGGTTAGTGCAGCTATGGCGGACACATGGGTGTGGTGGGTGCTCGTTGTGGCGCTTCTGGCATATTTGGGGACCTGTTGGTGGTTACGTGGCTGGCTGAGTGTACACATGTCCCCACGCATCTTACAGTTGTTCTGTTTGGGCTGTGTGTGGTGGTGTCTGTTGTATGTGTGTGTGATGTGTTGTGTATTGTGTGCTGGACATGGGGGTGTTTGTCCCTGGGAGCTGTGGCATGGTGGTAGTGCATGTGAGTACATAGCGGTGTGCTGGTATACATTAGTTTGTACTTACCAGCCTCCACTCCCCCTGCTAATCCGGCGAGGATCTCGGGATGTATGATGACTCGCACCTTCTCCTCCCACGCTTTGAAGGTCTTGAAGAGCGCGGGATTCCCTCCGCCAGTGACTGCAGCCAGCTCTCTGTTTTTGCCCTCCTTCTTCTTGACCAGGCTCTTGACGTCATTCCACCGTTTGTTTATTTCGACTCTGTTCCTGGGCAGGGTCCCGACTGCATTGACCTGGTCTACGATCCGGTTCCACATTCTGTTTCTGGTGGCTAGTGGTGTGTGCTGGACCATGTTCCCATAGATTTGTGGGTGCACCTTGATGATCTCGTCGACCATGACCGTCAGCTCCATGGGCGTGAACTTGGGCATTCTTTGTGGTGCCATGGTGTTTGTGGTGCTGGTGCGGTGTGTGTTGTGTAATGTGCAGGGGGTTTGTGGTGCCGGTGTTTGGTGATGGTGGTGGTTGTGATGTGTGCGTTTCTGTGGTGTGCTGCTGTCCTTGCTGTGTCACTGTGTCCTCTCCTCTCCTCTCTGGTTTGCAATGTTGCAAGGGGTTGTGGTCTGTGGGAGTTCTGCTTTTGTACTTACCTATGTGGGTGTGTCCTCATGGTCTGTTGTTTTCAGGTGTGTTGTGTCTGGTGTTCTGGCCTTTGTAGTTTTTGTTTGTCCGGGGGTGTTTTCGGGATGTGTACTGTGCTTGTGTATTTGTGCGTGCCTTGCTGTGTGGAGTTATTGGCCATGTTGTGTGCTATTGGTTTTGTGAGCGGATGGTTTCTGTGCAGGGACGTGGGCGCCATGGTTTCTGCCGTGTCGATTGGCATCGGCGTTGTTTGCGCTGGCGGGCGGTATATTTGTGGTTTTCCCGCGCTCATGGCGGTGCGATCGTAATTTCACGTGCGGTGTGTCGGCCGTGAGGGCGGGCGGTTTTGTGTTGTCGGGCGTGTTTCCGTCCGTGGCGGGCGGTTTGACTCCGACTCGGACGATGGCGGGCGGTATTTTGTGTGATTTTTCCGCCGATGGCGGTTTTCGGTTTGTGTTATCGTAATGGCGTGGTCGGTGTTCAGACGGTGTATGCGGGCGGTATTTTGCCGATTCCATGCCTGGCGGATTTATTTACGCCGGGTATCGTAATGGGCCCCTAAGTTCTTTCAATAATTATGAAAGTTTAGTTGAGATTTATACTTGCCTTGTATTTTAAATGAAGTTTTGACTCAGTTGTATAGTTTTTGGAGTTTATTCTGATTTATCTGTAGAGGAGATATAAATAGAAAAAATAGAAAAAATATATATAAATTATTTTGTTGAAAGAAAATATTATTGCAAAGCAGTTTTAGTAGTTACAGTTTAAAAAAGCATTTTTACTTACTTTTTAGGGATGTAGTTAGAGTAGTCTTGAATGCAGTTGTGTCTTCTGTCTGGAATCCGGCAGAGTTTCTCCTTGTAGCTGTAATTTTATTTGGAAAGTGAATTAATGTATAAATTGTGTGTGTTTATATAGTGTTTTGTAAAGTAGTTTTGCAATTTTATTGGTTTATTTTAAATCTTTGAGTATGCTATTGGTTGCTTCTTTTTGTTTTAAATCTTTTGGGAGTTGCTTTCCATATATGGAAAACGCCAATTAATTTTGTGTTCCTTTTTTTTAAGTGAAAAAAAGTTGTATTATGTTGGTTCGTATTTATAATTAATGAGATATTTAAGAGTTTATATATATTTAATTTAATATGTTTGCTATTAGCTTTATTTTCTGTGTGTTGAAGGATGTTTGAGGTATTGCTTTTTTTTAAAAATGTGTTAAGTGATTTAAAATGTATTTAGTGTGTGTTAAAATTATTTTACATGTGTTTTGGTAATGTTTAGACTTAACTTGTAATATTTTATGTGTCGATATTTATTTTTTATCGATAATTTTGTAGTCTATATTTTTGTGCTCAATATTTTGTCCATTTTGTATCTTGAGTTAATGTGTTCGATATTTGTGTAAACGATAATTTTGACTTCGATAATTTAAGAAATGATGTTAGTGTTAGACGATATTTTGTAGTCGATACTTTTTTAAATAAGTATAAGATGTTGATATTAGTGTTTGCGATATTTTTGTTGCGATATTTTGGTAGGTCGAAATTTTGTCTGTCGATATTATGTCAGTGATCCCATTTTTTTGCTTATCATGGGAGCTTTTCTCACTTTCTTTGAACGTATTTTGCGTATCACTATATCTCTGATGGGCCTCACAGAAGTCTTGTGTAACAATGCAGGTGTGCAACAGTATTTTTTGGAATAGATTCAACATATGAAAGAGAGCCATAAGCACATTTCCCTTGACTATTGAATTCAGTTAAGCAAGCTATATGAGTTCTAAAATAATCTACCGTTTATTTCTGTCTCTCAGAACAGCCAGTAAACAAACCATAGAGCCAGCAAACATGGTTGATGGCCACCACACAAGGACTACACAATGCGCGGTCACCAACAATAAGGAGAACCCGACCAAACATTCTTGGTTCACTATTGAACACAAATGGGAAAATTGCATTCTGCCATTTAGGCATAAAAACTCCTTTGAAAATGCGCCATCGATGGCCAGTTCATAAGTGAAGCTTGTGTTTTTACATGATACTACAATGTCTGGACCAGCATAATAGCTATGTTTTTCAAATGTTAGCAGTTTGTGATTATATTGGGACTGTGTGTGTGGCAGTAGCTTGCTGCTGGGTACGTGCTTCATTTTACTCTGTTGTACCATTCCCATTTGTGTAAGGTACAATGTGGACAAATGCCCTGCAAACATAAGTGTAATTTTTACAAAATGAATTACACCTTAGCTTGTTCAGCATAATAGTTTGCATTTTTAACTATTTGGGCATTTAACTACAAGGAACACCAATATTTTCTACTGTACACTATATACATACCTAAAGAGGTTGGTACAACTCCTGGAATGTAAATTCAAGTTTTTACAAGCCACCGAGAGCATCACTGCTTCTTTAAATATGTATGTTTGTTAACATAGCGTTTGGACTGAAACTATTGTCAGCATGTGTATTTTCACAGCTTACTTACAGTGATGGCTAATGAATACGGAATGCATAATATAGTCTAATCAGAACCCCATATTATCAGCCAGAAGAACCAGAACGGAGAGACAACAGTTTATGTACACTGCATGGGGTTTTATTGCACAGATGCAATCCATGCAAGTGACATCAAGCGGAGACATTAGTGATAGACCAAGTCACCCAGGATACATCTGGAGTAGAAGAACTGTGGGTGTCACACATATTTTCTGCCCTGTGTCACACTTCTGTTCACACACACCACTAATCTTGACGTTGTGGAAGGCATGCAATCTGACTGTTAACACAGTTCCTTCAAATTGTGGGCAGTTCTGATATGACTATTGGGAACCCATGAAGTGGTTGTCCATCTTTTGCAGAACCCTCGTTGTCAGCGTGACTTGGAATCATTGCAGGGCCTCCTATGATCACAATGATGATCTATCACTGTTTGTTCTCTATTACTGCATTACAGTTCACACTCACTCAATTGAGGAGCAGATGGCAAGATGGAACTTATTATTACCAATCAGGTGTCAGTGTTTGCGGGGCAGTTGAGTGGAGTCATGTGTGTGTGAATGGGTGCGCATGTCAGTGTGTGAATGCAAGCGTGCCCCACTGCCAACAATATGTGCATTCTTTATTAATGGGCACCCCTTTCAAGTCACCTCGCTCATGAGAGCTATATTTGTAGCAAACCCTTGGGTACCAGATCCTCCATACTTCTCTTTCTAGCCCCGTCAATGCTACTGCTGCAGAATCTTGAATAGACACCATCATTCTTATGATCCTCCCCTGTCCAGAACCCCATTTCTGTAATGACCAAATCCAAAGACCCTTGGATTTCTTACCCCTGCTACTATTTTGCGCAACGTTATGTGAAACTCTTTCCCGTGCTTCGTATATTTGAAGGCTGTTGCACTCTTGAACAGCTTCTACATCTTGCCAGATGCTCATTTCAGAGAGCTTAATAGGGGCCAAGGCCTCGGCTTCCTCGCTCATATCATCTTGACCTATTGTACCACTTCCACGCATCACCCTTGGAACATGCCTAACAATGTCCTTGCCTCCAAGAAGCTCTGTCTATGTAATGGTTATTCCAGACCCTAGAACACTCTGCATTGCTTCAATCCCTTCAAACCCTGATAGTAAGTGTTTTGAGCCCTTGATATAGGAGATACATCGATGGTTAATTCTTAACAAATTAGGAATTTTGGCCACTTTTCTCCATCACATTTCAGTTGTGCCAAAGTTGAAGTGTTATGTGCTGGATTGAGGCCCTAACATAGGTGCGCCGTTTCAGAGGCACAAATCCTTCGTGCCACAGAGACAGGCAGGACCTTTCCCCTACATTGGCCCTCCCTTTACAAATAACGAGCAACAGAGTCTGTCCCTTATCTGACGTGTGCTCTGGGTGCAGAAGACGGTCCATTCTAAATACGTCATATCCATGTCCAACAGTGACTGACCTATTTCACAACGAGTTCTTGGATAAAAACCCTTTGCTCTTGGGATTTTCCCTAGCACAGGATTATTGATTTCTCCAAGGACTCATTAAATATGCATGAACCACTATTTCCTAAGGGTTCATTCCTGACGTCTTCCTCTGACCGACTGTACGTCAATGCTAACATTCCAAGGCATCTATCAAGTATAAATATACCTCCCTTTGCCCAAGCAAACTAGAGAGGACCGAGACTTTCCATGCCGACACTCTGACGTGAGACGCTGCAACTTGCATCATGCCACAGCTCCAGCTGGCAGAGGTCCATCCATCCAACCTGGGGTGTCCAGCTCAACACCAGGATTAAGTCCCACTAAGGTAATGGGGTTAGACTAAATCCTAGGGGGATTCTTGGCTCTCTAAGACCTACACACATGCTAGGTACACTTAGGTACATCTAGTTAGGCATCATAGGGGTATAGGCTTTATCTTAATGCATTCTGCATTTCATGTATGTGTTCGTTACTATTGCACAATGGTAAAACTGTACCATGCATTTTTATTTAACTGCACTGCTGTCCATATTTCTCTGCTACTGTCCAACAGTTGTCGCAGCACATATAACCAGTACTAGAACAACTGTGCAATACATTTTATTGTAAACACACCTGACTGTTTCTTCTATGTACTACTCTGAGATGAGTGACTGAATGAAAAGTAGTATATTGTTTCCACGATCCTGAGGGATCAGGGTTTTATGTTATGTGGTTGCCAGAAACTATTCCCTTCTTGTCTTCAAGAAGTTTCTAGCGGCCTCTGAGCTAGCTGGCACAGGTAATTAAGTTTAATATAATCGATAGGGACATACTGACCTTAGTCCTATGTCAAACCTATAGGTTATATTATTCCAATGCGCAGAGCCTATTAGGGAAATAGGAACTACACTACATGGCGCCCAACGTGAATTTGGCACTTATTTAACAGTAGAATCTGAGTAGTTCAGTCATGCTTATTCTCAGAGACCCCTACTCACAAAACGCCAGAGACGTCTGGAGTGGGTAGGCACAAAATTCCGCCACAGCTGAGTAGGCAATCTTCCTATGTATTGGCTGTAGGTTAATCAAGCTTGAAGGAAAAAGTTCCCGAACAATTGTGCCTTTTAAAACCTTATCTTAAAACCCTTTTTTAGGACATTTTGTTTTCACAACACAATGTCTGTCGAGGCAGCTGCTTCTGTCACTGGGACACTGGTCTCAAACGACGAAGAGGAAGCAAATGCAATACATTTTGCACCCAAAATCAGGCATACACTCACACAAAAACCCCTCAGACATGCTTTAACAGACCGAGAGGGTACAGTGATATTAATAGAGGCACACGAAGGTTATCAAACAGATGTGTTCTATTCTTGGGTTACATTCCCAGCAGTAAATGCAACAACTCAGACTTTTCATTTTTACATACATGAAAAAGTTCCAGCGGTCTACACTCCGTTCGAGGAGATTAAGATTCCGCACACTGACCAGGACCACAATTTCTGGTTTAATGGCGCCCTACAACAAATAAATAAAACCAGGTACAGTCCACTAGGTAGACCAGGAGCTACAAGGCCAATATTAGCTGGCTACACACCACATCCTGACATTGATATAATGCCACAAGATGCACTGCTCCTACAACACAAAGAGTTGGTAAAACTCTTACAGAGCCATGATGCAACTCGTCATGAGGACACTTGGTGTCCAGCCCACAGTAGCTACAAATAACACAGCTCCAACACAGAGCATCGCTACTAAAATCACTCCACAAACATTACACACAGTAATGGTCAAACTGCCCACAAAATGTGAACAGATTCCTTTCTGGGTAGCTCAGAAAATTACCCAGTTAGAAGCAGTATTTCCAAATACCACACCATTTGAAAGCATATATTGCTAACACTCTGCTTGCCCATGGGGATCACACCACAGGTAGAGGACTACACCACTTGGGGTACAGTCTTTGCTGCCATATATACCAGGACTCATGGTATTCCTTCCTTAGCAGTAATTCTAGATGTCTTACGACAGATACAGAACAAGTATAGAGCTGAACCAGCTCTGACCTTAGGTATGAAATTACTAGGTAACTATGACCAAGTATCAAAAATAATACTAGCTAACATTAAAGGGGAAGCAGCTTCAGTGGCGATCCGCCAAACACCTAAGAGAGGTCAGTCTTATAGACCAACCACAAGAACTTCCCAAAATAATTGAAACTGCATATGCAGAACTAGGAAGGGACAGTTTGGGTGGGAAAGCTTTTAAAACCACAGCTAATGGGCAGTCCTGAGAAGGACAATTCTAAGCAGACACCTACTTCTTCTAAAAAGAAGTGGGATAATAATAAAAAACAAAACTTTTCAGAAAATATTCTCAGTCTTGAGGTAGGTCTCCTCAACAGGAGCCCTCTGCAAAGAGGTATAACCTTAGGATTAGGGATAATATTAGGAAACCTGACAGGTATCAGGATACTGATACACATTCCTCTCGACAAACACAGGGAGAGAAGGAAAGTCAGCACACAAAGAAGAGTGCAAGCAGTCCAGGGACAAGAACGCTCAGGACTCTTCTAAAACAGAAGACAAGCAACAATCAAAACCTCAATTTAAAAAGAAGAAAGTTGCAGGTCTCAAAGTTAGACATGCACAGAATCCTAAGGACTCAAATTCTGAACGGGGAATGGGCTCAGACAATACTAGACAGAGCGGCAGAAGTAACAATAGCTAGCCAGAACCTGAAGGAATTTCTGGACAGCAAAATTGAATGATTACATCACGGTGGAAACACCAGACAAAAGGGTGAGCGTCCCACACAAGTTATATAAAATAACACTCCGCATGGAGGAGGACAAACACAGGAAAGTAAAAGGTCTCTTTGCGAAGAACCTATTGTCTGGTTTTGACATACTGTTAGCAGAACTAGATTAGCCGCCAGCATTCGTCAGGGAGCGCCCAAAGGGAGAAAGTATATTTTTCCTGCATTTTCCATCCATGTTCCAGTTCACCTTAAACATACATATGCACGGGAGAGGGCAGTAGCCCAAGCTCCAGCATTGTATAAAAATCACGCTGGATGGGATGATGCCTCAACCCACCACGTGATCCCATTAATAGTTTCACCACATGCTCAAAGACAATATCGTATTAAGCAAGAAGCTAAAAACACAGGTCAGGGAGATCTTAGATTAACTTAAATACCAGGAGATCATTGAAAAATGCACTTCACAAAAGAACAATCCCTTGTTTCACTTATCAAAACATGATAATACATTTTGTCTAGTTTTCATTTACAGACACTTGAACACTTGCACAAAGACATATGCTGTCCAACATGCAGATAGTGCCGCATTAATGAATAACATTCTGCGGGAAAAAATACAAAACGACACTTGTTGTCTCAAATGGATTTTTTCTGTCAAACTATAGCACCTGAAAACAGGTATCTAACAGCATTTAGTATATTAGAGTCCCAGCGACAATTTTTTGTCATCTCCCCCGTGAGTATAAGAACAGCTCAGGGGTATTTTCTGAAAGAGTTACTGAATGGCTAAAGCACTTTGATGAAGAAGCGTTGTCCTATTTGGATGATATTTATCTAACGGACGACCTATTGGGGAAACACTTGACCAGGCTGAGCACCATTATTATGGGATTCGCCTCTGGGGGCTACAAATTTAATTTTGAGAAATCAAAAATTGCCCACCTCTGTGTCCTATTTTGGGATACTAGTTTTCAAGTGAAGGAAAAGCCTGGCAGCTAACTTTTAGAAAAGTGTGCGCTGCTCCAGCCTCCAAAGACATTAAAACAACTTCCAATCAGTACTGGGATTCCTAGATTTCGGCAGAACATACATTTTTGATTTCGCAGAGAGAGTAAAACCTTTCTACGACCTTTTTCAAACCTGACTTTTCAGTCAAACACTGGACACAAGAACACACCAATATTCTTTGTTCACTCCAGGAAGATATTATTGCTTCCAAACACATACACACACGTGTAAACTTGCACCACTTGGTACTCAGTATCATTTATGGTCAATGCGGGTACACCTATTAAACCTTTAATGAAAGTGAAACTGTACCAATCGCATACAAATCTCATCTGTACACAAACACAGAAATGAGTTTTAATTCAACAGGAAAAAATTCTGACAACCATTCAGACTGCTGTAGCACAAGAAAGAGCACTGGCTCATGGGATGATGCATTATTGTCGTCACCCCAGTACCGGGGCTAGCATTCCTAATGCCAAAGCCTTACATCCAGAATGGATACAAAGGGCTAATTCTATTGCTGCATCAGACTTTGAATCCAGATTTGATCCAAGTTTAAAAACATAGGCATTCCTGCAATATGAGAAAGAACATCATCTACCAAATGAAATCTTGCCTCTGGACCAGTATGAATTTTTTAAAATTTACACTGATGGGTCTGCCCCACCGGCCACCTTTGTTAAAGAACAGATGCTGGATGGCAAGTTCCATCCTCAATTCACCAAAAAACTACCTCTAGGTAATAGCACGGCTCGGTTGGCAGCTTTAAAAGCCCTGATACATGCACTTGTAAACACGGATCACGAATTCCCCACACTTATAGTGTGCGATTCCTTTTACTGTGTGCAATCATGTAATAAATATTTACACCATTGGGAACAAAATGGGTTTAAAGATGAAAAAGGTGGCATAATTAAACACGAAAATTATGGGAACAGGTAGTGGAGTTGAAAAATACGACCTACCAAACAAAAACTCACGTAATTAACACACTGAGTCATCAACGTGATGGCGTGCACGTTGCAGGGAATTCATTGGCTGTAGAAGCCACACAGGGGGCTGTTCACATAGCTTCCATAGCTGTGCACACTCGTTCAACAACGAGAATAGACGGTTAGAATATGGTGGCTGTAATTGCTTCACGCAAAGGCAGCACAGCAGTGCCTAAGAAATTTCCACTTATATACTCCTACAAGTTAGGTGCAAACAACATTCCATATGCTCAGATTCCTGGAGTGGGGGATAGAGTATTTCCAAATATGGATAGTAGGCATGAATTAATCATTTAAAGCACACAAGGGCTTGGGCTCCGCACATTCAGGGGTAATAGCTACTATTTCTTCATTGCAACAGTGCTATTGGTGGCCAGGGTTCAGAAGTCAGACTATTGGCTTTGTCTTGAACTGCAAAATCTGCAAACAAATGCCAGGCTACACCATCACAAGACCCGCGCAGGTCCCATTGCTAGACAGCATCAGACTGTCCACTTGATCGTGTCGTGTAACAGGACCACTGTGGCCCCTCAAATTTTGAGGTGGCTTAAAAATATATCTTGGTAGCAGTGGATCCGTGCTCAAGTTTCCTATAGGTATGGCCTTAGCGCTCGGCTGACGCTCAAAACTGTTATAAAAACATTTGCGAGTCCATAACAGGAGATACACAATGAACGTTACACCCTGACTGTGGCTCCACGCTTAACTCTCGGGCTGACAAAGAGGCCATGGAAGGGATGGACGTAATATTGCGGTACTCCTCTCCAACGCCATCCTGAGGGAATTTAGGTAGAGGAGAGGAAGGACTGGGGCATAGAGCAATCCTTAACAGCTAGGGTATTAGGCGGGGCGCCAGTGAGGTCAAACACTTATATGGCTTCAGGGGGCAATACACACCCAGCCAAGAAGCTCTCTAGGAGGTCTGACTCCATTTACGTATGTGGGAACCTGATCATAACATGTGAAGGCACAGTGGCGGATGAAAACCATTCTGTATCTATGATCGTTTGGCTGTTTTACAGGGACTAAAGGAAACAAACAAACAAACAAAGATTCTGTCAAAGTGAAACAGGCCGCCACTGGGAAGTCGAGGTAATCACGGCAAGACCTGTCTGAATCCCAAAAGTCAGGGATCTGGGCAGAGAGAGATAAAGATCGCGGACACAAAGGAATTTGGCCCCTCATACAGGACAACCTGTGCCATTCCTTGAAGTGAAAGGAACAAGAACTGTACTTTTGCCGCATCTTGCCGTGAAAAAGGAAAACAGATTCATTTCAAATGAAAGAATCAAACAACACTATGTGGCCAATACTGAGCAGTAGGCCTCGTGAACTCCACAGTAGTAGACGTCCCTCTCACTACTATTCAAGAACTTCAAACTGAAAAGCTCATCACGTTTGAGTAATCAAATCCATGGAGTGGGGGACTATGCAACTATGCAATGGAACTAGTTCTCCTTGAACCAACCTTTCAAATTCAAAATAAGTCAAGACAACACTCAAGTTGCAATTTGGCCAAAAACAAATGTGTACATCAACGTTTTTCAACAAAAGCATCAAATAATAAAAGCTTCAACGTTTTTCAACAAAAGCATCAAATAATAAAAGCTTCAATGTTTTTCAACAAAACATCAAATAATAAATGCATCGTTTTTCAACAAAAGCAACAACTAATACATGCTTCAATGTTTTTCAACAAAAACATAAAATATTAACTTCAACATCTGAAAGTTTTTCAGCAAAGACATCAACTATTAATTTCAACATTTCAAACGTTTTTCAACAAAAACAGCAGAAAAAACTTCAACTAAACACGATGCAATTTCAACAATTGATCATACAGCTACTGGCTATTTCATTAACTGTGATACGTTTTCCATGGCTCCAAGTGAACCGGAGGCGCAGCCAGCCAAAAACAAACAATAAACATACAAGTGCGAACTTTTGAAATTTTTTTCTTTTTCCAAAAAGATACAGACCTGGCTTCACCATGGGTAGAACTATGGAGTATTTCTGGGTTCATCTTTTTCTGTTCTAGCTTTGCTTAGAGCTAGCTTTTAGTATGACTTTTAGTGGACACTTTCTACAACACAGGATCAACATAAAACTGAAGCCACATCCATTTTAAATTCAAATGCAAAAGAGACTTATAAATGTATTCGGCCTGAACAAGCCTTTGTATTCTAAATGATGTATTTAATCATCCTGTTTTTAATTCTGATTAATGTATTTTGAACTTTCATTCATTTTCATTCATTTTATCATTCATTCAGTGATGTCATTACCTGCAGTACATTTTTCTGAAAATTGGGTTACTGATACAGTGAATACTATGCTGTCTGTTTTAGGAATAATTGCTACATTTTCAGATCATGAAATGTTAGAGATTTATTCTTATTGTGACGCTTTATACCTGTTACCTTCATTAAGGTTATCAACTCCTACACAATTGTAATGCATCTAGAAATGTGGTTGTTTAAACACCAGTAGGAACGTTGCCAAACACCACCAAACACCATCACACGGGGGTGGAATAGTTGACATACATCAGCAGGGGCAACATTAGATGCCATTTACAAAACAACAGGACAGACCCATTTAGGAAAGTGTGGGTGGTTTGGCCCTTTGACACAAATACCTGTCACAAAAATGATTCCTGAACATCACCAAGGGATTCAGTATACATAAGCCAGACCTACGTTATGTACAGATAACATCCAGAGGTAGTGAAATCCTACAGTGTAGGAAAGTTGTGCCATTTTTGGCTAGAAGCCCCAACACTGACAGTAGTGAACCAAACGTTTCCTTTATAAAGTTCAAATGCTTTGAGCAATCTGAAAACCATGCTTGTGCAGCACTTTTATTTTTCATTTCACATCAGCTAAAGAAATATTTTTTCTTTTTTGCAAAATAGCACTCTTAAATACAGACTGCCCCTCTTTCCTTTTTGATAAATTTTATCTTTCACACACAAGCAGTGTGATGCACCTTGGGAATACATTGCAAACAGGAACCATGCTTTTCATGGTTTCTAATATTTAAAAGACCAGTCTGAAAAGACTGCAACATACCTGTTCTCTGATGCCTGTTTTTTGCAGTGAAGAATGCGTGGTCATCATCTGTCTGACACTTCCAAAGGAAACACCAGCGGCATTTACCACCAGGCTGGAACTGCTGAAGTCCCATGCTTGGCAGTGTCCCAAGCGTATTCCTATCAAACCAAAGCATTCCTTGTAAAATCCGGAGGGTGCCTTTTTGCTTCCTTTAGCTAGCACCAAGGTATCGATTACAGCACCGGCTGCCTCAGAACCAGCAACTGGCAGCACTGCTCATTCTCTGCTCCCACAACGATTCTGCGAGGGGGTCCATCCCCTGCAGTAACTAGCAACAGAAATGTTATGTCTCTCAGCCACTTGTTATCTCTCATTTTGCTAAAACATGTCCTGAAACACATTTTTTCTCTTATTGTTTCAACTCTGACCGGGTGCTTGGAGCATTCCCTCTAAAATGACCTTTCTCTTTCTTTTTTTTTTCTTCTAAAGAAAGCATGGTCTTCTGAACGGCTTGTAAGAGTTTTCAATTTTATAAACAGGAACTTTTATAAGTAACTACTGACTCTGAGAGAGTATTTTTTAATGACACTATAGATTTTTCCTGTCTCCACAGAGTCTATAGTAATTTTACATATTTTAACAGCTGCTATTTTTTCAGCTCATAAACAACACTCTCATGCAACTACCTGCCAATCATATGCTAATGCCTATTTTAGTCACGTAGTTTGCTTTTAATGGGTTATTCACGATTGTCCATAGATAGGAGTGGGTGTTATGTGCTGGATTGAGGCCCTAACATAGGGGCGCCGTTTCAGAGGCACAAATCCTTCGTGCCACAGAGACAGGCAGGACCTTTCCCCTACATTGGCCCTCCCTTTACAAATCACGAGCAACAGAGTCTGTCCCTTATCTGACGTGTGCTCTGGGTGCAGAAGACGGTCCATTCAAAATACGTCATATCCATGTCCAACAGTGACTGACCTATGTCACAACGAGTTCTTGGACAAAGACCCTTCGCTCTTGGGATTTTCCCTAGCACAGGATTATTGATTTCTCCAAGGACTCATTAAATATGCATGAACCACTATTTCCTAAGGGTTCATTCCTGACGTCTTCCTCTGACCGACTGTACGTCAATGCTAACATTCCAAGGCATCTATCAAGTATAAATATACCTCCCTTTGCCCAAGCAAACTAGAGAGGACCGAGACTTTCCATGCCGACACTCTGACATGAGACGCTGCAACTTGCATCATGCCACAGCTCCAGCTGGCAGAGGTCCATCCACCCATCCTGGGGTGTCCAGCTCAACACCAGGATGAAGTCCCACTAAGGTAATGGGGTTAGACTAAATCCTAGGGGGATTCTTGGCTCTCTAAGACCTACACACATGCTAGGTACCCTTAGGTACATCTAGTTAGGCATCATAGGGGTATAGGCTTTATCTTAATGCATTCTGCATTTCATGTATGTGTTCGTTACTATGGCACAATGGTAAAACTGTACCATGCATTTTTATTTAACTGCACTGCTGGCCATATTTCTCTGCTACTGTCCAACAGTTGTCGCAGCACATATAACCAGTACTAGAACAACAACTGTGCAATACATTTTATTGTAAACACACCCGACTGTTTCTTCTATGTACTTCTCTGAGATGAGTGACTGAATGAAAAGTAGTATATTGTTTCCACGATCCTGAGGGATCAGGGTTTTATGTTATGTGGTTGCCAGAAACTATTCCCTTCTTGTCTTCAAGAAGTTTCTAGTGGCCTCTGAGCTAGCTGGCACAGGTAATTAAGTTTAATATAATCGATAGGGACATACCGACCTTAGTCCTATGTCAAACCAATAGGTTATATTATTCCAATGCGCAGAGCCTATTAGGGAAATAGGAACTACACTACAGAAGTGCCTGCAATTGGCTCATCTCTCAGTGCACAGCATACAAGAACTTGGTTACAACACTAGTGACAATTCTTAATGGCTCTCCATCTACACTTGTGTGTCTACTTGCCCAAGTTCACCTGTCCTATTTAACTAAGCTATACTGTGCTTAGAAAGCTGCAGTTTTGACACAATTAAAAAACATTAGTCATTTATTGGATTATATGTTTTAACTGATGTAGCACACAGTTTGCACTTATTGGTACCCAAAGTGTGACCAATTTCATGGTTGTCCCGTCTCTGAGCATCAGATGCAGAGAGTAGTGCCTTCTTCCAAGCAAGCTGGTGTGTAGTAGATGAACAGCCTTAGTGGCCTGTCGATGAATATCATCAGTAAATCATTTGATGTAGTCTTGTTGGGTTGTCACAGCTGGATGGTTGAGCTGAATTCTTTAAGGAGTCAACACAATGCTTGTTATACCTGACATCCTTGACGTATTTTTACCCAAAACTTTTTCCTTTCCCTCCTCGTCCTCCTTTGTTGAATTTGTATTTTTGGCATTAGGATTCTACAAACTTTACCACTGCTAACCAGTGCTAAATCGATTGTGTACAGTCCTTCAAACATGGAAAAATTGGCTTACACCAAATTGGCACATTTTATTTACCTGGAAGTCCCTGGTAAAGTGGTACTACATGTACCCAGGGCCTGTAAATTAAATGCTAATAGTGGGCCTGCAGCCCTCATTGTGGCACCCACTTAAGTAGCCATTTGAAACTTGTCTCAGGCCTGCCATTACAGCTTTTTTTAATGCATATACATCACCCCTAGGTCAGGGCCTAAACAGCCCTAGGTCAGGGTGTACTGTATTTATAACGATGGACATGTACTTTTAAGTTTATATGTCCTAGTAGAGAAAACACTCTTAAAATAGTTTTTCACTACTGCAAAGCCTACTTCTCCAATAGGATAACATCGAGTTAACTTATTGCATTTAATACGTGATAACTTTTGTTTGGGAACCGGTAGAAATGCCATATTTGGTCTCTAAGGAATTGAAATGTAAAACTCTATTTAATGTTAAATTCAGATTTTAAGTCATGATTCTGAAAATGCCACTGAAAACGCTCCATCGCAGTCAGACTAAACTTATTACTTGGTCCCGGTTCAGCGCTAAATATGTGTGGAATATTTCTGGTGTTGTGTTTTCACTTTATAACTGTTTGAGTGCTGCATAAATACTTTACATATTGCCTCTAGGTTAAGCCTGATTGTGTTTGTGCCAAGCTACCAAAGGGTTAAACACAGCTTAATGTAATGACTTTTGTGGTTCATCCTGACAAGGACTGTGGCTATTGCTTGAGAAGGGCTCACACCGCCCTCAACCAACAATCCATTTTCTCACATTGGTGGCAGAGGTGGGATTCAGTAATTGTGTTTGTGCAGTGTCATTCAGTGAAAACTTTTGGGGATCCGCGCAAGTCACACTTCCCTGAACTCCCCCAGATGTCTATTTTTCAGAAATGTCTGGGATTGGTAGGTTTCCCTAGATGGCCGCCGAGCCTAGGATCAAAAATGCAGGTGACTTCCTCACAAAACAATGGGGCATATTCTCAAGGACTTATCGCTGATTTATCGGCACTTTAGCACTGCAAAAGTGGCAATAGATTTATCGCCCCATTCTCAAGCTGGTGCAAACTGCCGATCTCGCCAGTTTTCCATCGCCACGGATGAGAGTGACAACTAACTCTAATGATATGCAGAGTAGGCGTTCCTGTGCAAAAACACACGAAAACACCACTTCGCGATATTCTCAACGACCAGCCAGATCTGCGATGCGATCCAAAAACAGGCGATAAGGCACGTTAGCAGCAGGGATTTAACACCTGCCTTTTACTGGTATTAAGCAGGACGACAACCTGCAGTATGGAAGGGAGCCCAGCCCAGAGCCACATCTGAAGATCAACACATGTCATGGAGCTACTGATCATGCAGCTCGGAGAACCAAGAGGTCCACAACACCCACCGCCACCACCCCCAGGCCCCCCACCCCCGGACTACCACCGAGGCAGCGCAGAACAAGACAGCTGACCTTCCGAAAACGGCATGGCCCCTCAGCCACACAATTGCAGAATATGGGGAGAGATGGGAACCAAGAATGTGTGAAGGAGGCAAGTCACCCATGAATAAGAATGTACACGATGCCAAGTGTGGCGGTGATGTGCTGGACAGACTTCAGTATGCAGAGCACAGACATGCCCATGTGGACATATACTGCTGGTGTCTGTAGTGTTGTGGACAGTGGACGCAACCATGGTACCTCAGGCAGTGGAGAAGACCTCGGTCATGTAGCTGTGTTGTCCCCCCCTGTAAGCATAAGCGGAGTGGGCTTGTCCGGCGTACGCCAGTCCAGCATAGGAGTGTGAATAAATAGGCCGGGGCTCTGGGCGTGGTTCACTTCCGGGATGGCCAACGCATCTGCCAGGGTGGTGCCCCTCACCCTGCCACGAGTCCGCCACTGTGACCGCCAGCCTCAGCCGATCGCTGGCTTCCGCGACACAGGCCCCCAGCGCACCCAGTGGCACAGCACCGCGGAGTTATGTGTGTGCTGACTACTGCCTTCAGCCTACACTGCGGTCAGCAGGTCCCCCAATTTAAATCGAGTCTTGATTTATTTATCGTGCAGTCTAGTAGGCAACAGACATTGCTTCCAGTGCGGCCCGCCCGGACGACGCATCATCGCAGGCTGCGCAGCCGCTGAGCACTTCAGGTGCCACTAACTCTGTGCAGCTCAAGTCAACGCCACGTGGCTGTGGGCCCTTGCTGACCGCTGCCTCCGGCCTACACTGCGGTCAGCAGGGCTCACACGTATCAAATCCAATCCTGACCTGCAAGGACACGCCATCATCGCTGGCTGCACACCCGCCACCACTGCCAGGACCACCTCCAACCAACAACTGCCAGAGTTGGAGGAGTCTTACAGCCACCCTATCAAAGTTGCTCACACCTGTCTTGGATGCCATCATCAGCTTGATACCCTGCTCAGCTCTTCAGGTGCCACTAACTCAGTGCACCACAAGTCATGGACCCTTTATGATTGAGTCTTGTGTGTGTGTGATCCGATGATCACTGTTCTAGTTGTTGCCAGCACCAACCACTCCCTGAGGGCTGTCTTACACTCACCCCACACCCATCCAGCCCAGGCGACAATGGACATGTTACCCTGGTAATAAAAAGGGGCCGGGCGCACGTGCCCGTAGCCAGCTCCACTATCTATCTAAGTGTGTCCGTGTGGTCATCATGTATGTAGGATGGCCCCAGGCCCTACCACATTACATTGTGCTGTGGACAGCAGACGCAACCATGTCACCTCAGGCAGTGGGTAAGACCTTGAACACGTAGCTTTGTCGTCCCCCCTGTAAGCGTAAGCGGAGTGGGCTTGGCTGGCGAACGCCAGTCTAGCGTAGGGGTGTGAAGAATTTGTCCGGGGCTCTGGGCGTGGTTCAGTGCTGGCCTAGACAAGGAAGTGACTAATGTGTGTGTCTCTGTTGTAGTGTCGGCGCAACCCGGCCCACAATCGACAATGTTGCAATGTAGCATGCACCCGGAGGGAGGGCTCGCACGAACGGAGAAATGAAGGAGCGCAAGACCGCTCGGGGTCTTGGCTTATACATGCCAAGTGTTGTGTGTATCTGTATTCTGCAGCATGAGCCAAATGCCTAGCCTTAATCGCAGCGCGAGTTCAGCCAGGCATGAACTCTACATCTGTGTCCGCCCTATCCTTACCATAGGCCTACACTCACGTGGCTGCCCACCTTCCACGGCCAACATCACAGTGTCGTTGTCAGGCTTGTGGACATGCGCAGACAGGCATGACAATGGTGTGCCGTAGGAGAGCAAGTGATGCAACGGTGCAGCGCACACAAGTAAATAGGCCCGGGGGGAGGGAGGAGCAGCTGTGAGGCAACGTAACACACAGTGATGCCGCTCATTTGCCACATGCAAGACATGTCAAACATGAATCCCAAAGTCGCACACATCCCACCCCACCCCCAACAAGCCACATCACATTTCCTGAATGCAAGCAGATGACAAACTAACATTAGGGATGAAAGCTCCTTTGTCTGAACTATCAGGCGGAAGCACATCTGCACCTCCGACCTCGGAATTGCATGTACCCGGCACCCCCTGACAGATACTATAGCAGCTGATGACGACTCCCACACTACGCACAGCCTGACGAAAGACTGATGTATACACACCCCACACACAGAATTCCTTGCTCGAAGTTATCTTGCATGGAATGGCCTTCACACTTACTCCCACACCATCCCAGGCGTACAACCGTTGTACACTAAAACAACTCATTGATCCGAGCTGTGGCATTTCATCCACAGAACTGGTGCAGGTCAGAACAGTGCCGCTTCAACCAGAACCACTAACGCAATGACAGAACATCCCAGACACATGCACAACCCCTGTCACGTGGAACTGTACCGTGCACGTATGCTGCATTTACTGGGGGCACTGCCATTGGCAGTGCTGCGGATCAGTTACCGGCTAAGCGTCCGCCTTGCCAACGTCACCTGCGTTCAGCCTGTGTTGCATTGTCAATCGTGCATATTTGAGTGGTCCGTGGATGTCTGCCTATCCAACAGGACGGTAGCTGAACTGGATTTTGACATGTGTGTGCGCCCCCTGTTGGCCCACGACCAGGACTGTCACCGTGATACCCGTTTATGGGATGCCTTGATACTTGGCATACATGCTGGCAGCTGGACCTGGGATATTGCACAACTCCTCGTGTGCAGTGACCACATTGATCCGCTCCCCTATTGGGCTGTAGTGCCAATTGGTGAAAGGGGGTGGACGCAGCACATCTGTCCGGACCTGCTAATGGATTACCTTGCCGTCCTGTTTGATGAAGTCAACAACGACCTCATGTTGGAAATGATAGCCTACGAAGCTGCAATCGCTTTCATGGACGAGTAACTACGTACCTGCAGCCACAACAGAATGGAACCCATTGCACATGTCCCAACACCTTGTTGCATCTTGGAGATCTGGTCACATATCCCACAACAACAGTGGACATGGCTGCATTTGCCTGGACTCCGAATACATGAGCGGACAACAACGCGGGTTAACACACACCTGTGAAAGGTGAGGCACTCCCCCAGAGTGGACAGCGGCGCTTGGCAACGTTCCTCATTCTGACATACTGCTGCATTGGTCTGCATGTTGTGGCACTTATCTTGCCCGTACTGACATGCATATGCTAATTAAGTCTACGCACCTTCACTTGTATTCAACTGTGATGAGTGTTGATTTGAATGACAATGTGTGTCTCACTGCCTAACTGGGTCATGGCCATACATGCGCATTGATAGCATTACCCAGGGAGTGCCTCTTTTGTGGAATCACTGTCCCTACATTCATCCATACTTTCATTCTTGAATGATCATGGCCATGACACACCTGTGTGAATTAGAATGTTTTATTTGCATTCAGTGGAGTGTTGAAGCTGGACCAGTACAGGGCCATGCAAACCCCACTTTACATTGTTGCCCCGTGGAGGGCCAGCCAGAGCCCTTTAGGGATTGACAAGTTCATCGGAAGAGGAAGACTTCAGTCCGCAGTGTGATTGCTGTGTTATTGGTAACCAAACAAAATATGGCAGTCCATGTCGAGGTCCAAGGTGAGTGTCGCTGAGTGTATCGGGGGACAGTGGAAGGTGTTATTCCAGGGCATGATGCAGTGGGCAGAACCAAGCTGAAACAGGCCATATGGCGGAGATGAATGCTACCACTTCATTCTTACCACAAAGCCAGATTCATGGAATGTCTGCCGCACTGTGTGGCACTGACACTTCAGGGGGCGGAGATGTGGATGGAGTAGTAGCAGCAGCATTCATCCGCACCAGGCCTTTTGGCGGCAATGCCATGACGAGGATCTGCAGGGCATGGAAGATCACAGCTACATCTCGCTGGTGTGCAGCCGTGCCAAACATTCTTTCCACCTGCATCCGCTCCATGTTCTCCATGATCCTCCACATGTGTCCCAACTCCCGGCTGACATCGCTGGAGCCACTCTGACTAGACAGTTGTTCTTGGCTCAGAGTCATGACTCCAGTGATGTCAGCCATGGATTGTTGGAGAGCATGGAGCGGACAGTGGGTGTCCGTTAGGGACTGTAAGTGGTCCCTAATGGGACTTAGACACCCACGTATGGCATCTAGTTTGGCTGCCATGAGGTCAAACCCCACCCGCAGCTGATCAGCCATCTTCTCCTGGCACCCTAACACACGGCGTTGGAATGCCATGTGTTGGTCGTGGGGGTCCTGGGAGACAGCTGGGGTGGTGGGTGCTTCCTGCTGTGTGGTCTGTGAAGGGGGAGGGGTCTCCTCGATGCAGCTGGGCTGCCCTGCTCCTGGAGGTGGGGTGCCGAAGCTGTCCATGGGCTGTTGGAGGGCGTAGGTGTCGATGTTCGGGAGGTACTCTTCATCATCAGTGCTGAGTTGTTGGGTCTGCTCTGCAGGAGGTGTTGATTCTCCCTCTGCAATGTGAAGGGGAGATGCAGATTGACATTGTGTTCACATGTATGTTCACGCATTGTACAAGTTTACTAACAGACTGCATGACAATGTACATTGTGACTGTTTGTGAGGAGATGCCTATTTGATGCGGGACAGTTGACATTTTTACACCATCAGGGATGTGAGGTTGTACTTGTACATTGTCATCTCACAGTTTCCTGCGATGCCAAATGCGAATGGCCATTTTCTACACACAAGCGGCAGCAGTTGTGTCCTCTGTTCTGTTGTGAAAGTGTTGCAGTTTGTACCACATTGTTGTCAATGTTGAGGTGCTCTGATTCTTATGTGTGTGTGCTGCATTGTGGGTGTGTTGCCCCTTCAGCTCTGATTTGGCTGGCCCTTATCCCTTTCAGGCAGTGTGCCTTTCACTTCTGTGCTTATACAGTGCTGAGATGTTGCAGACTTGGATTAATTGGGCTCTTGGTCGGAGTTGTGACTCTTGTGCATGGTTTGTCTGCAGATGTGCTATACTTAATTGTGCATGTGTGCCATTGTGCCCATCTCCCCCCGTCCCCCCAGTCCCTGGTCGTTACTCACCCTGTTGCTGTTGGCTCAGGTCATGTGGTGCAGTGCCCGGTCCCCCAACTCCTGCCACCGTCTCCCCAATGATGACTCGGGTCACCATTTCCTCCATCTCATCCAGCTCCTGGTGTGTCGCTGGACTCCCACCTCCAGTCTGCATTGCTGCTTTCAGGTTGGCTGCGAGTTTCAGCTTGGTTTTGCACTTCACATCAGTCCAGGGCTTCTTGCAGTCGTCCACTTCCCTTCTCTTCACTCCGACTGCATTCACCTTGGCCAAGATGGACTGCCATATTGTATTTTTAGTTGCCAATGACACAGTGGAGGTGATGAACAGTTGGTGGTGGTGTTCTATCACCTCCGTAATGAGGATCTGGTTTTCCTGCGTACTGAAATGCGGGTTCCTGTCCTTCTTCTCCTTGCCCTTCCCTGACCCCGAGGTCCCAGGCTGGTCCTCCCTGGGGCTTGTGGGGTTCTGGTTGTCCTCTGTACTTGCTCCGGCTACCTCCATGGTGCTTCGCAGTTGTTTGTGTTTTTTGTTGCCGCTTTTATAGTGGTTTTTCCCGCCTGACTTGTGGGACTTGCAGGCCTGGCGCTGCTTATCGCTGTATTTTTTATCGCAGTTGGGCCCATCGCACCTTTTTTTCACGTTAGGCTTTAGATTTTTATCGCCGTCCTGGAAATTTTATCGCAGACATTTGACGCGTTATCGGGAAACTAGCGCATGTTACCGCCGTGTTGAGAATAAGACGTTAACACAGAGTTATTTTCCCGCGATAGACGGCGAAATGAAAAGTTGCGTTAACCTATTTTGGCGATGATTATCGCACGTTCTTGAGAATATCCCCCAATGTCTTTTTGTAATTGATACTTTTGAAGTCCCCACAGTACGTTTTGGGCCGTTTCCTGTCGCGGGCACAAGATCTACCCACACAAGTGAGGCACCATTTTTATTGAGAGACTTGGGTGGATGCTAGGTGGGTGGAAGTTTGTGGATCCGCGCAGATTCCAGAACTTTACATCACAGAAACCTGAGGAAAATTATTTTTTAGACAAAGGTTGAGGTTTGCAAGGGATTCTGGGTAACAGACCCCTGTGGGAGCCACACAAGTCACCCTATCCTAATTACCCTGGGTGTCTAGTTTTCAAAAATGTATAGGTTTGCTAGGTTTCCCTATGTGCTTGCTGAGCTAGGGTCCAAAATCCACAGCTAGGCACTTTGCGGAAAAAGGATCAGTTTTCACTGGGAAAAATGTGGTGCACCCACGTTGCGTTTTGGGCCGTTTCCTGTTGCAGGCACTAGGCCTACCCACACAAGTGAGGTACTATTTTTATTGGGTGACTTGAGGAAATGCTGGGTCGAAGGAACTTTCTGGCTCCCCTCAGATTTCAGAATTTTTCATCGCAGAAATATGAGGAAAATGTGTAGTTTAGACAAATTTTGAGGTTTGCAAGGGATTCTGGGTAACAGAACCCTGTGAGAGAAACACAAGTCACCCCATCCTGAATTTCGCTGGGTGTTTAGATTTTTAAAATGTATAGGTTTGCTAAGTTTCTCTATGTGCCGGTTGAGCTAGGGTCCAAAATCCACAGCTAGGCACTTTGCGAAAAAGGGGTCTGTTTTCACTGGAAAAATGTGATGTGCCAATGTTGCATTTTGGGCTGTTGCTTGTCACGGGCACTAGACCTACCCACACATGTGAGGCATCATTTTTATCAGGAGACTTGGGAGAATGCTGGGTGGGTGGAAGTTTGTGGAACCACACAGATTTCAGAACTTTCCATCACAGAAATTCAAGGAATATGTGTTTTTTAGACAAAGGTTGAGGTTTGCAAGGGATTTTGAGTAACAGAACCCTGTGAGAGCCACACAAATCACCCCATACTGAATTCCCCTGGGTGTCTAGTTTGCAAAAATGTATAGGTTTGCTAGGTTTCCCTACGTGCCAGCTGAGCTATGGTCCAAAATCCAAAGCTAGGCACTGTGCGAAAAAGGGGTCAGTTTTCACTGAAAAAAATGTGATGCGTCGTTTCCTGTCACGGCCACTAGGCCTACCCACAAAAGTGAGGTACTATTTTTATCAAGCGACTTAGAGGAACACAGAATAGTAGAACAAGTGTTCTTACCAATTGACTTTCTATGCATTTCTGCCGTCCAAATGTAAGACGGTGTGTAAAAAAGAAGTCATTTTCAAATATGCCCTCTAATTTACATGCAAGTATAGGTACCCACATATTCAGAGTTGTGCAAATAACCACTGCTTCTAAACTCGATATGTTGTTCCCATTTCGGAAATACATAGATAACCTTGATACCTATTTTTCACTCTTTATATTTTAGAAAGTGAATTGCAGTATATCCGGTACACAATGAAAAACCATTGCGAGGTGCAACTCAGTTATTGGCTCCGGTCACCTTCGATTCCTGGTGAACCTACAAGTCATATATACCCCCACAACCATAAGGGTCCAGTGAATGTAACAGTATATTGTTTTTAAACATCTATCATACTTAGAATTATAGGTGAAAACGTAGGCACAAATGACTGTTTTTTTTTCAACTTGTTTTCAATATTTTTTTATTTTAACTGTTATTTCTATAGGAAACCCTTGATGGATCTATACAAATGACCCCTCGACAAATTCAGAATGTTATCTACTTTCCAGAAATGTATAGCTTTCCGGGATCCATTAATGATTTCACATAAATTTCTACCACTAATTGCAAGGAGGTTGAAAGCACAAAAAATAGGAAAAATAGGCTATATCCCACTAAAATGCCAAAACTGTGAAGAAAAGTTAGGGTTTTTTAACAAAAGTCTGCCTGTTCCTGAAAGCTGGGAAGATGGTGATTTTAGGCACACAAACCCTTTGTTGATACCATTTGCATGGAAAAAAGTAGACGCTTTCTTCTCAGCCCTTTTTTCACCCCCAAAAAAACCATTTTGCTGTAATTTGGCTAATTTCTCGGTCCTCTCCAGGGTGAATCCAAAAACTCTGGGTACCTTTAGAACCCCCAGGATGTTGGAAAAAAGGATGTAAATTTGGCATGGATAGCTTATGTGGAAAAAAGTTATGAAGCCCTAAGCACAAACTACCCCAAATAGCCAAAAAAGGGACAAGCACTGGAGGGAAAAAGGCCCAGCATTTAAGGGGTTAGGACTCTCTTGTTCCATTCTAACTCTCCTCATTCCATCATGCCTTGATCTCTTTATTCATGATCCTCTGTCTTTATTCAGGCCCCCTGCTTACCTGTTTCTGGAACCTGCTTCCTTCTAATCAGTGTCTTTCACTTCTGTTGCTCTCATCACTTCATTTGGCCTCCCTCATCTCCACACACAGGAGCTGTCTAGTCTGGATCTCTTAATACTGATTCTCACTTCACCTTTCAGGCCTACTCAGCTCTACATTTGGGAACTCTCTCAGCAAGCAAGCTTGGACCCACCTATTATGTCTCTCTTATCATGAAGATTATAACCAATTTTGATATGCACTCTTCCCTCTCTGGTTCTCTTTCTTGCTCCAATCAGCCTGCCTTCATTCAAGCCTGTGCAGATGAGAGCTTAATGATGAGGCAGAATATTGCCACAGAATGCTTTCAGATAAAAATGATTCAGGGGCGTAGCACTGAATGGTGCAGCAGGTACATTGGCACTGTGGCCCAGGATTCTTTGGAGCCCTTAGCATCCAAATTATGGCAGTATTTTACTACCTAAATGGGACAGGGAGGACTACTTTCCTAGACTCATGGTACCCTTACTATGCCACTGGAATGCTGATATAAAGTGTTTCCTCTGAAGTGTGGGACAGCTCAGAAAGTTGTATGTAGGCTGCATGTCAAAGGCTCGAGTTCTCTCAGGTCTGACTTGCGTCTCATTTTTCCAGAAACATAGACAATAAAAAGTGTGACTGCTGGTAATATTATCAGCTGAGGCTACGTAGATAAAGCAAAAAACTGGTGCACTGCAAATACACATCGACCAATGCAGAAACAACCCAGGCATTCAAGAAGCGGTGGGCTTCTGAAAAAACTGTGAGCCCTGGCATTTATTTTTTTACAAATTAAGCACTGTCTAAGATTACACACAATGCTCAACAGTAGGCTTATTGACCCTCCAAACGACTTCATGATGATTGGAACAAGTGACAAGATCACACACAGAACTCTGCAGCGTGCACATTAACCACCAAAGTTATCCCTCATAACACAGTGAAGAAGAAGCAATTATTTAGCATTCTATTGCAGCTTGAAAGTTTGCTATTAAAACAAGAAAAAAAATCCTTATACAGCTGAGTCCTGAAATAGTTTCTGGCTCTCTGTGTGATGGAGAGGAGTCAATGCTATGATGTAGCTGCTTGTGCATGGCATAACCAGTCCCCAAGGCATAACATACAAGGAGCTGCCTACTTAGCATTCCTTTAAACTTGGCAGTCTTGATGAGGAGATCCCACTGGAGGGAGGGATCATTACTACACTCCGCTGACACTGTCTGGAGTTGTGCAGGTGTGAGAAGTGCTTGTAACAGTCCAATGCTGCCCAGTCCAGAGAAAACCTCCCTGGTGGAGCCTGGGAGGCTTTGAAGGGTGTGTTGCTAGGCAACACCTTCATTGGCGGGACAAATTGATACAGTTGCAGTTTTAACTGTTGCCCGTCCCAAGCAAGGGCGAGTAGATCTGCTGCTTTTGAAATATACCAAAACTCTTCTATGTTTTGCTGCCTTTGCAACCTGCAACCAGGGTTTGCAAAGGCATTGCCAGAGATCGCAAGGAGCAGACCAGGGGTGGACCGCTAACTGATGTCAATGAAAGGGGTACTTGGCCCAGATGCTTGGGATCCATTGTATGTCGGGCCCTGGGACATTAGGAGTAAAAGGCCTCATCCGCCATGGTTGGGCCCGAAAGCAAAAGACACACAGATGATGGATGGAATGCAGAGCAAATCAAACATTCACCCCAAGCCAGGTCCTCCCTGGACCAGAAACAAGCATCCTGGGACCGGTTTCGGGGCATCATCCCTCATCAGCCAGGCTAGCTTGAATCCAGTCATACAGTGAGCCCGGGGCCCACGTCTGGGCATACCCGGCGCACTTAGGGTGAGAAAGCAAAAGACACACAGATGATGGACGGAATGAAGAGCAAATCAAACATTCCCATGCCCAGCAGCACCTCTATGACCCACAACCCTCTGAAAGGGGTTCTGACAGAAAGCTTGCAGATTCAATTTGATGTAAGCTTTTTCTGAAAGCTCTTTTTCTGTCTTTGGTGTTGGGGGAAGACAGCTTTATGACTTAAAGGGCTATGGTATCTGTCAGACAGTCGTCCTCCTCCATTGAAGCTTCAACTCCAGGGCCAAGGGTGTTGGGTAGAATTAGGGCCACATGGGTGAAGAGAGTCTTAGCCACATGTACCTTGCTTTCGAAAGCCACCAGTACAACATGGGTATGACCAGGTACTTTTGTCACTCTGCCATGTGCAAAGCACTATGATATGGGCTCATACCCACTAATATTCACTCCCTAGTGCTTACTCTACTGACAAGAGGGCTAGGCTGGCTTTATTTCCTTTGGAACTACAGACAAGTTTGCACCCCTCCCCAACCCCGACAGACAACGCCCCTTGAAGACCACCTGGTTCACCACCAACCTCCAAGAATCCAGACCCATCTGCAGACCGCTCAAAAAATGATGGAGGAACAGCAAAAGCACAGAAGATCGGACCACCTACAAGAACGCCATCACAAAATACCACCAACTCATAAGATCCACGGAAAGGACCTTCAACCAGAAAAACATCCTCATCAACTCCAGCAACTCGCAGGAACTCTTCAGCATCATCCAGCAGCTCACCAAACCCCCTAGCGAAGCCACGGATGTCACACCCTCCCAGGACCTCTGCAACGGACTCAGCTCCTACTTACACCTGAAAATCAAGGCCCTCTATGACAACTTCAGCGAACAGACTCCTGAAACCTCCCTTCCCACCAGCAACGACAGCCAGCCCACCATCACCGCCTGGACCCCGGTCATCACCGAAGATACCACCTCGACCATGAAGAGCACCCACTCAGGAGCCCCCATGGATCCCTGCCCGCCACACATCTTCCACAGAGCCGCCGCTGCCATAGCGCCCATGCTACGTCACACCATCAACGCCACCTTTGAATCCGGCACTTTCCCCAATGACTGGAAATGCGCAGAAGTCAAGCCCCTCCTCAAGAAGCCCTCGGCAGACCCAACGGACCTGAAAAACTACCGACCCATCTCTCTCCTTCCCTTCGCAGCCAAAGTCACCAAGAAGATCGCCAACGGCCTGCTGACAAACTTCATTGAGGAGAAAGCCATTCGACTCCTCCCAATTCGGATTCCATAGTAACCACAAGACCGAGACCGCCCTCCTTGCCTCATCAGCCAACATCTGCACGCTCTTCGACCAAGGCCACACTGCGGCCCTCATCCTTCTAGACCTCTCCGCAGCCTTCAACACTGTCTCCCACTCTTGCAGTCAGACTCGAGGATGCCGGCATACAGGGAACCACCCTCGACTGGATCTGATCCTTCCTCGCCGGAAGAACCCAAAGGATCAGACTCTCACCTTTCCTCTCCAAACCTACAGAGACCAACTGCAGAGTTCCCCAAGGATCGTCGCTCAGTCCCACGCTCTTCAACATCTACATGGCCCCCCTCACCGCCATCATCAGACAGCATGGACTCAGCTTAGTGTCCTATGCCGCCGACACCCAGCGCATCCTCTACCTCAAAAAGCACCCCGAAAACACCAGACTCAGCTTCCATGGGAAGGAATGAAAGACATCGCAGCTTGGATGAGCAGCAGCTGTCTGAAGCTCAACTCAGAGAAGACAGAAGTCCTCGTCCTTGGACCCACCCCTTCAACCTGGGACAACACTTGGTAGCCTACCGCCCTCGGCAACCCCTCCACCCCCACGGACCACGCCGAGAACCTCGGCATCATACTCGACTCCTCCCTCACCATGACCCGCCAGATCAACGCCGTCACCTTCACCTGCTTCCACACCCTCAGCATCCTTTGGAAGACTTTCAAGTGGATCCCCCCTGAAGCCAGAAAGACCATCACCCATGCACTCATAACTAGCAGACTGGACTATGGGAACAACCTCTATGCTGGAATCAACAAATCCCTGCTATGCAATCTCCAGACCATCCAGAACACTGCGGCCAGACTCGTCCTCGGCATCCCACGACATGAGCACATCACCCAGCAGCTACGAGACCTCGACTGGCTCCCCATTGAGAGGAGAGTAACCTTCAAGCTACTCACCCATGCCTACAAATCTCTCCACAACACCGGACCCAAATCCCTCAACTAAAAGAGTCTCCTTCCACGTGCCCGAAAGAAACCTCTGCTCCACCGACCTTGCCCTAGCACAAACCCCGCGCATCCGCAGAACCAGAGTGGGTGAAAGAGCCTTCTCCTACGTCGCAGCCAAGGCCTGGAACGAGCTCCCAGTCAACATCAGACACTCCCCTACTCTGCACATCTTCAGGAAAAGCCTAAAGACCAGGCTTTTCAGCAAACTCAGAGCTGCACCCCCAGCGCCTTAAGACCCTCACAGGTGAGTTGCGCGCTTCACAATTCCCTGATTGATTGATTGATTGCTTTAAGTAGTCCAAGAGATCCTGCGTGTCAGCCACAATACAAAGCACATCTCTCTTTATTGCCTAGTTCAGTGCAGAGAGGATCTCCTAATTTCCACACTTTGTATGCATATCAGGGGCAGGGAAAGGTGAGATTTAAATGTATCTGTACAATGCAGCACACTTGTAAAGTGGGAAAAAGGAGAACTGAAAATATTTTTCCTTGTTAAGCCTGCTTCAAGGAGGCACAGGATTTTCATGCAAATCTCTGTCTACATATTGTTGTAGACAGAGGTTTGTATCAAAATCTATTGGCAGTTGCATGGTAATGCCCACGCTCCACCTACAGAACACCCCCTTGATGCAAGGTAGAGCAAAGCAGCACATTTGCATTGTGATTTGCATTGGATTGTAAATCCCAACATAACACTTTGCATCATGTTTGTGTTAAAAGTTACACAAACACAACACAAAATGTTTGCACATCTGGGGCTAATTTTGAAATGTGGAAGGTGTAGGAAAGTAGGATCTGCTTCTTATGGTTACCTCCACTTTTTGCTTGATGTCTCACTGTTTTTGACTAGTCTGACTGGGATCCTGCTAATCAGGACCCCAATCTATCTGGTTTCTCCCTTAAATTGTCATACATGTACTTGGGTACACTCCAGATTGGATACTGGGGTACCCTTATCAGTCCCTAGCATATGGTACCCATGTACCCAGGGCATAGGTACCCTAGAGGCCTCCCATGGGCTGAAGCATGTATTATGCCACCCATGAGAGGTCATGCAAAATGGTACTACAGGTCTGCTACTGCAACCTGTGTAAGCTGGTGCTTGCACCACTAACTTTAGATATAGGTTCACTATATTTATTGGTCACTACACTTAAAACTTATTAGTCCCCCCTACAGCAGGCCTTAACAATCCTGAAGGTAGGGTGCTGGGTTTTATGTGAGAGGGTGCCCCTGCATGAGCAGAGCCTCTCTGCAGCCTTCGGAGACCATTCTCCCAGGTTGTCTGTGACTCAGCCGGACATATAGGTAGAGGTGCATTATAACCTCGCTGTAAATGCTATCTCGAAAACGGCTGCATAGAAACATATTGTGTTTGGTATCAAACACCTTGGAATCATACCTCTACACCAGTAACTGGTGTGGGAGGTATGATTCCACCCTTCAGAAGCGAGCTTCGTGGGGTCACTGGTCTAACGGGTGCCAGCCTTCTCGACCCAGACAGCACAAAATGGATGCTGCCGACCAGAGACACATTTCTGCCCTCCTGCTGCTGAGCCAAGCTCGAGCAGAGAAAGGCAGAACAATAGGCATCCTGTCACAGGGAGGTGTGACCACCTCCCATACAGGGTTTAGGGTATAGGGGCTGGGTGGGTGCACTCTGAGAGTGCCTGAAAGTCTGCACCTGGGGCACATTTGGTGCCCCTGTGCATAGTCCAGCTCAAACCAGTTCTGGGAGCCAGTAGCTCCTGCTCTGGCACGAAACTGGACAAAGGACCTGGGTGTAACCACCCCTCTGTCCTGCCCCTCCCCTAGGAGGGTCCCCTGAATCTGTCCAACCCTCTCCGGTGGGTACAAAAGGACTTGCCTGGCTGTAAGACTTTAGATTTTCCGTGGACAAGATTCTACAAGAAGAAACCACTGACCTTCGACCATCTGGACACTCTGGACTTCGCTGGACCTCGACTGGGCTCGACTTCTTCCCCCTTTCCGTCTGAAGCTTAGTTTGTGCCTTTGCTCCATACAGGCTCTGTGTAGGACCTGTGATGCACTTAAGACAACTGAAGAATCTCCCTTGGAGTGAAGGAGTCACTCCCCTGCATTCACAAGCACCTAACCGCAACTGACCGGTCTGCTGCTCCTGAGCTCCTGCAGACTCTGAAGATTTCAGCAACACCGGTGGGTTTCAGAAGGTCCCTGAGGTCGATCTGCCCTCTTACAGAGTTTGAGGCCAGTATCCCTCGTGGGGACTACATAACCCGAACCCCTGTGCACCGCGTCCATTTGCAGTTGCATATGCTTGTTGGCAATTCCTGAGCTTGTGCATTGGACTCCGTGTAGTCCTGACCCTGAGCAGTATTTGCACCAAAGAACTCCAGCCTCCTTGCACCGAGTGCTCCGTGGGCTGGTGCTTTGCAATCTTGCTCGAGGTCCACTCGCGACTCCCGGTCATTCGGCCTGTGGGTCCTCCTGAAGGTCATCTTGATTTCTCTTGGGCTTTCCTGGCTGCTCCAGATGTGCCCTGACTCCCCATTGCTTGGTGAGTCCCCTGGACCTTGCTGGTCCACACCGTAACCTGCTTGACCTTCCTACGTGGGTTGCTTTTGCCAAGACTTGTTGGTGCTCCAGCCGGACACCGACCCCTCAGCACTCGACATCTTTCATGTGACAGCTCGCATCTGGCTCCTGGTTGTCCTCGACATCTCCTGGTCCTTGTGGCTGCAGAGTCAAGCATCCCTTCTTCGCACCCGAAGCACTCGACATCGGTGGGCATTCGTCTACCGAGCCCCTGATCACTCTGAAGTGACCCAGACTCTGTCCCCTCTGCTTTCAGGTTCCTCCCTTCCAGAAACCAGGCTTGGATTCCACCGGACCCTTTTCACCTTCACAGCAGCAGTACTTCTTTGCAGCTCCCCATTGAGAACGACAACAGTTTCCGACGCCACTTCAGACCTATGCACCCGGCTCCTCTGGGATAGGTAACTAGGGTACTTCGGTATCCACGGGTGGGGTGGCTCTTGAAACTCTTAAGTTCCAAGGGGTTCGCTCGAAGTCCTCCTAGAAGGGTCCTTAAACTTTAAAAGTGTAACAGTGACTTCACCTTAGAATTGTAAGGAGCCCGCGGTCGTGTTCCCACACTGCACCCGGCCTCCGTAGGGTCCCTGTCTACTCACCTTGGGTGGTTCCTTGGGGTCCCAGCAATTCTAAGTGCTCCAGACCATGTCTTGATCTCAGTCGTGACTGTTATACCACTATTTTAGTATATGGTTTGGTCTCCCCCTGGAGCCCACTGTGTATTGTGCTACTTACAACTGTTCTATTGATCTCGTATTGTGTGCTTTGTGTTCTATCCTCGTGTAGAGGATAGTAGAGAGTGTTATATTAATAAATACATATTTTTATATAACTACTGTGTGGTTCCCCTTCATTTAGTCATTTAGGAGGTGATATCCTGGTAAAACAAGCTGCTTTACATTCCGTCAAGATTAGGCCTGAAGGCTGCTCTCCACAGCTACCACTAGGACAGCTTTCTAAAGGTTATCTTTGACCTCATGCATCATAAGGGTCGTTTGGACTGGTGCAAGGTGCCCACTTTAATTAGTGGACAGCATATACCAGGCCAACTTCTCACAGAAGGTATTACAATGAAATGCATAGTAAATAATACATTAATTATTCATTTGTAAAAACTTGAGTTAGCCTCAGTTTATGTACAGTGGATTGAGAGTTATTGCTCTTGAAAAAACTAAGGAGTCTAGCCATGTGAGTATAATTGAGCCATATGAGAAATAGTGGTATTTACTACTATTTCTCATAACAGAATGCCGGCATAGGTGATTATCATTTTGTGTCACCTTATGGAGACTGCAGCCCATTTGAATAAGCTGGTGATGCCTACTTGAAGATATTTCATATGTATCACTATATGAGAGATATGATCATGTTTTCTATAGCTGGGTCGGGTGGCTCAGTGGACTAATGTGTCCACTTCAAGGGCCTGTGTTCAACCTCATGGTCACAGGTTCAAATCCTGGCAGGTCCACTTAGCCTTCCATCCGTCTGAGGTTGATAAAATGAGTACCATTGAGCTGGGTAACAAGAAACATCTGTTATTCAGCACCAAGATACCCTTCTGAGTGAATGTGTGCTTTACAAATACACATTTTATAGCCTGGCAGTAGTGGGAATTTAGCATTGAGGGCATCTTTTAGAGGAGCTTGGCAGATTTCAGGTATTCCAGTCAGTAAGGAGTTCTTGCAATCAAGTCTTCAAAGAACTAATAATTGAAATACTGTTTTAAAATGTTCATGCAGAAAAGTGAATAGGGAGTCTAGGACGGTAAGGGGCAAAACATACATATGACTTTGTGGATTCAGTCTTCTATCAAGAAGAAAGTTCAAATGTTTGGCCCCTTTGACAATTACAGTTCTGATCAAGCCAGGGTTGTTCTGAGGAGACTTAGTTAGGGGGACAGCAGAAGGAACTCTGGGCTACATGTATCAACATTTGTAATAGCAATTACCTAATTGCGATTTTCTGCGAATTGCAATTAGGTAATTGCTATTACAAATGTATGAAACTCCAAGGGTTTCATATAGCGATTTGTAGGGGGTCGCAAATTGATCTACCTTATTACTATTAATGAGGTAGGTCGGAATTTGCGACCCCCTAGGAATTGCTAAAACAACGAGAATGGTGGCCTGCTGGGGTCAGCAGACCACCATGTCCGTGATTGCTTTTAAATAAAGCAATCTTTTTTTTTTTTTTTAATGCAGCGCGTTTTCCTTAAAGAAAAACAGGTTGCGTTTAGACAAAAAAATGAATAGTTCACTTTTCATTTTTTAAGAGCAGGCAGTGGTCAGTGGGACCAATGCCTTCCCGTTTGCGAATGGGTTGCCAGCAACTTCAAGTTGGTGGTAAAATGCTAATGTTTTGCGACCACATTCACGGTCACAAAACATTCATACATACTGTTATGATTTGGTATTTGGATGAGACACCCTAAACACACCCCCTCCAAATACCGAATTGCAAACCCATTTTGCGATTCAGTAACAAATTACTGATCGCAAAATAGGGTTTGATACATGTGAAAAGCATTGTTTGGGTCCACAAACGGGCCGATTGTGAGAATTGACCCATTTGCGAAGCAAAAATACTTGTTACATGTGGCCCTCTGAATCATAGGTGTTCAGTTTAAGACGGAGGAAAAGCAACCACAGCGTTTTGCCCCAATAGGTTTTTTGAAAAAACAGCTCTTTCATTGAGAGGAGAATTTGAAGTACATTTGAGCCTCATCAGCTCATAGGTAGAAAGAGAAACTGGATTTGCTGAAGACGGAACAGAATGGTCCTGTGCAAACATTGAAGAGCATCAGGGAAAGGATTGAACCTTGTGGCACTCATTTTCGAAGAAGAGATGGTTATGCAACTGGTGCTATGTAAAGCGCTCTGATACCCGATTCGGGTCAAGTTCGCTCTATATAAAACTCTGTAAAAATAATAATAACCTTTTGTGATCAGTTGACAAGGTGCAATTCAAATCATCAGAGAAATGAGCTATAGACCTCCTTTCATTCGTCAATTGGTTTTAGAAGTAACATACTATTGACAGGCCAAATAGAATGACAAGCCATGATCCTCCATCAACAAAAGTGCGCCTTGCATTGTGCACTGATTTTGGAGGTTGTTTTCATCAATTTGATTTTTCTTAGCTGTTTTGAAACACAACTTAGGAGGACATTTGCTAGGAAGTGGAGGTTTGATATGAGGCAGAATTTCTTCAAGTCTTTAGGGTTGGTACCTATTTATTAAATAAGTGACCTGTCCAAGTTCCAGGCAATAAGGGACTGCACCATGAACTGATGAAAAAAGGATTGCATTTGGCAGGTAACAGATACAGAACAAACTTATGTCTTTTACAATTTTAATAGCAAAATGGTCAGTAAAATGAGAGGATAGTCTTAGAACAGAGATTATTTTTGATAATTCTAATTATGTTAGCCCTGTGTAGCAAGACCAGTTTTAACAGTTTTCGGATAAAGGCCATTGGGGAAAAGTCATTACCTGTGGTAGGAAAAACTCAATCGATTTTATTTACTTTTTCTTAAAAATTAGGGAGAATTTCTCCATATTTTCTTTGGAGATATAGATATTCAGAATGCCCTGGGGTCAGTAAACATTTTGAAGATGTCAAAAAGCTTTTTGATTTCATTTAATATTGTGTTTGGCCTCAAAAGGTATTTTTTTGTACAAGCTGGCATTTGTTAGAAAGATATTCTAGGTTAGAAAGAGGTTTAGGTTGTCCTTTGAGGTACAAGAAGCACCTTACTTCTAATAAATCTTTAAAAAATCATTGCAAAGATTTATTGTCATTATGCCTTCATAGGTTCAATGTGGTAGACCATCAGCATCATCTGCAATGACTAGGTTGTAGTTTTCCGTCTCCCAATTTGTTCTCACATCTGCTGGGATGTTTAAAAGCTTGAAGCAAGTGTTAATTTCCAGAACATTCAGTCTAATACTACTGATGTTTTGGACTCAAAATCTTTTTTAGTTGACCCTAAAATGATGTTTTGGTGCATATTAACAAGAAAGGTACCAAGAGGTGGTATGACTAGGGGACTGGAGTGTCTTTTTTGGAAACAAGGATGTCGAGAAAAGAGCCTTTCTTCCACAAGGAAGTTAAAGGCAATCATGGATATAAACATGTACTGCCAATCCCCACAATCACACCCAGATCTAGATAACCCAAATACTCAAATAGCATTCAAACAACACATAGATCCAACCTCGTATACATCTCACTAACCACAATACACCCTCAATCTACAGAACACACATTTTGATGTATGGTTATTAATGCTTAGTGTGGAGTACTTCATGCACCTGACATTACAGAACTGTTCACCTATCAGAAGCTTGACACTTTCTCCATCACAGTAACATGGTTCACCACCACATCCTCGCACATCTTATACGTCCTTCTTCTCAAAGGCTACACCATTCATCATGTGGACCACCCCTGTAGCATAACAGAAAATAACGAGACTCCCATATCTCACAGATATTCATTGCCGTTGGGCTGAATCGCACCCCCCCAGAAGGGTTGTGGGGGTTGTGAAGGGGTAGGGCCCCCTTCACAACTGGTGCTTCAGGACTTTGAGCTATGCATCTGGACTAAGCACATAAGAAGGGAAGTGGATTTGCAGCCATCCTTAAGTCTTTGGGATCCTGCACCCTATGCAAGCAAGTTAAACTTTAACTTCATGAAGCTGATGATGCATTTCAGACTGTCACTCATCTACAGGAATCCTAAGCAGAACAAGGACATCATTAATGAATATTTATATCTCTTCACCACCTCGTCAATCCGACATGCCCAGACTACCCTCTTGGGTGACTTCAACTTGCCAGTCAGCACAAGCTTATCACCATAAACAACCTAGTGCTTGAACTCATCTTTCATCCTATCAACTTCAAGTCTGATTTCCATATTCAACACTTTTTAGGAAAACTATGTGAACGTCCACACCATAATTAAAGCAAGTGCAAGCCAAAGCCTTCATCTCACAGATAAACCAAAGACCTTGCTAACAATAATCTATCCTAAGACAAGAAAGAAAATGGAAGACCAATAGAACTCCTAATGATCTCATGATATTGAAGACCCTGTGTAACACACAGACAATTCATTACATCAGCCAAAGCAAAGTACTACACCAACACTATCAATGAAGCGATCAACAGAACAGGTTGCTTTTCAAGACAATCAAGCAAAACATGAAAACACAAATGCTCTCCCAAACTCACCTATTCCTCAATCCACTGAAAATTGCAATACCATCAACCCATTGTTCAGTGAAAAATATAGAGGCTCCAACAGCATATTAACAACAGCAAGCCTACTTTATCTCTTACAACGCCTCTTCTCATAGAATCCCATAACTGTCACCACTCAAAGTCCTATCTCTCACACATCTCGCTGCCACAACACCTCTCTCAAAGCAACTTCTTCTGAAGATGATATCTTACCCTTGTCCTTCAAAGTTCTTTCTTGGGTCAATCTCATCTCTACTTGCCATTATGAATGCCTCCCTTACTCAAGGCATCTTCCCTAAAGCTTTGAAAACAGGTCAGAACCTCCCAGTGCTAAAGAATCCTACACTAGACCCTGATGACATCACCAACTATCGACCCATCACTCACATACTATTCAGCAGCAAGATCATTGTGAAAGCATCTATTTTTAACTCTAAAATCTCAATAATGCTAACAATCTTCTTCTTGACAACCACTCAGGCTTCAGATTATGCTGTAGCAAGAAGGTTGCTGCTGTACACATCATATAAAATGCCCTAATAACCACAAATGATGGTAACCCTTGGCTCAGGATATTGGTGGACTTTTCAACTACCTTTTAAACAGTTGACCATTCCACTCTCATATATGCAGCCTGATGTCACTAATTGGATTCCCCAGCAATGTCCTTCACTGGTTCTCAACCTCCCTTTCCAATTGACATCTGTTCATTCACATGGGCCTCTCCAGGTCCCAAAAATCCCTCTCACCTTGAGAGTTCCTCAGAGTTCCATACTGTTCACTGTCATGTTCAACATCTAAAGGGAGTAATTTGGCCCTTTACACCTAGATACAGCATTAGGATTCACCAATATACCTATGATACTCAACTGTACTGTAAGTCTCTGCTTCAGACATAGAGCCCCTCAAACACTGCCTGTATATCATCCAGCACCTGCCTAAAGCTCACCCCAACTAATGATAAAATTCCTTTATTTGCCAAGAATAACAATCAAGAAGCAATGCAAACCAGGCTGAATGACATGAACCTTGGCGATTTCGAGCCCCAACTTTAATGAATGCCAAGTTACTTGGAGTCACCCTGGACACCCACCTTCCTTCATGTAAAACTTTGCCAAAAAAACAAAAACATACCCTGGTACTAGTGAAAGTGAAACTGTTTCCTCCACAAAGTGGCATCAGAACTGCAGTTCAAGCCTTCATACTCTCACCTCTGAATGGTGGTAACACCATGCTTCAAGGCCTCCTAGATTTCACACTGGAACTCTGTAATGACATACTACACACCACAGCACATCAAATCCAGAGCCTGTAGACACATGTTTACATAATTTCAATTGTAATGGAACTCCATTGGCACCCCTTGCTGGCCCACACTATATTCAAAACCAGCAGTATCATTTAAAAAGTCATCATTACCAACATCTTGCAGCCAAGCTTACCAACTCTGATGGTTCTTGGCACACCCACAGACAGGACACCATCAGACTGGAGACAAAGGGCCACATGTGCGACCATTTCATTTTGCAACTCGCTAACTGTGATTTTTAGCACCTGGCAATTTACAAGTTGCAAAATGAAATGTACTAATATGTCTCAGACACATTTAGTGATTCCCAATCGAGTCGCAAATTACCTGCCTCATTAATATTCATGAGGTGGGTCTCAATTTGCGACCTATTGGAAATGGGCAATAACTCAGGGATTGTGGCCTGCCGGGGACAGCCTCCGACCTCCTGATCCTTGCCCTTGACGTGTCCTTCATTACAGTGACCTGGATCACCCCTGCATTGGCCCCAGACATCGCCACTGCAACACCCATCGGCTACAAGATGAAACACCGTGACCACGCAAACAGATACGGAGGTGGCATCACCATCATACACAAGAAATTAATCACCTTGCACCATTTCCAATGACAAAACCACACTGATCATGGAACACATGAGCTTTCAACTTAGCAGCGACGACAAAAACACCATCAAAGGCACCCTAGCTTACAGATCACCAGGACCACAAACCGGCCTCAGCGACACCATCGCCAAATTCATTACACCTCTCGCCAATGAATCCGAATTCTATGTCCTCCTGGGAGACTACAACTTCCACTTGGGTGACCCCATCAACACCAACTACACCAACCTACTGAAAGATTGAACAACACAGTCCTCAAGCAACTGGTCACAGACTCCGCTCACAAAGCAGGACCCTATCTTCACTTCCAGCAACAAAATCAGTTACAGCCACACCACAAAACTCACTTGGTCGGACCACTCCATCATACACTTCACCCTCACTGGACCTCCCCATAGCACCCCCAACAACTACACCAACACATTCCACAGCTGGGCTAGGGTCACCAACCACCAGTGGATTAACACTCTCAGCATCACACAGCTCAACACCACCACCAACTCGAACCAAGCAGTAGAGAATTTTAACGTCTGTATCACCAACGCCGCTGACTTAGTTGCTCCCAGTAGAAAAGCTAAAATGCACAGATCCACCAAACCAGCCAAAATGGCGCACCAGCAGGAACCACACTGACCGAGCCACCTTCAAGTCCACCCTCAAAAACTACCATTCCCAACTCAAAGCTTTGAAAAAAGAGGCCCTGACTCACCCGATATAGACCAGTGACATCCAAACCAAGGAACTCTTCACCATTGTCAGATTTCACCTGCCCGTCAGCCACCAAAAACTCAATCCCTCCCTCACAGCAATTCTGCGATGCCCTTGCCTACCACTTCAACAACAAGAAAGCATCCATCTACACTAACTTCAATCCCCAACCTACCGACCTCCTCAACATCCCAACGACCACTACCACTGACCACCCACTCATTGCATGGGAACAACTCAGCACACAGAACGCAACTACTCTAATGAACTCCATCCACTTGGAAGCACCCACCAACCAATGCCCCCACTGACTTTTCAACCTTGGAAGAGACAAGATCAGCCACCACCTCACCACTATCCTCAATGCCTCCATCACCACAGTCACCTTTCCCGATACCTGGAAACACACAAAGGTTAGACCCCCTCCTCAAGGAACCTTCTGCAGACCCCAGTGAGCTCCGGAACTACAGTCCCATCTCACTGCTACCATTTCCCACCAAAGTTCCAAAGAAGGCTATAAACCTCCAACTCACCAAACACATGGAAAGAAACAACCTGCTTGATATCTCTCAATCAGATTTCAGAGCCAATCACAGCACTGAGACAGCCCTCATCGCCGCAACAGGTAACATTCGCACCCTGCTTGACAGAGAACCAGCTGCTCTGATCCTGCTCGACCTCTCCTCAGCCTTTGACACTGTCTCCCACCACACTCATCGATCGACTGCGCCTGATCAGAATCACAGACAACACGCTCAGATGGATGGCATTCTTTTTCATGGGTTGCACCCTGAAAACCCATCTCACTCTCTTCACCTCACAAACCAAGCACACCATCTCAGCCCAACCCTCTTCAACATCTACATGACACTTCTCGCAGACATTGTCAGATCCCATGACATCAACATCATCTCCTATCCCGAAAACCCAACTTGTCCTTTCGCTTTCAACGGACCACACCTTGAGGAAGGCCAACTTTCACAACTGTATGAAGAACATCACAGCCTCGATGAAGAACAACTGCCTGAAGCTCAACATGGTACAAAACAGAAGTCCTGATCTTCAACAGACACGCCACACTCTGGAACAATTCCTGGTGGCCATTGGAACTCAGACCCAAGGCCACTCCAAAAGACCTACCCCGCAACCTCGGCATCATCCTGGACAGCGAACTCCCCATGCAACGTCAAATCATCACCTTCTCCTCAGCCTGTTTCCACACTCTCCCCATGCTCCACAAAGTCTTCAAGTGGCTCCCCTAGGAAAACAGTGACGCAATGCCACATCACCAGCCGTCTTAACTACAGGAACACACTCTATGCGTGCGACACCAGCGAAATCATGAAAAGACTCCAAACTATCAAGAACGCAGCAGCCAGACTTATCCTCAACCTACCCAAGAGGACCCACATCTCCCAGCACCTGAAGAACCTCCACTGGCTCGCTATTGAGAATAGATGCCAATTTTCAAGCTTCTGACTAATGCCTACAAAGCCCTCCATGACCAAGGACCCACGTACATGAACCATCGCCTGAATTTCCACCGACCTACCAGGAACCTCCACTCCGCTCACCTTGCCCTCACACAGATACCACGCATCCACCACTGCCGCTCCGGAAGACGCTCATTCTGCCACCTCGCCACCAAAGCCTGGAACACCCTCCACCTCCACCCTTCACCCTCGCAGACCCAAATCAGGAAGGGACTCAAGACTTGGCTCTTCGACTAAGACCCGCAGCACAGCGCCTGGATACCCTCTTGGGTGATAAGCTGTGCTGTATAAATACCACTTGATTAATTGATTGATTGTTTGCTTTTAAATAAAGCAACTTTTTTTTGATATGCAGCCCGTTTTTCTTAAAGGAAAGTGGGATGCATTTAAAAAAAGAAAAATGGAACGTTTCTGTTTCATTTTATAAGGGTAGCCAGTGGTCCGTTGGACAACTGCCTGCTCTTAAAAAATGTTTTTGCTACTATTTACAAAGGGGAAGGGGTCTCCTGTTTGCGACTGGCTTACCACCCACTTGAACTGCGACTGTTTTGCGACCGTATTCCAGTCGCAAAACAATTGTACATGCCCTTTTGATCGCTAGGAGGAAGGGAAGCCCTTGGCCCACCCCTTCCTAATAGTGACTCAGAAACCCTATTTTGCGAATCGGTAACATGTTACCGACTCTCAAAATAGGGTTGGTACATGACAAACAGCATTTTAGCAGTCGCTGCCAGCCCGATTCTCCATTAGTGACCGCTAAAAAAGGTCGTACATGTGCCCCAGAGGGCCTGATTTAGAATATGGAGTACGTTTGCACTCTGTCAGGGTGATGAAGTCAACTTTTCCATACCCTTTTTTTTTTAATTTTACAGAGTTTTATATAGTGCAAACTTAACCCGAAGGTATCGGGTATCAGAGCGCTTTACATAGCACCAGTTGTGTTACATGAGGACAGATTTACTTTTTTGTTAGGCACGGGGAGATTAAGTGATTTGCCTCGAATCACAGGATGTTCAGCGTCATTGCTGAGACTCGAACCTAGTTCCCCAGATTCGAAGTCAACCGCCCTAGCCATTAGGCCAACTCCTCTCCCCTTGACAGAGTATATGTCTTCCACATTTAGATAAGTTAACCTGCCGTGCAGATATCTCTAGACAGTGGCAGGAATCACAGTTATGGAGCTTCCTGTCAATGTGTTACATTTTTGACAGACAATATAGTAAAATCAATATATGTTCCTCAAACTTTTAACATGTTTTGGATTTTTTCAAAAACAATCTCCCAAAGTGGGAGTTTGAATTTGAAAAATCAAAAAAGAAGAACGCCCACACCATGGGAGTTGCCTCCCATGAGGTGGAGTCGCTTAAATGTTTTCACTGACCCTTACTACCATGTTTTACTCAGCAATAATTGGACAGGGAAAACTGGCCATTTGACTATCCATTCTAAATCAGCTGGGAAGTTGAATCGCCAAAACTCTGACATCCCATACTCCGTCAGACTGCCTGAGAACTATCTTGGCAGTGGGGTCAGAGTAGGCAGACCAACTGTTTGGCAGAGAAGGTATTCAGTTGTGACAGACACCCTCTCCACCAAACTGTATATCAGGCCCTACATACAAATCTGAAAAAAACACACAGGCAACTGACTTATTCCAGTTATTAAGACAGGTTTAGGAACAACATCCACTTGCCCATCAAAACTGTCCAATGGTGCTTTAATTTCAGAAAGAGTTGAACATGCACCTCTTTAAAGTAAACATCATCACTACAGAATTGCCATATACATACATATTCAAAGGAAGAGGGACAGTTGAGATACAGTTGAGTCATTCAAGTCCTCCTAATGAAGCTTGAAGTGCCCCAAGAAAATGCTATTAGCTACAGAATGTTTCCTTTCTGCTATGCTTTCCGTCAGTTTTCCAGTGAATAAAGGATTTTGCATAGAGGATTATAAATGATGTGAAAAGAGTAGGGCTTCACTTCTGTAGTTTGTACATCCATTGATCCACAGATAGACAGTGGAAAGAGAAAATAGATAATTGTTAAAATGTATTAAAATTATACCTGGACGAAAATAAAGTACACTAGCGTAATTCGCACAATTTTTGGATTTTCATGAAATTCCCGGAAATACCCCATTGCACCACTTTGCGTAATTACACAGCATTCGTGGTAAGAATTTACCGCCAATACACAGTTTGTGGTAAAAATCTACAGAAACAACAAAACTCAAGCACACAATGCATTTCGCACTAAATAACACACAAAATGACATGTAGGTAATTTCATAATTATGTTCTGTTTATGTAATTTTTCCCAAAAAATATTTCACATTTACATAAATTTCACACACCCCTTTTTAAAATCATGATCAATAGGTTAATGACATGTTTGATCTCATTTCCCCTTTCATGGCATGCAAATGACCTCATATCCTCAGGAAAGAGTAAGTCAAGACTTCAGCGAACAATATTAAGGGCCTGATTTAAGATTTTGGCGGACGGGTTACTACATGACAACAGTGAAAGATATCCCGTCTGCCGAAATATAAATCCCATTATATCCTATGGGATTTATATTTTGGCGGACAGGAGAGCCGGAACCGTTGTGACGGAGAAACTCGTCCACTGAAACCTAAATCAGGCCCAAAGTCTAGGTTGCCTTTCCAAAACAGACCTGCAATATCAAGTGAGTGTTTTGGTGCATATGTACAACTGTGGAGCAACAAGCTGAAAGAGGAAAGCTAGATTTTAGTAGATGATATTGAATCATTTGAGGCCTGGTTAAGATTGTGGGTATTGGCACTGATTCTGCTACATGTCTTTAGTCACTTCAATTGAATTATATTTAGCGTAATTCCTTGGAGGATTTTGGAAATTCAATGTGGCTATATGATAAACACAAATAATTGACATCATTCTGAGATAACAATGAGGTGATCTTCTGGGGTGAATGTATTTGTTGCAATGTAGAAAGGCCCTAAATTAGAGCATAATAAAAATGGGGAAGGAACAGGAGGGAAGGTGGGTTTTGAGTCATGGCACTGTTTTTGAAGGAATGTATAATGTTAATGAGTGCAAGAGGGTTAGTTAGTAACAGCTCTTATGAACTGAACTCAGCTGCAAGAAGAATAACAGTTGGGACCCTCCATTTATTGGCTACGGGTCATCCTTGTCTCAAGAAAAGATGCTTTATCACAGGTGTTGCTTTACTTTTTACTGACTGAGAAATTCTTATTGCTTTCACCAGTATTCAATCTACTGCTTATAATAGATCGCCATGTGTGGGGTGGGGTTGGCCACAGGCCCTTTGCCCAACTCGCCACAGGTGGCCAATGCCCTGTTGCAGGTGAACACAAAGGTCGTACAACCCCTCACAAACATCCACCCCACATTTTTGTTTGTGGCACTGTGGAACTTCTGCACTCCAAAATACCCCAAGACACTGCAATCTTTGAAACTTTCAAGCACCTGAGATGGATAAACTTGCTTTTTTTAAAGTTTAGTGAAGGTTCATCAAACGGCAACAAAGTTATTAGCAGCACAAAAACACTCTTACTATGTTAACTCTGATCACAGAGGTTGTTAAATGATTTTATATGTACATGACTAGCAAGATAGCTTCTCTAGAAAGCACCATGTAATGGCGACTTAGATCTTGCCAATACCTCAAGAAACGCAGATGTGGTGATTATTGCTACTATCACATTTGCATTTCCTGGGTAAGTGGGAGAAGACGGATTCCAATAAACAGTGGTGATGCATAAATTAAATAATGGTTGGAACACATAAGAAGATGCCATGGCTAGCAAATAGTCAGATCTGGTAGGGGTTGGGTCATGTTGCAGCACAATGGGGTATTATGATCCTGCATATATATAACAACCAACAAAAAGTACTTCATTGTCCATAAATTACAGAGTTGCTTAGGAATATAGGAAAAATTATTTAACCATGGCCTGCTTAAGGTATAGATGTGTATTGTGCAATTAATTTCAAAGACTTACTTTATATACACATTTAGCTCACACAATGCATTTTAGAATTGGACTGACATTATACAGTACATAAAATAGAAAGTTTCAAAATATTTGCAGATGGGAACATACCTTTAGAGGTGCGTCATACTTCATTACTGTAGGAAATGACCATCTTTTGCATCGTGTACACCCAGCTTTTTGCCATATCTGTTTTTGTTGACTGTAGAACTCTGTGCACTTCCCCCTGCTAACCAGTAGTAAAGTGCCAGTGCTCCCCTTTTAATTTGGTTGAATTGTCATAACCCTCATTGGCATAGTTAACTTACCAATAGGTTCTTTGTATATGATACAAGGTGTATCCAGGGCTTGCAAGTTAAATGTCACTAATAGACTGCAACACCTATTGTGCCATCTGCTACAGTGGCAGTGCAAACATGGCTTCAGGCCTACCATTGTAGACTGACTGCAGCATTTTAAAAGAAATGCAATTTGACCTGTCAAAAGAAACCCTTTTGACAGGCCTAAACCTCCCTTTTAAAATATTAGTAAGTCCCCCTACATAGGCCTGGTAGCTCATAAGGCAGGGTGCATGATGGCATTTAAAAGTAGGACCTATCAATTGTTAATGTTAAATGTGTCCTTACAGTGCTATCACCTAAAAGCTGTTTTCGATTTAGCTGGCTATTCCATGAAGAAACACTGGTATGCACTATTAAATTGAATATTTCTACCTACGGCTAGCAAACCACTAGAAATATCATTCAGGGACTCATTTAAATATTTATTGAAAGTCCGGTTCAGTGATGAAGTCTGATTTTTATAAATATTAGGTAAAAATGTACTTTTATAGCTGTAGCTTTCCCCTGCCTAGGGCCTCTGGCAGCTCCTTTGCTGATACAAAGTCCTAGATGTTAAGGGAGGTATTTTCTGATCCTCTGGCAGGATGACCATTTTGGCAGTGCCTAAGAATTTAAGTTCTTCAAAGCAGACTCCCATGTCACATGCAGATGTCAGATGACACCTGGACAGGTTCCTCAGTTAGTCAGGCACCAATCTCTTTGGGGACGAGGCTACCCCAGAAGTGGTTTGAAGTGACCACAGAGAAGGGGTTGTATATTTCCCTGGCCATACCTCTGGTGTGAACACACAAGTTCTGCACATTGAGAGAATCGTTTCGCCATCTTGAATTAGGCAGAGAGAGGCACTGTGAGATTTTTTGTAGTCGGGCACACAGGTAATGCTGCAAAGGTGGATAAGGTAACCCCTCAGACCTTTGACCCCATTGGTTAGGGAAGATCCAGGAATCACTCCCTCCCACAAGCTACTGCCAGGCATAAATGTGGCATTTCCAGTACCCTCCTCAGAACATTACTGGGCCAGTGGAAGATCAAAAGAGGACTGAACGTGCTGTCTGGGGCCTAAAAGGAGCCCTTAAGGACTGGACCTTCTTCCTTGTTGTACACAGGGCAAAGATGTGGACTCCAAGGCTTATAGATGTGACCTCCTGTTCCAGCTGCAGGTCACAAGAAGCTAAAAAAAAAGGCCTTCTGAAAGATTTCCAGTCCATCAGTTCCAACTGGATCTGACCTGGACTCTGTTGGTGTCCCTGCTTGAGTGAGTTATTACTCCCAAGTGCGGTTCCTGAGACCCTGGAACCCGTGGCTGTGTCTGGCTGGACATCTCCTACCACCCCTGAAAGACTTAGAAATGTTTTTGGCTGCAAAGACCTCCAGAGGATCAGGACAAACCTGGGAAGCCGATTTGGTGAAGATGCATTACCACAGGGCTGAAGATTCAGGTTTCCCATGTTCAGAGATTTTTTGTGATGACAAATCCTTTGCAGTTGGACCTTGAGGAGACGGTATCTGGCGTCGTAAAGTCCTCTTCGGCTACAAACTGCAGCCTTGCCCTGCTAGAGGAATCAGAGCTCCGAAAAAGTGTTTGAGGGCATACAAAGAAATCTTGACCGGGTAAAGGCACCAAAGATATCTGGCTGGTGAAGGACCTTCCTTGGGTGCAAATTTTGAATTTCATCCATTCTGAGCTTTCCCACCAAAAACCAATAGATTCAACAGGACCCCCTCTAATAACCATCCAACCCTGTGGAGCCTTCCTCGGCTACAGCTTGCTGCCTTGCCTCACAGAACACTTTGGACTTCCATCTTTGAGATTAAGTTCCAAGGCAAATCCTCTGACCGGGTTTAACCTAGTTCCTATATCTGACCTAAATTCCCTTGAGATCGCCCTTAAATTGTACCTATGGTACTAGTCTACTGTAACCAGTTCAACACAGTTGGCACTTAACTTTTTGTGCACTATTTTAATTAAAAAATTAAAAATTCATATTTCTGGTTTCTTCTGTTGGAATTGTGTTGCTTTGGTGTCATTTTATTCATTAAAATGTACTCTATTTTGATAAATTGGTGTTGGGATTATTCTTGTGTTGTGTTTTGACTTTATTACTGTCGGGTACTGCATATATACTTTACACATATCCTCTAAATTAAGCCTCTCTGCTCTGTGCCATAGCTATCAGGGGGTTGAACTCAGGTTTATTTAGTGACTTCAGTGGTTGACCCTTACAAGGATTGTGTTTATTGCTTTAAGGTGGGTAGCCAACCCTCTTAACTAATAATCAAATTTATTACAATTACCAATAGTTGTGAATGCATGTGAAAATAGTAGTATAAATCAAGACAGCAAATGGAATCTAATTAGATCAATGGGGGACCCAGTTTTCTACGTAAAGGTACAAGACCTAATAAGAAGGCAATTGCCAAAACTGCAGGGCCTATGTCGTTTTCAACTAAACTTCCAGCCCAACTGAGGGGGTGCAGCTGAGTCCAGCATTTTACTAGGGGTAAATAATTTATTTGTACATGGTTGATTAAAACCTTTACAAAACAATTAAAACATTGCAAAAAATTAACTTTATACGACTTTCTAAAATTTAAAAATTTACTTAATATCGATTTATGGCCATCATTGTAATTAAAAGTTCGTGACTTCAGGACACCGTCTCGGAAGTATTCGGTCTGGCTTTTATTAATCCGCAGTCAACATGTTCTTCTGTCTTTTTGCTACTAGTTCAAAAAACTTTGTGACCCGACAGTTTAATTTTGTTTTGGTAGGGTTAAAGCACAGTTTGACCGCCTGCCTGCATGTGCGAACACCATATAGTTTAAACGATGGACGTAATAAATTGTACCTCAGGTCCTTTAATTTGGGGCAAATACAGATTACATGAATGATATCTTCTTTGCCAGATTTGCACAAGCGACAATGTTGCGGGGAGTTTTTCTTACCCAAGGCGGCAGATGAGGGGCAGCTGGAATTACACCAAGGCGTAATTTTAAAAACTTTTCTTTTGTCTTTAGATTCATTCCAATGTTAAGATACACTTGAGGTTGCAGTGTTACATAGTCGCTGAGTGTAATCCAGCCGTGCGCTCTTTTGGATAATGTCACCTTATCCTCAATAGAGGAAATAATACGTGCTGATTTTTTCGCAACTTTTTTAAAAGACAAGAGATCAGTAAGGGTGCCCCAGAGGTCTAACAGTCCCAAGGTTTGGAGTGAGTCAAATAAGTAATCTCTTGCAGAGGATGTTCGATGGCGGAGCAGCTCTTCCCATAAATTTGAATTTAAAGAACCAACCTCAGCGCTGCGAATCTTGTGCCAAGTAGTGACATACATGCTCCGTCTTTCCAGTGTTTGTTTTAACAGACCAAATTCAAGCCGAATTTGCGCTGGAGAAACGTATCTTGGCAGGTTAAAGATTGCCCTGTATGAGTTTGCTATCACTATATCCAATAGCGCAGCATCCTTTCCTTGAAGGGGTTCACTCCCATATGTAAGGGTCGGCTGTAGCTTTGCTCGCAGGACCTGGAGCAAGGGGTTAAGCGTTAAGTCAGGAAGCTTGACCTTTAAAGATTTTATCGCCAAACAAGTCACAGTTCCCTTCCCTCGCAAGGACTCTAGTTGTTGTTTGAACGAGTTCTTATGGTCCAAGATTACTCCCAGGTATTTATAGGTAGTTACGAGATCCAGCCCTTGTCCATTTAGATGCCAATTGTTTTTCCTTTTTTTCCGATAATTCACTGTCATGACTTTAGATTTGGCAACATTTATTTGCAAGCAGTTCCTTTCCGAAAAGGTGTGGGTTACATTCAAAAGATGTTGGAGGCCAATCGGAGTCCGACTGATTAAGACCAGATCGTCTGCGTACAACAGATTGGACAACTGAGTTTTCCCTAGTTTTGGTGCATGGCAGGGGCACTTATCGAGTTCTCCTGACAGGTCTGCAAGAAAAAGGTTAAATAAAAATGGAGCTAGAACACAGCCCTGTTTTAACCCTTTTGTTGTTGGAATCGATTTAGAGAGATGTGTTCCTGCTCCTAATTTAACCTTGATCCAGGTGTTTGTGTGCAGTAATATCAGTTGGTCCAAGAGTCGTTTCGGTATACCCCAGTTTTCCAGTTTCCTCCAGAGTTTATTTCGATCGACGTGATCAAAAGCGGCAGTATAATCAATGAAACACAGGAAAAGGGGAGTTTTGGTCTCTTTTGCTGCATCCATCAGCATGGTCAATGCCATGATGTTTGTAACGGTCCCTTGACCCTGGCAGAAGCCTGTTTGATTAATAGGGAGGATGGAATTTTCGGACGCCCATGTTGTTAACTCCTTCAATATGGGTCCAGCATTTTACTAGAATCTGGAAGTTTCTAGATTAATCCTTCACTGAATAAGCCATGTATCTTTTTTGATTTACCAGTCCTTTAAAAAAGCATCACTGCTTTTGACTCTGGGTACTCTATGCAATGGTTTCTTTCATGATATGGGTTCACTGGGAACTGTGTAAATGTAGGCTACAGTGAGAATTCAGTGTGAGGAAGAACCAAAAAAGTGTGTCTATAGAAAAGACTGCCTACCTGGCATTGATATCCAAGTTGATTGGCAGGAGGTGTGCATATGAAAAGGGCAGGTATAATTACCAAGAAATGGAAGGACACATTACAAGATGTATGAAAAAATGGGGCCACCCTTCCTCCAGAAATAAGGTAACTTACTTATTAAAAGTAGAAAAGGGAGCCAGGCATGTGTATCTTGCGCAGGTATCAGGGTATGAATCTGGAGGTAGATACCAGAGATAAGAGAAGTAAATGTGTAATCAACGTCATATCTGATATGAAGGCAGAAAGATACCTATTTATGAACAATGAAGTACTACTTGTTGATTGCTATGGCTAGATAATAATCTTAGGACTTTGGGGATATCTTCCTCATCAGTAACTAGGGCCTCGTAGCAGTATGGGACATGGTAGCATGCAGGCTGGATCTCACCTTTCCCCCTCTCCCTTGTTAGTACTGGTAGGTCATCCATCTTTTTACACCAGCCTTAGAGGGGAACACATTCAATGTTTTGCTGACTGAGGATTGACTCAGGGCCTGTTCGACAGACTCAATATCAAATAATTTGAGAGCCTTCAGAGAGAATTTAACATTTTGGAGGCAAGATGTATCAATACTGTTAGATCAGACATTGGGTGTTGCACCCAAAGATTGACTTTCTAGCTAGTAGACAACCACCCAAGCTCATTGGCAGCACTACCATTATTTTTCGCTCTGGGCATCTATGCACATTCTTCACAGCTCTTTTAAATCCTCTCTTTATAAGGGTGCAATTTTCTCCCACAAATTATGAGCCCTTATTTTCTTTTTCTGGTGCACTAATTTATCGCTCTCCAAACCTAGCTAAGAATATTGTTGATATGCTTCTAGGGGAAATAGCGTTAAATAGCCTACAATTTGCCAACTTTACTGTCTTGGGTAATTTTGACATTCATGTGGATGTTGAGCTCAAGCTCAGCCAATCTCAGCTCATTGAGGATTTTGCCTCCCTGAATCTGTTACAGAAAGTGTGTGGTCCCACTCATGAGGCAGAACATGCACTGGATCTAATGTGTACCAACTTGTCTGACCTTCATACTGACACCCCAAGGCCTTTAACAAGGTCTGACCACTACCTCATTCCTGGGAACTTACTCTTCCATGCAAGCCCTGACCCCCGGTTCCCAGCCTTCACCACTCTAGCCCTTGGCATAAAATAAATTAATTTAATCTAGCATCCAATCTTTCTAGCCATGCTCCACAATTGTCTGATCATTTGGAGCATGACACCTTTGTTTTTAATAGAGCACAAATTCATTTTGTAACTTTCAAGAACAGAAAAAGGCTTTGTATCTAATTTGCCCCTCACTATATAAGATGCATACAGAAAATGGTTATCAAGCTAGTATTGATATACTAAGTGTGAGTTATTTAGGCAAATGCTCTACAGACTTTGACTGATTCAATCAAATTAATTTAGTAGGATACTGATGATATTGTGATCCAAATTGTACTTGAAATATGTATTTGAAGTGTTTGGATGTAAAATAATAACTAGATATTATATTGGCCCTGATTAACTTACTCTTATGTCACGAAACATGTGTTGGCCTCTTTCTGTTCTCAAAATAAATAAAATTGAGATAATTCAATCAACCAATATTCTTCTGTCTAGGAAATCACTGGATATTATTTTCTATAACCTATATAGAGTATTGATTTACTACTTCCTTGCAAACCTCGGACATAGGCTGTTTGTGCTCTATAGATTTGTGAGTGCTAAGGGGAAGGCGCCACATAGCTTTGAGGTCTGATTTGTCTTATTATTAGAGATTTTTCAACTTCCTGGGTTCGATCTTTGTTTTTAATAACTGGCTGAGTTCAACCATAGATTCTATTTCTCCACTCAGAAGCTAGTTTATAGCCGATCATCCCCCTCTGCCCCCTGGGTTACGCCAACACTTGCTCATGTCAAATTCAATTGTAAGAAACTGGAGCGGGCATGGAGGAAGGACAATGAGAAACTGGTCTACAAACAGGCCCCCAGAGGCTACCATGTGGCTATTGTAAGGTTTAATCTGATTATTTTGTTAATCAAACTGGGGCAGTCACGAATATGCCGTGATCGATTTTTAAAACTGTGAATTAATTTATGTCCCCAAAAGCTTGCTCTCGTGCTTTCCCCCCTTTCAAAGGACCGTTGTGTAAGTATTTCACTTTTCTTCCAGGAAAATACTGAAATCATTTACACCGAGTTCCATGTTGCGGGTTCTCTCATTTTGCTCAGTGAGTCCTGCCTGCCCATATGTTCTTCTGGTCCTTCACTTACCACATTTCAGGTCATTTAGTTAGAGGACTCGGCTCTAGCTATTTCAAAGTGTCGTTCTGGCTCTCCATCAGCTCCTTCCCACCTTCTGTTTTAACTGAAGTTGGGTATGTTATTAATCCATTAATTAATGTTCTGCTGAATAATTCTGTTGGTCAGGCAGTGGTCTTTATGTCCTGGAAACATGCTAACTACCCCTTCTTAAAAAAGCCATGAGCAGATCCTGAGATCTTTTCCAATTACAGGTCTATCTCCTTGCTCCCGGTTCTTTCTAAAATACTGGAAAAATGCAGTAAATCACCAGGTCAGTCAGTTCTTAAAGATAACAATTCTCTGCGTGACTCTCAATCCGATTTCAGACCTTGTTACAGCACTGAATCTGTGCTTCTGGAAGTTTCTGAATTTGTCAAACTGAGTCTTGATCAAGGGCAGGCAGATAGAGTGGCCTTTCTGGATACGTCTGCCGCCTTTGATATGGCATCACACCATGGGAGATATTCACAAGAACGTGCGATAAACATCGCCAAAATAGGTTTACGCAAGTTTCCATATCGCCGTCTATCGCGGGAAAATAACTCTGTGTCAATGTCATATTTGCAACACTGCAGTAACCCCGATAACGCGCAAAATGTCCGCGATAACATTACCGGGACGGCGATGAAAACCTAAACCCAAACGCGAAAATAGTTGCGATGGGCCCATCCGTGATAAGACAATCAGCGAAAAGCAGCGCAAGGCCTGCAATTCACACACGTCAGGCGGGAAAAACCACTACAAAAGCACAAAAAAAAAAAAAAACACAGCGACGCACAATGGAGGCAGCCGGAGCAGTGACAGAGGACGGCCAGAACCCCACAAGCCCCCCGGAGGAGCAGGCTGGGACCTCTGGGACAGGGAAGGGCAAGGACAAGAAGAAGAGGAAGACGCGGTTCAGTCCGCAGGAAAACAGGATCCTGATCACGGAGGTGATAGAACACCATCAACAACTGTTCGTCACCTCCACTGTGTCATTGGCAACAAAAAATGCAACATGGCAGTCCATCGTGGACAAGGTGAATGCAGTCAGAGTGCTGAGGAGGACAATGGACGAGGTGAAGAGGCGCTGGAATGATGTGAATCGCAAAACCAAGCAGAAACTCGCCAACAACCAGAAGGCAGCAATGCAGACTGGAGGTGGGTGTCCAGCGCCACAGGAGGAGCTGGATGAGATGGAGGAAATGGTGTCCACAGTCATCAGTTGGGAGACGGTGGCAGGAGTCTGGGGACCGGACACTGCTCAACATGACCCGACACAACAGCAACAGGGTGAGTAACGACCAGGGACTGGGGGGACGGGGGAGATGGGCACAATGGCACACACGCACAATGGAGTATAGCACACTGCACACCCATAATTACTCTGGATCATGTCCCTGAACCCCTTGGCACACTGCAGCACACATAGCAACTGCACGTAGGCCCCCGTCGACTATGTGCCCAGAGGAATCCCTCCCACACATCACTCATCTCACAACTAACCCATGCACATGTGCTGAACCCAGCAAAGCTGCGGGTCCGTGAGCCACACTGACAATGCAAGTGGCACTGCATGATGATTAGCATGGCTGCAGTCCGATCATCATGACATGGTGCCGGAGTGTGGACCACATCCGTAAAGGAGAAGGTCACACTCTGACACATCCACCTGCACAAACAACCCCTGACGTCAACTACACATCTGCGGACAAACCATGCCCCAGAGTCCCAACTCCCACCAAGACCCAAATCCACCCTACTCTGCAACATCTCAGCACTGTATGGGCACAGATGTCTAAAGGCACACCGCCTGAAAGGGACAAGGGGCAGCCAAATCAGAGCTGCAGGGGCGAGCCTCCCAAAATGCAGCACACACACATTACATTCAGAGCACATCAGCATTGACAACAATGTGGTACAAACTGCAACACGTCAACAACAGGACAGAGGACACATGTTTCCTCCATGTGAGGTTTGAGAGCACGAATTTCCTGAAGTAATAGCTCCATAGTCAATGACGCAGTGGATTCAGTTGGCGATGGTGGGTCTTTTTTGAGACGCTTGGGAACAACAGCAGTTGCAGTAGAGGGAATTTTAGATGGCTGTTTGGAGTTACCACGAGATATATTGGAAGGTGCATGACCTGTGTGAGGCTGACCAGAATCCGTATCATCCATACTCTCTTGTAAGACGTTGAAAGGGTTATAATCAGTCACTAAAGTATTTTCCATAAGGTGAGAGCCGCTGCGAGACGAACAAGCTTTTGCCATAATTCAACACTCTTTTAATTGCAGTTCCAATGGGGAATCGTTGAAGAGAACAGAGTACCTCCTCTTGATGCAATGAAGTCAATAACAAAATAAAATTATCCTTAATTCCCTCACATATGTAAATATTCCCCAAATGGCATGAGTACATAGAGGACCATACACGCAGCAGCAATGGTCCCGGCAACAAAAGGAGAACATTCAGGGGTTGCGCTTGTGAGGAAAACGTTTTGGAAGTTCCTCAACAAAAACAAAATGGCGGCAGCATAAAAACGAGCGGCGAAAAATGGCATAAACGCTCACCCTGGATGGCGCAAAGGAGTTTATTAGCTAGCGCTATGTTTCATATCTTCCTGCCAGCGTTTGTGGGTCCGGGGATGTAGAATAGACGCCTGGAGGAGACTCGGCTCCTCATGTCGTTCTGGAGCTCCGCGCCCGAGCGGCCATTTTCCCTGGCTCCGAAGCCACGCCCCCCTATGCAAATCAGTATTGACCCTGTGCCTCGTGGGAACAGTCCAGCCCGAACTGCCAAGCCAGGTCTTCCCTGAACCGGAAACAAGCATCCTGGGACCGGTTTCTGGGTAACACCCTTCATCAGCCAGGCCAGCTTGAATCCAGTGGCAAAGTGAGCAAGGGACCCACGTCTGGGCATACCCTGCCAACTTAGGGCGAACAAAGCAAACACAAGGAGATGATGGACGGAGCGCTGAAACTTTTCAGACACTCACCCCCAGTCACAGATCTGGGTTGAATCCATCATCATTCTTTGGCTCACTTTGCCACCTCAGTTCAGACCCAGATATATGCAAATCAGTCTTGACCCTGTGCCTCATGGGAACAGTCCAGCCCGAACTGCCAAGCCAGGTCTTCCCTGAACCGGAAACAAGCATCCTGGGACCGGTTTCTTGGTAACACCCTTCATCAGCCAGGCTAGCTTGAATCCAGTGGCAAAGTGAGCAAGGGACCCATGTCTGGGCATACCCTGCCAACTTAGGGTGAACAAAGCAAACAGAAGGAGATGATGGATGGAGCGCTGAAACTTTTCAGACACTCACCCCCAATCACAGATCTGGGTTGAATCCATCATCATTCTTTGGCTCACTTTGCCACCTCAGTTCAGACCCAGATATATGCAAATCAATCTTGACCCTGTGCCTCATGGGAACAGTCCAGCCCGAACTGCCAAGCCAGGTCTTCCCTGAACCGGAAACAAGCATCCTGGGACCGGTTTCTGGGTAACACCCTTCATCAGCCAGGCTAGCTTGAATCCAGTGGCAAAGTGAGCAAGGGACCCACGTCTGGGCATACCCTGCAAACTTAGGGCGAACAAAGCAAACACAAGGAGATGATGGACGGAGCGCTGAAACTTTTCAGACACTCACCCCCCAGTCACAGATCTGGGTTGAATCCATCATCATTCTTTGGCTCACTTTGCCACCTCAATTCAGAACCAGATATATGCAAATCAGTCTTGACCCTGTGCCTCATGGGAACAGTCCAGCCCGAACTGCCAAGCCAGGTCTTCCCTGAACCGGAAACAAGCATCCTGGGACCGGTTTCTGGGTAACACCCTTCATCAGCCAGGCTAGCTTGAATCCAGTGGCAAAGTGAGCAAGGGACCCACGTCTGGGCATACCCTGCCAACTTAGGGCGAGCAAAGCAAACACAAGGAGATGATGGACGGAGCGCTGAAACTTTTCAGACACTCAGCCCCCGTCACAGATCTGGGTTGAATCCATCATCATTCTTTGGCTCACTTTGCCACCTCAGTTCAGACCCAGATATGTGTAAATCAGTCTTGACCCTGTGCCTCATGGGAACAGTCCAGCCCGAACTGCCAAGCCAGGTCTTCCCTGAACCGGAAACAAGCATCCTGGGACCGGTTTCTGGGTAACACCCTTCATCAGCCAAGCTAGCTTGAATCCAGTGGCAAAGTGAGCAAGGGACCCACGTCTGGGCATACCCTGCCAACTTAGGGAGAACAAAGCAAACACAAGGAGATGATGGACGGAGCGCTGAAACTTTTCAGACACTCACCCCCAGTCACAGATCTGGGTTGAATCCATCATCATTCTTTGGCTCACTTTGCCACCTCAGTTCAGACCCAGATATATGCAAATCAGTCTTGACCCTGTGCCTCATGGGAACAGTCCAGCCCGAACTGCCAAGCCAGGTCTTCCCTGAACCAGAAACAAGCATCCTGGGACCGGTTTCTGGGTAACACCCTTCATCAGCCAGGCTAGCTTGAATGCAGTGGCAAAGTGAGCAAGGGACCCACGTCACTCTGCAGAGCCGCAGGGTCTGCTGTGGCCCATAACTCCAGAGAGGAATGCCAACAAGTGTGCGGGGTACCTTTCTCTGACCTTCATTGAAGGGCAATTTCCAGTTTTGCCAAGACCATGGCAAGGTCAGGAAACCTATCACCCATTCAACACTGTCTTTTCCGTGGGTAAATGGTCAGCAAGCAGAGGGCTATGGTGCCAACATTCCTCCTACCCACGGCATACTCCACATTGGTTATCACTGTGCTCCAGGATCACCTAACCTCAGGGAATTCCCATACCATATGTAAAAACCCAGCATCTCTCAGGGCACATCTACAACACTGCGGGTGGTCCGTTTGCTGCATAATATTTATTCTGTGGGTGGTCAGATAGGTAGAATGTATGTAATTAAATTCCATATATTTAATGTGAGTGTTACAAGAAACCTTGTGGACTTGCTCAGTGGCCTGGGCCACAACCTGTCATGGAGTCTCCTGCCCAAGGCTGTCTCCCATAATTCACATCTACGTCAGAGATCACTCGTGAGCATTTCTAGTGCTGATTTGTAGAGCCACAAGACCAGCTTGCGCCCATGGCCAAAGGTCAGAAGGACCTGTAGGTACTCCTGAGTCTGGCGTTCTATCTAGTGTTCAGACCACAAACTCCACATGTCTTCACCCAGCGCCCTACATGCAAGGAACTGAGGGCCAGAGAGGCCATTTTCCTCCATCAAGGAGTCCAATGTACGCAAAGTGCCCTCCATGTAGCAGTTCTCTACAGTTTTGATGTCCCCCAAGCCACTGCTCCAGTCTGCACTCCATGAAGTATCTCACCCTCCAGGTAGAACGGCCCACCAATGGGATCGCTGGGGCATAAAGCACCAGTAGGTGCAATCTTCTCGTCAAATCCCTCCAACTTCTCATCGCGAAGGTTGAAAGTCTTGACAGTAGGGCTCTCCCCGTTGCCTGTCCCAACATCCAAGCCACAAGGGTAACCCTGCGCTGGGGCTCAGCGAACCCCCAAGATCCTGAATGTCTCTACCCGCTAGCCATCTGGCCAGCCACTGCAAATGTGCCGACAGGAAGTGCAATTCCATGTCAGAGACACCTAGGCCCCTGCTTTTGGCAGACCTGTGCAAAGTGGCAAGGGACACAAAATTCCACCCTCTGTCCCAAACTAATTTCTTGAGTAAAGCATTAAGGGCCGTAAACCATCCCTGTGGGATCCAGATCAGGAGGTTAATAAAGTTGAAGGGCCACCATTTTGGTAAGAGCAACTCTCACCATAATGGGAAGCCTAAGAGATCGCCAAAATGTAACGTTGCCCCTAAGCCCCCGCAATACAACTGCCAGATTAGCTTCCCTCATGTCCTTCTGACCATGAAACACAAGCACCCCCAAATACTTCAGCTTAGTCGGTGTCCATTGAATGTGCCGGTCTGTCACTGAATGGGGCACGTCAATTCAGCCCAGGAACAGGGGGAAGGCATATGTTTTTTTCCCATTTAGTTGTAAGTCTGGAGGCTTAACCCAGCTCCTCCAACACGGACATGCACCACGGTATACCCAAGTCAGGCTGGCACAGATAGATCAACATGTTGTCCGCATACAAGGACACTATCTGTACTTCAGCTTGCAATGGGATGCCCCAGGGGATGCCCTCGATCTTCATTACAGTGGCAAAAAAATTCCACTGCCAGAGCAAAGAGCATTGGGGAAACTGGACAACCCTGGCACGTTCCCTGAAACACCCCAAAGGATTTGGAGATGCCACCTCCCACTCTCACACAGGCCCGTATATCTGCATACAAAAGTGCAACCCACCGGCACCAGTGTGGGCCCAGGTTCATTCTCCTCATCACCTCTAGCAAGTAAAACCAGCCCTGCGTGTCAAAAACTGCGCAGGTCTACAGAGAGGGCTTAGGTACCTCGGGTATATACCTCCAATGTCTCATTTAGGAGGCAAAACAATCTACACATTTGGTATGAGGTATTCTGCTGCAGAATGACACCATTCTGATCAGTATGTCAAGAGTGGCCAGATGGTCAGGTATCCGACCCGCCAACATTTTACTCATTATCTTATAATCAATGTTTAACATCGAAAATGGTCGAAAAGCCCCCACCTTGGAGCAATCCCCTCGGCTTGTGCACCAAAACAATATGAGACTCCCGAGAGGTAGCTCGCAGGCATCCCTCTTCCAACGAGTGGTAGTAGTAGTAGTTTATTAGTTAATTAAAATCATAAACATGTACAAAGTGTGCATATAACATATTTACAAGATTAAAAAAGCAATGTGAAAACAACGTTACATTTCCATTTATAAAATAATTTGGTTATAAAAGCCAACAGTGCATTTCATGATCGAAACCACATTCTCCTTAAAAAAGGATAAAGGAGGCTTGCATAAGTAATACCCTTACAGTGCGTGGCGCTTGGCTGCGGTCCTACAGCAATGTAGCGTCCAAGATCATAATCAGGCTATCGGATATTGTCGATCTTGGCACATCCACCTTAAACACCCATCCATGGCCTATTCGAAGCAGGGTGACCACTATACATAAAGGGTCAGGTGCATTTGTATAACAATCTTAACTAGGTGGGAGAGGAGATTGACATGCCCCCTAGCAGCCCAATGAGGCCTTAGTATGCAGGGGAGGGGGGGGATTGCCATGCCCCTAGAAACCCACCATAGGCCTAAGTGTGTGACACAGCTGTGCTAAAAGGTGCTAAAAGGTGTACTGTTGAGCCTGCAGTGGCCAAAGCTTCTTTTAAGCATAGTAGGGAATTAAAACCTCCTTAATATTGACACCTAATTCTAGATGTAACCTCAGCAAGGCGAGATAGGAAACTGACTAGCCATCCGCCATTGGCTAAGACATATGGCACAGCTATACAGGGGAGCATGCTATTAAGCCTGGAGTGACCAAAACCTTAATCTAAATGGAATAAGGGGATGAAACCTTTTGCTCTTGCCTCCTCCTATCACCTCGTACTGGCACTTTGAACACTAAGGGGCATATTCACAAGGAGCTATCGCCGAATTAACGGCACTTTATCGCAGCCAAAGTCGTGATAAATTCACCTCCCCATTCACAAGCCGGTGTTAACAGCCCACAGCACCAGTTTACCCGCGATAGCAGCCGCAAAAAACATCGCCACAGAGGACCCCCGCAAATATCGCAAATGAGATGCAGAGTAGGCGTTCCCGTGACAAAAGCCGAGACAACAGCACACCTCAACATTCACAACGACCAGCCACATCCGCGATAAAAACACAAAACAGGCGATAAGGCGCGTTAGCACCAGGAAATCTACACCAGCTCTGACCTGGTGTAAAGTCTGACGGCAGCCAGCACCACAAAAGGGAGCACAGCCCAGGGCCACAACCGAAGGGCAACAGATGCCATGGATCCACCCATCATGCGGCCTGGACACCCAAGAGGGCCACAACACCCACCTCCACCAGCCCAGGACCCCAACCCACACCCGGAACACCCCCCCCCCCCGGAACACCCCCCCGGACCACCACAGGCGCAGCGCAGACAAAGACAGCGGAACCCCAGGAAACGTACCAGCCGCACAGACCCAAAATCTGACAATGTCACCGTCCACTACAGGCTGAAAGGGACAACCAACCTACGCATCCTGACCATCATCACCTAACAGGCCCACGGCAACAACACAGCGGACAACCAACATCCCACCCCACACAAAGCTGATGGCGTGGCTGCACCTGTTGGCCCCTGGGACCCCCCAACCAACACCTGCCAGAGTCGGAGGGGTCTCACAGCCAGCCACATCCAACCTGTCCTGGACATCACCATCACCCTGGTACCCCAGTCCCCATACGTACAACACAATGCGCAGGACCTGCTGGAGACCAAGCAAGGACCATACGCCATAGCAGGATGCACGCACGTGTCGGGGGCAATACACAGAACACATGTACTACCTGTGCCCCCTTGTGATACAGCACACAATCACCGCAACAGGAAGCACACGTCTCACACCAATGTGCAGGCAACAACAGAACACCGTGGAACACCCAACAATGTCGCTTTCAAATACACAGCCAGTGTGCATGATACCTTCATAATCCGACAGCCCATCATCAACCAGCGTCCCCAGGATGGCAACAAGGGAAATGCACAGCCCCTTGGCAACATACAAATCAACACCCCACATACCTCAACTCCACAACCATGCAACTCACAACGCTGGCAATGCACATGTCACAAAATCACATACAACAGGCACAACAATATGCCCACCCACCAGACACGACAGAACAACTTACAATGTCCACATGGGAAAGCCCTGAACATGAGCCAGCAACGGCATGGCACCTCAGCCACATAATAGCCGAATGTGGGGAGAGGTGGCAACCAGGCATGTGTGAAGGATGCAGTAGAACCATGATTGGGAAAGTACACAATGCCAAGAGTGCCGGAGATGTGCTGGACACCTCGCAGCATGCAGAACACACCCATAACCATGGCGACATACACCGCTTGCGTATGGAGTGAAGTGGACAGTGGACGCCACCAAGTCACCCCAGCCAGTGGGGGACCTCGCAGAAATGTTGCCTGTTACGCCCACCCTAAGCGTCAGCGGAGTGGGATGGCCCGGCATATGCCACGCCAGCGTAGGGGTGTGAATAAAAAGCACGTAGGCCTGGGCGTGGTCCTCTTCCGGAAAGACCGTCTCTGCCAGGGCGGCGCCTCCCACCTCGCCACGAGGCCGATGCCATCCTCGTGAGCGGAGTTGCCTGCGATGCCTTGCACCTGCCGGACCCCAGCACGCTGGACCACAAACCCGTCAAGCCAGCCCCTGCGCAGCCAGGCCACACTGATCACCTTCCGACTCTGGCGTGTGTCAAGAAGGGCCCACCACGTGCCGGCGCAAGCCCCAAGCCCGAGGCCCGAGACCTTGGCAGCCACCTCAGACCATCATGGCCTCCACGACACCGGCCTGCTTAATTCCTTTTTCGTTGACGTACTCCACTGCCGCCCCGGCCTACTCTTCGGACCAGTAGGTCCCATATGTGAAACTGTGTCCTGAGTCATGAATGGCAGTGACCCCAAATCCGGGCCAGCGGCCACAGCACCAGACCCCCCGATCAGTGAGGCATAGTTCCATATGGGCATCTTGCGATACGTGGTCCCACTAACCCTGTTCAACGCCAGCCTGCTACACGTGGTGCCACTAACCCTGTTCAACGCCGGCCTGCTACACGTGGTGCCACTAACCCTGTTCAACCCCAGCCTGCTACACGTGGTGCCACTGAACCTGAACCACGCAGGCCAGTGGGGCCATCCGACCTATGCCGGCGACACTCGGTGAATGGGCCGTGCTGACCGCTGCCTCAGGCCTACACCACGGTCAGGTAGGTCACACATTTGGAACTGAGTCTTGATTACACCATGGCAGTGACCGGATGACTACTGCAGGGGTGATATCACCAAACTCCCTGCTATCAGTGAAGCAAACAAATGCATCACAAGCACACGACACGTGTCTGTGGGCCACTGCTGACCGCTGCCTCCGGCCTACACTGCGGTCCAGTAGGTCACAGAGCCTTGATTTGGCCTTTTTGGAGTTCACATCTGTGTACCGGCATCATCGCAGACTGCATCCCCTCACAGCACCTGTGCCACTACGTTTGTACCCCGACATTCATGGACACTCACTGGTCGTACATTGGTGGCGTTTGAGTCTATGGACTAGGGGCTAGTTTTCATCCTCATGTAGCTGATCCCGAATTGTTGGTGCAAATGAGGGTTGCGCTTTCCACTCCTCCATTTGCTGCTTCCAGATGACATCAGACCATCCGCATCATGCCCTGGAGGACACCTTCCACTGTCCCCCGAAACCCTCCGCAACATACACCTCGGACATTGATGGGTACTCGCTCAGGTCGCATGGCCCATCTGACTGCACCACAAGTCACCGTCCCGTGGCTGGGTGCCTGTGCTGGCCGCAGTGCATCCGGGGCCACTAACTCTGTGCTGCTCAGGCCTGGGACCCCTTCTTCTGAAAAACGAAGAACAATAACAGTCGCACTCCTGATTATCTACTAAATGTTAGGAATTTTCAACTTTAATCCAAATGTTTGGGTGCTGTAGAGTACCACCTCCTGTCCTTGAGGTGTATGACCAATATACTGGGGTAATGCCCTTCCCCGGGAAGAGCCTACTCAAGAGCACTCCTGGGCGAACCGGTCGCTTTGACAAAAGTAGTCTGTCTGTTTTATTGATTTTCAAATATTTGATTTATTCATCAGGTAGTCCAATCATAAGATTTAAATTTTCTTAGATCATCATCAAATTTATCATTTCATAATTGCGTCATGAGGCGTGTTGATACACACTGTTGCTTCACAGGAATTATAAGCAGCCCCAATGCATTTCGGGCCCAGCCCTTCGTCAGGGGTAATCCCTGCAGAGAAAATAGTACAAATTTGTATCCAAGAACTGACAGAATGCGGAAATAGATAAAGAAAAATGAAGTATGGTTAAAGGGTATAGGAATACAAACTCCCGTGGTGGTCTCAAGTTGAGGAAAACGGAAAAACAGAATGCGAAATGCCAGGTAAACTCGGGGAAAAGTCCCGACAAGAATTAAACAAAAGGTCCCAAGTAATCAAACAATATACACCAGAGCGTGATGGGGTGATGAAATAAACGTAAAAAACATCGTAAACGGGCGAAGGTCAACGGGAATGTGAATGGTGAAACCCGAGTGCATAACGAATATATACCAAAGTTCCCAACTCATAATGATACATCTGTGCTAAGTGCCATATTCAGCCGTCACGTACCTGTGGAGCTCGCGGTGAAACACCGCCGTGAAATCGCGTCGTGAAAAAATCAAACGCTAGTGCACCGGAAATAAATACTAAGTGCAAACGGAAGTGAACCTTCTAAAGCCGTAGTCACTGACGAGGGACTATCGGGTAACCATAGAAACGTTAAAACGCGAGCGGAAAAGTGTGTGATCCCGAAGGAACTGACCAAAGGGTCCTGACGAAAAATGCACGAAAAGAACAGTGAGACAGAGTATGGGGAAATCCCAAAATTAACACTAAAGTTAGAGCAGGAAGAAATACTCGAAGAGCATAGTAGCTAACGGTGTACTCACAAGTAGCCATGACAACGTCAAAAGATGAACTGAAAATATCGCTACTGGAACTAAAGTGGTAAAGTGAATGCCCGACCACGGGACTAAAAATGTGGGTGATACAATCTAGGAAATTCGAGGGGTATAGTGACAAAAAACAAAAAAGGGAGAAAGCTAAAGATCAGCGGATAGTGAAAAGGAAAGGAGAAAGGAGAGGAACGACATACAGTTCAAAATACAAGGATCATGAATAAATAAAAATTGTAATGTACCGAACTATATCAGGGTTATACATTGAATAAATTAAAGAAAGCAGCTAAATTCCAATCTTTCATTTAACCCCTTCGGGTGCAACGAGTTGAGTCTATGTATCCAATATAGTTCTCGTTGGAGTAAGAATTTCTTATTGTCTCTTCCTTCCTTCTCAGTTATCTGTTCCAATACTGTGTATCTCAATTGGCTGATATTGTGATTCATGTTAAAAAAGTGAGTAGCCACTGTCGATTTTTGGTTCCTTGTCCGTATGTTACTTTTATGTTCTATCAGGCGAGTTTTGATTTTACGTTCTGTTTTCCCCACGTAGGGTAATCCATATGGACATTTAAGCAGGTATACAACGTTGCTGGTGTTGCATGTGGCTGAGACTTTCAATTTAATGGGGGTGCCTTGAGTTGGGTGCATTAATGTAGTACCTCTTATGATGTTATTACAGTTACCACAGTTGTGGCATGGAACCGTACCCGTGTATGTTTTGTTGGGTGTGTCAACTTTCTCATTCAATAGTTGCATAAGATTTTTAGTGTGTTGATAAGCAAAGATCGGAAAAGTTTGAAATATTCCCTTAAAGTCAGTTTCTGCCTGAAGTAGTGGCCATTATTTGTAAATGACATGTTTAATTTTCGTACTCATAGTTGAGAATGACACCTCCAACCAAGTGTTCAAAAAATGTCGACATATTTGCAAGACACTACGGATTTTCTAGCCAAAATAAATAATATCAAGTTTGACAAACACCTCCAGTTAATATTGTGCACCATTGACGTTAAGTCGTTGTACACCTCTATCCCTCATGAGTTGGGTTTACAAGCGATGGAGTCTTTCCTTATAGACAGCGACAAAAATGAAGACCTCAAAGTATTTCTGATGGAACTCACACATTTCACACTATATCACAGTTATTTTACATGGCATAAAAAATACTACACTCAACTATCTGGAGTTGCCATGGGAAACTGTGCAGCTCCAGCATATGCAAACCTCTTCATGCACCGGTTTGAGCTGGACTACATTTTATCCAAGACCATCTGGCAAAACAACTTGTTGACGTACTATAGGTATATCGACGACATTTTTCTGATCTGGAAAGGGGGAGAAGATGATTTACTCCAAGCTATCAATCAGTTGAACACTATTGAAGATAGGATCCAATTTACTCACACTATTAGTAAAGAAAAAATCTCCTTTTTTGGACGTTGACATTCAACTACTCAATAATGAACTGGTTACCTCAGTGTTCACCAAGTCGACTGATCGGAACAACTATTTACATTTCTTCAGTTTTCACCAAATGAGTTTAAAAAAACATCTTCCTTACTCACAATTGCTCAGAGCTAAACGCATCTCGTCGTCAGAAACAATATACAATGAGAACAGTAAAAAGATTAAATCTAAATTCAAACAGAGAGCATATCCTATTTCTATTCTACAGGAAGCAGAAGTCAGAGTTAAACTGAAGGAAAGATCACAGTTACTTAAGCCTAAAACTCTAACAAGCACTAATGATGAACGACTTGTATTCGTGTCTAAATTCTCAACTATGAGTACAAAAATTAAACATGTCAAAGCGACCGGTTCGCCCAGGAGTGCTCTTGAGTAGGCTCTTCCCGGGGAAGGGCATTACCCCTTCTTCTGAGACATTGAATGGCCTCTTTAGCGATGGTCTTGGGGTCATCATCGCCATGTGTCTGTGGCCCTGCGCTGTCCGCCTCCTCTGGCCCCAACTGCGGGCCACCAGGGCCCACACATGGCATCAGGTCTTGACCAGCCCAGACGTCGCATCACCGCAGGAGGCACACGCCACCACCGCAAGGACCACCTTCAACCGCCATCTGCCAGAGTCGAAACGGTGGTCCTGACAGACCTACGGGGTTGCTCAGACCTGTCGTGGATGCCATCATCGGCCTGATACCCTGCTCAGCACTCCAGGTGCCAGTGACTCAGTGCACCGCAAGCCATTGTCCGTTACTGATTCAGTTTTGTGCTGTTGTGAGGTTGCGCAGCAATGCCACCTCATGCAGTGGGGAAGACCTGGGACCATGAGGAGGAGGATGTGTCAAGTGTGCGGACGGGAGAAGGCACAGACAATGGGAGGGCAGGTGGCAACAGCCCCAAGGCAGGAATGCAGACTGGTGGCGGTAGTCCAGCTACACACCCGGATCGAATACTGAGTATTGCGCTGTGGACTGCGGATGGAACTGTCACCTCAGGCAGTGTGGGAGACCTGGGACATTGATGAGGAAGTTGATGCATGTGTAACACACCCCACTGCATCTGCATCAGGGCTAACCCGAAGGGACATAATCCTAGCTATTTCTTCACATGAGCGCGCTCTTCTCTAGTGCCCCTACCTCAGTGCACTGCAACTCACGGGACGTCCAGACTGAATATTGGGTGACCTCTGGCCTTACTCCGGATCCCTCCATGTTGCTCTCTATTTGACTCTGTTATGCTGGTGTTTTCTGTTTCCATGACACTGGTGTCCACTTTTCAGGTTGTTGGCAGCACCAAGCACTCCGTGCGGGCTGGCTTATACTCACCCCACACACATCCAGCACAGGCGTCACTGTACATGTGGCCCTGCCAATAAAGGGGCCGGGCGCACGTGCCCGTAGCCAGTTCAACATGATATGTGCATGTGTCCCTGTGGCCTTGTTGTATGCATGGGGGCCCTGGGCCCTACCACATTACATTGTGCTGTGTACAGCGGACGCAGACATGTCACCGCAGGCAGCGGGCTAGAACCTGGACATGCGGCTTTGTGGTCACCCACTCAATTCGTAAGGGGAGTGGACTGTGCCATCGTACGCAGAGCCAACGTGGGTGTGTGACTGATATGTGCGTGCCCCTGGGCGTGGTTCTGTACTGGGTATGTGCATCTGCATGTGTCTCTATGGCAGTGTGGGTCTCCTTTGTGGGGTGTAGGTGGTCCCTGAAGGGTATTGGACACCCACTTATGTGTTCTAGTTCGCATTCCATGGGTTGGGCAACACCCGCACCTGTTGGGCCACCTCCTTTTGGCGTTCTGCCACCTGGCATTGGGGTGCCATGTGTGGGTGGGTGAAGTGTTGTGAGGCAGCCGTGATTGCGGGTGCTTCATGCTGGGTGGTCTGTTGCAGGGTCTGGGTTCTCCTCTGAGTAGCTTGTCTGCCCTGGTCCTGGTGGTGGGTTGTGTGGGATGTCCATGGGCTGTTGTAGGGCGTAGGTGTCTGGGCTGTGGTGTTCGTCTCGGGCATCACTGATGTGTTGTTTGTTCTGACGTGCTGGAGGTGTTGTTTGTCCCTCTGCATTGTGAAGGGGAGGTGCATGTGTGGCATTGTGCCCATCACCCCCGTCCCCCTAGTCCCTGTTGGATCCTCACCCTCTTGTTGTGTCAGGTCCTGTCGAGCTGTGTCCGTACTCCCTACTCCTTGCACCCTCTCCACACTGATGACTGTGGCCTGGGTTACCTCCTGCTCCTCCTGTGGCGCTGGACTGCAACCTCCTGTCGCCGTTGCTGCATTCCTGTTGGCAGCGGGTTTGTACCTGGTTTAGGTTGTCACGTCCTGCCGGCGCCGATTGGCCTCCTGGATTGGCCTCCTGGGCACTCGGACTGCATTCCAGATGGTCTGCTTGTGGGTCAGTTGCTGGTAGTGTTCTGTCGCCTCCGTGGCCTTGGTCTTATTTTCCTGCGGTCTGCACCCCGTCTTCCTCTCCCTTTTCTCCTTGGCCTTCCCCAACCCCGTTGTTGCTTGCTGGTGGTCTGTTGGGGTTGTGTGGTTCACGTAGCCCTCTGCGCTGGGTCAGGGTGCATCCATGTTGCTACATGCTTTGGCTTGTTTCTGGTGTGTTGTGTCTGTGGTTTTTATGGTGCAATTTCCCACCAGATGCGTGGGATTTGCAGGCCTGAGGCTGCCTTTCGCTACTTTTTGTACCGCGATTGGCCTCATCACATGATTTCTCGCGTTTCGCATTTTTTCGGCGTGGCAATTGTCGCGTTATCTGGTGACTATCGCATGGTACGCTTTGTTGTGAATTCCACATTGACACAGGGTTATTTTCCCGTGATAGGCTGCGTTATTGAAAGTTGCGTTACGCTACTCTTGCGGTAGTTATCACATGTTCTTGTGAATATACCCCTCAGTGTCCTTTTTGGATTTTACAAGAGTCTTGAATATATCCATAAACTGTCCCAGCCAAAAATTGAGCAATATGTTCCTTGGGTTTAGTGACTCTGTTTCTGCTAATCTGCAAGTCCTGAATCCTAAGCTCTTGAAACCATTATGCAGTAGAGCACTCTGCTGCAACCTAAACAGGGACAGGGTGCAGAGGATGTGCAGCATCGTTTCCTTTGTCTGGTGACATAAATGGCACCTCATATCTCCCTATTGCCCATCATCTTTTCATTTGGGTTTAAAGTCTGGGGTAGGTAGCACACCCAGTCTCATGGACAGTGACTTCTTTTTGATTTTGAGAGAGTAGGTGGCCTCAAGGAGGGGCTGGTTCTTTAGATCGTGAAACGTGTTTAGCACCAGCCACCCATGCTTTCAATTGGCTACTTCTCCTTTATCTTCCTCCCAGCTCTGTAGTCTAATAGTTTTGTTCACTATTCTCTTGAACACTTGTTTGCTAGTGTCCAACTGCCAGAGCTCAACCAGGCCAAGTTTCTTGATGCTTTCATCCAGATATCGTATAAAATTGCCCTTGTCTTTTTGGAGATTGATTTCAGACCAGACGTAATAAGCAAGTGACTCCTTGGCTGCATTCTTCAGTTTGTAGCAGCATTTTAATGAATGCCCTGGGCCTAGCAGGTGTTTGCTTCACCAGCAAAATTTCAAGCCTGACTTGTGCTGTCGATGCCAATCTTGGTAGTTGGAAGACTCGTTTAAAGGTCTGCGCTGTAATTTTGTCCAACAGGTTGGCATTTTGGCTGGACTGTTCCCATGGGAAACAGGGTCAAGACTGATTTGCATATGGCTGGGTCTGAACTGGAATGGCATGGCATGGGGAGCAAAGAACGATGTATTTAGGCCCAGATCTCTGTACTGGGGTGAATGTTTGACATTGTGCAGCATTCTGTCCATCAATTGTTCTTTTTGCATTTTTGTCACCGAGTGGGATGGGTTTGCCCAGACGTGGATCCCGTGCTCTCCATGCCACTGAAGTCAAGCTAGACTGGCTGATGCCCCGAAACTGGTCCCAGGATGCTTGGTTCCAGTCCAGGGAGGTCCTGGCCTGGAAGTTCGGGCTGGACTGTTCCCATGGGGAACAGGGTCAAGACTGATTTGCATATGGCTGGGTCTGAACTGGAATGGCATGGGGAGCAAAAATATTGACCATTGGGGGTAGGCTACCATAACCTATATTGTCTACAACAACCTAGATAAACAATAGTAGCAGTTAGCTACTTACTTACAAAGTTAACTAGTTCACTTCACTCCACATTTGTCTTACCTAAATATAGATGAAGCAATAACAGGGAAGGCATCACAACTTAACAAGCGAGGTCCCACTTCTACCCAGGTGAGCTCCAACTGTAGGATTAAATAGAATGATTATACATCGTGGGCAAGTACATGGAAATGAAAAGACTGAGTTAGTGGGCTACATCAAAGCTTTACAAAGAATTGGCACCAGGGTACTACATGATGACACAACAAGAGGATGAGGAGAGAGGATGTAGCCTTACGACTAGAGTGGTCGACCTCAAAGCTGGGGAACGGCGTTCGAGTCTCGGCAACGACGCTGAAACATCCTGTGATTCTGGGCAAATCACTTCATCTCCCCGTGCCTAACAAAAATGAATGTGTCTTTCTGTAACAAAACTGGTGCTCATGTAAAGCGCTCTGATACCCGATTTCTTGGGTCTAGTTCGCGCTATATAAAACTCTATAAAACAAATAAAACAAACAAGAATTCCTGATAGTGATAAAATAACAAAAAATAGCAATAGTAGTAATTTGGCTAATGGGGAGCTGCTTGTACCTTACAAACTCCATGTGTCATTCAAAATGGACTCAAAGTCTGAGTGGACAAGCTTAGGCATTTACGGTTACGCAACAAAACACCTGAATGATGATGCTGACGACTAATGTTCTTCATTCTATATCTAAAATATTGATCACTTTTGAGGTGCAGGTGGGGAAATGGGGCTAGTGTGGGCTATTGCTTAGAAGATCCTGCAGTAATTTGGTGTTGATTTCACCACATCCACCCCACCAAGTGTGTGATCCATTGATGGTGTAGATTAAACCACACCTCAATAAATCACACAGCCCGGAGGAAGAGGGTTAGGGGTTTGATGAATGAATGGCAAAGGGAATTTGGGGAAAGGTGTGAGAAAGACAAACACTACACAAGGGGAACATTCATCTGAGCAATGAGCAGCACATAATTCGTCATCAATCTGTTGTGGAAGTAAACGAAGGAATGAGTGAACATAAGGGCCATGGTGAGCTCCCGAGGGCGTGGAGTAGTTGGAACACTTGACGCCTTCATAACTGTCCTTACCCACGAGATTGAGTTAACGGAGCGGCAGCTCTCTTTGGACTCCCTCATTTCGCAGAAGCGCTCCCCCTTTGGCACTAACACCAAGGACAACTCCCCTTTAATTCCACCCCAATCTTCACCCGCACCACGCCGGACACCACTCCCAAACGTGTCCCCACCTCCCGTTATAACGAATGGGCCCAACATAGTTACCAGGGGCCAGGTTTCAAAATCTCAGCCAGACGATAACAGTAGGGAGCCATCAGTGAAAAGAAGAAGGGGTGGTGGTCTGCAAAAACAAAAGCCTCTGAAAGCGACCCGAACTGGCAAATTAAGCGGGAATGTAGAAGCTGAACCTGGGCCTTTCCCTATATCGAAGTCTACTGACACTGTCATACTGTCTCCCCGGGCGGACAGCGATGATTTCTGAACAAGAGTTGAGACTTTGGTTACTGTGCACCTAATCCCTCTTCTACTTAAACTTACTCAAATTGAGGATAGACTTTCTCGCATCGAGGGCAGGGACATAACTAATCCCCCCTCCCCATTGTACACGTCCCGGCATAGGCTCAGGTCAACTACTCCACTAGGAGGCGGAGGTTTGCCTAACTGAATCTAACACTGTGAGGAGCCATCCATCTGAGACACCCCTTCCAATCAACAACGCGAGAACTCTCGAGCACTCTGCTTGCTCCACCTGCCCAGACTGCCAGAAGCCCCCCTCACAACCCACTGAGTACTCGGCTAATTTGAGGGCACCCACAAACATCTCTCACTCATATGCAAGCACCATTACAAATAGGTCTGTAATTAATTCACAGGCAAAAACATCAGGAGTGGAGGAAGTGATGACCTGCTAAGGCAGAAAGTACCCAATCAGAGACAGTCTGCTATCACATATCAGTCCCTGCACCTTCCACCGGCTGCATTCCCCCTTGTAATGGTCCTGGGCAATGTCCCAATTCTAAGGGAGAGTCAGGTTGAATCAACAACCCAATTAATGCATAAAGCCCTCCATTGGTTGTCTCATCACATAACCGGTACGGTCAAGGGGGGTGCCTGTCTGGCGAGTCAAATCATAATGGCTAGGAAGGTAGGGTGGTTGGGTTCATCTTCAAAAACAATGGAGGGTGACTGCGTGGTAATACATTTTAATAATCCTTTTGCATTGAGATCCCTTTTAGCCCAATTACACAGAGCTCCACCTAAGGGCACACAGATCACAGCATTATCTTTGGACCATTTCTACAGGCCCCTTTCATCGTTGGCCATAGAACCCATGGCTTATTCAAGGGGGCTTAGTATTGAGGATAATTTGGGGTTACCCCTTGGGATAGATTTGCTCCACTTTCTGATCTGGCACTCTGTGACTGACTACAGCCACATGCCAATGAGGGGACGGCCATAGTGGGAGCCCCACAGCTTGACACTCAAGCGGCCACTGTTAGACTTGGCATCTTTTGACATGTTTCCCCTGAGTTTTTGCTTTCTGACCTCCCGGTTTCTGTTTGTGAGGGTTTAGTGTCTCTGCGCACTTTCTCGCTGCTGATCAGTGTTAAAGTGCAAGTGCTCCTGTTGTAAGTTGTATTGTAGATTGGTGTTTCCATGATTGGCATGTTTGATTTACTTGTCAGTCCCTAGTATAGTGCACTGAGTGTGTCAGGGCCTGTAAATTAAATGCTGCTAGTGGGCTGCAGCACTGGATTGTGCCACCCACACAAGCAGCCTGTAAATGTAACTCTGGCCTGCCATTGCAGAGCATGTGTGCAGTCTGGGACTGGCATGTCGACTTGGCAAGTGTACCCACTTGCCAGACCCTAACCTTCCCTTTTCTTACATGTCAGTCACCCCTAAGGTAGGCCCAAGATACCCCTGTGGGCAGGGTGCAGTGTATGTGAAAAGAAGGACATGCCCCGGTGTGTGTGGCATGTCCTGATAGTAAATTACTGCCAATTTCGTTTTTCACTATAGCAAGGCTACAAGTTCCCATAGGACAGAATGGGGAGTTTGTTTATAACATCTTACAAACATAACTGGCCCTGGGAACAAGGTAGAAAAATAAAGTTTAGAATGCCTGAACTCAGAATCTAAAGATGCATCTTTTAGTGAAGGTGATTTTTACATTCTGTGTTTTAAAATACCACTTTTAGAAAGTAGGTATTTTCTTGCTCAGCCATCCAGTAGGCCTCTGATGGGTTTGTCGATTGACTGTCTGGGTTTTGGATGACAGGGGCTGGAGAGGAGCAGTGGCTCCAGAGAGTCTAGATGGGTCATGGAAGGGCTGAATATACCTGGGCTGCATTTAGAGTAGGGGGGGGATTTCCTTTCACCTGAATGGGCCTGGTCTGCCTCTGACAATGCCGTCCCCACCTCCTGCCAGGAAGCTACACCAGAGAGGACAAAACTGGTTCTGGCTGGGCACAGACACTCTCTGCCTGAGAGGACAAAGGATTTTGGGCTATAAAAAGTGGGGCCCAAACCCCTGAACTTTAGAACTCTTTTGGAACCAAGAAGACTGCCAAGAAGAAGAGCTGGAGAAGCTGTGAGGAGGAACTACTACTTGGCTGAGTGCTTTGCTGTGTTGGCCTGCAGTGGCTGCTTCTGTCTTGGGCAGTGAAAGGACTGGACTGAACTTTCTACAACTTCTTTATTTGAGTATCTCCAAGGGCTTGAGGCAGAGCTTGTCCCTGTTAAAGAAGTCTCAGGAACAGCAAAGACTTCAAGCTCTTCTGTCATCAGCACAGGGGACTGTGTGTTTTGTGCTGCAACAGAAGAAAAGTAACCCAACACCGTCTACGATGCTGCTGCAGACTCCGTGTCCTGAAGGCACTACAGAGGGCTCCGCCGCAACACCGCACCACAACCCTGGTCTCACCGATGCCACCATCTGACCCCGCCACCGAGCCGCTGCGTGCAATGCGACCTGTAGGCACCGCACTTCGCACTGCCTCGCTTCATGACGCCGCCTTGGTATCCCCGACGACTCCGCTACACGCTGACATCGACGCCACTGTTTGTACCATGGTTCGAGGGCACCGCTCGTAAGTTACACAACGCACCCTCCTCATCCCGCACCGCAGCCTTGGCCTACCGACGCCGGCACCATCGACTTTGTTTGTCAGCTGATGACAGCGCTTCAGCAACGATGACACCATTGCTTTCACTGCGAACTGCCAGCACCGTGACGAGCACTGCACCACTTCGCACCGCGACCCTGTTCTCACCGACTATGCCATCTGACACCGCCACCGAGCCGCTGCTTACACCGCATCCTGAGGGCATCGCACGCCACACCACTGCACTACGCACCGCAGCACCCAATGCCTGCTGACACCAGCGCTCCTGACTTCATCCGCGAGGAGTTTGATCTGCAACGCGTGTGACTTCAAGGGCCCTGACGACTCCTGCACCAACCTCCGGAACCGATGCCTGCGGACGCTGTGCTTTCAGAGTTCAACAAGAGGTTACAGACGCCCTACATTACTAAAGGTACTGTTTTGCGGTTCTTCCCGACACCGTAGCTGGCCCACAACGCCGCTGTCAGCCAGCACTGGTTGGATTTGTTTGTTCACTACGCCGTGATAGCCCCTGACAGAGCTATCGACTTCAAGGAACTGTATTTCAAGGTTTTTTTATAACTGAAGATATCTAAGGACTGTATTGTGGATTTTTGTTTTATTTTTGGTCTTGTCTTAAGTATATCAATATATTAGATATTTTTCTAAACTGGTGTGGTGTCCTTTTGTAGTGCTTACACTGTGTTACTGTTGGTTATGTGCAAATGCTTAACACACTGCCTCTAAGATAAGCCTGACTGCTCGTGCCAAGCTACCAAGGTGGTGAGCAGGGGTTATTTTAGGAGTGTAACTCCCTTATCCTGACTAGAAGGAAGGGTCCCTACTTGGACATGGTGCAAACCATTGCCAACTAGAGACCCCCATTTCTAACATTGGTTGGCAGAGGTGAGGATAGGACTTGTGTTTGCACTTGACTTACAGTGATTGGTGTGCACTACTACCATATCGCAGACCATAACGTGCCACATACAGTTTTTTGGTCTATTTTTGTGATCCTATCATTTTGGAACTTTAACTTCCTATTGCATCATGTCTGACACAGCAGCATCATCACTTGCATCCATGGAGGTGGCCTTTGAGGCGGACAGGTTGGAAGCCTACAACGTCAAGGAGTTAAAAGCTCTTTGTAAAAACCTAAAGGTCCAAGTCAGAGGCCTCACCAGGAAGGAGGAGCTAGAAAAGGTGCAGAGGGCCTGGGTAGCAGCCAGACGTGCCAGCGAACAGTCTGGAGATCTTAGTGGGGGGCGGAGGAGCCCACTCCTAGGGAAGATGTGCTGTTGGGAGGGGGGGTCCCTCCAGGCCAGGTAGCAGTGGTTTGTCCCCAGAGGAGCTGGATGACAGAAGGGAAGTTAGGAGGCACGAGATAGAGATTGAGAGGCTCAAGATGGAGGCACAAAGGATGGTATTAGACCATGAGCGTGTGCTCAAGGATCTGGAATTGAGGAGCAAATCCAGCGCGGATGGTGGCAGCAACTCTTCAGTGCAGGCAAATAGGACTGTGCACATCCCCAAGAATGTAGGTAAAGAGTACAAAAAGGGGGGTGACATACAGAGGTGGTTTCAAGGGTACGAGTCCTCCATTCACATGAATGGGGTCCCTGAAAGGAATTGGGGGGCAGGGTTATGGCCTCTCTTTCCAGAGGAAGCAAGGGATACCCTGATAGCTTTGGGTAAGGGGCAGAACCTCACCTAAGCTGACATGAAGGACGCTCTCCTCACTAGGTATGGGCTCACTCCTGAAAAGTACAGGGATCAGTTTAGGTCCAGTAAAAAGTCTGATGCCAACACTTGGTTGGAATGTGTAGATTCGTTCTGCAGGTCACTGGATGGCTGGGTAAAGGGCAGTAATGTAACAGATTTTCGGGGGCTCTACAATTTTATTGCATGGGATCACTTGTCTAGTCCATGTTTTGCATACCTGCACCAGCACTTGGTTGATAGTAAACTGACTGACCCCAGGAAGCTTGCTACGGAGGTGCACCGCTGGGTGAGTACCAGGGACCACAAGAAAGCGTTTGGGGGAGACTCAGCCAAAGGTCGGCAGGGTCCCCAGCAGAAAAGTGAGGGGGACAAGGATAAAGCACAGGAGTTCTCTAAAGGGCCCCAAACTAACACCCAGGGTAAAGGTTCCCATCCCCCAGGAGAAATGAAATGAAATTAAAAAAACATTTATAGAGTGCATAGCTACCCTAAGGCATCCCAGCGCTATTCGCAGACACGGATCAAAGGCCACACCTTACTAAACAGTGACTTTGAAAAGCCATGTTTTAAGTGATTACCGGAAAGAGAGATGGTTGGATTCCTGACGTATGTGAAGGGGAAGGGCATTACATAGCCTGGCCGCATTATAGGAGAAAGAGCGTCCACCACTTCTTGCTCTCTTTATTTTTGACACTGAGGCGAGCAGCAAGTTCGCCGAGCGGAGGCTTCTGTTAGGGTGGTAAGGGATAATCATAGATTGGTTGATTGCCAGTCCCTTTCCCCAAAAGGACTAATGGGTAATACAGAGTGCCTTGAATTTCATTCTCTCCAATATTGGCAGTCAGTGTAGGGCTTTCAACGCAGGTTTAGCCGATTGCCGATAAGGGACCTCTAGGAGCAAACGGGCTGCGCAGTTCTGGATAATCTGAAGTATGGTTGTGGTGGCTTTAGGAGCTCCTAGATAGAGGGCATTTCCGTAGTCCATGCGTGAGAGGATCAAGGCTTGGACCATTATCCTTCTTGCCAGGAACGGGAGGAGAGGAAGAACTTTCCGAAGCATCCTCATAATGCCATAGCATGTTGTAGACAGTTTCGCTGTTTGGTGCCCAAAAGTCAGAGAACGATCCAGCCACATGCCCAGACTTTTAATTTGATTCTTAGGTGGTGGGGCAGGACCAAAACAATTTGGCCACTGTAACTCTATTTTAGAAACTGGGGGGTTGCCTAGGAGCATAAGCTCCGTCTTGTCTCCATTCAGTTTTAAGCAGGAGAGCTCCATCCATTTGGCAACCTCCTCTAAGCAAGGGCCTACGTTTGCGGATGAATTGTCCAGGTCATTTAAGGCCATGACAAGTTGTGTGTCATCGGCGTATTTCACGATTTTTATGCCAAATGGTTGGACTATCTCAGCCAGCGGCCCCATGTAGATATTAAATAACGTGGGGCTCAGGGAGGATCCCTGAGGCACACCGCAGCTGAGGGCCATTCGCTTAGACACTGCTTCTCCCTCAAAGACCTGAAAAGATCTGTGTTCTAAGAAAGATTGTAGCCAGGTAATAACTCCTCCTGACACTCCCAGTTTCCTCAGTCTAAGGGTCAGGAAGTTATGGTTGACGGTGTCAAATGTGGCACTGAGATCCAGGAGAATAATGGCCGCTGTGCCACCCTGATCCAAAATCCTCTTGGACTCTTCAGCCACCACTAGGAGTGCTCTCTCTGTCCCATGTAGGGGCCGGAAGCCCATCTGTGAGGAATGAAGCAAGTTATTTGATTCTAGAAACTCAGACAATACTGCATTAACATGTTTCTCCAGAATTTTGCTGATTACTGGGAGGTGGGAAATAGGCCGATAGTTCCCCAGGGTCCATGGGTCCAGATTTGGTTTCTTTAATAATGCTGTTACCATGGCACATTTCCATGGTAGAGGGACCACCCCTGAAGAGATGGAGGCATTGATCAGGTCTCAAATCACTGGGAGGATTGTACCCGCTGCTAATTTTATAATGTGTGGGGGAGATGAATCTCTAGGTGATCCTGATTTAACCCGAGCCAGAATGGCTTCTAAAGAGTTAAGATCAAGTAAAGGGATCTGATCCAGCGTTAGTTGCGTCTCCTGGGAGTACTTATTTATAGAATACAAGTCCTTGTGAGTGGTTGTGCAAGGAAATGTGAGATATATATCATGGATCTTTTTATGGAAAAATTCTGCCAGGTTATTACACCGGAAGAGAGCGCCATCTGGAGTAGCCTGTGGTGTGGGGAGTTTAATAAGAGTTTTGGCAATACGGAAGATCTCCAGCGGCGCATTGGAGGCTAGCAGGATTTTTTCCCCATAGTATGCAGCTTGTGCCATTTTGATTTTGGCCTGATAAATTTGTATAGCCTCCCTATATTTTTGTTTACTGGGGGCTGCATAGTCCTTTCTCCATTTCCTTATAATTTTTTGCAGGCTTGTTTAAGTTCGCGGAGCTTCTGCGTGTACCATGGTGAAATCTTAGACCTAATTTTTTTAGGGCAGGATTGCTTAGGGAGAGTACGATCTAGCGAAAGCTCAATCCATGTGTTGAACTGTTATTGGCCACAGTCGGGTTTGAATCCATAGAAGGTGTGGTAGCATCCAGGGCTAAGATCCACTGTTCGAGAGAAAGTTTGGACCATGGACGTTCCTGACGAACAATCCTATGAAATGAGGTTGGTGACCCTGTAATGGCCCATGACAGTGGAATCAAAAAGTGATCTGACCATGGGAGTTGCGTTGGTGCCCCTACTAAGAGTTCCTCGTTGTTAGTGAAAATAGGGTCCAAAAGATGGCCTTTAATGTGAGTACCTCCTAACACTTTTTTATTGAGCTGAAGCGCGAGGAGGTTTTCAACTAAATTGGAGATGATAGAGTTATTAGGGTCGTCTAAGTGCAGATCAAGATCTCCCAAAACTGTGAAATTGGATGGAGAACTAGCTAAGTTTGCCACGGTGTCACTAAATGCTTTAAGAAATTGTCCCGGTGTTCTGGGGGGATGGTAAATCAATAATCCTGAAAATGTATGAGTAGGTGAAAAACTGATTGAGAAAGCCAGGCTCTCACAGTTCTGTAGCGGGTCGGTTGTAATACGGCAGCTAAACCGATCTTTATAAATAATAGCGATCCCTCCCCCTTTACCGCCTTTGCGGTCTAGTCTTTGGATAAGGTAACCAGAAGGAAGGTTTTGTGCAAGAACTGGGTCAGACTCGCTAGTGAGCCAAGTTTCTGTTAAAAATAAGGTGTCAGGGAGCTCGTCCTCTAAAAACATTGAACTTTCTGTTGCATGTTTTGGCAGGTATCTACAGTTCAAGAGGAACATTCTATAAGGTACCTGTTCCTTTTTTACGGCTTGAGCTTTATAAAATGGTGTATCTGTAAAAGAGCAGTGTGGGCAGGTGTTAATGGTCTTAGATGGGCTCATGGAATGAAAGCAATTTCCACTTGCCTTGCCTCTGAGGGAATGAAGATACTCCGGGGCATATATGAGTTTACCTGTGGAAAAATGGGCAGGATCTGTGGTCCCGGGTGCGGACGGGCGCAGACGGGCTTGCCTTTGGCACGCCGGCGGCGCGCCCGCTACGTGTCGTGGCTATCATTGGCTTTTGAATGTTTCCAGCAGCAGCTAGACTGCCAACCAGGGCTCCGCCCCCTACTTCCAGTCTGGAAGTGTTGTTCCTACTTGCCCCCTGCTCCCTCCACGCAAACGGGAAAACCCGCGGTGGAACGGGGAGCGGGGGGGGTAGGAACTGCCAGAAGGAGGATGCGGTGTAAAGAGGTGAGAGAGAGTGCTGATGCGGGGGTGCTCAGGTTGCCTAAAATTCAATCTAAAAGTTCTGGTAATAAAAAGCATCTAAAAGCATCAAGCGTCTGCAGCAGTTAGTGTGCCTTACTTGATCGCGCGTCGCGGCTATCAGTGGCTTTTGAGTGTTTCCAGCAGCCGCAGCAGCTAGACTGCCAAGAGGGCTCGCCCCCTACCTCCGTCCGGAAGTGTTGTTCCTACTTGCCCCCTGCTCCCTCCACGTAAACGGGACATCCCACGGTGGAATGGGGAGCGGGGCGGTAGGAACTGCCGGAAGGAGGATGCGGTGTAAAGAGTTGAGAGAGATTGCCGATGCGGGGGTGCTCACGTTGCCTAAAATTCAATCGAAAAGTTCTGGTAATAAAAAGCGTCTAAAAGCATCAAGCGTCTGCAGCAGTTAGTGTGCTTTACTTGATCACGCGTCTGTTAAGATAAGAAACAAAGGGTCTTTTCAAGAAAGCCTGCTGAGACCGGCCCGCAAGTGTTTTGCATGTGACCAGGTGGGTCACTTGAAGGGGGACCCCAAGTGTCCCAAGAGAGCACAGCCACCCACTGGTGGCCAGACCAAGGTGTTGGCGAGTGTCGCGCTTGGGGAGGAGGGGTGCCCACAGGAGGGTGAGGATCCCGCAGAAATGACCCTCGTCTCACTAGGGGACAGTGAGATGGTGCCAGGAAACCAGGTGCCCCCTAACACAAAGAAATATAGCACCTTGGTGACCACTGATGGGAAAAGGGTAGAGGCTCTTAGGGATACTGGAGCCATTGTGACCTCAGTCCGGTGTCACCTGGTCTCTGAAGAGCAGGTAGTCCCCGAGGCATTCCACCAAGTAGTTGCTGTGGACAACTCGGAGCGTCAGTGTGTGGTGGCGCAGATTCCCTTTGAATGGGGGGGTCTCAGGTCCCTTGAGGGTGGTTGTGAGCCCTACCATGCCTGTAGATTGTCTGCTAGGTAACGACCTGGAGGAAGGATGTTGAGCTCAGGTCTCACTTGGAGATGCTTGGTTTGCCAGAGTGGGCATGCGTGTCCACTCGGTCAATGGCGGCCAGAAAGGGTGATCAGAAGGACATGGAGCCTAAAACAGTGGCCCAAGTCCCTGCCAAGAGAAAGGGCAGGAGGCGCGGGGATCCGGCCCCTGAAGTTCCCATGGACCGGGAGAAGGCTGACCTTGAAGGGGATGCCCCGGTGCCTACAGGGGAACAGGTATCTTAACTGGGGGACATCTCTGAGCTGACCCATTGGCAGCAAGAAGGGGGTCCCACCAGGGAGGATTTCTGCAGGGAGCAGAAAGAGTGCCCTTCTCTGGAGGGTCTGTGGCGGCAGGCTGTAGACCAGACAGCTGGTGATCAGTCCGGATCACATTGGATCTACTGGGAGAATGGTCTCCTGTATAGTGAGCCTAAGGTCGCAGAGCCTGGGTCAGCCCATGTGCTGGTGGTACCCCAGCGCTTCAGGACCTTCCTACTGGGTCTGGCTCATGACGTGCCTTTTGCAGGACATTTGGGGTGGGACAAGACCTTTGACAGGCTTGTCACCCACTTCTTCTGGCCCCAAATGCGAAGGCAGTCGGATAGACATTGCAGGTCTTGCCAAACTTGCCAGGCAAGTGGTAAGAGTGGGAAGAAGGTCATAGCTCCTCTCCAACCTTTTCCAGTTGTTGGAACACCCTTTGAAAGGGTAGGGATGGACATTGTGGGGCCACAGGATCCCAAGACCTCCATGGGCAACAGGTACATCCTGGTCTTGGTGGACCATGCCATCCGGAGGCAATCCCTCTCAGGACAACGACATCACCAGTTGTGGGTCTGGCATTAATGGGGATCTTTTCCCGCATGGGTTTCCCCAGAGAGGTGGTTTCTGACCATGGGACCAATTTCATATCCAAGTAAATGACATCCCTGTGGAAGGAGTGTGGTGTAACCTACAAGTTCACCACTCCTTACCACCCACAAGGTAACAGTCTGGTGGAGAGATTCAACCAGACCTTGAAGGGCATGATCATGAGGCATAAGTGGGATGTTCTCTTGCCATGCCTTCTCTTTGCGTACAGGGAGGTGCTACAGAAGTCTCTTGGGTTCAGTCCCTCAGAGCTTCTGTATGGTCACCCTGTAAGAGGACTTCTGAGTTTGGTGAAGGAAGGCTGGGAGGCAGCTCCCAGGAAAACTCCCCAGGATGTATTTAGTTACATGCTGGCCTTCAGAAACCAAACTGCCAGCTTCAGGAAACTCGCTCAGGTGAACCTGGAAGCAAGCCAGGAAGAAATGAAGAAGTGGTATGACCAGAATGCCACTCTGGTCGAATTTCATCCTGGGCAAAAAGTGTGGGTCATGGCCCCAGTGGAACCTTGTGCCTTGCAGGACAAGTGGACAGGGCCTTTTGAGGTGGTGGAGGGCAAAAGTGATGTCACCTACCTGGTGAATTTGCAGACTCCAAGGAACTCTTTGAGGGTCCTCCACGTGATCCGCCTCAAGCCCCACTTCAAGAGGTCCGAAGTGAGCATGCTCTTGGTGACAGATGATGGGGTGGAAGAGGAGAGTGAACCTCTTCCTGACCTCCTGTCCACCAAGGAGCACGATGGGTCGGTGGAAGGTGTGATCCTCTCCCCTTCACTGACTCCAGAGCAGCAGAGCGACTGTCACCAGTTGTTGGGACAGTTTGCCCCACTGTTCTGTCTGACCCCAGGTGTTTCTCACTGGTGTACCCATGACATGGACACTAGTGACAGCCCTCCTGTAAAACACAAGATTTACAGGTTGACTGACTGGGTCAGGGCCAGCATCAAAGAGGAGGTCTCTAAGATGTTGGTGTTAGGGGTGATCGAGCCCTCCAACAGTCCTTTTGCCAGCCCAGTGGTCTTGGTCCCAAAGGCTGCTGCACCCGGTGCCACTCCAGAACTGCGGTTTTGTGTGGACTACCGTGGGCTCAATGCGGTCACCAGGACTAATGGGCACCCCATCCCCAGAGCTGATGAGCTCATTGATCTGTTGGGAGCTGCCAGGTTCCTCAGCACGTTTGATTTGACTTCTGGGTACTGGCAGATTGCCTTAACCAATGGGGCCAAGCAGAAGTCAGCATTCTCAACCCCAGAAGGACATTACCAGTTCCGGGTGATGCCCTTTGGGTTGAAGAATGCCCCTGCCACCTTTTAGAGGTTGGTCAACCAGGTTTTGGCTACACCGGAGGATTTCAGTGCTGTCTACCTGCATGACATTGCAGTGTTCAGTTCCAGCTGGGAAGAACACTTGCAGCACCTCGGGGAAGTGTTGAGGGCTCTGCAGAGGGCCGGCCTCACGATCAAGGCCAGTAAGTGCCAGATAGGGGAGGGCTCAGTGGTGTACTTGCGACACCAGGTAGGAAGCGGCCAGGTGGCGCCCCTACAGCCCAAGATTGACACCATTCTGGCTTGGGAGCCCCCCAAGACCCAGACAGAGGTGAGAGCCTTTTTAGGTCTCACCGATTACTACAGGAGGTTTGTTAAGAGCTATGGCACCATTGTTGCCCCCTTAACAGAGCTTACTTCCAGGAAGCAGCCCAAGAAGGTGATCTGGACTGAGTCCTGCCAGAAGGCTTTTGATGCCCTGAAGGCCGCCATGTGCATGGCTCCCATGCTCAAGTCACCCGACTTCTCCAAGGAATTCGTCGTGCAGACCGACGCTTCAGAGCATGGTGTGGGAGCGGTGCTCTCACAACTGAATGAAGAGGGCCTAGACCAGCCTGTAGTCTTCCTTAGCAGGAGACTACTCCCCAGGGAACAGAGGTGGAGTGCCATAGAAAGGGAAGCTTATGCTGTGGTCTGGGCACTGAAGAAGCTGAGACCCTACCTGTTTGGGACTCACTTCCGGGTTCAGACGGACCACAGGCCCCTCAGATGGTTGATGCAAATGAGGGGTGAGAATCTAAAACTGTTGAGGTGGTCCATCTCCCTACAGGGAATGGACTTTACGGTGGAACACCGCCCTGGCACAGAACACGCTAACGCAGATGGTCTGTCCAGGTTCTTCCGCCTTAGTGAAGAGAACTCCCAGGAGGTTGGGTAGTTCTCCCTACTTTCAGCTGGAGGGGACATGTGTTAGACTTGGCATCTTTTGGCATGTTTCCCCTGAGTTTTTGCTTTCTCACCTCCCGGTTTTGACTCTGTTTTTGCTGGTTTAGTGTCTCTGCGCACTTTCTCACTGCTGATCAATGTTAAAGTGCAAGTGCTCCTGTTGTATATTGTTTATGGATTAGTGTTTCTATGATTGGCATGTTTGATTTACTTGTCAGTCCCTAGTGAAGTGCACTGAGTGTGCCAGGGCCTGTAAATCAAATGCTGCTAGTGGGCTGCAGCACTGGATTGTGCCACCCACACAAGCAGCCTGTAAATGTAACTCTGGCCTGTCATTGCAGAGCCTGTGTGCAGTCTGGAACTGCCATGTCAACTTGGCGAGTGTGCACACTTGCCAGGCCCTAACCTTCCCTTTAATTACATGCTAGTCACCCCTAAGGTAGGCCCAAGGTACCCCTGTGGGCAGGGTGCAGTGTATGTGAAAGGTAGGACATGCCCCAGTGTGTGTGGCGTGTCTTGATAATGAATTACTGCCAATTTCGTTTTTCACTATTGCAAGGCTACCTGTTTCCATAGGACAGAATGGGGAGGTTGTTTATAATATCTTATAAACATAACTGGCCATGGGAACAAGGTAGAAAAGTAAAGTTTAGTATGCCTTAACTCAGAATCTAAAGATGCATCTTTTAGTGAAGGTGTTTTTCACATTCTGTGTTTGAAAATGCCACTTTTAGAAAGTAGGCATTTTCTTGCTCAGCCATCCAGTAGGCCTCTGCTGGGTTTGTGGATTGACTGTCTAGGTTTTGGATGACAGGGGCTGGAGAGGAGCAGTGGCTCCAGAGAGTCTAGATTTGTCAGGGAAGGGCTGAATAGACCTGGGCTGCATTTAGAGTAGGGGGAGGAGATTTCCTTTCACCTGAATGGGCCTGGTCTGCCTCTGACAATGCCGTCTCCACCTCCGGCCAGAAAGCTACACCAGAGAGGACCGAACTGGTTCTGGCTGGGCACAGACACTCTCTGCCTGAGAAGACAAAGGATTTTGGCTTTAAAAAGTGTGGTCCAAACCTCTGAACTTTGGAACTCTTTTGGAACCAAGAAGACTGCCAAGAAGAAGAGCTGGAGAAGCTGTGAGGAGGAACTACCACTTGGCTGAGTGTTTTGCTGTGTTGGCCTGCAGTGGCTGCTTCTGTCTTGGGCAGTGAAAGGACGGGACTGAACTTTCTACAACTTCTTTATTTGAGTATCTCCAAGGGCTTGAAGTAGAGCTTGCCCCCTGTTCAAGAAGTCTCAGGAACAGCAAAGACTTCAAGCTCTTCTGCCATCAGCACTGGGGACAGTGTGTTTTGTGCTGCAACAGAAGAAAAGCAACCTGACGCCGTCTACAAAGCCGCTGTTGACTCCATGCCCTGAAGGCACTGCTGCAATGCCGCACTGCAACCCTGGTCTCACCGATGATGCCATCTGATGCTGCCACCGAGCCGCTGCTGGCACCGCGACCTGTAGGCACTGCATTTCGCACTTCCTTGCTTCATGACGCCGCTGTGGTATCCCCGACACTGCCGTTCCATGCCGACATTGATGCTGCGGCTTGCACTGTGGTTTGAGGGCACCGCTCGTAAGTTACACGACGCACCGGCCTCATCCCGCACCGCAGCCTTGACCTACCGACGCCGGCGACATCGACTCCAGTTCGTCAGCCGACTACAGTGCTTCAGCAACGACGACGCCGCTGCTTGCACCATGACCTGCCAGCACCGTGACGAGCACCGCATCACTTTGCACCGCGACCCTGGTCTCACCGATGATGCCATCTGACACCCCGCACTGAGCCTCTGCTCGCACCGCGACCTGAGGGCATCGCACGCCGCACCGCTGCACTTCGCACTGCAGCACCCGACACCACGCCAGCGCTCTTAACTTCAACCGCGAGGAGTTCAAGGGCCCGACGACTTTTGCGACCTCCGGAACTGACGCCTGCGGACGCCGAGCTTTCGGAGATCAATGAGAGGTCGCCGACGCCAAACATTTCTAAAGGTACTGTTTTGCGGGTCTTCCCGACACCGTAGCTGGCCCGCGACGCCACGGTCAGCCAGCACTGGTTGGATTTGTTTGTTCACGATGCCGTGATAGCCCCAGACAGAGCTATCGACTTCAAGGAACTGTATTTCAAGGTTATTTTGATAACTGAAGATTTCTAAGGACTGTATTGTGGATTTTTTTATTGTTTTTGGTCTTGTCTTAAGTATATAAAAATATTGGATATTTTTCTAAACTGGTGTGGTGTCCTTGTGTAGTGCTTATTCTGTGTTACTGTTGGTTATGTGCAAATGCTTAACACACTGCCTCTAAGATAAGCCTGTCTGCTCATGTCAAGCTACCAAGGGGGTGAGCAGGGGTTATTTTAGGAGCGTAACTCCCTTATCCTGACTAGAAGGAAGGGTCCCTACTTGGACAAGGTGCAAACCATTGCCAAATAGAGACCTCAATTTCTAACAGCCACCAAAAACATTGAGGTGAGGAAGGGGCATGGCAATACCTTCAAAATTGCAACTTGGAATGTGGGGGTATCACAAGTAAATTGGGCGATGAACAATGGCAAAAACTTTGGCAGGATCAAGTTATCTCCTGTCTACAGGAGACATGGGCAACGGAACCCATCTTCATGAATGGGTACCGTTCCTTCCAGACAAGGGCAATCCCATCAGTTTCAGGGAAGGCAAAGGAGGGCCTTCTAACTCTAATCTCTAACACTGTAGCAATGAAAGTGAAGAAGTTTGAAGGGAAGAGCCCCTATTTCCATCTCCTCATTCTTGAGCTGGCCAGTCAAGGCACCTGGTTGTTAATAAATTACTATAATAACAACTTTAGAGCAAACATACATCTAGTTGTAGATGAGGTGAATAGGACAATCGATGAGGCTATAAAGACAACAAGGAAAAACAAGCATTGGCATAGCCAATAGGTCTCGCCTTTGGGACCTTTTAAGGGTTTAGCTAAAGCTATTGGCTATGCAGAATGTAGGATTTGGAGTTGCTGTCGGCACTGTTCATCAAACAATGAACCCAGCTTGCAAGTACAATGCTCAGATTTTGTTTGCCTTTTATGTAGACAACTTTGGTTATACTAACGCTACTGCTGAAGCTGGGTGGTAGGTTTTGATTCTTTCATTAGCTAATTTCAGCAGCCCGCTTAGAGACTAATTAGATAGTGAAAAGTATAACAGATGGAGGCTAGGCTGCCCATTGATCCACAGTTCGCGTGAATGTCATTCTAGTGAATTATGGAAAATATTTCACAGGTATGACATTTTCCAAGTAAAATTCGGGTTTTGAAACCACGTATTTGTTTGCCACAAAGAAAAAGTTGCCAAGTGTGTGTTTGTATATATATATCTATTTATATAATGCAGATGTGCAGAATATGCTATTACAACGCTTAATGTGTTTTCTTCGTGTAATTTTGTTCTCTGCCTATATATATATATATATATATATATATATATATATATATATATATATATATATATATATATATATATATTCCACAGCAGGATCCCAGAGGTACCACCATCCAAAGAAAGGCGCAACACCAGGAAACAGACTCCAAAGGCAAAGTTAGAAAGTTAAATGATGATTTATTCGAGCATCAAATGTCCAAACTGCCATATATGATATATATATATATATATATATATATATATATATATATATATATATATACACATATATATATATATCATGCTTTACCTATTTTTTTTATATTGTTAATGTCCTTGTCCTGCTACTGGAAACGGGCATGAAGGGTCTGCCTCCATTTGAATGTATTGGAAATGCTTTACGTTTGTGGGGGAAATGCGATTTTCTGCCGGTCGTCTCCGCTCGGGCCAGGAGAAGGTTGGAAAAGCAGCTTCTAAGCTCTGGTTTTCCACTGTGGGGCTAGAACCAGAAATGCTGTCACATCTCAATGGCGCTTATGTGCAACCAGAAAGACGTGTCTTTGTGCGGAAACCGGGGATTGAATATCGACCTAAGGTATATGAGGTTCGCCCTGGGAGCTTTCCTTCTAGAGCAGGGAGGGACGCATTTTGGGGAGGCTACAAGTCGCTGGGTTTGCCTTTGTCCTTACACTCAGATTGAACAGATGCTTTTGCACAATCCCTTCTTTCATGCCTTCTTAAGGAAACCCACACAATACAGTTTATTAAAGGCCTCTTTTAGAGGGAAAACATAAAATGTGGCTCGCAGTTCCAGTGTTTACAATTGGAGGGGTAAAGTTTCAGAACGGACTGCGGGCGCCGAAGAGCTGAAAAGACCCAATTACAGCCACGTGAAAAGGGGACATTATTGTTTTAAAAACGGACTGCCTGTTCGCTATTTTACTTTCTTGGTACCCCAAAATGCGTTTTGTTGGGTTAGTGCCTATGCCGCCCTGCGCACCCCTGCTCCCGCGTGAAAGACAAGAAGACCACGAGTGGTGCGTGCGCCCTGCAAGGAATGCAGATGCCACCCTGCGCGCCGGTGCACGCTCCCGCAAGCAAAACGCTGTGGGAGTGACCATTAAACAAAACGTAAAATGTGGCTTGCAGTTCCAATGTTTACAATTGGAGGAGTAAAGTTTCAGAATGGACTGCGGGCGCCGAATAGCTGAAAAGACCCAATTACAGCCACGTGAAAAGGGGACATTATTGTTTTAAAAACAGACTGCCTGTTCGCTATTTTACTTTCTTGGTACCCCAAAATGCGTTTTGTTGGGTTAGTGCCTATGCCGCCCTGTGTGCCCCTGCTCCCACGGGAAAGACAAGAAGACCGCGAGTGGTGCGCGCGCACTGCAAGCAATGCACCCTGCGCGCCGATGCTCGCTCCCGCAAGCAAAACGCTGTGGGAGTGACCATTAAACAAAGAGGTGGGACATGTGCCCGCCTTTGGCCATTTGCGTGCTTTCATTATTGAAAGCCACATGCAATGGTGAATGGATTGTGTGGGAGGAGTCCGACCCACACAGAGAAGTCTCTTGGAAGTCTGGAGTGATTCCAAGAGGCCCTCTCCTAGTGCAAGCATGTGCGCTGCGCTAGGCTCGACCTAATGAGGCCTTACATTTTATTTGGTTAGGGGATTTCAATATACACCCATATAAGTTCACCCAAGACCGAGTTTGCAGACTGGAGGACCTGATCGGTAATTCTGTCTACCATTTCTCCCACAGTACCTATGGAAATAGTCTTAACAGGACACTCTTTAACAGGAATATGGCAGTAATCAGTGATGTGTCCACTATATTGGCCTCCCCCAAAAAAACCTTCTGTCGAGAGGCCCAGGAATCAATAATAGACTTTATATTGGTTTCTAATCCTCTTACTGATAGCTGTAATTATGTAGATGCACAATTTACGAGTTTTAGCAACCATGCTATCTTAACTTATGAGGTACTTCTGAATCCTAGGGAAGTGATTAAGCAACAGGAAATAGGACTTCCACTACTAACCAGGAGCAATGGCTACCAATTAAAGTGGTCCCAAATCGACAAGCTCAAATTGATCCCCGAAATAATAAGGATTACCCATGACAATATTAGAAATTGTCTGGATTCAGAAAATTCCCTCTTAGCCCTGCTATCATCCTTTACAGAACTGCTAGAACAAATAAAGGTGGCACTTACCCAGACCAAGCAGAAAAAAGTGTAAAGGCCAAGGGTTGGTGTGATTCACCCTGCTCGAAAACCCAGAAGGCCCTCCTTGTAGCCCTGAGAGTACAACCTAGAAACGCGTCCCACATCATCTCACCTCGCAGTGAATACAAATTGGCAAGAAGGAATAGGGAGAGGGTCATGAGGGAGGAGACCTGGGCTAAACTTGAGCATGATAATTAATGCACCCTATTTTAAGACTCAAAGGGACCCCACTCTAGATACTAACGTGGGAGAGGAGAATTGGGTGGCACATTTTGCAAACATCTACTCGCCCAGTGTTTCCTCTGTTCTACCCCCACAACCATACATCCCAGTACTCAGGACAACTTATCATTCTCGCTGACTAAAGTGAGGAGTGGGCTAGAGGCCTGTAGTATTGGGAAGGCCCCAGGCCCCGATGGGGTGCCAATAGACTTTTTCCAGGAGAATGAAGATTTGTGGGTCCCCTTATTGACTAATGTTTTCAACAAGATAGCAATAGAAGGCCCCCCTCCTCCTAGACAACCAGCGTAATAGTTCCGATCCATAAAAAGGGCGATAAGGGAAACCCCAAGACCTAATGCCAATCTCGCTCATAGATACTGTAGGAAAGTAGGATCTGCTTCTTATGGTTACCCCCACTTTTTGATTGATGTCTCACTGTTTTTGACTAGTCTGGCTGGGATCCTGCTAATCAGGACCCCAGCCTATCTGCTTTCTCCCTTAAATTGACATACATGTACTTTGGTACACTCCAGATTGGATACTGAGGTATCCTTATCAGTCCCTCGTATATGGTACACCACGTACTCTGTGCATAGGTACCCCAGAGGCCTCCCATGGGCTGAAGCATGTATTATGCCACCCATGAGAGGCCATGCAAAATGGAACTCTAGGTCTGCTACTGCAGCCTATTTAAGATGGTGCTTGCACCACTTACTTTAGATATAGGTTCACTATATCTAATGGTCACTACACTTAAGACTTCTGTGACCCCTATAGCAGGCCTTAACAATCCTGAAGGCAGAGTGCTGGATTTTATGTGAGAGGGTGCCCCTGCATGAGCAGAGCCCCTCTGCAGCCTTCGGAGACCATTCTCCCGGGTTGTCTGTGACTCAGCCGGACATATAGGTAGAGGTGCATTATAACCTCGCGGTAAATGCTATCTCGAAAACGGCTGCATAGAAACATATCGAGTTTAGTGTCAAACACCTTGGAATCATACCTCCACACCAGTAACTGGTGTGGGAGGTATGATTCCACCCTTCCGAAGCGAGCTTCGTGGGGTCACTGGTCTTACCGGTGCCAGCCTTTCTCGACCCGGACAGCACAAAATGGATGCTGCCGACCAGAGACACTTTTCTGCCCTCCTGCTGCTGAGCCAAGCTCGAGCAGAGGAAGGCAGCACAATAGGCATCCTGTCACAGGGAGGTGTGACCACCTCCCAGACAGGATTTAGTGTATTGGGGCTGGGTGGGTGCACTCTGAGAGTGCCTGAAAGTCTGCACTTGGGCCACATTTGGTGTCCATGTGCATAGTCCACCTCAAACCAGTTCTGGGAGCCATTGGCTCCTGCTCTGGCACGAAACTGGACAAAGGACATGGGTGTAGCCACCCCTTTGTCCTGGCCCTCCCCTAGGAGGGTCCCCTGAATCTGTCCAACCCTCTGCCGCGGGTATAAAATGGGTTACCTGGCTACAGGACATTAGATTTTATGTGGACACGATTCTACAAAGAAGAAACCACTGATCTTCGACCGTCTGGACACTTGGACTTCGCTGGACCTCGACTGGGCTCGACTTCGTCCCCCTTTCCGTCCGAAGCTTAGTTTGTGCCGTGACTCCATACAGACTCTGTGTAGGACCTGTGGGGCACTTAAGACAACAGAAGAATCTCCCTTGGAGTGAAGGAGTCACTCCCCTGCTTCTCGGGCACCTAAAGCGCAACTGACTGGTAGCTGCTCCTGAGCTCCTGCAGACTCTGAAGATTTCAGCAACACAGGAGGTGGGTTCCTGAAGGTCCCTGAGATTGATCTGCCCTCTTACCGAGTTTGAAGCCAGTATCCCTCGTGGGGGCTGCGTAACCCGAACCCCTGTGCACCGCATCCATTTGCAAGTGCATATGCTCGTTGGCAATTCCTGAGCTTGTGCATTGGACCCCGTATGGTCCTGACCCTGAGCAATATTTGCACCAAAGAACTCTGGCCTCCTCACACCGTGTGCTCCATGGGCTGGTACTTTGCAAACTGACTTGAGTTCCCCTCGCGACTCCTGGTCCTTCAGCCTGTGGGTCCCCCTGAGGATCATCTTGATTGTTCTTGGACTTTCCTGGTTGCACCAGACGTGCCCTGACTCTCCATTTCTTGGAGAGTTCCCTGGACCTTGCTGGTCCACACGTAACCTGTTTGTCCTTCCTGCGTGGGTTGCTGTTGCCAAGGCTTGTTGGTGCTCCCGCCAGACACCGACCCCTCAGCACTTGACATCCTTTGTGGGACAGCTCACCTCTGGCTCCTGATTGTCCTCGATGCCTCTGGGACCTCGTGGCTGCAGAGTCAAGCATCCCTTCTTCGCACCTGAAGCACCCGACATCGGTGGGCATTCGTCTACCGAGCCCCTAGTGACCCTGAAGTGACCCAGACTCTGTCCCCTCTGCTTTCAGGTTCCTTCCATCCAGAATCCGGGCTTGGATTCCACTGGACCCTTTTCACCTTCACGGCAGCAGCACTTCTTCACTTTCTTCCATAGAGAACAACAAGGGTTTCCAACGCCACTTCCGACCTATGCACCCGGCTTCCCTGGGTTAGGTAACTCTGATACTATGGTATCCATGGGTGGGGTGGCTCTTTAAACTCTTAAGTTCCAAAGGGTTTACTCGAAGTCCTCCTAGAAGAGTCCTTAAACTTTAACTTTGCAACCATGACTTTCCATAGAGTTGTACGGAGCACGCGGTCATGTTTCCTCACTGCACCCGTCCTCCTTGGGTCTCCTGTGTCATCACCTTGGGTGGTTCCTTGGGGTCCCAGCGATTCTACGTGCTCTAGGCACTGTGTCTAGTGAAGTCGTGATTGTTATACTACTATTTTAGTATATGGTTCAGTCTCTCCCTGGAGCCCGCTGTGTATTGTGCTACTTACAACTGTTCTATTGATCCAGTATTGTGTAATTTGTGTTCTAACCTCGTGTAGAGGATAGTAGAGAGTGTTATATTAATAAATACATATTTTTATATGACTACTTTGTGGTTCTCCTTCATTTAGTCATTCAGGAGGTGATATTCTGGTAAAACAAGCTGCTTTACATTCCTTCAAGATGAAGCCTGAAGGCTGCTCTCCATAGCTACCACTAGGATAGCTTTCAAAAAGGTTATCTTTGACCCCATACATCATAAGGGTCATGTGGATTGGTACAGGGTGCCCACTTTAACTAGTGGACAGCATATACCAAGCCACCTTCTCACATTGATGTGAAGCGGTTGGGATTCAAGCTTGCTATTGTTTTACCAGATGAATCTCATTGAGTGATTAACTGAAAACCACTAAAAGTATTAGGCACATATAATACTTCAAGATTTGAATAAGTAAGTTCTACTGAACTTGGAGTTGGGTAAGTCAAGGGTCTAGCACACACTTTCGCCAACTCAAGAGAGTTTAGTCTCCACTAGGTTAAGTAGGTGCCTACACCACATAACACTAGTATGTCTTCTAGAGGAGAAGCCAGTGGCTCTCTGCCAACTAGGTACAATGGCCTCTCATTCCAGGAATTGAAAGCCATGTGTGTGTCTAGGAAGTTGAGGACAGGGAGAAAGGCACACACCCAATGACTCATTGAGGAGTTACTCTTAGATGATCTTAGAAAGACCCCAGGGTCTGATGAGGTAGAAAGAGTGGGTGGTGCAGGGAATGAGGAGAGGCCAGGAAGTGAAACCTTCTTTGACCTGGACTCAAACCCTGACCAGGGGGATCAAGATGATTCCAACCTGGACAACTTAGATCTTCCATTAGGTGGGGGAGAAGGCCCCAGTGGCCCTCTCTTTACCCCACCAGGAAGAGTACAGAGTTTACCTAGGAAATCCAGATCTCCCTCTGTAGACTCTCGACACTCAGGAACTTCTGTAGGGACTTCCATATCCAATAAGAGGGAATCCTCTTATGATAGACAGTGCCAACTTCTAGAGCTTGAGAAAATCAAACTTAGGCTCAAGAAGGAGCAGTTGGCCCTAGACAGGGAATCCCTAGAGCTCCAGAGGGCTACAAAGAGATTGGGACTAGAGTCCCATGGTGGCAGCAACAGTGTCCTTAGGGTTAAGGAGAATACTTATGACCATAGGAACCTGAGCAAGATAGTCCCTCCCTACCATAGTGGGGATGACATCCACAAATAGATAAGTGCCTTGGAGAGGGCCTGTAAAGTACAGAAGGTCCCCCAAGAGCAGTGGGCAGCTATCTTGTGGCTCTCCTTTGCTGACAAAGGTAGAGATAAGCTCCTCACTGTTAGAGAAGAGGATGCTGATAATTATTAAGTTCTGAAGAGTGCTCTCGTTGATGGGTTTGGCTTAACCACTGAGCAATACAGGATTAAGTTCAGAGACACCCAGAAAGCACAGACTCAGGACTGGGTTGACTTTGTAGATTGTGCTTCTAAGGCTCTGGAAGGCTGGTTACTTGGCAGTAAAGTGAATGGTTTCAAGGGATTGTACAATTTAATTATGAGGGAGCAGATCCTTAATAATTACCAAAATCAGTTGTTGCATCAGTACCTGGTTGACTCTGATCTGACTTCTCCCGAAGAATTGGGAAAGAAGGCAGATAGATGGGTCAGAACCAGGGTGAAGCAGAAAACTCAGAACCAAGGTGGTGACCAAAAGAAGTCTGATTCTAAACCAGCAGATAAGGGTGGGGAGAAGGGTAAAGACCAGAAGTATTCTTCAGGGCCCCAAAAACCTGCATCTGAGGGTGGTTCACAATCTACCAAGGGGAAAGGCAGAAAGAAGCCTAGGTGTTACGTGTGTAAGAAAAAGACACATTGGCCTACGGATGCCAATTGTCCAAAAGCCAAGGATCCTCCTAACAACACCACTGCCCCTAAGGCAACTGTTCTCCCTAGTACAGCTACAAGTGGAGTTGCTCGAAACAAGGGTTTAGTAGGGTTGACTCTGGGAACTGGGATGGGTTCTGGCCTAGTCAGAACTCCAGCTCAGGCTGTTCTAGACTGTGATGGGGGCATGGATATTGCCTCCTTATTTGTCAGTCCCAGTAACCTGGGCAAATACAGGCAGCAGACTTTAATCAATGGACAGGAGGCCATGGCATACAGGGACACAGGAGCCAGTGTCACAATGGTGACTAAGGATCTTGTGAGACCTGAACAGATCATACTTGGTGAGATGTACCAAGTGACCAATGCAAGCAATGTCAGGACAGACCATTCCTTGGCAGTTGTGAATTTCAGCTGGGGAGGGGTAGCTGGCCCTAAGAAGGTTGTGGTTAGCTCAGACCTCCCTGTGGAATGCTTATTGGGCAATGATTTGGAATCTTCACCTTGGGCTGAAGTGGAACTCATGACACATGCAGCAATGTTGGGCATCTCTGCAGATGTGTTTGCTGTGACCAGGTCAAAGGCAAAAATGTCTTCCACTGAACAGGCCCTGGATCCTGGAAAAATGGACCAGGTGCCTTCCAAGAGAAGGAGCAGTAGGGGTAAGGCAGTGTCTTCCTCCCAGACTCAGAGTGAGGCTCAGTCTCCTAAGGAAGATGATCCCAGTCCCTGTGAAGGAACGGTCTCAGAGGAACTTGAGCCTGATCAGGTTGAGTTCTTGGGGACAGGGGGCCCTTCCAGGGCAGATCTGAGCCTGGAGCAGCACAGCTGCCCCTCTCTTGAACCCCTCAGACAGCAAGCTGCTGCAAAGGCTGCTGGGAGTGCCAGTGGGTCCCACAGGATCTACTGGGATGATGGACTCCTTTACTCAGATGGTAGAGACCCCAAGCCTGGTGCCCCTAGGAGGTTGGTCATACTTCTGAAGTTTAGGGGTTTCCTAATCTCACTGGCACATGATATCCCTTTAGCAGGACACTTAGGCCAAAGTAAGATCTGGGACAGGCTTGTCCCTCACTTTCACTGGCCTCATATGTCAGAGGACACCAAGGAGTTTTGTCGCTCCTGTACTACCTGTCGAGCCAGTGGTAAGGCAGGTGGTACCACAAAGGCCCCCCGATACCACTACCTGTGGTGGGGGTTCCCTTTGAGAGGGTTGGGATTGATATTGTTGGTCCCATGGATCCTCCAACTGCATCTGGGCACAGATTTATACTAGTGGTGGTGGACCATGCCATTAGGTATCCAGAAGCAATACCCCTTAGGACCACCTCAGCTCCTGTTGTGGCCAGGGCCCTCCTGGGAATTTTTTCCAGAGTGGGTTTCCCTAAGGAGGTCTTAACTGACAGAGGTGCAAACTTCATGTCAAGTTACATCACTGCTATGTCGAAGGAGTGTGGAGTGAATTACAAATCCACCACAACCTTTCACCCACAATGCAATGGGTTAGTTGAGAGATTCAACAAAACCCTGAAGGGCATGATCATGGGCCTCCCAGAAAAGCTTAGGCGAAGATGGGATGTACTGTTGCCCTGGCTTCTATTTGCCTACCGAGAGGTTCCTCAGAAGGGGGTTGGTTACAGCCCTTTTTAACTTCTGTGTGGACATCCAGTTAGGGGTCCCTTGTGTCTAATGAAGGAGGGGTGGGGAGTTACCTCTCAAACCACCTAAACAGAACATAGTGGACTATGTACTTGGTCTCCGCTCCAGGATGGCTGAGTACATGAAGAAGGCATCCAAAAACCTTGAGGCTAGCCAACAATTACAGAAAGCTTGGCATGACCAAAAGGCTGTTTTGACTGTGTACCAGCCAGGACAGAAGATATGGGTGTTGGAGCCTGTGGGCCCAGCAGCACTCCAGGACAAATGGAGTGGACCACATACCATACTTGAGCAGAAGGGAGAGGTTACCTACTTGGTGGACCTTAGAACTCCCATGAGCCCCCACAGGATGCTCCATGTGAACAGGCTCAAGCCATATGTTGACAAGGCAGACATGGGCTTGGTCATGGCTACTGATGAGGGACAGGAGGTAGAGAGTGACCCACTCCCTGACCTCCTCTTACAGAACCCTGATGATGGTTCAGTAGATGGTGTAGCCTTGGCAGGCAGCCTCACTGAACAGCAACAGACTGATTGCAGGAAAGTCCTCAATCAGTACAGACACATGTTCTCACTGACTCCCAGTCAGACCACCTACCACCCAGCGTTCCCCCAGGTCTCCCGATACAAATGGTACCTCACTCGCGTGGGTGGGTCAAGTACCCGCGACAGGAAAGGACCCAAAACTTATTGAGGAGACATCAAAATTACCTATCACAAAACAACCTGGTTTTGCAAGGGGGGTAACCTGGGTTTTTGGCTCCGGGCTCGGTGGTCATCTTGGAAAACTACCAGACCCACACATTTCTAAAAACTAAACACCCGGGGGAGTCCAGCGAGGTATGGCTTGCATGGACCCCCCAACGTTTTCCTACCCAGAATCCCCTGCAAACCTCAAATTTAGCTGAAAAAATCAAATTTTTCTCACATTTCTGTGTGGGAAAGTTCAGGAATCTGCATGGATCCACAAATTTCCTACCACCCAGCGTTCCCCCAGGTCTCCCGATAAAAATGATACCTCACTCGCGTGGGTGGGTCAAGTACCCGCGACAGGCAAGGGCCCAAAATGTATTGAGGAGACATCAAAATAACCTAACACAAAACAACCTGGTTTTGCAAGGGGGGTAACCTGGGTTTTTGGCCCCGGGCTCGGCGACCATCTTGGGAAACTACCAAACCCACACATTTCTGAAACCTAGACACCCAGGGGAGTCCAGCGAGGTATGACTTGCATGGACCCCCCAAACGTTTTCCTACCCAGAATCCCCTGCAAACCTCAAATTTTGCTGAAAAAATCACATTTTTCTCAAATTTCTGTGTGGGAAAGTTCTGGAATCTCCATGGATCCACAAATTTCCTACCACCCAGTGTTTTCCCAGGTCTCCCGATAAAAATGATACCTCACTCGCGTGGGTGGGTCAAGTATCCGCAACAGGCAAGGGCCCAAAACGTATTGAGGAGACATCAAAATTACCTATCACAAAACAACTTGGCTTTGCAAGGGAGTCACCTCGGTTTCTGGCCCGGGCTCAGCCGCCATCTTGGGAAACATACCTAACCCACACATTTCTGAAAACTAGACACCTGGGGGAGTCCAGGGAGGTATGGTTTGCATGGATCCCCCAACGGTTTCCTACCCAGAATGCCCTGCAAACCTAAAACTTAGCTGAAAAAATAACTTTTTTCTCAAATTTCTGTGTGGGAAAGTTCTAAAATCTATGTGGATCCACAAATTTCCTACCACCCAGTGTTCCCCCAGGACTCCCGATAAAAATGATACCTCAGTCGCGTGGGTGGGTCAAGTACCCGCAACAGGCAAGGGCCCAAAACGTATTGAGGAGACATCAAAATTACCTGTCACAAAACAACCTGGTTTTGCAAGGGGGGTCACCTGGGTTTTTGGCCCCGGGTTCAGCGGTCATCTTGGGAAACCTACCAAACCCACACCTTTCTGAAAACTAAACACCAGGGGGAGTCCAGCGAGGTACGGCTTGCGTGGATCCCCCAACGGTTTCCTACCCAGAATGCCCTGCAAACCTCAAATTTAGCTGAACAAATCTCTTTTTTCTCAAATTTCTGTGTGGGAAAGTTCTGGAATCTACATATTTCCTACCACTCAGCACTCCCCCAGGTCTCCCGATAAAAATTATACCTCACTCGCGTGGGTGGGTCAAGTACCCGCGACAGGCAAGGGCCCAAAACGTATTGAGGAGACATCAAAATGACCTATCACAAAACAACCTGGTTTTGCAAGGGAGGTCACCTGGGTTTTTGGCCCCGGGCTCGGCGGCCATCTTGGGAAACTACCAAACTCACACATTTCTGAAAACTAGACACCCGGGGGTATGGCTTGTGGCTTGTGTGGATCCCCCAAAGTTTTCCTACCCAGAATGCCCTGCAAACCTCAAATTTAGCTAAAAAAACACATTTTCCACATATTTTTGGGTGGAATTACTGTGCCGGCACAAATGTCCTACCCAGAGCGTGAAAAAGGGATTTTCTCAGCTAAATTTGAGGTTTGCAGGGAATTCTGAGTAGGAAATTGTTGGGGGACCCACGCAAGCCATACCTCGCTGGACTCCCCCAGGTGTTTAGTTTTCAGAAATGTGTGGGTTTGGTAGGTTTTCCAAGATGGCCACCGAGCCCGGGGCAAAAAACCCAGGTAACCCCCCTTGCAAAACCAGGTTGTTTTGTGATAGGTCATTTTGATGTCTCCTCAATAAGTTTTGGGCCCTTGCCTGTCGCGGGTACTTGACCCACCCACACGAGTGAAGTACCATTTTTCTCTGAAGACTTTGGGGAATGCGGGGTGGGTGGAATTTTGTGGATTCACGCAGATTCCAGAACTTTCCACCACAGAAATGTGAGGAAAAAGTGTTTTTTTTTACAAGTTTTGAGGTTTGCAAGGGATTCTGGGTAACAGAACCTGGTAAGAGCCAGACAAGTCACCCCGTCATGGATTCCCCTGGGTGTCTAGTTTTCAAAAATGTACAGGTTTGCTAGGTTTCCCTAGGTGCGGGCAGAGCTAGGGTTCAAAACCTACAGCTAGGCACTTTGCAAAAAAAGGGTCAGTTTTCACTGTGAAAATGTGGTGTGTTCACGTTGCGTTTTGGGCCGTTTCCTGCCGCGGGCACTAGGCCTACCCACACAAGTGAGGTACCATTTTTCTCGGAAGACTTTGGGGAATGCGGGGTGGGTGGAATTTTGTGAATTCACGCAGATTCCAGAACTTTCCACCACAGAAATGTGAGGAAAAAGTGTTTTTTTTTACAAGTTTTGAGGTTTGCAAGGGATTTTGGGCAATAGAACATGGTGAGAGCCAGACAAGTCACCCCATCTTGGATTCCTCTGGGTGTCTAGTTTTTAAAAATGTATAGGTTTGCTAGGTTTCCCTAGGTGCCGACAGAGCTAGGGTTCAAAATCTACAGCTTGGCACTTTGCAAAAAAAGGGTCTGTTTTTACTGTGAAAATGTGGTGTGTCCACGTTGCGGTTTGGGCTGTTTCCTGTCGTGGGCACTACACCTACCCACACAATTGAGGTACCATTTGTATTGGGAGACTTAGGGGAACACAAAATTGTAGAGCAACGGTTATTACCTATTGACTTTCAATGCATTTCTGCCTTCCAAATGTAAGACAATGTGTAAAAAGAAGTCACTTTGAAAAATGACCTATAATTCACATGCTGGTATGGGTACCCACAATTTCGTAGATGTGCAAATATCTACTGTTTATAAACTCTATATTTTGTTCCCATTTCAGAAATACATAGGTGACTTTCATACCGATTTTTCCCTGTTTATATTTTCCCAAATGAATTGCTATATACCCGGTACACAATAAAAAACCATTGCAAGACGCTGCTCAGTTATTGGCTCTGGGTTCCTCGGGTTCTTGGTGAACCTACAAGTCCTATATATCCCCACAACCAGAAGGGTGCATCGGATGTAATGGTATATTGCTTTCAAACATTTGTCATACTTAGTAGAAGTTACAGGTGAAAACGTTGGCACCAATGGCTGTTTTTTTTAATCTCATTTTCAATTTTTTCTATTTTCAACTGTTAGTTTCTATACAAAAACCTTGAAGGATCTACATAAATGACCCCTTGATGAATTTAGAATTTTGTCTAGTTTTTAGAAATGTATAGCTTTCCAGGATCCATCATTGCTTTCATACCAATTTTTACCACTAACTGGAAGGAGGTTGAAAGCACAAAAAATAGCAAAAATAGGCTATGTCCCAGAAAAATGCCAAAACTGTGTAAAAATGTTTGGTTTTCTGACAAAAGTCTGTTTGTCCCTGAAAGCTAGGAAGATGGTGATTTCAGCACTACAACCCCTTTGTTGATACCATTTGCAGGGAAAAAACCAGACGCTTTCATCTGTAGCCCTTTTTTCCCATTTTTCCTCAAAACACCAAAATGTTGCTGTATTTTGGCTAATTAATGGGTCCCCTCCAGGGGAATCAACAAACCTTGGGTACCTTTAAAATCCCCATGATGTTGGAATAAAAGGACCGAAATTTGGCATGGATTACTTATGTGGTCAAAATGTTACAGGGGCCTAAGCGCAAACTACCCCAAACAGCCAAAAAAAGGCTTAACACGGGGGGAAAAGGCCTAGCAGCGAAGCGGTTAAGAACCCAACTGCCTGTAGAAAGATGTCTAGACAGAGGCTGGTCGATGCATTTATGCTGCGGGCTCAACATATTCATAGGGAGAGGAACTATTGTAAACAGTTGGTCCTCATGTACCATTTAACCCCACCTATGCTAGAGGGAGGCTACTTTTATCTAGCAGATATTCCCATCTCTCAGCATCAATTTATTTTACTAAGACCGTTTGAATTTGATATCATTAATGCTAGGGTTTCCGGGGAGAAGGTTCAATCACTCTGAATTGACCACGTGCCCTTGTGATATGCAATCCCCTCAAAATGACCTCCATTTTCTATTTTTCTGTGGTTTTTATCAGAAGGAAAAAAAGGAATTCATTGTTCCGATTTTAAAACGGTATATTTTAAACAATGTCGGGTTGCATTATATTTTAAAAAATATTTGTCTGATCCTTTAGTTTGTTTTTCACTGGCGTCATTCTTATGGGCATGCAGGAAAAAAGTAAAGAAATGGGCCCATAAGTTGGATATGAACTTTTTTACCTTTTCTTCCAGATTTAACTTGACATTTGGTAACCCGCTATTTTAATATATAATATAAATGATCATAGGTGTACATGTATGTGGAATTTATAATGGTTTTTTATTCGGGCACTCTTGTACTAACATGAATTGGGATTGTATATTGATTGTTGTTGCTTTTGTAGTTCTGTTTTATGTACTTTTATGATCTTAATTGGAAAAGATCGAATAAAGTTTATAAAGTAAAGTAAAAGAATATGACAGAGTACAGTTAAATGCATTCAAACAGTCCTTCTGCCCCCGAGACCCATGTTATCAGATATCAAAATGTTCTGTCTATTAGGTTGGGAGTAAAACCACCCTCCCAGTTATACAAATCTGATTGTTAAAAGAAAAATGATACTGTAATGCAAATTAGGTGGTGCATCTGCTCGGAAATGCCCATCACTCTTGGGTGACTGTCCGGACTGGTCCAGTTGGTAAGCAGGAGTATTGAGCTCATCTTTCACCTTTCATAAGTGCAGGAGACTAGAAGGCCTGGGGATCATAAAACAGATACTTTATTTGAGAGTCAAAGAGAAGGTCAGAAGGAAGGTAAGCTTCATGAGTAGTGTGTCAAGAAGACTCAGAGACAGAGCAAAAAAAAAAATAAGAGGGGTCTCAGAGTTTCACTTTTGTCACAAGTCCAACACACACTCACCGTAGCATTTCACAAATAAACGCACCTTACTCTATTCCACATAGCTGAGTACTAGGCCTCAAATTGGTTTACCTTCGAACTGAAGTCAATAACTTCTTTCTCCTAGCTGTTGATGAGTTAGTCCCACAGCTCCCGCCCTGAGTTCTTCCATCCTCCTCCTGACGCCGAGTAACTCCGTCCCAGGCCAGTCATCATTACCCGAGCAAGATAGACATGTAGTGTACTGCTGAAGTAGAGAAACAGAATGGCAGTATTTTGTATAGGTTTTTGTTTGTTAACTAAAGTGCCTGTTCTGGTCTATGAAGAACCAGAAAAAAGGAGAGGACCCTGCAAGTAAATCTGGCTAAGTGTGAAAGGGCCAATTACCTACAGGGAAAACAATTATCGTCCATCTCTCAGGCCCCAAACATTGCAAATCAATCATCTCAAGAAAATTCCCACATTACAGTTTAACACACCCCCTACCTCACTGTCAACCACCACATGAATCATCAATCATCTCTCACAATCACTCGATAATTAGATCACTCATTGGTGCAATAGTTACCTGTTCCAATCCAAGCACGGTCGTAGGTACACTATCTCCCCTTTGATGCAGGCAACAGATTGGAATTCGGCAGTCTTGTAAATCAAACAATTGTCTTAGTCAACCATCGTAGATGATGAAAAAAACAGAAGGATCATAGGAGTGGAGAGTATAGGTTAATTAATTTTCACTAAGAAAGTTTGTAAAGGCCATTCACCTACAGGGAAAACATGATTGCACATCGCTCAGGCCCCAAACATTGCAAATCAATCATCTCAAGAAAGTTCCAGAATTATAGTTCAACACACCCTCCCTTACTGTCAGCCACCACATGATGAATCATCAATAATATCACTCCTACAATCATGCACTTACCATTGCAAAAGTTGTAGTTACCTTTCCAATCCAAATACTAAATTTTAGGTATTAGGTATTCATCTTTGACACAGGCAACACAATGGAAGTTGGTATTGGCACACTTGTCAATCAACAATCTTCTGGTGCTAAGTGATGCAAAAAGAGTAAGCAATAAGCGTGCAAGGGGGGCAGACATTGTCTCCAATGTAATGAAGGAATTGTGGAGGCTTCTTCAATGCACACTGGTCCAACTGCAATCCGGCAATATGTGTGACTAAACAATGGTGGGACAGCATAAATCTGACACAAAAATAATGATGTTCCACAACCTACTTTTTATTTTTTGCAAAGACTGAAGTTCAACGAGAAATAATAAAAAAGTTCTTTAGGGGCACTGGCATACTTAGTTCGGGAAGTTAAGTTCAACCCAAACTCAGGTGGTTCACCCAGAAGTTTATCAGCTAACACATTTCATTCTAACCAATCGTCCTCCTCCTTTGCTGTTTCAGGAACTGTGTAATTGTGTGGTATAAAATGTTGGTTCATTTTGATCATAGGCAATCTCTCCGTGTTTTGAGGCTAGAGAATGGTCCTTCTCGCTATAACAACTGCACCATCTGCACTGAAAACATGCTCAGCAGACACACTTGCAAAGGGCAAGTCAGATGCTTTATTGCCAGCCTGCTGAGCTTTGGCCATTGACGCATTTTTCCCATACCATTACATCAATGGGTTTTGATCCACATTGACCTCTTTTGGATCATCCAGATACTCCTGGAACGTTCTTTCGATGGTCATTGGTGCTGCCACTTGCTCAAACTGTTTTGCCATCGCCTCTGCACTGGACTTAAGCCCTGCCGATTGAAAACAATACAATGCAGAGTTTGAGTCCGGTTCTTCTGTTGCTGTTGTTGCTGATGTTCTGATTGATGGTTTGTTGACTGCCCTCTTTGGAAGTTGAAGACAGTATCCTAGAACTGGGGGTGGGACTCTTAAGTTCCAGCCGTTCTTCTTCCAGGTTTCTGGGTTGCTCTACAATCCACCTCTTGTATTTTGAAACACCCCCTTTAGAAACAGGAATGCAAGTCGGGAGAATTTCTTTTTTTGTACCACAGATCTAGCAGTGTGGCACAGATGTACTCTTTGGATGTGATGATGTCATGTTGCAGCCTTGTATTACAAGGGAAACAAAGGATTAAGCTTTCAACCAAGGCATGCACTTTTGTGTTTTCATTCACACCAACGGGGGTGAACATTTCAAACACCTTCTTTACCTGGTCCTGTTGGAGATGGAACCACGGGGTTGCTTTGCCCATTGTACTGTCCTCCTTGCTACCTTCCCACGTGAAAACCTCAAAAGGGAGTAGCATCTATGTCAGGCATTTGACAAGGCCCTATTTGTCTGCATCCATGGCCATAGTTTTCCCAACTACTTCCCTTCCTCTTTGAATGACATTGTCATTGATCTTTTTGTGCTGCTCAAACAGATGTTGCAACATGTAATAGTTCGAGTTCCAGAGTGTTGGCACCTCCTGTATCAGGGCTTTACCTGGTGCTCCATTATTATGCTGACTAATCCACAACTGCTTCCGGGCTTTAAAAGAATGGCTGAAATGAGTGAGGAATTCTCCTGGAGGTGGTCAGTATGTTGCTGACTATGTCTTCTTTTTTGAGAAAGTGTTGCATCAGCAGGTTGATGCAATGGAACAAATGCAGGACCCAGAAATAGCCTCTGTCTGACATGGACTTGACTATATCACTACCATTGTCCGTGGCAACAACTCCAATTCTGAGACCTCTGGGTTACATCCATTCATGCTCCTTGCAGTTATGTGATTTCTCCATGGCGAATGTGACCACTGTTGCATGCCGTTGAATGCTCCTAAAACTTTCTTCAGTGCCAAGACCAGCAGATATCTTTTGCTTTACCGCTGCAAAAGAGATCCAGTGTGCAGTGATTGACATGCAATCAGTCACCTGACAACTAGTCCACATGTCTGTCGTCAGGTGGATGGTGTGAACAACACTTTTCTGCAAAGCTTATCCAACCAATTGCAGCACATCATGATGCAAAATTGGAACAGCAACTCTGGCAAAATAGGTCTGACTTGGCACCTTCCATTTCAGGCAAGATGGCTGTCACAAATTTCATTTCAAGACCGGAGGCTACCATTAAGCATTAAGCTTTTAATGCCATCTCCATGGCCACTTTGAAGTATTACATCACAATAAAGATTGTTCTAGAACAGAATACAGCTAGACTACAATAGGCATCCACACAGTACAATCTGCTTCTTTTAAATGTGCCTCCTCACAGATAACTATCTCTTTTAATGCTTATCCTTCAATGTAACTATTTATGACTTTAACTATTTATGGCTCTATTCATAACTGTCTAATGTTTATTAAGCATTTAGTCATAGCAGCATTGTTACTTGTATTTACCCATTGCAATGAGACCTACTGTTTCTGTGTTAAATATCTCTTTATTGTGCCTATTTTGGTCTAGCTTCCAATTTACTGTTGCCTTAGCCCCGCAACTTTGAACCCCCTGCCTCCTCCCAAAAGTTTTGGAAGCTTTTTGGCTTTTGAGAACCGAATTTGTGAGCATACCAGGCGTGGTGCCCTGGTAGCAGCACGCTCACCATGGCTGTCTAGATTGCTATGGTGGCGATCATACCTGCCGGATCCGGGCGGTGTGTTCCCAAGTCCGGATGCCTCCGCCATATTTCAGGGGCAGCGCTCCCAAGGCCACGCCATTCGGAGGAAGCGCGCAGCTCTGCTGCGATCAGCCTTGGGGTTTCCCCCCTCTCAGACCAACTGGACAGTCATCTCGTTCTGAAGACGCATTTCTGCTGACGTGCTTGGATGACGTTATGCATCACAGGAGAAAGACGTTAAGAGAAATAGAATGGGTAACAGCCCGAATGACAGTAGCACATCATAGAGGCAGCTGATTGCTTGAGATACAGCGAGTAACTTTAACAGTTGCTGCATCTCCTGAGATCAGCTGACGGCTTGTCTACCGTTGAGTAGCATATAAAACCAATGCTGGTATTTTTTTGTTTAAAAAAAAAGAAATACTTCCTGGGGTCTGAATCACTTATCTCAAGTGTAGGCTGTAAGGTGACAAGGAGAATATCACCAGGGCATGCCACCCTTATTAATTGCAGCACTCTTAATCAGGAGAACCTTTTTCTGGAATACCTTTTGTGTTGTTTTAAGATACTTCTTTTAATTTACTTACCCCTACGAAAATGTCTGATCAGGACACTCAGACCCCAGACCTTCCCCTCTTAAATGTTAATGAGGACATGATTAAAAAGTTAATCCACTAGGAAATGAGCGCCTGCGTGTGTGAAACTCTACATCAAGTTATGGGAAATAATAGACCCTTTTTTTCAGATGAGCAAATTGATCCAGAATCAATATCTGGTGGGGACTCAGATACCAGTAAGCAAGGGGGAAAGAGGTAAAAAAAAGAGTAAACATATTGAAGATCTTTCTTCCTTGTGCATTATGGGGGTCCAAGCACCTCAAAGCAAATTGGAGGTCAAAGCACCTCAAATCTAAAGGGAGGTCTAAGCACCTCAAAAAATACTGGAGGTCTAAGCACCTCAAATATGTTGAGTGCCCTACGTGGCACAAACCTGAAGAGTACATAAAACAGCACATCTGTCCTCAGTGCCCAAAGGAAGGCACAAGAGAATGCCTTGGAAGAAAGTGAGTCTCAGAATGAAGAAAAATTAGATGAATACATGTTTGACTTAGAGTAAGGTGACCTGGATGTTGACAGACTCCTCTTTACGGAATAGGATTCCCCCTCCAAATGTAAGGGCCTAATATTGGATCCTTTGGGACAGGAGATGTTCTCCCTAATAATATTAGACACCCAAGGAATGCTGAATGGTGGCCCCAGGAGCATGTAGGACAATGTGTTAAAAAGGGATCAGGAATCCACTTGAGAGAGAAGCATGTAGTGTCTTGTGAGGTGAATGCTCAAGACCTGTCATTCAAGAAAAGGTCTGCCTAACACCCAACCTAGATCCAGAGTTAATACCATTCTTGTTGAAACTAGGCAGAGATCCCAGGAGGAGGATGGAGAGGCCTCTTAAGGCCTGCCAGGACCTCCTTCTGGATGTCCTGGGACTCCTAGGCAGGATAATACATGGCCGAGGAGTGCCATCTCAATGAAACCCCCAGTGGATGTCACTCTTCTCAGCGGTTGAAGCCAGAGGGCCCTAATCCTATTAGTCAATGCTAACGCTAGCATTAATGCCGAATGGCGTAGGGTTATCCTGACCAAAATAAACCCGAAGTTGAGTGACCTAGCCATTCAGGAACCATATGTACACCCCAAAGGTCTTCTATATGGGGAGGGCATTATTAAGTCTCTGGGTAAATACGTTGCTATCTTTACCACACTAGATAAAGCCCAATCTAACATGAAGAGGGTATTTAACCAGGGTGTATTCAGATGGGCCAGATGAAGCGGCCTTTCTGCCAGCCGTGCTTCATACGGCCCTATTTAAAACAAAGAGGTTCCGGGAGGGGCTTCCAACCAGGAATGGCACCATCCTTCTACCCACAATGTGGATAAGGTACCAGAACAAGAGGCTTCCGGGCCATGGACAAAGTGCAAGCAATTTTCAAAGTAAGTAAAAACATTCAACCTTTCCTCTCTTCCCAGGAAAAAGTAGGGGGTCACATCAGGCTCTTTTCCCAGACCTGGGAATAAATTACTTAGGACCCTTGGGTCTTAGAAACTGTCCTATTCAAAATAAACTTTTTACAACTACCACATCAGTCTCATTCCCCGAGAGAATTAACTCTATCACTAGAGCAACAGAAAGTGGTAGAGGAAGAGGTGTCCGCCATGTTAAAAATTCTGTATCCCAATTCGAACATAAAGAACCACACATTTACGGTTTGATGGCCCTTGTGATTTATTTCACTTTTCTTCTACAATAATCTAAAAATTTATAGAACATTTCTCACATGTCTTTTTAAAGGGCAAACTTTTTTTTAAGGTTCAAATGTACATTTCAAAACACATTTTGATATCAAAATCAATATAACCACATATAATGACAAAAAGAACAATACAGTTTTCTACAAGTTGAAAACAAATTGTGAAGTAGACCAGTTCTTCATTTAAACAGAATAACACCTGGCGGAAATGTCATTTAGTTGGTATGGCTATATGTCCTGCCGGTGTGAGCTACTGGGGATCACTAGCCCTAGATTTTTTTAACTAGAGGAATAGGCACCCTGCTATATCTCCTAGCTGATGCTGGTTAGGTGCAAATATTCTCCCCCCAGAAGCTGGGTCAATGCGTTTCGAACCCTCTGTGACTGTTGGGGTTCTCCTCAGGACCAGGACCTGGTCAGTTCTGCAAAAGGTAATATGGAACAGCAAATTAAATTTTTTTGAAAGTTCTGTGTCCTTGTCCCTTAAAAAACCTGCACTTAATCCTATTATCATAAGGTACCTTAAACTCTCCTTATGTTGTCAGGAGTCAGTGACAATTTCTTGTTCAGAAGCGCTTGTGGCAAAATCCAAAGTGTCAGTGGTGTATCAACGATTTTCTAAGAAGAAATCGATGTTTTCCAATGTTAAAAGGGGACTGATTCGTGAATCAATTAATTTACATTGAACATTCATTGGATTTAAACTGTTTTTTCATCCCCCTCATCTCATGGCCAAATGTGCGCATTTCGTTTGCTGTACGCATAACTTTTTCTGTGGAGAGGTGTGGAGAGGTGTGGTGCAGCGGCCAGGGCAGCTGACTTCGGAGCACAGGGTTCACAGTTCGATCCCCGGCTCCGGCGGCAGCTCAGCTCAGCACCATGTGACTCTGGGCAATAGCTCACTTAATTTCCACTACGGCCCCCAGCGCCTTGAGACCCGTAAGGGTGAGTAGCTGCGCTATATAAAAACGGACTTACATTTTTACATTTTTTTTACTTACATTACCCCATTTGTAGATAGTACAAACCTGCCTTTTCAATTAGGTAAACTCCAAAGCCTTCACTTTTCTTTACACGCGCGGTGTGTTTTTTATGTATCCAGTACCGGCACGCCTGCAGAGTGAAAAAAAATCTATCATTGATGTAACTCAGCATGGATATTATGTTGCAAGTTTTATAAAGGAAACTCATACGTTGTTTGAAACCCAAGGTCATGAAGTTACTTGCCTCCAGCGTCTGCGCGATTCGATTTTGTTCTTCTCCATTGCTCTTCGTCTCGTGCTCAGACCTCTGTTAGTGAGCCGCTGAATAGAGGGGAGTTAATCAAGCATGAGTAATCAAAAGCCTGCGTTCCTAGATTCTCCTGCCCTGTTGCATGCTGGGTTACGTAGTTTTTTGTGTGTTTACGTTTTGTAGAGACTCTGTGTAACAAGGTTTAGTATAGATTGTGCACTTCAAGCATATGTGTCCTTGTTCTGTTACACTTAAGCATGTCTGACTGACTCATTCTTGCTTGGTTTCATAGTCTGTTTATCTCAGTCATTTCATTCAAACCTCGTGTTGCCGTGTTGAATTTCATAATCAAATAAGCCTCTGTTCTCAACAATAAAGTCTCAACATTTCCACCTCTAGGGTTGGGCTTGATGACACTGAGGACAGTCCATTTCAAATCTCTTTCATTGTGGTTCATCTCATTAAAATGGCTGACCATTGGTGCGGCCATGATTTTATTCTTCAACCTGAAAAAAGAAAAGGAAGATCAAGCAAGAGCAGAACGATCAGGTCTTTGTAATAAATCAAACTTCTGTCCCTCCATCTACAGTATTCCTAAAGAAGTTATAGCATTTGAGCAAGCAGTGTTGTCAGCCCTGAGCCAACTCAAAAAAGAAAAGTGTACATCAAGAACAACTTACCCCGGGAGCAAAGAATGGCCATTCAAACATTAAAAGAAGACAAATCTATTATCATCAAGCCGGCCGATAAAGGCGGAGCCATCGTAATTCGGCCCAGAGACTCATATTTGACGGAAGGAAGGAATCACGTCCTGAATCAAACTTGGTACCAACACATCGCTTATGACACCTTAAAAGAAATTCAGAATGACATCCAGAAGGTCATAGACGAGGGATTAGAACAAGCATACTGTGCCCAAAGAATTTGAATATCTCGCAAAAAAATCTGAGAACCCCTGTGATTTATTTCCTACCTAAAGTCCACAAGGATGCGAACAACCCTCCGGGACGCCCCATTGTTTCGGGATGCGAGTCAGTCCTACGACCTCTGTCCCAATACGTAGATATATTCTTGAAACCATTTCTAAAATAGGTTCCCTCATATTTGAGCGACACAATGGACTTTATCAACTCAGTGGAAGGGTACAATTTTGTTCCCATGGAACAAAGACTAGTGACATTAGATGTTGTCTCTATATACACATAAATCCCTCAGGATGAGGTTCTGGAGGCTCTTGAGTTTTACCTTGATAGTAGATCGCGACCACACCAAGTACCTACACACTTCATCTTGAGTCTGACCTCACTGGCACTTAAAAAAAACTATTTCAAATTTGAGAGTGATTTTTTCATACAAGTCAAGGGAACAGCGATGGGATGTTCCTTTGCTCCAGAAATGCAGTGCTGTCAATAGCAAGATATCAGGACAAATACATCTACAACAATAATCCGTTTATCGACCATATAGAACAGTGGTATCAATACATCAACAACATTTGGTGCATTTGGAATGGCACTGAAGCAGATATTATGAAATTTCATATTTGGCTGAACAACAGAAGTCTAGACATTAAATTCAGTTTGTTATACAGCCAAACAAGTCTGACATTCTTGGATGTCGAGGTCAGACCCTCTGATTCTGGATCAATCACTACTTTGTACACCAAGACTACAGACAAAAACAATGCCTTACATTTCAAAAGCTTTCAACCTAAGAACCTCAAAGATAATTTGCCATATGGTCAATTTTTGAAAGTAAGACGCAATTGCACCCGGAAGGAAGATTACGAACTACATGCTCACATGTTGATTGACAAATTAAAAGAGAAGGGTCACCCACACAAATTGTTGAAGCATTATTTGAAGAGGGCTTGGTACACACTGAGAGAACAGTTACGAACAAAAAAGCCTAAAACACTGATGAACAGATCGTGGGCGTATCAGCCTATAGTCCCCACACCAATGCGTCCAAAAAGATTATACGCCAGAATTGGCATCTCATTGAAGGAATGGAGCGAGGCTTTGATTTGCCATTATTTGCCTTAAAGAAGAACACTAGTATTGGTCAACGAACAATCAGAGCCAATGACGCACAGCAAAAAAGACCAGACAACTTACGCTCGCTTATAAACTTGAAACCTGTCCAAGGACATCACAGATGCGGAAATTGTATGGCTTGCAGTTCCACAATCGAGGGATCCATCTATACAGACGGTCAAGTACAATGGAGGCATAATGAGTTCTCTAATTGTAAAACAAAGAACGTGGTGTATGCAATAATTTGCCCCTGCCCCCGAATGTACATAGGCAAGACAAACCAGGAAGTCAAGAAAAGAATTGTCCAACACCATTCCAGGTTGAAGAATAAAATCATGGCCGGACCAATGGTCAGCCATTTTAATGAGATGAACCACAATGAAAGAGATTTTAAATGGACTGTCCTCAGTGTCATCAAGCCCAACCCTAGAGGTGGAAATGTTGAGACTTTATTGTTAAGAAGAGAGGCTTATTTGATTATGAAATTCAACACGGCAACACAAGGCTTGAATGAAATGACTGAGATAAACAGACTATGAAACCAAGCAAAAACAAGTCAGCCAGACACGTTTAAGTGTCATAGAACAGGGACACATATGCTTGAAGTGCACAATCTATACTAAACCGTTTTAAACAGAGTCTCTACAAAATGTAAACACACAAAAACCTAATAACCCAGCATGCAACAGGGCAGGAGAATCTGGGATCGCAGGCGTATGATTACTCATGCTTGATTAACTCCCGTCTATTCAGCGAATCACTAACAGATGTCTGAGCACGAGACGAAGAGCAATGGAGAAGAACGAAATCGAATCGCGCTGACGCTGGAGGCAACTAACTTCATGACCTTGGGTTTCAAACAACGAACGAGTTTCCTTTGTAAAACTTGCAACATAATTTCCACGCCGAGCTACATCAAAGATAGATTGTTTTTTCACTCTGCAGGCGTGCCGGTACTGGATACATAAAAAACACACCGCACGCGTAAAGAAAAGTGAAGGCTTTGGAGTTTACCTAATTGGAAAGGCAGGTTTGTACTATCTACAAATGTGGTAATGTGAGAAAAAGTTATGCGCACAGGAAACAAAATGCGCACACTTGGCCTTGAGATGAGGGAGACGGAAAAACAGTTTAAATCCAATGAATGTTTAATATAAATTAATTGATTCACAAATCAGTCCCCTTTTTAAAGTTGGAAAACATTGATTTCTTCTTAGAAAATCATCGATATGCCACTGACACTTTGGATTTTGCCACAAGCTGTTCTGAACAAGAAATTGTCACTGACTCCTGACAGCATAAGGAGAGTTTAAGGTACCTTATGATAATAGAATTAAGTGCAGGTTTTTTAAGGGAGGAGGACACAACTTTCAAAAAAATTTAATTCGCTGTTCCATATTACCTTTCGCAGAACTGACCAGGTCCTGGTCCTGAGGAGAACCCCAACAGGGTTCGAAACGCATTGACCCAGCTTCTGGGGGAAGAATATGTGCACCTAACCAGCATCAGCTAGGAGATATGGCAGGGTGCCTATTCCTTTAGTTAAAAATACATCTAGGGCTAGTGAGACCCAGTAGCTCACATGGCAGGACATATAGCCTTACCAACTAAATGACATTTCCGCCAGGTGTTATTCTGTTTAAATGAAGGACTGGTCTACTTCACAATTTGTTTTCAACTTGTAGAAAACTTTATTGTTCTTTTTGTCATTATTCGTGGTTATATTGATTTTGATGTCAAAATGTGTTTTGAAATGTGCATTTGAACCTTAAAAAAAAGTTTGCCCTTCAAATGGACATGTGAGAAAAGTTCTATACATTTTGAGATTATCCTTGAAAATAGGTGAAATAAATCACAAGGGCCATCAAAAAGTAAATGTTTGGTTCTTTATGTTTGAATTGGGATACCGAATTTGGTGCCTAGACACTGCATTTGTTTATACAACTAAAGGGGCCTAGTCTAGGGTGCTACCTCTTGGCCCAACCCCCTCTTTTTCTTACTGCTCCATGTTAAAAAGGCGCTATAGTAGAAGTCCCACTGGATCAGAAGGTTTTTATAAGTTCACTCTTTCTGGTGAAAAAGAGAGACAAAGGTTGGAGACCGGTAATAAAACTCAGAGACCTGAACAGGTTTCTAATATACAGACACTTCAAGATGGAAGGTATCCATCTCTTGAGATATATTTTATTGAAAAGAGACTGACTAGTAAAACTGGACCTCAAAGATGCCTTTCTCACCATTCCCATGGTCAAGGAGTGCCAATGTTACCTCCAATTGTTCTTGCAAAATCACCTTTTTTAATTCCAGGCACTTCCCTTCAGACTCGCTTCAGCACCCTGGTGTTTTACCAAGGTGATGAGAGCGGTCATGTCTTTCCTCAGAGGGAGGGGAATATGCCTCATTATCTATCTGGACGACATTCTCATAATGTCCCAATATCGGACTCAAATTGTCAAGCACTTGGATTCAGATATATCTCTCCTAGAGAGTTTGGGTTTCATTACAAACAGGGAGAAATCTATTCTAACACCCTTAAGATCCCTAGAATTTCTGGTCTTCACTACAGACACAGTCAAGGCAATTCTGCTCCTACCTTTGAAGAAGGTTTCCAAAGTTTGCAAAGAAATTCTCTATGTACTAAAACAATATTCCCTAACCAGCCAGACTCTTAGGCCTCCTTTACTCTTCCATCCAGACTATATTTCGGGCCCTCTTCACTACCAGGCTCTTGAGAATAAAAGCAAGAGCTCTATGAGCAGGTTTGTGGTATGGGGACAAGGATGCCTTGGATCAGGAGGCCAAATCGGAGTTGAGTTGGTGGCTGGACAACCTGGATGCCTGGAATAGACATGCAATCTTTGGATCCTCTCTGGATTACATTCTCAAATTCAATGCGAGCCTCATTGGATGGGACGCTCATCTGGGAACCCAGAATACCAGGGACTGTGGTCCCACATGGAGAGGTCTCACCATATAAACCTTCTGGAGTTAACCGTAGGGCTTTATGCTCTGATGAGTTTCAAGCATTCCTTACAGGGCAGGTGCCCGACTTGACATAGGAGGGGGCAGAGGACCACAGGCGCCAGAAGCATTTGCGGCGGACGCTACCCACACCGCCTGTAATGTGCCCGGAGGTGCCTACTTACTTCACTGGGGCTACCACTGCGTGGAATGCCCATCTGGACACAGAAGGGCGCAGAGGACCACAGGCGCCAGGAGCATTTGCGGTGGACGCCACCCATGCCACCTGTAACGTGCCCGGAGGCGCCTACTTATTTTGCTGGGGCTCCCGTTTCGCAAAGACCTGGTGTAGAGCAGGCCCGTCTGTACCCACCCGCCCGTGGTCGGCCAAGGCTGGGCAGGGCCCACCCTTCCGGTCGGCTGATCTGCTGTGCTGTTCAACATTTTAACTTAGGTCGGCTTTTCCAGTGCCCGTTCACATCTCGGGGCCCAGGACACATGAGCAGTAAGTAACAACCCTGCTGCCTTCATTTTGCCACTGTGGGTTTATGAATTGTGCACCCTGCCCATATAGCTTTCGGGTGAAAAAATGTGCTACACTGCCATTTTTGCCGTCATGGGAAAGAGGAAGGCTCCACCCATAACAACATCCTCGGGTCAATCCCGCTCAACTATTGACTCGTTTTTGGCTAAAGCTGTGGGGGCCATCTCTAAAGAAATCGATTGGGCTGAAAGGCGACTCTCAGTTGAATTAGGAAGTACTGAACCTTTGTCCACAGATGTCCTTTCGTTGACTGTTCCTAATGTTCAGGGTGTGGACACAGTCACCTCTAATTCAACCTCACTGAGTTCTCCACCCAATCGCACTGCGGCGCTCTCCCTTGGCCAGTTGACATCCAGGCCCCTTCTTCTCTCATCGCCAAATACTGATGTACTGAGCCCCCCTGCCCTCAAACGGAAACGGAAGGCCAAAAAGACAGATTAAGTTCCAGTCACATGGAAGGGGTCTGCGAGCATGCATGTTAGGAATACACAGAGGACATGGCGGTTCATCTGGCTCTTGTTCTACAAAAATTCACAGCTACCATAACTGACTTATTGGCCAATCTTTGGGTCAAACTGGGCAACCTGGAGGCAGTTTTCAGGGACCTGTCAAGTAGATTGGATAGAATTCTGAGCTTCATGGATAATATTCCCCATTACTTAACACCGCAGGTCCAAGCTACATCTACATACATGCCCCCATCATTCCCCCTAGTAGTAGCATTCATCAGCGTGATACTGGCCACCTTAAGTCCCAGGCTGTCCATAGTCGGATCCTGTGTCCCTCATCTTAATACCGAAGGCCCAGCCCCCATCAATTTGCCTTCCTTGGCTCCTAATGTGGCAGGCGTAGCATGCACCGGTGGTCAATTGATCACTGCTTCCATGCGTCCGGTGATTAATCTAGCCCCTGCTTGTGCTCCTAACACTGTCATTTTGATGGGGGTTCCTTGGCTCACCTCACATGTCTCAGAAATTACAGGTCAACTGACCAATAAGGTCTCACCTTGGTTAGGTGTTCATACAAGCCTTTCCTTTAAGGACTACAAGATATTCTGATGGCCCAGCGGGTCTCATGGATAGGGCCTTCAAGAAAAACACTAGGGGGAGATTGTATTATCATTTGTGTTAGATATCCTGTATTGGCATGAAAAGGTTTGTGTGAAGATCTTAGTTGTACCTCCCAGGCACCTGCATAAAACCACTCACGTTGGGCTTCTATTTATAGAATCCCCATGAGCGCCCCAAGTGTAGAAAAGCATTTGAGCAGTGGGCACGCAGATAATAGAGTGGGGGCCCTCAAGTCGCTTTCAAGCCGTTATGCTCCACTGGTGGATCTTAATGAACCGGATGGACTCCTTGAGGCAGTAGAGAAATGTACGCAGTTAGTTCAACACCCGGGATTATCACCTCAGAGCATGAAGAAGACCAGGGATTTATCCACATTAAGATCAAATCATCTCCTGTCAAACCCCCAAATCACAAAGCACCCCCTGGGCAATTTACAGCCCATGGGGGGTCTCACACTCGTCATCCTTCCAATTTAACTTCCACTGTGGGCTTTACACTCAAATCCCGGAAGGACCTAAGTCCTAATTCCTGGAATGTGGCAGGCTTCAAGTTCTCTGACAAATGGTGGCTACAGTTTATTAAGTCTTTTAACATTATTTGCTTGCAAGAAACATGGGAAGGCAAGAAACATTTTATCCTAGAAGGGTATAAGACCATTTTTTGCCCAGCTACAGTCTCTAGTGCGGGCTGAGCGAGGGGGGGTCTCATCATTTTTGTAGATCTTGAGTTTTGTGGCACTATACAGATTATGAAGTGGGACTCCCAGGTGTTCCAGGTTGTGAAATTGCGCATTGGGAGAGCACTTTCCATGGTAGTAATAAATTTCTATAATGCAAATCTTGGGGTCGGGTCGGACTCTAATTTTATAGCCTTAAGTAGTGCCTTAGATTTATTAAAGAAGGAGGGCCTTGGGCAGGAGAATTTTATCCTAGTAGGGGATTTTAATTGTCATCTGTGCCCAAATTTCTTACTTCTGATATCTAATGTACAGCCATGCCCAATTCCGGAGGATTTGTACTTGGATCATACCATGGAAGAGGAGGAGATAAATAACTTCTTACACATGCATAATCTGTTTTTTACTTTAGATCAGTTGCTATCCCAGCCTAGCTCACAAATCCCCCCGACATATAAAGGAAGGGGATCCGCCAAGATCATCAATTTCATTTTTGTATCTGCTTGCATGGGTTGGCCTCCTGTTTCTTTCAATATTTCATACAGCCCCTTCAGCAACCATAATCCTCTGACACTCTCCATTGAAGGGGTAGGGATCCAACCGGAGGGTACCCCGAAAGCCCTGGGGAGCCTTGATACCCATTGACCAGGGGAGGCATTTACGCTGGTCACAAATAAACGCTAAGGCTTTTAATCAAAGCATCTTTGCTGACTACCACCAGGAGATACTTACCTGCTTGGACCTTTGAACACCTGGCGAGAAGGTCTGATGTTCTTTCGCCCCCATTGCTCAGTCGGTCTCTGGGTTATTATCAATACTGGTGGGTGGGCATCTCCCTGCTCTCCCTATATGGTTTGACTCTGAGTGTTCCCGGGCCCTAAGGCATCTGAAGAAAGCCCTGAAATAGTTGCCTCATGACAAGGAATGGGTGTCAAATTGCCGTCTAAACTATAAAGGGGCCCTGAAAGAACGGAGGCGTCAATTGTAGAAACAGATGATGGAGCAGGGTAAACGAAAAAAATTTAACCTCCTAATATTTGTGATAAATAATTAACACAAAGGTTCGTCATACTAAATAACCAACCATGTATGTTCTACTATAAGGGGTTAAGGTTAACATGCTATATTCCTGCAGACTAATCTACTTACAATTGTTAACGATTTGCGTACTAATTAGAATAATATTGCATGATTCGTGCTTTAAAATAAACTGTCTGGTGGCAAAATAAAGCGGTTGGTAAGTAAGGAAAAGCTTTATATGTTGCTTTGGCTAGCTAACACCTAACTGGGGTACGTAGAATGACGGGAGGGAAACGAAAAGGCTTATTTTCTCTATTCTTAACTATGTTCTGTTTATCTTTATAATAGTTCGCTTAGGCCCGTTGTGCTGCGATGTAAAAATGGCTGCTGAGGCAACAAACTAGAGTACGCAGGCGCAGAAAATGGCTGCCGTGAGCGAGCAAAGCTGTGAACAAGGGAGATCATGTGACTGTCCCAAAGCTTCGGATGGAAGCGTGGTCAAGGCCGTGATGACCTTATTATACCAACGTGTGCCAAAGAATGGCTGAGCGAAAGGCATGAGAAGCTGCAATGAAATATGTGAATAAACAATGAACTGTCCAATTTAAAAGTATCAGAAAAGATACAAAAAGAGACTAATGTGCGGATGGGTAATGTCATGAACCTGTGAGAAATGACTCGAAGAATGAACTTTTCACAAAAAACGGATAAAGCAAGGATATTCATAATGAGATGTATACCGACCCAAATGGACCAATTAGAGAGAATCTCGCCCACAAAGATGTAACATTTTCACTTAGTAAGCTAGTATTAGGGTATAAGAAGGCCTACTTTGGGAGGGGAATTTAATGCTTTTTTTAATGCTCTTTGGATGCTATTTTGATGCTATTGCTGCTGCTTTGCGGATGCTGCTTTTAATGCTGACCGAGGGAGGATTTGCGGTTTATATTTTATTGAGCACAAGACTCTATCGCTGAAGAACTATTTTTATTTTTATTTTCATTTTTAATATTATTAGATCTTTTTATTCTTAAAGACTATAGAGAAAAGAAAGGGATTGTGGCGGGAACCCCATATAGGTGGTCCGTCAGGAAGGCCTGTTTTACAGGACAGATAGACAGTTTTTCCGGGAGTTCTATGCTGTGATCTGAATTCTTTGCTGTGACGAACAATATTTTTCCATCCAATAGGTATGCATTGCAATTTCAATTTATTCTTATAATAATGACAAATGTAATAACCTGAATAATAAATTTGAACTTATTTCATATTATTACTTTTAAACCAATGAGTCTGTGGTTCTTTAGCTCAATAATAAATGTAACTGTTTAAAAGGTTTATAGTGATTGAGCTGGTCTTAATCACCATCAACTGATTCCTACTAGTTGGTCCATCGACCAATGAGCGGAATACCTTAAAATCTGAGAAGAATTATGTTGTTTTAAAAAGGTATCCCGTCTCCTTCCAGCACGTCATTAACTGTTTCTCCTTAGTAAAACGGACGAATTCCAGGGAATATATGAGAGTGTGTGAATGTTTATATGGTGTTATGGGCCCCACCGTCATATGGATATAGTTGTGGAAAAAGGGATATTTGTACCTGGACGTTCAAAGCATATAGGAGAAGAAATGTTATTGATAGCGCTGGATCAGATTTCTTGGTAGCAGAGTTATGGTTACTATAGATTAGTTTGGTGATTATTGATTATTGATTATTGGTTATTTTTATGTATAACACTTCATGTTGTATTGTATTACGTTATATGTAAGTCAAAGGTTTGAAGCTTCCGGAAAGTAGGAAGTGGACATGTGTGGCAAGAGAAGTCACACGGAATAGTGCATTGTCTGAGGTCATATTGGTGATAACACAGGTTGTGTTATGATAGGGACATTTTCCGTATAAAAGGTGTATGAGTGGAATAGCAACCGGTTTTCTTGTGAAACTCTGGCCTTAATTCTCAGGAGCAGTGTAGTCTCCACATGTGTTTTATCCCCAGAGAAACGGGTTTACCCCTTGCTTGAAAGAAGGGTAAGGTAGAGGGAAGTGCTACACTTATCGAATAAAACTGTATTCTGGAGAAATAGAGTAAAACTGTCACTTTTGTTAGCGAAATCAGACAATGGAAATGTGTTTTTAATGTCGTAACTAACCAAGAAGAGTTGAAAAATAAATTGCCGATAATTTTTGTAAAGGAGGAGTCAGGAGCAGAACTGACGTTGACAAAAGCCGCGCTGGGATTGGACAGTGCATTAGTTATACAGAAGACGCTCTGATTGGTGCGTTGGTGTGAGACGCGCTAGGAGTGGTTGGATAAGCAGTGACGTAGAAGCTTCGGATTGGAGCATTGGTGTGAGTCGCGCTGTGAGTATAGAGAACAGTGTTGAGAACAGTGTTGAATTGCGGACTTTGAGAAAGAAAAGGATCGTGAATTATGGCTTATTATGAGTATGGTAGAGAGAAAACATCGTGGATGACGAAAATTAAGAACTTGTTTAAGAAAGACAAAAAGATAGTGACTAGAGAGGGACAAGTAATTCCTCCGCCGAAATCACCAGCTTCGCATATGATGCTGAAATACGGATATCATACCCGCATATGGTTAGAAAATTAGACTAAATATACTCAAAATGATGGAGCATTAGCATTTCCTGAGAATGGTTCATTTAGTGTAGCTGTACTTCGGAATTTGAGAGAGAAAATGACGATGCTTGAGCCTAAACCTAGACCAACACAGTTTGAAGCTCTAAGTGAATGGGAAGATGAGATGTATGAGCGGGAAAGATGCAGAGGATTTAAGAATCATCATTTTGTACATGGAAGGTTGTGGTTATTGAATCATGAGGACAGGATAAAGCATTGGAGATATGCTAATATGACAGGAGGTTTGTTTCCAGCTTTTACAGCTGAAGAAGGAGCAAGGAGAAAGTGTACAGAGAAAAAGAAGCATCTAGTTACTGAAAAGTACGGGTATGGTGGTAGTGAGACGGATGATGAATTGCTGGAAGATATTTTAAACAGTAACCCACCTCCATACCAACAGAATTCTGCAGTGGTGACACCTAATGCACCACCAATGGAAACTGGGAGGAATAAAGTGCCAGAACAGAGATACGAAATAAATAGGTCACAAGATCAATTGAAAACCCCACAAAGCGAGAAAGTTGAGAGTGATAATACAACCGAATTAGCAAAAACTACAAAAGAATTGACTGAAAAGATAAGAGAATTGACAATGAATATGGAAGCTGTAACTGTACCAGTAACAATAGGTCCAGTAATACCAGTTTTTGAAAATCAGAAGATAGAAGAGCATTCTTTAGTCATTCCCATGAATTCAAAATTGCAAAGAAGGAAAGAAGGGATGGAACTAGACAATGAAGGTGCAAGAAATCTAGTTAGTTCATACAGACCAAGCCCACCTACTAATTTGACAGTAAATGAGAGTGAGTTTAGGAGGATTCCTATGGGAACTGAGTCTGCGTCAGAGACACCAGAAAGGAGCAGAAATTGGATAGAATTAAATAGTACACCTGTAGGTCCGACTCCAGATGAATTGAATGAATGGATGAAGAGCCTGCAAAAGAAAGAGACAGAACCAAAACCATTAGATGTAATTAGGTTAAAGATAGATATGGAAGAATTAATTTTAGGGACAATTGGTACAGAAAAACTGAAAACTTACCAGGACGATGAGATAATGTTCTTATATAAGAGTATTACATGGAGAGCTAGAAATTTGCATGACAAATTAGAAGAAGTAGCTAGTGAACTAGGAGTAGAATTTGTAAAGGTAAGAAGTTTGCAGAAACCATATAGAGTAGATTTTTGCGAGAAAGATATAGAGAATTTGAATACATCAGGACGATTAACCCAAATAAAAGAATTGATTGTTTTACTGAGAAAATGGGGTGATGTGGATAGGTGGAGAAGCAGGTGGACTAAAAGGAATGAGAAATTGACAGATAAAGCGTCTTTGGCTTTTGCGGTGACAGACAAGGAATCAATTATAAGGGAGTACCTGATGAGAGAAACTCCAGGAGGTAGTTATGTGCCCGTCCCCTGGTCTAGACAAGATATACTGTCATTTACAAATGACTTCCCAAAATTGAGAGAAAAACCTGTAGAATGGTACAGACAAGTGGAGAGGTTTGTTAAGGTTTCAAAAGTATTATGGATATATTTGGATGGATTATTTGACATAGTAGTACCAGCTGATTTGTGGACAGAGTGTAAGATTACTATTGATTGGCCAACTGTAGAATATCCAAGAGATGCAAAAACAGGAGCGCCAGGACCAGAAGTAATGAGGAAATATGACCAAGTTATTACCTTTTTGAAAAATAAAATCCCACCCAAAGAAACGGACTGGGTAAAAATAGACAGAACTACACAGGAGAGTAAGGAATCTGTACACGCATACTATGAGAGACTGCTGTTAGTTTTTAAACAATATAGTGGTTATGAGACATTAAATGAGAAAGATATGAGTCATTTTGTATATAGATTTGTTTATGGGTTGAAACCAGAGATAAGTGAAATGATTAAGCAGCATATGATATGTCGGCAGAACAGCACAGTGGATGAGGTTTTGAGATATGCGAAATACTGCAGTGATGACATTGAGAGTAGACAGCGTAAATTGAAAGAGAAAGCAATGTGGGCACAGGTGAAAGTCGCAGAGAAACAAGAAGCTCAACTAAATAATCAGGTTAACGAGACAGGACAAATTAAATCCAGACCAAATATTGGTAAAGGACAAGGTCAAATGAGTATAGAAGAGGCAAAGAAAAAGTGGCCATGCCATAATTGCGGAAAGTTAGGACATTGGAGAAACGAGTGAAAATTCCCTCCAAAACTAACGCGGAAAATCAATCATTAAATCCACAGGTGCAGAATGAGGTGAGTTTCCAACAGCTACAGCAACCACAGGTAGTTACCCAGCAAAGTCAGGTGCCTCAACCACCACTTCCCAAGAGTGTAAATCCACAAAGATACAGTGCAGAAACAGGATTCTACGGAGGAGAGCAGGTAACACAATTGCCGCGCGCAGCTGCCATATCTCAATACTGGTTGCGACAGGATGGAAATGAGTCGGATGAAAGTTTGTGACGGTGCCTAGGAGAGGAGGAAGAGTGCGTGCTTGGCGCAACTCTAGAGGTATCAAGCAGGTCCATTTGTGGATGGAGAAGTGAATGGTGCAAATGTAACATTCCTTGTGGACACTGGAGCTACCCGTTCTACTGTTAGATCAGTGGAGATTCCAAACCTTCCTCTCTCAGGTGAACATATCCAAGTAGTGGGTGTTTCGAATCAGCAAATTAGGGCGCCTCTTACCAAATTAGTAGAGGTAAAGATTGGACCATTCAGTGAAATGCACCGATTTGTGGTATGTGATTGCAGTCCTGTGAACCTATTAGGACGCGATCTACTTTGCAAAATGAACTGCACCATCTATTGTACTCCAGATGGTATTGCATTTCAAACCCCTGATGAAGATGTACTGTATAAAATGACAATGGTGAATCTAGAGTCAGAAGTAAGTGATTTATTCCCTGTGTTTGACGTAGAGAAGATCCCAATTGAGCTAAAAGAAACAGTGAAACAAGAAGTGTGGGATTTTACGGGTGAAGATATAGGGTTAATGAAAGGAGTAGACCCTGTTAAAATTTCTGTCAAAGAAGGAACAAATTATCCAAATACGCCACAGTATAAATTGACGCCAGAAATAATTGAAGGAATAACACCTGTAATAAATAAAATGATTGAACAAGGGATTCTGAGAGAAATAATGAGCAGTCCATGTAATTGGCCGTTAATGGGACTGAAAAAGCCGAATGAAACATATAGAATCATACAGGATCTGAGAAAGGTAAACAAAATTGTTGTTCCTTGTTGCCCAATAGTACCAAATCCTGCTGTAATTCTATATCAGATTCCACGTGAAGCAGAATGGTACGCAGTCATTGACTTATGCAATGCATTTTTCTCTATCCCATTACATTCAGATAGCCAGCCATTATTTGCGTTCAGGTTCGGAGAGCGTACTTTGGCATGGTGCCGAATTCCACAGGGGTATACAGAAAGCCCCTCAATCTTTAATCAGATTCTAAAGAAATCATTGGAAGATTTAAAAATGCCAGAAAAATCGGTGATGGTTCAGTATATTGATGACCTATTGGTGGCATCAAAAACAAAGGAAGCATGTGTTACTGACACAATTGCTCTGCTGAACCATTTAGCAAAAGGAGGGCATAAGGTATCTCCATCAAAATTACAGTTTTGTCAACAAGAGGTCCAATATTTAGGGCATAAGATTGAAAAGGGAGTGCGAAAAGTAACGACTGAAAGAATAAAAATAATTCAAGGAATGAGAGCTCCAATGACACAAAGAGAAGTAAGAATGTTCCTAGGAATGGTTGGATATTGTCGACAATGGATAAGTGGATTTTCATTAATTGCAAAACCATTACAGCGATTGACAAAGAAAGATGTTAAAGATCCTTTTGAAATGAATGATGAGGAAATGAAAGCATTCAGAGAACTAAAAACAAAACTGTGTGAAGCTCCGGCATTGGGATTGCCTGATTATGAAAAAGATTTTGAGTTGTATTGCAGTGAAAGAGATGGGTGTGCATTTTCAGTCTTAGTACAGATACACGGAAACATGAAAAGACCCATTGCATATTTTTCAGCCGTCTTAGATCCAGTAGCAAAAGCGTTGCCTGGATGTTTGAAAGCAGTTGCTGCTACTTGTGTGAGTCTGGAGCAGAGTGAGGGTATTGTGATGGGATATCCACTGAGAGTATACGTTCCTCATTCTGTGGAGATTCTTTTGACAAGAACCAAAACTCAATATATGACACATAGTCGGCTGACTAGGTATGAGAAAGTAATTTTAAGTGCAGACAATGTCACCATTGACAGATGCACAAATGTAAATCCTTCAACATCATTGCCAGATGAAGAGAGTGTGATGGATGAAGTTGACCATGATTGTTTGAATGTACTAGAGTATTGTACAAAACCACGTCCAGACATCAAGGATGAGCCTCTAAAGGAATCAGATTATATTCTGTTCGTGGATGGCTCATGCCTGAGAACGAACGATGGAATTCTGAGTGCAGCATATGCCGTATGCACAGTAGCTGCTGTAATGGAGGCATCTTGTTTAAGAGGAATACGTTCTGCTCAAGTAGCGGAGCTGATTGCTCTAATTCGAGCATGTAAACTGGGAAAGAATGTTCGAGTCACAGTAATCACGGATAGCCAATATGGCTTTGGAGTGGTTCATGACTTTGGACAGATCTGGTCCCAGAGAGGTTTCTTGACGTCTGCAGGAACACCGATAAGAAATGGTGAATTTGTGAAAAGGTTGCTTGAGGCGATACAGCTGCCTAAACAGATTGCGGTGGTAAAGTGCAATGCACACAAGAATGGGGAAGACTATATAACTGTTGGCAATAAGTTTGCTGATGAAATAGCTCAGTATTGTGCCAAAAATGTAGTTTCATTGAACAGAAACAGAGAAAGAGAGCATATTTCATGTCCTTTGCTTTTTACTAACACTGTCGAGACATGGGATGAGGTGAGACAATTACAGGAAGCAGCAGATGATGAGGAAAAGGATAGCTGGATAAAAGCAGGATGCAGAAAAAGAGAGGAAAATGATGTTTGGGTGTACAGAGATGAAAGACCAGTTATGCCCGATAGTATGATTTCTGACATGGCACGGATGTACCATGGACAAGCACATATTGGGAGAGATGCAATGATCAGGCTTTTTAGACAAACATGGTATAACCCAAAATTCAGAGCCATAGCTGAAAGTCTTTGTTAAAGGTGTCTAATTTGTCAACAGCTGAATCCAGGAAGAAAGACAGTAGTGAGTTTAGGAACAATAGGACGAGAGGGAGGTCCTTTCACGAGAATGCAGATGGATTTTATAGAAATGCCCCCAAGCAATAGACTAAGATATGTTCTTGTAGTCGTCTGTTTGTTTTCTCGTTGGGTGGAGGCATACCCGACCAGAAGGAATGATGGGATTACAGTAGCAAAACTTATGCTGCGAGAATTCATTCCAAGGTATGGTTTTCCAGTAACGATTGAAACAGATAGAGGATCACATTTTCAAAACGAATTAATTCAACTGATTTGTGAAGCGCTTAGTATTAAACAGAAATTGCATTGTGCATACAGACCAGAGGCTTCTGGAGTAGTAGAGCAAGTAAATGGAACCATAAAGAACAGGTTAGGGAAAATGTGTCAAGCCACAGGACTCAAATGGCCAGATGCCTTGCCATTGGTCTTAATGACTATCAGAAGCATACCTGAAAGAAAGACAGGACTCAGTCCCCACGAAATAATCATGGGACGGGCAATGAGACAAGCACATGTACCTGTCAACAAACTACTGACTATAACTGATGATCTCGTGTTGGATTATTGCAAAGGATTGGCTGATGTGGTACGTTCTGTGTTTCATCAGGTTGGACCGGATGCGACCACTCTTGAGAGAAAACCAGCTCATGACCTGAATCCAGGAGATTGGGTCCGCATAAAAGTCCACAGAAGAAGAAACTGTTTGGTTCCTCGCTGGGACCAACCGCGACAAGTGATCCTGGTGACAACGACCGCAGTCAAATGTGCAGGAGTAAAACACTGGGTGCATGCCAGCCATACTATCAGAGTTCCAGATCCTGAAGATCGACCTGTGAGTCGACATCTGGAAATATCGGATACCAGTTCAGCATCTGATGCAGAGGAAGAGACAAACAGGGCTCCAGAATCTGAAGATCGACCTGTAAGTCGACATCTGGAAGACCCAAGTACCAGTGCAACAACAGAAGGAGAGGAAGAAATAGCAGAAATTCCAGAACCTGAAGATCGACATGTGAGTCGACATCTGGAAATATCAGACACCAGTTCAGCATCTGATACAGAACACTCAGATTGTGATGAAAATTTGAAAAAGAATTGGAAATTGGATATCATAAAGGAAGAAACTGAGCACAAAGACAGTAACGGTGAGCAACCAAGTACAAGTCATGGTGAAGATCATCCTGAAATAATATTGATAGACGAAGAAGGGATAGTTTCAAATAGAAAGATAGAAGAATCGAAAGATTCCCGAGGAGCAATAGGGACAGATCGACGAACAACGGAACAGGGAAATTCAGAAACAGATAGAGAGGTCGAAACAAATTCGGAAGAATCTCGAGGAGGGACAGAAGTAGGTGATCAAAGAAAAGCACCAGGAAGATCGAAACCAGATGAAGAAAGAGAAATAATAAAGTTTAAAATAAGAGATAACCAAGAAAGTACTGAAACAGAGTCAGAAGAAAGTGGAGAAGAAAGAAACCAGAAACTAGAGTCAAGAAAAAGGACTTGGAGAACAGAAAGAGAGGAAAAAGAAAGTGAACCGAAAAGGTCAAGAAAAGGAGACAATTGGCCCCACGAAGTTAAAAGATTGAGATATAAGATCATAAGGTTAGATGGAAAGAATGCTGAACAAGTAAATGAAATAACAAGTTAAAAAGAGCAAGAGAAACAAGGCGGAAAACACTTATAGAAATCGAAAAGAGTAAAGAAAGCGAATTTGAAATATAAATCACCTGAATGGATATATATTGCATTGACTGATATCAAAGAAGAAGAAAACACTCACGAGAACCCGGAACAAAGCTACAATCTAATGGGTGAAGGTGAAGTGCAACAAATTTAAAGAAATCTGAAGAAAATTTCTACTGGACTGGACAAAACACTGGATAAGTCAAGGAAGAGTTCTCAGAAAGAACTAAAGAAAGTATCAAACGAGACAAAGTGGGAAAGTAGGGTGGCTAAAAAGTTATTCTTTGAGGTGTGGTGACACATTTCTTGTATAATAATATAAATATAGACAAATAGGGTAAGATGGCAGATAGAAGAAATAGAACAGGTAGATGTGAGTTCTTACGGAGATGGTGCAAGATGTGTTTCATTTGCACTGGATTAATAATGTTTGTGTGGTTAATTTTAGCAATCACAATTCCAATTAGATTAGCAATAGAAGAAACATCTATATTAAAGAATAGCACAGAAAATGATAAGGGAACTAACATGAAGAAGACAGCCATATTAGAAGATAGTGTAGAATTCCATAAAGACAGATCAATAACAGATTTTTCAAAGAATGTTTTTACTAAATTATTGTATGAATATGTAGAAACAATGGATGTGAGAGATTGTTACGTTTGTATTCAATTACCTGCGTCCGTAGCTGAAGGTGTGACCTATCATCACCTTCCATTGACGTATGGAATAACATGTAGTGTTTTAGCAAGTCTATTTTACAAGACAGGGAGATTAGAATATTATTATACTGACATAGATAAGATTTTTGCAGAGATTCCTATAGTCTCTGAACTAAATAAAGTAAAAGAAGCAAGGATGTTTGGCGAATACTTTTTAGAAGATAAAGTTCTAACATTAGATGATATAGTCAAAAACAACCTTACCTGTGAGCTAAGAAATGAAGAAAAGGTGTTTTTAGAAATGGTTGAAGATAGAAGAGTAAAATTTCAAAGAAAAGTGATAGAAGAGACAAAAACACCTCTTTGGGCGTCTGAGGAAGAAAATCATGACAAGAAAAAGACAAATGCAGCTATGACTCTGGATTGGCCCCAACAGAGAAGGTTGTGCATTAGAAGAAATAGAACAAAATATGATAACTATTTCGTGGGTTCCAGTGATTGCCAAGACAATTACAACATTTTAGGAGGTTGGGGTTTCAAAGGGGGAAAAGATCCAATATTTCCTGGGATCTATTATATTTGCGGTAACAGAGCTTATTACTGGGTGCCGGACCATTGGTATGGATCATGCTACTTAGGCCTGGTCTTTCCAAAGATTTTTCATGTAGATAGAGCAGAAAAGGGAACACACGAAATGGGAAAGACATTTACACGTAGAAAAAGGGAAAGCTTTTCAGAAATAGTAGGTGATATTTTTGGAGCATTAATACCAGCAGTGGAATATCTTTGAATGCATTTAAAATTCGGAAATTATCCACAGTAGTAGATCGGTTATCTACAGATACTGCTGGAGGGTTCTTGATGGTAAATACTGAAATGGTTGCCATGAGAGCTATGGTGATGCAAAATCGACTTGCCCTTGACATTCTTTTGGCAAAAGAGGGTGGAGTCTGTGGAATGCTGAAAGTCCAACACTGTTGCACTTACATTCCAGATAAAAGTGAAAATATACAAAAGTATATAAAGAATATTACAAATTTGCACAAAGAACTTGTTCCACTGGAGGTTGAGAGTGCCTTGGGAAAACTTGGTAAGAGTTTTTCCTCAGTAATAAATTGGTTTACTAGAATGAGTAGATTAATTATAGTGAAAATTATAATAGTAGCAAACATAATAATCATAATAGTTCTAGTGTTGAAATTAGTTATTATATGTATAAAGAGAAGAAAAAGACAGTATAAAATAGAAAAAGAAAATAAGAAAAATAAGGAAAGGGAAAGAGAGATGGGTGAAATAGAGCTGGAAGAAATAAAAGAAAACATGTATAAGAAAACAAAGAGACAAGATGAAAGGGATACAGTTGTGTAAAAAGAACTAGCAAAAATAAACTGGTCAAGAAATATGCTATCTGCCAAAATTGTGTAACTTGGATTTTTGTGGTGATGTTAAAAATCACCAAAGGGGGAGTTGATGGAGCAGGGTAAACGAAAAATTGTTAACCTCCTAATATTTGTGATAAATAATTAACACAAAGGTTCGTCTTAATAAATAACCAACCATGTATGTTCTACTATAAGGGGTTAAGGTTAACATGCTATATTCGTGCAGACTAATCTACTTACAATTGTTAACGTGAATAACATAAATCTAACGATTTGCGTACTAATTAGAATAATATTGCATGATTCGTGCTTTAAAATAAACTGTCTGGTGGCAAAATAAAGCGGTTGGTAAGTAAGGAAAAGCTTTATATGTTGCTTTGGCTAGGTAACACCTAACAGGGGTACATAGAATGACGGGAGGGAAACGAAAAGGCTTATTTTCTTTATTCTTAACTATGCTCTGTTTATCTTTATAATAGTTCGCTTAGGCCCGTTGTGCTGCGATGTAAAAATGGCTGCTGAGGCAAACAAACTAGAGTACGCAGGCGCAGAAAATGGCTGCCGTGAGCGAGCAAAGCTGTGAACAAGGGAGATCATGTGACTGTCCCAAAGCTTCGGATGGAAGCGTGGTCAAGGCCGTGATGACCTTATTATACCAACGTGTGCCAAAAAATGGCTGAGCGAAAGGCGTGAGAAGCTGCAATGAAATATGTGAATAAACAATGAACTGTCCAATTTAAAAGTATCAGAAAAGATACAAAAAGAGACTAATGTGCGGATGGGTAATGTCATGAACCTGTGAGAAATGCTCGAAGAATGAACTTTTTACAAAAAACCGGATAAAGCAAGGATATTCATAATGAGATGTATACCGACCCAAATGGACCAATTAGAGAGAATCTCGCCCACAAAGATGTAACATTTTCTCTTAGTAAGCTAGTATTAGGGTATAAGAAGGCCTACTTTGGGAGGGGAATTTAATGCTTTTTTAAATGCTTTTTGGATGCTATTTTGATGCTATTGCTGCTGCTTTGCGGATGCTGCTTTTAATGCTGACCGAGGGAGGATTTGCGGTTTATATTTTATTGAGCACAAGACTCTATCGCTGAAGAACTATTTTTATTTTTGACTTTTCATTTTTAATATTATTAGATCTTTTTATTCTTAAAGACTATAGAGAAAAGAAAGGGATTGTGGCGGGAACCCCATATAGGTGGTCCGTCGGGAAGGCCTGTTTTACAGGACAGATAGACAGTTTTCCAGGAGTTCTATGCTGTGATCTGAATTCTTTGCTGTGACGAACAATATTTTTCCATCCAATAGGTATGCATTGCAATTTCAATTTATTCTAATAATAATGACAAATGTAATAATCTGAATAATAAATTTGAACTTATTTCATGCTTCTAAAATTTAGATAAATATTATTACTTTTAAACCAATGAGTCTGTGGTTCTTTAGCTCAATAATAAATGTAACTGTTTAAAAGGTTTATAGTGATTGAGCTGGTCTTAATCACCATCAACTGATTCCTACTAGTTGGTCCATCGACCAATGAGCGGAATACCTTAAAATCAGAGAAGAATTATGTTGTTTTAAAAAGGTATCCAGTCTCCTTCCAGCACGTCATTAACTGTTTCTTCTTAGTAAAACGGACGAATTCCAGGGAATATATGAGAGTGTGTGAATGTTTATACGGTGTTATGGGCCCCACCGTCATATGGATATAGTTGTGGGAAAAGGGATATTTGTACCTGGACGTTCAAAGCATATAGGAGAAGAAATTTTATTGATAGCGCTGGATCACAGACATGGGTTTATCTAACCATAGCAGGCAAACTGAGGGATTCTAAAAAAATTTGGAAGATAATTAATAGCCCCAGTTTCTCACAGCCATTGAAACCTGTCCTATGTCATCATATTACCCCAGAAAAGTGGGTTTACCATTTTGAAAGGGTATATAATGTTGGCTTCCTTGAAGGGCCTCAAATGGACATTGTGCCTAGTCCTGCATTCACACCAGTTACCTTCTCGCTGGAGGAAGTTCACAGGGGCATTGAGTCCTTGTTTCAGAACAAGGCCCCGGGCCCTGATGGGATTCCCCCAGATCTCTTTGAGGACAAAATTGAAGTCTGGGCCCCGGTTTTGACATTGGTGTTAAACACAGCAGCGATGAAAGGGACAATGCACTCTAGGTCAACAGCCACTATTATTCCAATTTTTAAAACGGGGGATAAAGACAACCCACAATGCAATCACTCTATTTCCCTCATTGACACTGTAGTTAAGGTGCTGGGTCAGGTCCTTTTAACTAGACCCTCCTCATGGGCGGACGCCAATCAAATAATATCTGAGGTCCAGTTTGGCTTTCGCCCAGGCAAGTCAACTATCGATCAATGTCTCAACCTCTATCTTCTAATTAATAAATATACAGTTGCCCAATCGTAAGCATTGTTTTTAGCTTTTATGGACCTTACGTCCGCGTTTGATCGGGTTAACCGGCAGAAGCTGTGAGACTTATTGACCTTTCTGGGTGTTTATCCCTCAATTGTATCCCTACTAATAGAGTCTTCATGCCCACACGACAGCGGCAGTAAGATTCTCTCAGAGGGGGCCTCACTGAACACTCCAATTGCACCAAGGGGATCCGCCAAGGCTGCATTTTAGCCCTTTTTTTATTCTCCAATTTACATTAATGGTTTAAAAGCTGCCCTTTTGGCCTTACAGTCTGTTTCCCCCAGACTTGGCAGGAGATATTTGCCAGTCTTACTATATGCTGACGATGCGGTGCTTATGGCTTGCACTGCCCTGAGCCTGCAGGTTTTAAATGACGGGTTAGTTGTTTTTATGGATATGCTGGAGCTGTAAGTCAACTTTACAAAGTTGTACATTTTGGATGTTGGCCCACGGTTGGCTCTCCGGTCAAAAGTTTTTAAAGCAGGCCCTCACACTCTAGTGAAGGTCCCGGCTTTCCCCTACTTGGGAATTTTATTTGATGATCAATGAAATTGGAGAACATTATTGGCAGGCAAGCTGTGAGATTTGAACAAGACTACAGGTGCCATCACCAGCTATACCCATAGACTGGAATCTTAGGCACCAGAGGTGATTTTAACATTTTATCAGTTTATATGCACCTCTAAGGTGCTATATGGTAGTGAAATGTGGGGGGTATACTGCAGCCCATATGTTACAGGTGGCCCAGAACAAAATTTTGTGTCAGATCTTGCGGGTTCCTCGAAGCACGCCTGCCTATGCAGTGCACAAAGAGTTGGGTGTTAAATTTCTGGCTGACCAGGTGGCAGTTAAGCCTTTACTGTGTTGGGTACAAATATGGTCAAGGGAAAACAAGGACTTAAATTGTCTGATCCTCTCAGACTGCCAGTCATTAGAGCATGCTATTAAAATTCCCTGGCTACGATAAGGAGTCCTTTTTTGCTCTAGGTGGTCCAGATACTTTTCTTTCACGTGACACAGTATGGCTTCAGGACCTCAACATTACAAAAGATCTATATTTGAAATATACTTCTGCCCACCGTGAAAACACCGAGCTCCGGAAACCAAAAGGTGAGGGTGCATGCATTCCTAAAGTCTGTCCAGGGAATGGAACATTACCTTTCTATCCTTACCAGCACATCTGACAGGTTTTTAGTCATCCGCTTTAGGTTTAACCTTCTCCATCTCCTCTTGGCATCACCATCTGGCTTTGTCCCCCCAAACGTGAGAGGACCCTGTGGTTGCGACTCTAGGTCTCCACAGGTCACTTTACATTTTGTCTTCCAAGAAGGCTGTTCCTTTCTCCCCTTTTAAAGAGTTTGAAGTTTAGGCAAGCCAGAGTAGCACTTATGTATTTAGAGCTGTTGCCTAACGAACTCACACTATGTGCAGTGACAAGTTTCCTGTGGGCTGCCTATAGATCCAGACTATCTAGACCTGATTGATTATTGATTGGCCACCTGTGTTTTAGTACTCTTTTTCTTCATCCTTTTATCATTCACGACAATGAGTGGTGCGTTTATTATTATTAGTTAATAAAAACCATAAACATACAAAATACAAGCAATGTAAAATAGTCCTCCTTACATCTTCATGTTAGTTAACAAATCTAAATGATTAAAATCAATTAATTTCTGCGTCGACCTGAATAAACACTAATAAATCATGCAGAGAGTAAATTGTATGGGCGTCAAAGGTGCACTATACAGAGGAGCATAGAGTGTTAACCATACTGTATCAACCTGGCAAGGCACAAGACGATCTTTCGAGCATTGTTCAAACAGCAACGAGATGCTGTGCAAAGGAGCATTAACAGTTTAGCGTCAGATGGCATCCTATATCCAATAGCTGAATGCGGGAGAGTCAGGCAGATAGTGCGTTAATGCGAGCTTCAGGTGACATACTGTGCAAAAGAGCATAAACAGATTAAAATCCTAGGCCTTCCTATGTCAACCTGACTAAACATAAACCAATCATTCGAAAAGAGCATTGTGCGAACATCCAAGGAATACTGTGCAAAAGAGCATTAACGGTTTAAAGTCATGGATCGACCTAATTCTACCTGCCTAAGGAGAACATTTGTGAACTTTTTATTACATTTTACACAGTTAATTAAAACCATTGCAATAAAAATGCCTCCGTAGCGTCTTTGCATCTTTAAGAGCAGGGCGAGGCTGACCATCACTTTTAAAACACGTTATGAAGATAAGGCAATCATGTACAGTAACCGCAACAGCAGATAAAAAACATCAAAGACAAAGATAAAGTGAACAATATGACTTAGTGTAATAAGAAAACACTAGGGCATTGTCCAAAGTAGTCTGTAATGAGTTTTTGAGGAGCAGGGACCAGAATGGGAGAGACAATGGGGGTAGATAGTAGATTTTCCAAGACTCTCACGTATTTACCGGACCTTGCAAGCGTTTGAATGTCCGATTGTGTGAAGCAAAGTGCAGATGCCTCCAAACAAGTATTAATGCCCCTTTTTAGATATAATGATTTTAGGAGGACTCTTCTAGGGCCATCTAGGGCAGGACAGCAGCACAAGTGATGGAGCCATGATTCGGATCTGTAATTACACAGTCTGCAGGCCCCCTCCTCACCACATGGGCCCATCGATTAAAAGCAATGGAACGCAGGCCTAGAAGGCGCATGAACATAATGTTTCTGCGGGCCGATGTGTTTAAACTTTCAAAGAAATAAGGTTGCGGTAGCCCTGGGAGGTATGATTCGTTCAGGGGAAGCAGAATAGTGGACGATTTTAAAGACCGCAAGTCCATCTGGTAAGAGATTTGTCTTGCCTGCTTGTTTATGACCCTTTTCCAGGCTGTATAAGGGATAGAGTCTGCTGATAGTGTTGATTCAACAATTTGTAGGGATCTTATTGCCTTTACAATTTGACTATTCCATGGGTTCCCAGGACTGGCGAAGGTTTCTTTTAAGCGAGCTTTAAGAGTATTATCTGCGGCTTTTAGTACCCTTATTTAGTACTTCAGGGTGTCTGCCTCACAGGAGAGAGATTGTCTTGTGAGGCCCAACTCCAGTCGTAGTTTTGCCCTGTGTATGTATTTCGGAAGTCTAAATTTTTTTTTGTAGATAGTAATCTGGGCATGGTCAAGACTGGGCGTACATGCGTCAGGAAAGGCCTGGTGCCCATAACTTAGGGCAGGGAAAAGGGTGGCTTTAATCACCTTCAGTATGGATTCAGCTGAAGGACTGCTCAAGGACTGGTTAAGTCGAGTCAAGCTGTATGGTATTGCCCCGGCTCTCTTTTTCAGGGCGGCTAAGTGGACCGATGGTCTAGATGACTCACTAAACCATACCCCCAAATAGTTGTACTTAGGTGTTGATTTAATCTTTGCAGATCCGATGCTCCATGTTAAAATTTTCTTTTTCTTGCAGCGGCCAAAAATCAGGACCTTGGTCTTGTCCTGGTTGATTTTGAGAGCATTTGCTTTGTTGTATACATCAAGTTTGCTCAAGGCTCGTTGGAGACCGGATTTTGCCCAGTCCATTATGACGATGTCGTCAGCATATTGTAGAATGTGCAGATACGATTTTGCATGACCCAATTGTGGCGGAAGCAGACTACTATGCTCCAGGAATCTCCCAAGATCAGCGGTGTAGAGGTTGAACAAGAAGGGAGCTAGAACTCATCCTTGCTTAAGGCCGTCTGATGTGAAGATTTTTGCAGAGACAGTCTTGGGGCCTGTTCTAACTCGCACCCAAGTATTCTTGTGCAAGGAAATGAGGGCTCCGAGCAAATTCCCTGGGATCCCCCACATGTCTAATTTCCTCCAGAGAGTGTTACGAGACAATTTATCGAAGGCGGCACTATAGTCTATGAAGCAGCAAAAAAGGGGAAGATGACTTCTTTGGACTGCTTGATGACTCAGAATAGCTAGGGCAGTGATGTTATCAATTGTGGAGGCGGAAGCTTGGAACCCAGTTTGAAAGTATGGTAAAATATTGTTTTCCGCAACCCAATCTTCTAGTGACTTGACGAGAATGAGTGGTGTTTTATCTCAAATATTTTATTCCGGATGTGAAGCATTTTTATCTGAAATTAAATTGGTGTAATTATGTTTTTTTACTGCATGATTGTATCTTTTATGGTTGTGATTGCTCCCAAATAAAGATGTATTGTTAATATTACAGGGCAGATCAGTACTGCTGAAGATGGACAATGTCTCTGCAGTAGCTTATATAAACCGTTTAGGTGGCACAAAATCCACAGACCTATCGGACCTAGCCAAGAAATTTTGGATCTTCTGCCTGGAACACAGGATCAACCTCAAAGCAGAATACCTTCCTGGGGAGGCCAATGTATCGGCCGAATGGAACTCCAGATTTCTAAGGGGCTACAGTGATTGGAAGCTGAACGTATACCTCTTCAAAAACCTGTGCTTCCTATGGGGGCCACTGAATTTGGATTTGTTTGCAAGCAGACTCACCTTCCAGCTGAAGAGATATTTCAGCTGGATGCGAGACCTGGGTGCTCTAGCAGTGAAAGCCTTCCTGCAACCCTGGAAAGGAACTCAAGCTTACACCGTCCCTCCTCTCGCAACGATCCAGAGAGTTCTTCAGAAAGTCAGACAGGAGATATGCTCTCTAGTTTTGATAACTCCCTTTTGGACGTCCCAGGCATAGTTTCCAACGATTTTGGAACTTTCCTGCGACATACCCTTTCTTCTACCTGCAAAGAAAGGGCTCTTAAGAAACATGGATAGAGGGGAATACCCTTTGATCTTGACAGGGACTTTGAAGCTTTTGCCTGGAAGGTATCAAAAGATCTAAAGAGATGTCCGGACTTTTGGGAGGAGCTGGGGGCTCCTCGAGTAGTCCTGGGCTCCAGGTTCCCTTAGTAGATACAATGGAATATGGAAGAAAGGGGTATGTTGGTGCCTGGAGAGGGACCTGAATCCTGTCGAGGCACCTATAGTTGAAGTAGCTAACTTTCTAGTGGAACAGTTTGATAAGGGACTTATCTACAGAACGCTTAACTGCTAAAGGTCACGCTTTGATAAATGGAAGAAGTGTTGGAAAAAACATCATGGTGTGAAGAATCCTTTAAAGTAGCAGATTGAGAAGACCGTCTAAGTACGAAACTCTCTGGGATGTAAATCTGGTCCTAAGTTTATTCACTTCTTGGCCAAGTAATATATTTCTGAGCCAAAAATGCCTTCTATGAAGCTAGCCTCCTTACTGTGCCTGATTTCCTATCGAAGTGTGTCGGATGTGAAAGCTCCAAGCAGATAGGCAGCTGGAAGTTTTGGTGAGACCATTTCCTGCTTCAGGCCAGTAACGCCCCCAGTCTATGGTCACGATAGCCATAGAATAGACTGTGGTGACACTGTCAGCATTGGTGACTGGGCAAGTCTTTCCAGTCAGGTATTGTTCTGGGGAAACCAGTGTATATCTCACCATAGTAACACTGGTACCTGTAACCCTCAGGTCTTTTATCCTAGTCCCATTCACTAAGGGGTATTACAAGTACTTGTTTAAGTTAGGAGGCCAGACAGCTAAAGTGGCCAACTCTCCCTTCCCTTCAGAAACTAAGATAGCTTCAGTGTGAGCCCTGATTTGCTCTGAGCACACAGTTGATCCCATCTGGAGATTTGCCACACCAGTGCTAACTGGAGGGGGACTTCACGGCATTTTTGTTGGGACAGGCAGCATCTCCATGTGGGTGTCCAACCTTCCTACAATTGCGACACCAGGCCTCTAAGGGATCACATTTTTCCCCTTGTACTTACCAGTTGCCTGGGAAGACCTCTGGGACCCACCCTCCTGAACAGGTTTTTTAGGGCCCTTAGAGGACTCTTTGTTTTTATCTTTGGGTGGATCACCCCCTTTCCCTTGGGGAAGTTTTGTAACCTCACTCTTTTGGTCATCCCCCGGTGGAAGTTTTAGTCCCTTGTCTCGACCCAATGGTCTGACTTTTTTCCCAATTCTTGGGGAGAAATTAGACCTAGGTCCACCAGATACTGATGCAACTTTTCATTTGTGCAATTACTTAACATGTGTTCTTTCATTAACAAATTGTAAAGACCTACATAGTCCTGCACATCACTTCCAGTCAACCAACCATCTAGTGTTTTTACCGAGTAGTCCAGGAAGTCAACCCAGGATTGGCTTGGGGTTTTGTGAGCCCCCCTGAATATGATCCTATACTCATCAGTTGTGAGTCCAAAGCCCTAAATTAGGCTGCCCTTCCTGAGATCATAGGGCTAACCATCTGGCCCAGTAAGGGTCAGTCATCTGTCTTCTCTTCAGTTACCAGAGATCAGATCCCAAAGTAAGGCTGGCCAGTGTGACTTCTTCACTTGCCTCTTTCCACAAGCTCTCTCAAAGGCTGTGAACCATTTGGTGATGTCATCACCTTCCTCATATTTTGGGACAATCCCTTTGGGTATTTTGGGGTCATAAGAACTTTCTTTCTCCCTAGGTTTGATATTGCTGCCACCATTGATGGGGGTAAGCCCATCTCTAATCGTTCGTTTTCTAGAGCCAGAAGTATGGACTCCAGGTCTAATCTTTTGGTCAACCTTGCTAGAAGGATGTCCTCTTCATGAGGCTGTCCTCAGTGCTCTCACCAGGGCCTGACCAACCTGTGTGGGTTCTAGGTGTGGTGAGTGTTACCCTTGGAGTCAGAGGCACCAGGGCCCTGTTCTCCATATATGGTGCAGGAGGTTAGAAGTTATTCTTCCCATCACTGGTTTCATCCACCTCTGAGGTGGGTTCTACCCTCTCCGAAGGGTGGTCCTTTGAGTATTCTGCTAAGAGCTCCTGGAGCTTGACCTTGGAAGTATGGAACCCAATGGGTATTTTCTTGAGTTTGGATAGAGATTTTAACTCAGCCATCTCCAGATGAAGGTAAGGGGTGGAGTTGAGCTCCACCACCCTATTCTCCATGTCAGCTATTACTGTAGTCATGTTTGGGACCTTTTTTAAAATAGGTCAACAACTTCTAAACCCTTTTACCCCTAACTACAGTGAGTTTGAGACTTTTAAAATGCTAAAGGGACATAACCTTTGAGGAGAAGGTCAGTGGAGGTCCTCCAACACTGGATCACAGGTCAGGATCTTCGGGGGGACCTGGCTAGGGTGTTGGGCCACTCGAACACGGGCTGTGAGCGTCGGGTACAGAGTGGTGAGGACTCATGTATCCAGCTGGATCTGGATTACTGGCTTGGGTTGGTGTTGGACACATTCGTTGTCCATGGGAGATCAGAGTTCTTTGGGAAGGCAGGTCAGGGCAGGTCCCCGGGGTTTTTGGAGGCTGAAGGACATGCAAGTTTCAGCTTGCAGGGTTTCCAGAGCAGGAGACAGGCTGGTAGGACTGGGGCCAAAGCAGTTGTCGTCATCTTCCTTTTCTGCAGCATGGCTCTTCGGTCCTTCTTAGTGTCATGTCAAATCTAGTTTCTGTGTTCAGGGCTGTCCCTCTAAAATACTGTATTTAGGGGGAGTTTTAGGGGACTGGAGGTAGGAGCCAATGGGCTACTGTCCTTAGGGTGACTACACCCTTGGGCTGCTCACCCCACGTGGGGGGTGGACACCATCCCTATCCCTGATTGGAGAGTGCCTGCCATTTGCAAGATGGCGGGCTCTAAAGAGTGGGCTTCACCTCACCTGCCTCACTTGAGGGGTATGGTTGGCAGAGGTGGGTACACCTTCTGGGCTGTTCCACTTTTTCCTGCCTGCCTTCCCACTGAAAAGGGGGTGAGACACGAAGGGGGCCTTCTCCTGATAGCAGGAGAGGCTAGGGGTTGCTTTGTAAAGGCAGCAAGGCCTTTGAAGCTCCACTACCACAGATGGCTCTTCCTGACCTGGGGGAGGTGTGAACACCTCCACCCAGGAAAGGCTTTATTTCTGGGCCCAGGGAGCTAAGGTTCCCACTCCAGAGGTCCAGAAACTTAACTCAGTGGCAGGGTGGTGGTCACAGACACAGGTGTCTTTCTTTCGAGAAGTAGATAGCGGTGGCAGATTCAATGTGCATCGTGGTGGGACAGTCACTGTATGCTGTGGTGTCTCTATCTGACTCTGAGTCCTCTGCCATTGTGAAGTCGCAGAGGTGGGTGATTCTGCTAGTGCACTGCTGGGGACAGGGCTGCTTTGCGTGAAAATGTAATCCTCTTCTTCCTCATCACCTCCCACCGTGATTGGACTTGTGGCTGATGTTCCCTACCTCTCCTCACCACCACAACCAAGTTCAGCAATATTTTTAAGGTGTTCCTCCTACTTGATTGGGTGGTGTTTTTTTATATGGGTCATTTGGCATCCAGTACCATAATCTGTACCAGGCTTCCCACTCCTATCATTGGTGTTGCAAATTCTGCATACTGCAATGTGCTCTCCCTCTTTACTAACTGTATAAAAGTCCCAAACTGGCGGAGCAGTATTTATTTACTGTGCCACTGCCAATGCCTGAAGAAGAAATAGAGGTATGTGGATGTGTCATTGATTGCCTCCCTCCTTTACCTGAGGTAAGGGTTGGTGCAGGTCTCAGCTGGGGCTTAGCAAATATGGGAGCTGGAGGTGCTACCTGTTCCACATCCCTCGGAGCAGGTTGAATAGCAATGTCAGACTCCACTGTGTCACCTTTCACAATGACTGCCTCGTCATTGTCATCCTCCTCGTCATCTCCTTCCATAAGTCTAAGTCTTTCAGGAACTTTTCTTTGCCCTTGCCTCTCCTGTTGTCTCCTGGACTCTGCCAGGGTCTACTCCATGTCCCTATCATCATCATCAGAAGTGGTGCTTGGAGAAGATGGTGGAGTAGTACCCTTCCTTTACCTTGCTGGAGATCCGGGAGCCAATTATTCTAAAATAGGAGGTTCTTGCTCAGAAGGAAGCTCCACCTCCTGTTCTACTCCAACATCATAAAAATTTACTATTGCTGTCTGCGGCTGCTGTCCACTTGGCTCTGTTTCCTGAAACCAATCTGTACTACTTTGTGAAAGGGACAAATCCAATTCAACATCACTACTCGTCAGCGTTATCATGATTGCAGTGGCTGCCTCACTGACAGACATGGTCCTGGGCTTAGGATGGGGTGGTGCTGTTGATGCAGGATTGCTGCCCCCAGATTGCTCCCTGGAAGCCGGTGCAGCAGGCACAAGTTTGCCGAAAAAGGTTCTGGCCAGCTTGCAAGTGGTAGAAAGTTGCTCCTTCTCACTGCCCATTTTCTTGGCAGCATCTTTCTTTGGGGCCATCTTAAACCTCTCTGTTGGCAGTTGTACGAAGCTGATAAGCAGAAGTGATTGTAGGACTGACGTGTGACTGGGCAGGCCTTCTGTTTAGAAGTACTGCGGTGATGTCTCTTCTCTTGTCTTGTGCACCTAAAAGCAAACAAGCAAGGAAAATATTTTGCATGAAACGTGGGATTGTTTGCAGTTTGAATTAGTACAGACAAACGCAATATTAGTGTGGTAGCTTTGTTAACTTAGGTAACCACTTTAAAGTCATGCCACACCACCATACCGTAATTCCCAATCAGAATATAACCAACAATATAAAGAATGATAGAGCTCTTTCCTTTATTTTCATATATTCTAAAAGAGACACCTGTGGCACTCGGGGAACTAAATGGGTTAATGGAATAGTAATCTTTAAAAAAATTAATGATGCTAGAGTCTACAACAACAAGCAGTAGGCCTGGAAAACAAAGAACGCATGCAGGCCCATGGCAAAAGCACGCTGACAGAATATACAAAACGGCCCCCAGCCACATGGTCACAACAACCAGCAAGGAGGAATGGCCACAACAATGAACACATGCAGGCTTATGGCAAAAGCACACTGGCTGCCTATACAAAATGGCCGCCAGCCACATGGTCACAACAACTAGCAAGGAGGCTTGGCCACAACAAAGAACACACGCAGGGCTATGGCAGAAGCACACTGGCTGCCTACACAAAATGGCCGCCAGCCACATGGTCACAAAAGCAACCAGCAAGGAGGCATGGCCACAACAAAGAACACATGCAGTTCTATGGTAAGAGCATACAGGTTGGCTACACAAACTGGCCACCAGCCACATGGTCACAACAACAAACAGGAGGCCTGGAAAACAAAGATCACATGCAGGCCTATGGCAAAAGCACACTGAGGGCTACACAAAATGGCTGGCAGACACACAGTAACAACAACAACCAACATTGAGGCATGGCCACAACAAAGAACACATCCAGGCCCATGGCAAAAGCAAACTGGCCGCCAGCCACAATAGTCACAACAACAAATATAAGGCCTGGAAAACAAAGAACATACAGGCCTATGGCAAAAGCACACTGGCTGGACAACAACCAGAAAGGAGGCATGGCCAGAACACAGAACACATGCAGGCCTGTGGCAAAAGCACACTGGCTGCCTATACAAAATGGCCACCAGCCACATGGTCACAAAAACAACCAGCAAGAAGGCATGGCCACAACAAAGAACATATGCAGGACTATGGTAAGAGCACACAGGCTGGCTACACAAATTGGCCACCAGCCACATGGTCACAACAACAAACAGGAGGCCTGGAAAACAAAGATCACATGCAGGCCTATGGCAAAAGCACACTGAGGGCTACACAAAATGGCTGCCAGACACACAGTAACAACAACAACCAACATTGAGGCATGGCCACAACAAAGAACATATACAGGCCTAGGGCAAAAGCACACTCGCTGCCTACAAAAAATGGTCACATGGTCAAACAACAACAAGCAGGAGGCACGGAAAACAAAGAACACATACAGGCCTATGGATACTGACTATATGAAAAAAGACCCCTGGCCACATGGCATGGGGAACAAAGACAAATGGTGGCCTATGGCAAACACACTCACACATTGGCCAGACAAAGGAGGTCTGGTAACATAGAAAAAAGAGCATTAAATCAAAAATGAAAATTAACTGGGCTAAAAAGTTTAACAACAACACACATTCTCTAGAGGCATCAACAATAATTACCCTACCTATACACTGTTTGAAGAAAGAAACACTGAAAACTCCCCAAAAGAACAGTTTTGTAATTTAATCCAGTGCCATCCATGGCCTAAATGATGTTTCAATTCAACAGACACCACAGAAACAGTTGTTTCATGCAGCCATAACTACTACTCGGCCTACTGGCTGGAAGGCCCATTGGCAGACTAGGTTACATAGTAAATTAAATGAATATTGCAAATTTATTAAAAAAACACAGAGAACATGTACTAAACTGTGCAACATTTTTCCTTTATAAAAGAAGAAAAATGACATGCAAAAAATAACTTGGCCCCTACTGAAACTGCACGTCACCCACCACAATAAATTTGATAAATCAAATAAAAGTACAAATAAATCCTGTTGCGTGCCCCCATCAAACAAACAGCACCCTTATACACCAGTTTTTCAACTTACTTGTGAAATCTCAAATACAATGTCCTTAAATCCAATGGTATATATGCAGCAGACAAGGAGAGTGATCCTTCCAGCTCCAAATCCCAATGAAAAGTGAGCAGGAAATGGACAAAGCACTGGGAGGAGCCTGCTGGACAGGAACAGGAAGTTGGAGTCTCTGGGGCACTACCTTCCTGTTGGAAAAAAAAGTTTTTCAAGAAAGGCTTCTCGCAAAAACCAACTCCAACGGCCAGTTGGAGAAGAAAATCCACTTGAAAAGCCTCTCAGCTGTGTTCTCGAGCACAAAAGCCACTCGAGTGTTCCATTTGCGATCACGCTTGGCACTACATTGGCGCCGTTGCAGGCAGAAGCTATGCGAGTGAGCACGAAGTCTCACGAGAGCTCACTGCCGGTGCGAGTGAGCACAAAGTCTTGCACACGCTCGATAGTGGCCAAAAAGTATTGTGGCCTCACGAGTAATGGCCAAAACAAATCTTGAGCGTACAAACAGAAAATAAAGCCCTGCTTGTTGCCCAAAAGGCAGAATTCATGAACTCCGCACTCCTCCGTGGAGTGTGGAGTGTTCAAATTCCACAAACTCCATGAGCGGGGCCTAATTTCCAACTCTCAATCTCCAGAACAGTGCAACAATTACCACCCATCCAAAAACCAAACAACCAACCAGTAGCATATAGTAACAAGTAGCATCTAGTAAACTCCCATATACACACTTCCCCCTAATAATAGTAGAAATTGTAACAAATTTTAAGCAAATCTCGAGTAGACAAACATTTTGCAAACCTTTAGAACAAACAAGTTTCTCAATCCGTCATGATGCCTCCACTAGACCACGTGAAAGTGAGGTTCCCCACCCAGACTAGGAAATTAGAGAAACACTGCCATGAGTGGTACATCCATACTAAGACACACGCATTCCCCTGGCCTGAAGTGGGCATGTTTGCCCCAACACATTAGAACTCACCAAAACTTTCATTCAGTCCAGACACAGGGGCTAAGAGAGAGACCTGCAAATGCTCTTGTTAAGAATGTGGGCCAACCAAGGGGCAGCCTGCAAGCGCCATTCCTGACCACACAGCTAGCAGCAGCAAAGAGGAAGGCTCCAGCTCATCTTAGTCTGACAGCGAAAGCCTGCCAACTTAGGGGGCAGAGAGGGAGTGCTTGCTAAAGACCACCCAGTCACGTACGAAAATGCTCAACCCACTGGCAGCCCTGAGGAGGGCCCCGTGGTCACTATGCTCATTAGCAAAACACCGTACCACTTCCTGGTGGATAAAGGGGCGGCTAGGTCATGCCTACAGGAAAGAGCAGCCCTATATCAAAGACCAATGCCACGATACATGAGATCTCAAGATCCATGGCCAAAGTCCCTCTCACTGAACCCCTCAAGCTGGACATAGGAGGAAGTAAGATTATGTAACACTTATTGTACTCTTCATCCTCCCCGATCAATATATTGAGTTGGGATTTATTTCCACATTTATTTATTTATTTTATTTATTTGAGTTTTATATAGCGCTGGCTAGACCCGGAGGTATCAGAGCGCTTTACATAAGGAAACAGCATGTTACAAGTTACAAATCTTCCACATTAGTTACAGCATGATTACGTAGTCAAGACAGGAGTTACTAGCGAGCAAGAAAATCAAGACCCAACAAAAGACCAAGGAGAGTTGGGAGACCACAGGAAGGAGACAGCAGCGGAGAAACTGACGAGACATATGTCCGAAGTCCGGCTGGGTAGGTTACGGCCATAGCGGTGTGCCAGAGCCAATCTCCCCTATAGCTGTCGGAGCAGCTCCACCGGGAATCGGCCATGTGATTCGTGCTCAGCCGGCTTAGTGTGAAGATCAGTTACTAGCGAACAAGAAAACAAGACCCAAAAAGGACCAAGGAGAGTTTGGAGACCACAGGAAGGAGACAGCAGCGGAGAAACTGACGAGACAAATGTCCGAAATCCGGCTGGGTAGGTGACGGCCATAGCGGTGTGCCAGAGCCAATCTCCCCTATAGCTGTCGGAGCAGCTCCACCGGGAATCGGCCATGTGATTCGTGCTCAGCCGGCTTAGTGTGAAGATCAGGAAGTGACCGGAGGTCATTGAGTCCAGAGACGGGCGAGTGTAGAAGACGAGGGAGGCAGGATAGGAAAGGGAATGAGGATAGGCTGCCATGTTATAGTCAGGCAAGTTGAGTCAGATTGATCTCATGGGGGCCAACATGGGGTCAGGCAAGAGGTTCCATTCGGCCGGTCCCCAGTCTCAGGTGGACATCTGCATCTTTCCGTAGTTCTCAAAGCTGCAATGTTTTCCGTAGTGTGACAGGGCTATGGGCTGCTGAAGGCTCAAATGGAGCGCCCGCCGGGGAATAGGGGACGCCTCCCGCCGCTACTGTAGAGGGACTGGCTGGTGAGAGGGTCCGGAGTTATCCCGAGGCATTATGTCCGTCACAGGCGCCATTTTGAAGTCAGGCAGCACCGATTCCAGTTTGAATCAGAGATCGGTGGAATATATACATTGCCCTGGCAATTCACGCCCGTTTTTGTGCCTGCCGCCGCACCCAGATAGCCGTTGCAATGCCTTCCTGGGTGGCCTGCACCTCTCCCCACGCTGTGCAGCATCGAGGGGAAAATGGCGGCCACCTCTTCGCCTGTTTCGCGCCGATGTCACTCACCGGGCCTTTGGGCACCACTGTCTTCCCCGATCCCCTGGGAGTAGGTCGCATCAAGTCAGGTGCTCTCCCGATTGGATTCGTCCGCAGCAGCTCCCGCTAGAGGATATTTGCGGTGAAATAGGTCACCGGTCACAGACGCTCCCGTACTGAGCCAGCCAGCCGAGAGCGCCTGGAGGCGGAAGATAACGTCCAGCTCCGCTTTCTCCGGTGTGGTGAATCGCCGACCAGCCACCCGGGGAGCACAGTCTTCAGCGTCGGGACCTGCGGGGGAGCAGCGAGGTGCAACAGCACTCACCCCTGGGTCGTCCAGTGATGTGTCCCTCGCAGCCACCACCCATGTACGCCAGGGGTCCCGGAGACCGTCTCAGCACTGTCCTTAGTGTCAGGATGTGCAGGAGAGCAGGGAGTGCAGCAACACTCAGCCCTTGGATCGTGAGGCGATGTGTCCCTCGCAGCCGCCACCCAGGCTCGCCAGGGGTCCCGGAGACCGTCACTGCATGGGCATTGCAGCACCGCAGCAAACGGAGGCGGAGGGGCTGCAGAACATTGAGGTGAGGTAAGTTGCAAATAGGTTCGGGTGATCCAGTGCTACAGGGCACCCAATGCAGTACGGTAATCCCCAACCCGGAGCTCTTGCAGGAGAGCTCCTACTCAGCGGCCATTTTGGCTAGAATTGAGGATGTCCATCCAGTTCACTGAAAATGGAACTATAGCCTGCTCCTCCCCTGAACTTCCCCCCTAGAGTGCTGACCAACAACATCGCCCACACATAGGGAATGCTAGCTAAAGCAACCCTGGACTGTTGAGAGCTCCTCAGAGGAGTAGTCCAGGGTTATATGAAAATCTATTAAAATTGTATGGCCTAGCACAACAATGGACCAGCTGTGCCCACCATTGGCTTGCAGAAATGACCAAACCAGTAGCATGCAGGGAACGCAGAGAATCGGGGACCCTGGATCACGACACACACAGGACCACCACATCTCCCGAGGCTAGGGGGGAGGCTGGCTCAGGGCTATCCAGTTCAGCCTCTGCCACCACCCTGGCACCTCCTCGAAAGTGGCACCCAGCCAAGAAGTGGGTTTCCCACACTGGGAGCCCCCTTCTTGTTACCCAATAGAGGGCCGAGACAAATGACCGCGGCAAGGAAGGCGACATGCCCGACCATCAGGACACCGCCTCAGGGAATTGTCCCTGCCGGTCACATGGGAGAAACCCTTGGCTCTAGAGTAGAGAGGCTATCTCCTACATTCCCTAACTTGTGGTTCTGCTGGAACAACCAAGATACAGGTAAAAGCACCCCCAAAGGAATCAGAGTGACCACGAACGTACGGGTGGTGTTTGATGAGGAGAGAACTCACCCGCTGGACCCCAGAGGAATCCCACTGATTGCCAGAAAGCCAAAAGGTGGGCAGCCTCAAACTATCATAGAGTGCCACTACTGTCTCCGAAGAAACTACAAAGCAGACCATTGTCACCTAAAAGAATACCACAAATGAAATAGACTGTTATCAGGGCTAACCCCACAGACTACCTACACACAAAGCAAACCCCAGAACCCCCAAACATGCAATGAATCCAGACCCTCAGCACCAGCACCCAATATACACCTGCTTCAGGAAACTCACCACAAACGAAAAAAGGTAACATCACAACTGTAGGAATCACTAAAAACCTTTAATTTAACAGTAACAGTAGGGATAACTTAAAACCTTTAATTTAACAGCAACAGTAGGGATAACTCAAAACCTTTAATTTAACACCAAACATCCGGGATAATTCAAAAACGTTAAGCTCACACAGGAAAACCTCAGGGTGGCCGTACTATATTGACTTTGAATCCACACTAAATTTCTCCTTCTGGATGCATACAGGATGCCCAGGGCTCCCTTGGCTGTTGATCCCCCAAGGCAGTTTAGCTGACCGCGCCCCCGGGGGTAAGACAGTCTGACGAGGGAGTAGGATGTCCCCCACCAGTGGATGAAAGCAGGCACCCAGACCCTTGTGCCCATACCCCCAGGGCATGCCTCAGATCAAAAGGACCCCACTCTCTAATGTCTTTCAGGCCTCCTCCAAATGGAGGCCTGCTTACATATCCAAAATTGGGCGAATGCTCTGGAGGTGGAAGCCAGACCTTTCAGGTGTTTTGGGGAAGGGGGTTTGAAGAGAACACTAGAGCTCCATTGGCCTAACACTATTCCAGCACAGTCAGTCTATAAATCCACCAGCGAGCAGCCATTCCAGTTCACTTACTCACCACTCGAAAGGCCCCCAGCTGCATACCTGACTCCCCTTTGTGGGCTGAGCATTTGACTCTGTCTGAAATTAGTTTAAAACATTGAGGACCTCACCAATGCCATTAAGAAGTCTATCACCTCCGTCCAATCCTGATAGAAAAATTTGCTCCCAGTAAAACCATATAGCAGAATCATTTTACAGATGAAACCGGAGTTTTCCAATAAATTGCCTAACAAATATGTTTTTCCAAGTTAACCTACGACCCACAGCTCTTACACTTCAGGTCCATGATTGAATTGTAAGTGCACCAACATTGCCGCAGCCCACCATTTCTTTAACCAGGACTTTCAAAAGATCAGTCGCTCAAGTACTTCAGAATTCAACTGACTGTGTGACTTCATTATTAAGAGACATTCTTTCTGCATTGCACCAAGATGAAAACACCGCAGGGTTCCCATACAACAATCATCAGACACCGAAGCACAGACAACAGCCACCCAACACCAGACCACAGCCAAGGAACAACAAAAGACAGGCTCAGGCAACAGAAATCTCTCCCAAAGATGATCCTTCATTCTACAAATGCTTTCCAAGTTATGTACCATTATGTTTTTGTACACACTCTCCTTAGCAGGGGTGCTTTTGAGCCCCTCTGGAACCAAAAATGTACATGATTGTGTAATCTCTACTTCTACATTTTTGCAACGCATGTGCAGAGATCTCTCTCACCTCACTTACACCTACAGTGAGCCAAACACTTGTTTTCCTCACGCAATACACAGCGCATTCCTACGCAACATAGGTACCAAGCCATGAATCGATTATGTTGTGTCTGCTCGCTGATACCTCACACTATAGGCGCAGACAGGCTTTACTTATCACAAGACATAGACCCCAAAAAAGCAAAATGCCTCATCCATCTGTACCTATGTAGGACTGAGGCAAATATCTAACCCAACCGCGTAGAACCACGTAGGACTCTAGTAAACATCACCAGGCATGAAACCAACCCCACTGCTCTATATCTTTACACCGAGCCAAGAGATACCCAATCCAAGGTAGACAGGATGCGAAGGAAGGGTACCATAGGGGAGGACACTGTTTGACCCTGGGACATTGTAGAAAAAAGGTTCCTTGAGGTAGCAAGACCAAATCACAAGTACACAAATACATCCACTTCTGCCTCTGTCTGTGGTCCCAAGGCAGCCCTTCTCATTATTGGGGCCACCTTCATTAACAGTCAATAGACCCCGGACATGGAATTCCAGTGCAGGGCCCCTCATCTCAATCACGTGGATCTGTACTGGCAATATGGGGACCTTGCCTATACCCAGCTCATCCCTGAATGACGTGGTCTCTGCACCCTCATAACCATACACACCCCAACCCTGATTATTCATGAAGAAGATCTGTCTGAGTTGTCTCAACATCTGTTACAGAAGAAAACAACTTTGTTCTATCGGGCTTGAAAGAGAAGAACTGACAAGTATTTTGGCTGGGCTCAGTACATGGACATTTCAAAAGAATTTAAACTATTCACAGAAGCTCAAGTAAACACCGGAGGATCAATACCATTTTTTTACTATGCAAACAAAAGCCAACACCCGCTGGTTACAAATAACCAGGTGGGAGATGATAAAGCTCAGAAACAGTACTGAGCTCACCCTTAAAGCTATCCAGGAGGAGTTGGGAGCCATCCGCCTTATGGTGCAACATCGGTATGTGATGGATTTGATGGTTGCTATGGATGGTGGAGAGTGTGCCAAGAATGGGGCTTCCTGTTGTACCTTTATCCCCGGGAAAGACCTGGACAATGGGTCATTTGCCCATGCTATTCAAGACCTGCATCATCTACAAACCGACACGTAGAATTAGAGAGTTTTCTAGAGCAGGACTGGTTACATAGTATTTTTTCATGGATCCCCTTATGGGTATCCAAACTATTTATGTCGTTCATGCCAATTCTCATTGCTGCACTACTGTTATGTGGTTTCCTACAAGTAGGGGGTTTCTTACTGTAAAAATGCAGTCTGCAAATTAGGTAGTTAAGGGAAAAACAACTGGCACTGCACACACACACAAATGCACTTTCAAATAACATAACTGTCATGACATACGAGACAGATAGAGTAGCTGATGACTCAACTAGAGGGTGAAATGTTGGGATGGGTAAATACAATGTCAATGAATGTCATGATATGTGCAGGCCCGACAACTGCAATGTCAGTAAATGCAATGTGAATGTATGCCACCGCTTATACCCGCAAAATGCTCGTCAATGCAGCGTCAATGTATACCATCACTTGTGCCCGCACAGCAGTGCCGACATCAGCAATAATAATGCCAATGTATTCAGTGATGCATGCTTATACGATAATATTATTGTTTCAAATAAGAACAATGTCAATGTGAGTTTCAGACCAGAGCAAGCCTAATTTTGTTAATATCTGTACAAACTATTTCCATGTACAAAATGACAACTGTATTGTTAATACTAGTACAAATGATTTCAATGTACAAAATGACAACTGAATGTGTAATGATAAAAATGCTGATAAACATGATAACAGTGACTGCTGTATTACTTTTAGGAGTTCTGATGAGCTCACATCATTGCTGTCGGATTCACCCAAGGCGACCTCTCCATCAACCCCGAGCCAGAGCTACGTGGTGAGGCAGGTCCTGTGACCCATGTCCTCGCATATTGAGCAACAGGTCACAGGCGGGGTCCCCCATAAACCAGAGACAAACATGCACACATGGAAAACCCTGATCTATTCGACAGATAGAACCCCGTTTGGCCAAAGGTTTGTGTTACCCACAAAGACCACAAAGCTGGATACCACATGTATATAGGTACACTCAACCAATTAGGACACTACAGGCACACCATTCGTAGTGATCATGTGCTCCACATGCCGGATATCTAGACACATATACACTGGCCCACACTAGCTCTCCCTGAGGTTGAGAGCCATGTGTCCTTATCAGATGCCTGTGTTTTTTTGATTTATGACTGTAATGCTTTTTGGAATGTAGCAAAGTGTTTTATTGTACCCTCATAAACTGTATAAATGGACAGCCAAAGCTTTGAACATTGAGAAATTTGGAGTAGGCATTCTGTCCAGGCTCTCCTGGCAACAGCGTTTAATTAAACCAACTTGTTCCTGTTTTGCCAAACGCATCTTGTCTTTTAAACTATTTAAGGAAAATTCATATCCGAGCAACAAATGTATTCTCTAAGAATATCAGTTACAAAAAATTGGAAAGCTGCTGGGTAATTTCTAAAACCGAATGGCATGCTTTTTATAGTCAAACAAGCCAAATTTAGTTTGAAAAGCTGTTTTCCGTTGATCATCTTTGCGTGACCACACAAGATGATTGGCCCCACTTAAATCAATCTTAGTAAATACTTTGGCCTGTTTTATCTGATCCAGCAACACTGAAATTAAGGGTATAAAATATCTGTTATTTATGGTGACTCTGCAGCCAATACAGGTGCAAAGATCTCCATCCTTCTTTGAGATGAAAAACAAAGATGCTGATTCTGGCGATTGAGAATGGTGAATAAACCAATTTGGCCAGATATCCATCCAAATATTTTTTTAATGTTCAGCTTGTGATTTGGACAAGGTGGATATTATGCTGCATGAGAGATTTGCTCCAAGTTCCAAATGTATACAGCAATCATAAGAACTATGTGGAGGAAGAGTGCCTGCCTTCTTTTTTACTAAAAACATCTAGAAAATGATGATATTCCAAAAGAATCATATTCTTTAAGTTAGTCAGTTCTTCCTCTTCTTCTGATTTAGTTGCCATAATGAGCTAGCTTTTCAATATTGCCACCTCCTTTCCATAGCACTCTTCTCTTTGAATACAATTCTTTTCACACTGATCTGACTTGAATTGGACTGTACTGCTTGCCCAATATATGGTAGGATTGTGCTTTATGAGCCAAGGTACACACAATGTTACTTGAAAATGTGGGGAATCAATAATGTCAAATGTGATTTATTCTCTATGATTTGATAAACTGATCAACTGAATAGGCAAAGCACAATGGGTAATAGGGCTAGAGGTCAAAGGAGTCCCATTTACCACTCTTAACAGTACTAGTCTTTCTTTCTTAATCTGGGTAAACCCCTGTTTGCACACTCAAGCCCAATCCACAAACTTTCCTTCTGCCTCGGAATCAATGACTGCTACTACTTCAGAGGTTTCATTTCAGAAGATGGTAATTTTCAATCAAAGATACTTCAATATTAATATGAGAAGTTCTAGTTTGCACTGCATTCAATAAAAATGTTCTTGATAGGGCTGAATGATGTTTGTCGCTCAATGAGTCACCCTTTCCTTTCGCTGAGCTTTCCCATTTCCTATACACCCTCTGAGAGGTCTCTTTGGGCAAAATTTAAGAAAGCGTTTATCTGAACCATAGTAAAGACATAAATTATTTGTTCTATGCAATTGTCTTTCTTCCTTGAATAGAAGTGGGCGAATGGATCCTATCTTCATGGGTTCAAGTGCTGGTTGTCGCGGTCTATCTCCTACATTAACCTTCACAAAAAATACTTAATCTGTGATCAATCTTTAAAGTTCATTCAATTGATTTGTCACAATCTGTTGGTCTGTCCGGAGCTTGAGCTAGCTTATCTGTAAATTCATCATTTAAGTCTCTATAAAATAGTGCAGCACGTTTCTCTGGACCTGATTCACAAAAGGCCTCTGCACTCATGACAGAGGCCATACCGTCATGGTGGGGGTCCCGCACTCGTGGCGGGACCTCCGTACTGCATTTACCCATTGCTGGGGTCCTGCCATGACTGTGGGGCCTCCCACACGAGAGCGGCGCCCCATTGTGAGTCGGCCCCATCATTTTTAAATGCTTGATGAAACATTGGTCTGTACTTACTGTAGATGAAGATATTAACAAATACTTTATAAAGAGACCTAGACAAGAACAAAATATGCTAAATCAGCTACTTTGAAAAAATTTGAATCCCAGTGATATCAACAGATCTGCATGTAAAAAGAGGAAGTAGGTCACACAATGGCTGCCATCTCTACCAAAAGGATATTACAAATGTGGGGGTTGTAATTGTTGTAAATTTGTTTTGAATGGGAGTAAGGAATTTATGGATTATTTGATCATTCGTGTCTGTGATTTACAGTATGTGGGATCCACTATGAGGAAACTTAAGGAGAGATGAAGGGAACATTTGAGAGCAATTAAGAACAGTGAAAAGAAATATCCCATTGTTACACATTTAGATGAGAAACCTAAATCATTCTCATCCATTGCAAACACGCTTATGGGAATTGAACAAGTAATGCTAAGGAGACACAAAGGGAATTTGGAACAGAATCTGATAACCAAGGAAACATTCTGGTTTGACACATTACGTACTATACAAAAAGGTTTAGACATGGATCGAGAAGTACACTCATTACTGTGATGAGCGTTTTTTTGCTTTAGTCAGTACTTTCTGTTGAATATGTTTCTGATGAGTTTGGTATGTACTCCAATGTGGAATTACTTGAAGTTCCGGCTACTGTGTGAAGGAACTTTATGTGCCCACATTTTTAAATTGTTGATTGCATTTCTGATCAGTCATTCTAGTACTATTCTTTTGTGTGGACTTACCTTGTAGTCTGGGTATTTGACCCGTGTGTATATTCAGTGTGGTTCAATGGAATTTACACTTACCTATACCTCTACATATCAGGGTTTGATTGCTTATCAATAGATTATCATCTCAAATAAATAATTTTAGGAATGTTAATAGTGGCCTATAGATTAGTGATTGAAGTCCATGCTCATCTGTGGTAAGTACAATTCTTGAGAATTTACAGCAGTTCAATGTCTTTTTTTAGGTTAGGTATAACAAGCAACAAACTAGGAGAATATATTGCTGAGGATAGAGTTTAATATATTGGTGAATGGCACACCTTGAGTTAAGTGAATCGTTGTTGTGGGGTTCAATGATGGATAGTGACAGTATATATAGTTTGGTATAGAGACAAAACTAATTTTAATTCTATTTTAAATTTATATTTTTTTCTGTGTTATTTTTCTTAACTTTTTTGTTGGAGTTTATTCAAATTGGAATATATATGGATAACATAGCAAAAGGCTGGCCTGATGTAGATGTTTTGATTTGGAGTAGAGATTTTTATTCTAGGATGACATTTTGAGTCTTTCTTCTAATGAATAGTTGCTGAGAAGCTTCTGGTAGATTAACTTCCGGGCCGGATGCAGCGTGGTTGAAGAATTTTGGTGGTGTTTTCATGCCAGATTATAAATAGGAGCTTAGTTTGGCTGTGTATTCTTTTTCTTGATGTTTGTCCACTTGCCACTACACGGGTAAACTCGCTGGTCCAGGTAAGAACTGATCTACGTATTTTTCTGCCTGCATTTATATATGTCTTTAGAAACAAGGGAACCCAATTGTAATGGTCAGGGACCTTGGGTATCAATGAGTTACAAACACAGTAGTCCCCGACAAGGAGAGTACAAGGAGAGGGAATGAATATAGACTAAGAATCAGTGCTATATTAAAGCTGTCTAGCCAGACAGGGTTGGTTTAATATTATATAAAATTGAAACAAAAATACAGTGGGACACAGTCCTGCGTCCAGCAAGGTACATATAAAACAAAAGCAAAATAAGGGCTCAGGCAGAACAGATGCTTGTGTGTCATACATTAGTTAGAACAAGCAAAAATGAACAGCGACACCGTTGCGCAAAAACAATTACAACTGCATTTATATATGACTGTCCTTCCTATATTGATCTTGATATATTTGTTTATAGATACCATTGGGGATTGAATATGTATTAATGAAGAGGATTGTTACTGAGGGCAAATGAATAATTGATGGTACTATGAAAAGATTTGTTATCTGGTGAGTGATCTATGTGTGCTATTGTGTGTGACACTGTGATCTGTGGTCAAGGATGGTGTTGTAATTGTTTTGCTTGTGTACGCAATATATCCTGCAGGTTTTAATAATGTGGAGAGTACCTGATTTGAATGTATTGGTGAAAATTTAATTTAGAAATTGAAAGTGAATTCGCGCATCTGAGTGATAAGATGAGTTTTGACTTAACTTCACTGTTTGATTGCTGAACGATGACTGTACAATTAATAGGATGTCAACATATATTGTAAATCTGCTAAGTGAATTAATAGTAAAATATTTTTGGGAGATGTGAGGTAAACTGCAAGATTATACTCATGAGTTTTATAAAGTAAGAGATAGGATCCTGCCATTAGATTTAGATATGGTAAAATGTGAAGGTCAATTGCACCAGGAGGAAATGAATGGATGCAGGGCATGTGTTTATGATCATTTGAAATTTAAAAGATGAGGCTTTAAAGTTGGATGGGATTTAAACAATGATTCTTAACATGAACTTGCTGTAGAAATTACAGTGATATATAAAAGACAGTAGATTGATTACCAAGAACAAATTAGACATGTGATTTATTATAATTGTAAGCAGACAAATAATGTTATTGTGAATTTTCTATCCCAGTGTAGGGTAACGTGTGTAAAAAATGCAAGGAAAAAGCTCTCAGTACCGATGTTCAATATGATTTTGTTTGTATTCCTTCCTTTTTTTAAAATTTTATTTACACATTTTCGAAAATATACTAGTAGTAAGGAAACATGACAGAGCATGACAGAGCATGACATAACGGCTGGGCAAGATGAACAGAAAATCACATTTCACAGTATATAAATTATGAAAACATATTACCAAGATAGATCGATTCAACATTGGTTGCAAATATATAATGAGAGCACAACGTCGAGCAGAACAGTAACATGACTCCTCATTTAACATATGTCAATCAAGCATTACATTTAATCCAGTAAGATAAAGCACATGACAAAGCTAAAAGTGGGACACACCTAAGAGTCCTAACTCAATTAAAAAAAATAAGTTCTTAAGGGATCCCTCCATATACCTCCCATAATATGCCCTAATCAAAGTGGGGATATTGGTATGAGAGAAGATGCAGAGATATTAAGTCGGTTCAGTCCGGCATTCTAGCTGAGAGGGTGTATCCGGCCTGATGGTGGCTTAAGTCAAAGGGACCATGATTGATTTAGACCAATTGCTCTTGAGTCCAGACCAGTGACCAAACTCAATAGTTTCCTGTATAATGGGTGTCAGGTTCACAGAAGGATCCTGTGAACCTGACACCCTCGCATCACCCAGCATCACATCATCAGCATACATGGATAATAGTGTATAGCCAAACCCCATACTTACCCCTTGCCTATGGTGGTTTTCGCGTTGAGCACACACCATTAGCTCCACCATGAGGGCAAAAAGAAGGGGTGATAGAGGACATCCATGTCGCATCCCTCTGCTATTCTCAACGGGCTCTGACAAGCCTTTGTTCAAGTGAAGCCAAGCTAAGGGGGCTTTATACAATAGCTGTATCCAGTTCACAAATGACCAACCCACTCTCATTCTAGTAAGTACTGTGAACAGGAAAGGCTATTCAACTGTATTGAATGCCTTAGCGGTATCTAAAAATGCCATAACAGGCAAGTCTGGGTCCAACTGATGTGTAAGGGTGAACAGCGAGTAGAGATTATCCAACATAGAGCGGCCCGAGATGAAGCCGGACTGAGTCGGCCAGACCAGTTTGGGCATTAATGGAAGTAGGCGATTTGCTATTAGTTTGGCCAGAATCTTGCAGCCAACATTGATAAGTGATAAGGGACAATATGATTAACACTTATTCAGTGGCTTATCCGGCTTAAGAACCGTAATTCTGATGGACTCCCTCAGAGTTAAGGGTAGGAGTCCCAGTTGGAATGCCTCGTTATAGACATCTAGCAATATGGATGCCAGCTCCTCGGCGTACGTTTTATAACATTTTGCCACCAGACCATCACTCCCGGGTGCTTTCCCATTCTTTAACAGCTAATAACTGTTTTAATCTCCTCAACAGTAGGGGGTTGGCAGAATAGTTCCTGATCGGCCTGGTCTAACCACGCTAGGGTAATCTGTTGCAAGTAAGCTGTTACAGTGGTGGGGGTAGTCTGTGTGTGAGGCATGTAGAGCCACTGGTAGAATGTAGTATCTCCTCTGTGTCATACAGTGGGTGCCTGTCATAGGTGTCTACAGTATAGACATGATTGGCAGTCTATCTAGGCTTGAGAAACATGGCCAGTGTGTGCCCTGATCTGTCTCTCTCCCCATATTTCTTAGCTTGGGAATATTTACTCAGGAATTTTGCTTCCCTGTCAGATTCATCCTGGAATTCCAAAAATAATGCACGCATTGGCTCCAAAAGGCTTTGGTCCCTGGACTCCTCGTAACGAAGCTGCAAGTTACGAAGCTTTGTTTCTAACTGTGTAAGTCTGCCAGAAATAGGCTTGAGGATACCATGCCCCTTGGCGATACAGACAACTCTAATAACAACCTTCAGGGCCTTCTAGAAACTGGCAACTGTGGCAATGAAACCCTTATTTAAGGCCACTTAGTCAGCAATTGCATCTCGAATTTCTTCCTGAAATACCTTATCAAGCAGGGATCTAGCTTGAATTCTCCCTAACAGTATCAGCACCCAGGTAGTAGGTATAGAATCTGCAGCACAACCAGGGAGTGGTCTGACAGAGCTCTAGGCAGATGCTTTACATTTTTCGCCCAAGTCACCACATCTCGTGAGCCGACCCAGAAGTCCAGCCAGGAGGAGGTGTCATGAACTGGGAAGTGAAAGGTATATTCATGGGCCACCCCATGTAGCACCCGCCAAATATCTGCCATATCAAACTGTATCATGACATCCAGGAACGCCTCCCAAGTCCTAGTGAGGCCATACTCATGATGGTCTGAGCAGTCCAAATCAATGTCCATTATCAGACTGTGGTTTCCCCCACAGATTATCGATCTAGGGTCCACTGTGAGGCATTGTTTAAGTATAGCACAAACAAAATCAGGGCTATCAATAATGGGGCCATATGTATTGAGCAATGTAATATGTGTGTCTCTTATGAGGCCTTGTACGGGTACATACCGCCCATTAGGGTCTGCTAGGGTTTGGAGATGTCGAAATGGCACCCGTTTACTGATAATGATAGCCACCGACCTGGAGTAGGAAGAGTAAGAAGCAAAGTATCGTAGACCCCATCAGGTGGACAAATCCGTCCCTCTTCCTGGCATCAAGTGTGTTTCCTGCAAATAAATGATGTCCACTTTATGGCAGTTAAGATAAGTGAGAACTTGGCAGCATTTGCGGGGGTTATTCAAACCTCAGACATTCCAAGTAATCAGTGTTAAGGGTAGACCCACTTGGTCAGGTTTGTGTACCATTGAAAACCAGAGATATTAAACTACTGAAATACTGTGTAGTACTTCCCAGCCATTTGCCACAACCCTGCACCAGATGATACTGCTTTCGGATATCTCACTTTCCCCCCACCCGCCCCACCGACACTAGAACCCAAACTCCCAGTGAAACCCAAAACCATATGAACAAACTAATCATCGTTTTATGCTACACAGAACATTGCCTTAAGCTGGGGGCAGCCAGAGCACTGTTAAGGTAGCAACAACCAGCAAAGTAACTAGACAATCATATGGACTCAACAAAAGCTCTCAGTGGTATCATATATAAAACAAGAGAGCGAGCCAAAGCACCGTTTGATGTAGGAGAAGCGCAGCAAATCCAGTGGGACCTACGACTCACCAGCAATGTGAGGGAAAATGAGTTCACAATGGCATGCAAATGAACAACTGGTAAGAACAGCAATAAACTAACAGCTGTATCTGACACAGATGTTTGTACCTCTTTACAGCCTTGAGAAAGGTGTGGTTCTTGAAACACTTGCAGGCTGGTAGCTTGAGGAATAAACTATGAACTCATTTGAATTTATAGTGAAGATTAAGAAATAAAAGACTGTATTTTTAAGAAAACTAAAACAGAGTGTTTCTGGATCAATGAACTTTGAAGAGGCATTTGTAACATTCAACCCCCTTTGGAGTAGACAAATGTACAGAATTGCACCAATGGGGTCTTGGTACTGGAGATGGAGGCGTGGGGCAACAAATTCGTTCTGACCCATTTAATGTGAGGTGAAGTTTATATGTGTGGTCACCAGTGATGTCATTGTTATCATTTGTGAGATCATCTGTCACATCATGGGTGAGATAATGAGCATTGCATTTGTGGTGTGAATTATGGTCGACAGAGCTTGGGCAGCTTGTAGAATTGGACCACACATACAAATAAAAATTTGTCATTCATTTCAAAGTATGCTGTTGTTACAAAGGTTTTTTTTTCATTTTAGGTGTTCGCTTTTTAGGTTGCATTTGTCAATAAATAATGTATGAGTGAAAAATATAGAATGCATGTTTGTTTAATTAAATATTTTAATTGAAACGCAACAATAAAGATTGCTCAAATATAGTCAGTATTTAATCTGACATGGGCTCTCTATTTTAAAATAATTTTCTTTGAGTTGTAAACAAAGTGTCATGGCAACTGTCAATTTCATTTCTCATTTATTATAAAATAAGAAAAGACGGAAAGAGCCCAATTTTCATTCTGTGAAATTGGGCTCTTTCCGTCTTTTCTTATTTTATAATAAATGAGAAATGTCCCATAATGGCAGCCACAATATTTTTCTCTGTTGTATCCAGCCAATTCCATCAGTCAGTCCCGCAAGGCTCCCATAGCACCAGTCGATCATATTGCAGTTTTGCCCACAAGAGCCCTGCCAGAGTATCTCTAGATATCAATAACTTTTGAAACCTTATTTCTCTAAAACTACTGAATGGATTTACACCAAATCATGTGAAGCACACTTTGAGGGTAAAGATCCAGCATTGTACAAAATTTAGTGTCATTACATTCACCAATTTTGGCTGTACTGTTTTCTAAAGTTCTTATGGAAAATTGCATAGGGAAAACGTGTCTTTTTCTCATACCCTGCTTGACAGATCAACCCCAAAGGTTTCCTGGAAAGAGCTGAGGTGGATGAACTTGGTTTAGAAAGTTTTTTGAAGATTCATCAAAAGTCTCCTAAGTTATTAATGAATGAAAAATAACAATTTCCCATGGAAACCTGGTCTTAACTATAACTACACAGTGGTGACAGTGGTGACAGCCACTGTGTAATTTGCTACTCAATATTCAGGACCCTGTTTCGATTCTGTAATCATCAAGTAGTAATTGACAAGGCGATCAGGATGCTATTACAGGTCCACTATCAATGTCATTTTTTTGATACAACATTGTGACCCAGATTGTCTTATCTCTGAATGCCTTCCAAAAGGTCAGTTAATCAACATCATATCTGCAACTTTTTCAATATCCAAAATTTGCATTCTAAATAAAGTACCTGGTGCATATTGTGTTATCATACTATCAATTTATATTTGTTTATGGTTGGATTTAGAGTTCCAGCAAATATTCTTCCTAACACTTTTCAACAACGTTGCCAAATTTTCTGTAATCCACAGTGCCCATTAAAATTGCAATACCATTTGCTACCTGCTGCACAAATATGTAATCACAATATTAGTTTAATGATGGGTAGGAGGCCTTGTTACTTACAATTTCCAGCATCTTAAGTAGCATTTCAAGTTGTTTGCTAAGCCGGTTTATAGTGTATGAAAGGAATCTAATGTAATCTGATGAATCCAACTCTGAGATACTCATGGTTGGTGCTCTGCAATCTGTGCCTTTCTTCGGACTTGAGATGGTAGATTACAGGAGTGTGTCCGAGTAAATATAAGTAAACCTGTAGAACCCAGTGATAAGAGAATAAACAAAGATTTACTATCATTTTAGATGCTTTTGCTCTTAATTCAATTAACAGGGAAAGACAAAATATAAACCAGAATCCTTTCTAATGATATCGATTCTCCCAATTTGCAGACTTAAAAAATGTCCTGAATACGGCAAAATGCCAATGCAGAAAAGTCATTGAAAGTGGTTCTGTCAGCTCCTGTAAAACATAATGTTAAGTTATCAACTACAGTAAACCACAATGCTAGGCTAAGTGCCAATATAGAAGTCTGGACCCAAGAGGAGGAATAAAACCAATATTATTGGACAGCATCAGTGGCAGCCGCCACAAGCAAAGAGTGGTAGGGTGGGTGGATGGGGTGCGGGGGGAGCACAGGGGGGAATTTAATAATAATAATTAAAAAAGGAACACTTACCTGAAGCTGCTGCCACCTCCCGCATCACACCTCTGTGTTTCTTCTTCCTGGCTGCATCACAGACTCCCTGTACAATCCTGCGCTGCTCTCATGCTATGAGAGCAGCACGGGGATTGGTCTGAGTGGGCTGCTTTGACCCTCTGCTCACGACAGGGAGTCTGTGCTGTTTCTCCAACCCAACTGCTCAATACAGCCCAGTTGGAGAAACCTAAGTGCGCATGTGTGTTTGGCCAGCCTCAGAGGGCTGCAAAGGCACACATGAGCACTTATAAGTGCACCAACCAGTCCTCCTCCCCCTTCCATTGCTCTGGCCCCGCTCCTCCCTGCACACGCAGGCTCAAAGCTGGCAAATGAAAAATAAAATGATTGCAGTATATTGTTTTGTTTTGTTTTATTTTTCATGTGCTGGCTCTGAGCCAGTGGGGTGATGCTCCTCCACCATTGCTGAGGAGCCGCCCCTGGATGGCATGGGCCCAACTTACAAATGCTGCACTGATCAAACCAACGCATTTTGTCATGCCCACATATCTAATACCAATGTTCCATAGCCATTACAATGCATGTGTATCTGACTACCAAATGCCTCGTTCATTCAGACAAAACCACAAACATACCCAGCTTGCACACAGATTCTGACACAAGACTACTAACAACGAAAAATTACAAAAGGTGATTCTAACATTTACTGCAAATTAACCATTTTAACAAACAATAAAATCATCTCATAGCTAAAGAATGCAATGATCTCACAAACGCCTCTGGAACCTGATTTTACTCCTCATACAATCACCTCCACCTTCTGCATCAAAATGAATTCCTATTGTATTCAACAACATGCTCATCTTTGGAATCCATGTACACATTCTCATCCTCAGAAAACTTGCCAGCAATATCATCCACCTTACTGCGATGAATTGAAATTCTCTCATATTCCAAACTCTAGCACGTTCAACTCTCACTCCGTTATAAAACTCTAAAACTGCTCTGCTACACTTTCCCTGCCATCGGAGGGATCCTGAAACACTGACCAATCCTGACGTTGGATTTTGGGATTTTGTTAGTCCTCTCCTATTTATTTAGTCTTTTGCCATATCTTGATACTTATTTGCTCTTCCTCTGCTCTTCACAAACCATCTTCCTTCCGACACACATTTTTATATTAGCAGACATAAGCTAACTTTGAGGCAGTTTCTCAACCCCGCAATTATTCAAAAGGAAACATCTCTATACCTGAATTTGATGGTGTTCTTTTAGGCTTCACTGCCACCGTATTGACTTAATCCAACTTAAATTTGGCATAATGGCAAGTTTTATTGATTCAGTTACTACAATGTTAAATCTCTCAGCTTGACCATTAGCCCCTTGGTAGTACGGTACAATCCATTCATACTTAATTTCACTTTTATGATCCTTCTTCCTGTGTAATGGGGGTGCTTTCCTTTCCCCGGTTCACAGTGTGCTGTTTTATTGACTCACAGATGGACCTGCAATGGTAGCTTTCTAAGGCATTGTCACATACACAGCAATATTGAATGCATCCCAAATTTCAGCTACCAGCTTTTTTCACTTTACTTTCTATAAAAAGAAGTTTAGGGCACACAATATCCCACAGATTGGGGAGTTGTATCATTGATTTGCTTTTGGACACATACATAACATATTCGGACACAAAATATTCCAAGCATGATTTGATGTAACTACAGATAATCTTAGAATATTTTAAATGCAATGAGGAAGGGAAACCCTCACAACATTGGAACACTTAAAAACTGACACCTAAAATGCTGTGTTATACTGCATGCAATCTTCTGGGTTAAAATACCACCTGCGGTCAAGAGATCCAGTGACCTCTGTTTGCAGTAGGCAACTCAAACAGTTGCACTCGGACTTATCCTGGGAAGAACAAGGGCTTATTTTTCTTCATTAACTAATTGCTTCTATAGGACCTGGAAATAATATGGCACCTTGAATTGCATTTACAGTAAGAGTATGTTCAACCATGTATTGATTTCAAAGTGGGAGTGATGATTCCTGTAGTTAATATATTTCAGGCTGTTTGCCTTTCAGAAAAGGGTAGGGGATCTTTGCTTGCAGTAGATGTCCTTATATAAGTATGTATTAATGGAATGGAAGACTCAGGGGTGGCTCCTCCACTAAGGCGGAGGAGCGTCGCCCCACTGCTCTCAGAGCAGGGAAAATAAAATGATAATAATGTCATTATTATCATTTTATTTTTTGTAGGTTCGGGGCTGGTGGCACAGGGGCAAGAGTGGTTTGCACACTCCAAATGTGCATGACTGTTTGGCCGGGGTCTTGGGCCGGCCAAACAGTCATGCACACTTTACATGTTCCCTACCAGGCTGCATTACACAGCCTGGTGAGGAACATGCCCAGGCTTCCATTCCCCACCTGAGCGCCAAACCACGGCACTCAGACCAATCACAACACTGCATTGCAGCTTTGTGATTGGCTTAGGCCTGTGTGCTTCCTGGTTCCATCCGTTATGAGACAACGAGGGACTACGGAGAAGAGAAGACGGAGAAGAGACGCAGTGAGAAGGTAAATATTTTTTTTCTTTTTTTGTATTTTGGACCCAACCCCCCTGCCACCTCCCACCCCTTCACTCTCGTTCCCTGCCAGCCGCTACTGGGAAGACTTGAACCTGCCATTTCAAAGTAACTCTGACTGTGATTGTCTCAAAAATAATAACCCTACAGCCATCATTACTGCCCCAAATTTCGTCCACTTCAGCAAAGAAATGAAGCCTCGCCTCTTAAAGAACATTACCTGTGGCTCCTTATAAAGCTCCTTGCTGATAAAAATAACCTTCGCACTACAAGTCTGTGCTGTCCCCCTTTCTGCATCGCCAGATGGAGCCGCAGGTGCTTGTGCAGCCTGTTGTGTAATACAGAGAGTGCCAGCACTTAAATACCACAGGTCCCATATTAAAGGGGCTTACCCTCATTTGGAAGGAGTGTGACCCTATGCAAAAGAGGGAAGTACTTTGCCTTTGTGCTGTCTCCACATTATGGATGCAGAAGCGGAGGCAAAGAGGCAGTCAGGAGAAGGAACCCCATGAACCTCCACCCCCAAGTCATTCCCCAGCAATCAGGCGCAGTTACTCACCAGTGGCATAAGGAAACTAGAGGGACCCCCTGCAAAGTACATGGAGGGGGCCCCCCACTCTCCGGACCCATGTACTGTGCCGCAGGGGACCCCCTGGAGCTCACCTGCCTGCAATGTGGGGCTGCAGGGGCTATCATCATGCCACTGTTACTTACTGTACCCACTTGCAGGGAGATCTCTGTTCCCCATTAAAGTGCAGGCCGGGGGCTGCCTGCACTGTGAACGACAGAGTGGCTGCTTCAAACAATTGCTTTGCCTTTTGCTATGCACTGTTATCTGTAATAGGGTGCTCTTTTCCTCTTTGTGTCCAGCACACCATTAAAATTGCATCACAACGCAAACAGGGTCAGTGCATCCTACCTCTAGTATGGCTTCTTGTAACACTTGAAGAGGTGAGTCTTCGGTTCTTTTCCAAGTCATGATCTTGATCTCTAGCCTGTACAGCTCCCCATTGGAACAAGCTAGATTTTCAATTTCTACGTACTTATAAAAATACAAGATATTTTGTCTGGGAAAGAGGCATGTTGGTCACTTGTGACAGCTGTGCTCTACAAGAAGCCTTTGATCAATCTGACCATTACTCATCATAATCAGTTGAGGATCAGCATGTAGAACTGCCTCTGAAAGCAGATGCAGGAGATACACTTTGTAGAGATCATATGGGATCAAGATATAAAAGAGGAGTGGTGTTGTGTCTACCTAATCCTCATCAAGGTTAACAACATGGTCATGCAGATACCATGAATGGCAGAAAAGGGAAAAATGTGCTTACACAACTCTTTAGCCAGTTCACTGAAGAGTAGCTAAATACATTGTTAATGAGCAACCAGAGCCTTTTGCTCCCTGTGTCTAAACAGATAAACTTTAAACTGGCTTCTTTAGTCTTTAAATGCCTTAATCTGACTGCAACCATGTACCTGTAAGTAAACTGTCTTGATTTCCCCTTTCTTGACCACTTATGTACGTTAACCAAATTGATTCTGTGGATCTCCAAAACCAAATGTTGCTGGAGTGAAACTATAGACTCTGCGTACTGGGGCCTCAGTTCTAGTTTCAGAGAAAAGGTGGTAAAACATATTTAGTCTTTGACTTCCTTGTATGGTAACTTGTGGATGGGGGCAGATATCAAAATTAATATTGTCTTTTTAGCACGTCAACGGTGCTTGAAACTAATGAATATGAGAAATGTGCATTAACAAAGAAAATAAATATAGAAATGCATTGTACTGAGGTGAACTTTTCATTGCACTATTGCTGCTGGCAGGGGTGTTCTTTGACTGTCATGATGCCTAAGAGGAACTTAGGTTTTCTACTTAATAGAGTATTTAGAATATGTTGTGGCTTCAAACAGTTCCTACCTCTTCATAATGAAGTAAAATCAAGAAATTCATAATGCTAATGACTACCTTACTGCCTTTTCAGGATGTCTTCCTGCTGGAGCTCATAGAGAGTTGTCCAGTTATATAATACATGTTAAACAAACAATGGGAACATGGAATATAAGAGTGTGGTGTTAAGATGCTGGGGTGTTTTATCCTCTCAGGTGATTGGGACCGGAAAGGAAATGAAAGAAATACTCTTTCAGTTGCATTGAAGAACTCTGCTGTTTGTGTGAGCCTCAAATTACCTTCACTGGTATGTGGTCGGAACAATAAACTACCTTGTTGCCAGTGGTTGTGTGCGGGCAATCTGGTTTTTGTCAAAGTACCGATAAATATTATTGCGTGTGCATGAACGTGGCTCCTCCCTTTCAATATATTAGGAGCAAAGGATTCGGGCACCTTGAGCCCAAAATCTTCAATGCAACCGAAAGAGTATTTCTTTCATTTTCTTTCCGGTCCTGATCATGTGGCCAAAGAGCACATGACAAGGATACACGGGACACTTCAAAGGAGAGAACGAATAGACCTTCCTCAACATGCAGGGACACATGGAGACTCTGCGAGCGGACGCGTACTCTTGATGAAGTAAGGTCTTTTCTCTTCTAATTTTACCTCCATTTTTCTACGCTGATAAGCTGAATTGCTCTGCTATAGCAGAAGAAATGTTTTACAACAAATTGACTTAAAATGAATTTTCTCCTTCTAATGTGTGACTACAGAGTCCGTCCTCCCCTGGTACCCCTATGATGGGTGTTGAAAAAACAAGTCATGTATGTAAAAGGTCTAGTCTGTTTTTCCTTCTAAATGTATTTTCCTTAGTGCTACTTAAAATTTGCTTTTTGTTTTTTCATGTGTAAAAAAGCTTTATTTGAAAAATAACAAGATATACAAAAGACCAGCAGTACAGAGTTAAGTATATTAAAATAGAAGTATAACTGAAGAATTGGCTAGTGCACTGAGAAAAATGAAAGCTGTTTTAAATTTTATAGGGAATAAGGAGGGAAGATGGGGAGGGGAGGTGAGAAAGGAAAAATTTCTTACACATTGGTATAATAGAATAATGCATATTATAAAGGAATGTGAATGAACTCCTAATTAATTAATACGTACAATAAGACAACAAGGGTAAAAAAGCGAAGAACAGAGAAAGTAAACATTCAAGGAGGTATAAAGTTTTCAGAATTTAAACAAGATTTATCTGTTAAAACTAGCTGGTCTAAATAAGTAGTAAGAGGTAACCAAAAAAGATCTCTATTAACCATTGGCTTACAGGAGCAGGCGAAAGCAATGTCAAGTCGATGAAAATGGCAAAGACTATTCCACCAGTGTTGAACAGAGAGTTTTGTAAGTGTTTTCCAGTTGAGAGAGATATGTTGGAAAGCTAGGGCAAGCATAAGGTCGAAGAGACCATGGTTATGGGAGGGTAGATCTAAGGAATCAGAAAGACTTCCAGAGAAAAGAAGAGGAATGGAATAAGAAATGGAAATATTAAACAGGCGAGAAATATAGGACCAGACTTTCCCCCAAAAGTTAGAAACCGAAGGGCAAAGGAAGAGAAGATGTATAAGATTGGCATTAGAAGAACCACAGCTCCAACAATTAGAATCAGTAGAATGGGAAAATCGAGCTATAGAAGCAGGGGTGAGATAAAGTTTATGGTAAAGGAAAAACATAATTTGGGTAAGAGAAGCAGAGTGAGAAATTTTTAGAGAACGGGACCAAAATTTGTCCCAGAGGATGATAGTCCATTCACATCCCAGGTCAGATTCCCAAGAGAGTTCCAATTTGGATTTTGCACGTTCTGGATTAGGAGCTGAAAAGTATTTATAGATGAGAGAAGCTTTGGGTAGAGAAAGAAGTATCTTAAGAAGAGAATTTTGGACAGTAGGAAGAGGTGAAGAGGGAAGAGAGTAGTAAGTATCGAGGATAACCGCCATGAGAGTAGTGAATTTCTGTAAAAAGGACCGGGGACAATGGAATAAGGCTTGAAATTGGGGAAAGGAACATGGAGATAATCCATCAAAAAGGTTTTTGACCCAAATTATGCCTTTTAACCTCCAAGCTTTCCAAAAAATGGTTCTGTTATGAATGAGAATAAGGGAATTATGCCAAATTGGAGATTCTAAAAAGGATTCTCTAGAGATGGGATTAGGTTGCATCAAAGGTTTCAAAAGGGAACAGGTGTGCTTAAACAAGGGAAGAGAGGTATAAGGGGTTTTGGCAGAAAAAGCCATAACTTCCTTTAACGAGAAGGGTAATAATAAGGTTTGTTCAATGGATAGCCAAAGGGGAGTGAAGGGGGAAGGTTCGGAAAGGAGCCATTTTGAGGCCTGACGAAGGGAAAAGGACTTATGATAGAGACAAAAGTCAGGAAAGTTCACACCTCCATTAGACTTTGTCTTGCGAAGAGAAGATAAGGAGATCCTGGCTTTCCTGTTCTTCTAAAGAAACTTAGAAAGACAAGAGTCAATACGCTTAAAATAATAAGCAGGAATATGAATGGGGAGCATGGAGAATGTATAAATGAAAATAGGGGTAATCATCATTTTGATTGAGTCTAACCAGCCCCACCAAGAAAGAAAAAGTGGGTTCCAAGAGGAAAGTAGTTTGTCAATTCGGGATAAGACTGCAGACATATTTAATTTAATAGAAGAAGCGATGGAGTTGGAAAACCACATACCTAAATATTTGATTTTTGAACTATTCCAGGCAAAGCCAGTGGAAGAAAAAGAATGAGGAAGACAAAATTTAGTGAGAGGGAGAATTTCTGTTTTGTCTGAATTGATTTTATAACCAGAAACAAGGGAAAAGGAAGCAAATTCATGTAATAAAGGGGGAATAGAAGTTTTGGGCGCAGAAATAAAAAGTAGGATATCATCCGCATAAGCGGAAAGTTTTAAATGATGGTCACCATAAGAAACCCCAGAAATGGAGTCATTATTGCGAATAGAGGATAGGAAGGGTTCAAGAGCTAAGATGAAGAGGAGAGGGGAAAGAGGGCAGCCTTGGCGAACTCCGCGTTGAAGAGGAAAATAAGATGAGACACAGCCATTAACTAATACCGAGGCTCTGGGGGCAGAGTACAATAAAGAGATAAGTGAAATCAATTTGGGACCAAAACCGTGCCACTTCAACGATGCAAATAAAAAGGACCAATCAACTCTGTCAAAAGCTTTTTCAGCATCAACAGAAATGGCCGCTAAAGATGTGGAAAGGGAGGGGATTTTGTTTAAAACATTAAGAAAAAGACAAGAATTATCTGAAGTAAGCCTACCTTTGACAAAACCACATTGCTCCTTACCAATCAAGTGAGGCATAAGAGGGTCTAAACGTAAAGCAAGTGTTTTAGCAAATAGTTTATAATCAACATTGACCAGGGAAATCGGGCGATAATTTTTTACAAAACATGGGGTCTCGACCTTCTTTATGTATGAGGCAAATTGTGGCTTCCTGAAAAGTACCTTCTGTCTTACCGGCTAGAAAAAATGAGTGGAAAAGATTTAAGAGTTTAGGGAGTAGTAAATTAGAAAAATGCAAATAAAATTCAACAGAAAAACCATCCGGGCCGGGAGTCTTTCCTTTCGTTAAGGTATTTAAAGCAGTGGATAATTCATTAAGGGATAGATCTGTTTCAAGATCAGAAAGATTAAGATGAGAATTGGAGAGAGTTGGAAGTTTATTAAGATACGTTTGGATAAGAGAAGAGGAAGGAGGAGATTCTGGGGTATAAAGATCCTTATAAAAAAGCTTAAATTCATTGAAAATTTTCTGATCTTTGTGCAGGAGAGAGCCATTTGGAGAATAAATAGAGTCAATTAGAGTACGGTCTTTATGTGTTTTGAGGTAATTCGCTAAGAGTTTACCTGCTTTATTACGACCACCGTAGTATAGAGCGCTACTACGGAGAAGTATTGAGGACGCATTATCAGTAGTAGTTTTATTGAATGCTAATTTAGCACGTATCAATTCTGGTGAGACCGAGTCCATCGAAGAAGTATAGAATGTATGTTCTAAAATCTTAATATGTGCCAATGCGGCTTTTCGTTGTTGGAGGAAACGTTTCTTTTTTTTGAGACAAAGTCTATAATAAAGCCTCTCGCAGTAGCTTTAAAGGAATCCCATACGATATGGGGGGAGGAATTGGGGTCACTGTTGAGGTCAAAAAATTTATTAGCAAAAGTGCGAAAGGAAGAAGAAAAAAGAGGGTCCAGGAGAAGAGAGTTATGAAAACGCCAGCGGGAGGACCTAGGATGCGGAGGGAGCAAATCAAGATCTGTTACAATTGGGGCATGATCAGAGATGACGATAGGCTCAATAGAGGAGGATAGTAGATTTTGAGATAAAGACTGAGAGAGAAAAATATAATCTAGACAGGATGGGGAGTTGTGAGGAGGAGAGAAGAAACAAAAGTCAAGAGTATCGGAGTGGAAAGTCTCCAAGAGTCTACAAGGTGTGTTTGAGAGATAGTGTTGAGAAAATGTTTATGAGTTTTGTGAGTAATGAAGTGAACTTGAGATTGGCGATCAAGAAATGGGTCTACAACTTGATTGCAATTGCCTCCTAATATAAAGAGATCATCCCTAAATTGAATACATTTCTGCGTAATCAGAGGCCAAAAGGAACAATCAGGATATGTAGGTCCATAAATATTAAAAACAGTTAAAGAAACAATATTAATTAACAACTTAGCTAACAACCATCTACATTCTGTTTCAGTTTCTTGCGATATAACTTAACAATTCAATTTCTTGTGGCATAAAATTATAACACCATTTTTCTTATTGGTAGAAGGGGAGAATAAAACTGAACCCACCCAGCCTCATTTTAATTTTAACGCCTCAATTTCTGTAAGGTGGGTCTCTTGTAAGAGAACCAAATCAGGGTTATAAGAGGCAAGATGGGAAAGTATTCTCTGTCTTTTAATTGGGTTAACAAAAACTTTCACATTCCAAGAGATAACCCTGAAAGTAATACCATTAAAAATACATAAAGGACAAAATATGCAGTAGTAAAAGAGTGAAACAAGCAACAAATGGGAATAAGGGAAAGAAGTCAAAGGAAGGAAAAAGGGAAGTCAATTAGAAGAAAAGAAGGAAAATAAAGAACACTACGTTCCACAATGAGCTTCTGAAAGAAGAAAAAGAAAAGGGGAAAGGAGAGCGAAAAAAGAAACTGCAATGATGTTGAGGAATAGGAAAGAGGAATATAAAAGATAGGAAGCAAAAGATAGTGTATACCAGCGAAAAGAAGGAAAAAAAGAAGGGAAAGAGGGAAGAGGAAAGAGGAAGGAGAGCCAAAAGAAGAAGAGACAGTACACATCCAAAGAGGACGACTGAAGAAGCATACCTGAAGGGGACAAAAACGAGATAACAATGGGGCAATGACGACACACGAAAAGATGAAACGCCCGAACCTGGGAAGTCCAGACCACACTAGGACAAGGAAAGGATAAATAGACGAACCAAACAAGATAAAAAGAACAGACGAACCTGTAGGGAAATAAGAAAAAGATAAAACAAACATCATAAATACTAGAAAAACTACATTTACCGTAAACATAAGAAATGCAAAAGACGAATATGAACTGTGCATTTGAACCAAAATTTAACAAGATTGAAAAATGCAAAGAAATAACAGTAGGAATATAACTAATCAACCATTAGAAGAACTAACAAAATCAATGTTGCTACCAGAGAAGAATTTTAAAAATTTATTTTTCTAACAAACATGAGAAATGGAAAAAAACACCTATGGAATACGCCGTTGAATCATACGTCAACCATATGGAAAACTGGAAAGAAATATAAATAAGTGTATAGCTAATCAACCATTAGAAGGACCAGCAGTGTCCATGTTACTTGTAGTGTGAGAATGGATACATTTCTTAAGTTCCGCAGGGTCTTCAAATGACGAAGTCCGGTTTTGAAAAGTCACCTTAAAAATGCAGGGATGGAAAAGGCCATAACGAGCTCCAAGAAAGCGAAGAGGTGCACGAAGATTAAGAAACTCCTTCCTTCTGGCTGCAGTAGCATTGGAAACATCCTGAGAAAGGAAGACCCTTTGACCAAGCCAAGAAAGTTGTCGCTTAGCTCTAGCTGCAGAAAGGACTGAGAGCAAGTCAGTAAATTTCAAGAAGAGGATGATGACTCCTCTATGTCTGACTGAAGAAGCAGAAAGCGGAGGGCGAGGGCCAAGTCTGTGAGCTCTCTGAATGCTGAGGGACGTTGAAGGAGGCATGTCCAACAGTTTCAGCAAAAAGGAGGAGAAGAAGGAGACAGGGTCGTCCCCCTCTAAAGCTTCAGGCAATCCATAAATACGTAGATTATTCCTCCTATTTCAATTTTCCAAATCTTCAGTATGCTGTTGGAGCCTGCGCACCTCCTTCTCCAGAGAAGAAAGTCTCTGAGAGTCACCTTGGACAACTGAGATTTGCTGCTCCATTGTAGACACTCTATTCTCCATTGAGAGCCACTTTTCCTCCAGGGATTGCATTTTGCTATTTGTTTCCTCTACAAACGGACGTAAGGCACAGATTTCCTCCAGCAGCAATTCCAGGGAGATGGGAGGAGATGTCCTGTCCGGAGAGGGAGGATCATGCTTCAGTCGTTTAGAAGTTGAAGATGGTGGAGAAGGTTTATTAGATGCAGTCTGTGATGAGGGGGTGCGAGTAGAGGCGACTCCAGCCATCTCTCCAGCAACAAGAGATGGAGGCACCACTGACAATGGAGATGGAGCTGGCGTTGAGGTGCACCCTTTAGGAACAAATATAAATTGTGGCTTGCGTAGTTTTCCCATAAAAGGAGCCAAACAGGTAGAACAACGTCCGTTGCACAAGAAGAGTGCCAAAGGAAAGCTATACAGCAATCATGGTAGCAAACTTCCCAAGAGAAGTAATGTATGGCACCAAGTTGAAATTATCTAAAAGTTACATTAAGAGGATAGCCAATAATGAAACAAATGATGAAAAAGAGTCACATGACCTGAAATAGTAACATCCAAGTAGGAGAGCCTTGATAAAAGTGACAAAGACAGGCTAATTATGTAAAAGGAGGCACCTGGTGACGAAGAAGCTCCTCTGAGATTAAAATGCCATAAAGGGCACATTGATATGAATAATAATGTCAAAGTTGTGGTATAGGAAACTGGAAATAGAAGCAGCCATGAAGAAAAATCAGAAAAGGCCTTTGAGGTGCCGAAATGTAAAAAGTAGTCGTAGAAATGCGTTCCGCACGCATTGCAGGATAAACACTGACAGGACAATGCAGGTAAAATGGCGGGCACGCTGAGGTGAGCGAAGCGGCACGGAAATGGAGGAGAAGCGCAACGCGCTTCAAAATTACAGGCAGCTCACCATGCTGACGAGGTATTTCGCTTGCAGGGAGGTCGTTGTCCGACAAGGAGGGATGCGAAAAAACGCATCAGCAGTCCGAAGCTCATCCTGGTGTGGCGGAGCTTCACGATCAGGCGGCCATCTTGGGCGGCGCCGAAACCACGCCCCCGCTACTTTAAAGTTTAATTATGCTGAGTTTCTAGATGTGGTGACAACTATTTTAAGGCAAACACATGGTTTTCACCTAAATACTTATTGCCTATTTAATAATCTCACTACTGGGGGTGCTCCAAAAAAGTGCGAGCACCCACTGATGCCCAATCCGTCCCCCACTTTTTCTCTTTTCAGTTACAACCATACAAGGGAAAGGTCCTATAAATATGGTCTGTATGGTTATGTGTATGTTTTTTACTATTTAATTGCACCAAAAATTAGCAATTGGAAAAAGCAGGGTAAAAACGAGGTCCTGAGGAAAGCCTACTGACCCTTCACGGGCTATATAAAGGCTGAAACATGTCATCCTAGTGGATGCCTGTAACATTAATTCCTAAAAGCATCACACTGATCAATTTGAACCTAGCTCTAGATCCCAGAATAATAAATGTGTTACAAAGGATTTAATAGGCTGTTTAACACAATCACTCAACCCTGACTTCACTCACTGCTTCCACTCAAAGAGCTCCACTTACAAACGTGTCAAGCCCACACATTCACGTTCAGGGTCTGGGTGAGGGTCCAATGATGAAGCATGCCACAGGTGGCACCTGTGGGTGAGGACCCTATATATATTTATATATATAAATAGTTTCATTTTTTGCACCTTCTCAGAGAAAGCTTACTTTCTGAGAAATTGTGAAGCAAGCACCAATTTACCTGGGTGTAATACGCTCACTTGTCTCAGATACAGGCAAGGCAGACACTGTCACAAATAACTGGGTCTCCCCTCTCCTTGTGTTTATTGCATAGTAAAATAGGGAAGCCGAGGGTATACCCTTACCATATACTTCTCACTCCTCTTTGGTGTATAAAAATCTTATGTAGCGCACACAGTATACTATTTTATGTTGTTCTTGCCTGAATCCTGTTTTTATGGCTCCCTGTCTTAGGTGGCAGCAGGCTTCCCTCCCAGACCTCATCCTCCATGCTCCCCAAATCACATTCCCATTTAGTATGCAGAGGGAAAAGGGTTAGCTTGCTATTTCTCTGTAGTGTTCTGCAAGTCTGTTAAATAGCATATTTATGTAGGGGGCAGTGTGTACCTTATTGTCCAGTGGTGTTTCCTCTGCCACATCTCTCAAAGTGTCACTATAGTTTGCTAACGCATGCTAAATTTGTGTGTATCACAAACATTGGCTGTCAGCCAACTTGTACTTTTCCTGTAATTCTTCGAATGAGCAAAGGATGTGTGCCCAACACGTCTCCCAGTTTATTTCTGTTAAGCCCCAATAGTTCTTAGCTTCTAATGCGCTCAGTTCTGCTAGACCTCAGATTCCCACAAGGGGGTCTCTAGTGTCAACCTGCAGCCCCCAGCCCAGTCTTTTTGTGGCTTTTTTCAGAGGAGGATCATCACTTTTATCGTGAGGGGCATCCTGGGACATGAACCCGGCTACACAGCCGAGGTATATACCTTCCCAGGTCCATCACCAGTCTATCCGCCATCATTTAAGGCTCCTGTAGTATTGAGAAAGCCACTCGTTCTCCACAAGAAGTTTAGTTGCCCAGTAAAACAGTCTGAGGTCACATAGGGTTAATCCTTCCATAGGGATTATAAGATGTTTTGGCCATTCATCCAGTTCAAGTTGATGGTAATTTCAGATAACAGCTAAAGTAGTGATCATAGCATTCCCCAATCAATAACTAGCTATTACCTACTGTAGGTTCAGTAATGGATTATTGTTACCAGCATCTAAACTCACTATTCTAATCTAACTTGTAAATCTCCCACAGCATCAGCATTATTCAGCACATACTCAGTGGCATTTAATAGGCCATCCAATCATCTACTCGTTTCCTGTTAATATGGCCACCTCAAAATAATTTTCCGTTCGCTTGGCCAAATACATTTTCATACACATTCTTCTGTCTTTAATGCAATATTCCTCTATCTATAAGACCAGGCCCACAACAAAATACCCAGCTCTTTCTCTTTTTTTGACCAGTGAGATCTCCTGATTTTAAATTACTGAATAACAATTTCCTCTCGGACCACAAGTTCATACATAATTATATCTCTACGATGTTAAACCATGCACTCTTTCATCAAAACATACCCTTAAGAAATTCAGTGCTACTGTACTCTAAAATCAGATTTCCTGCCACGTTCAATAACAATATTTTTTCACTTCAACATTTTTTATTAAAGTCGGTATACAGAAATTAAAGGTATAAGATACATAAGTCAATTCGATGTTGCTAGATGTCTTTTAACATAATTAGCTTAGAGGAGTACTCAACAAAAGCAATGTACATTACATATCATTAAAAAAACCTACAGCTATGTTTAATAGCCATTTGGTGCTGGAAGATTTAATATAACACCGAGTAAGAAAAAGAGAGCCTTATACAAAAATCCTGCAAATGGAACATTGATAGCAGCAAATGTTTGAGAATTGTCATTGCATCTTACTCAAATTAGATTTGAGACAATGCATTATGCAAAGAGGAGATAAAGAGAAAGAGAAAATACAGTGGATATAAAAGAAAGTCTTGGATACAAGGGTACATTAATGTGTATAGCAAGCAAAAGGATAGTCATCAAACAAATGAGGGGTACTACGGTACACCCATTCAAGTCATTAAGCGTGTAGGAAAGTGGAACATTATGTGGTGTGGGGGTTAGATGTCACCATGTCATATTATCACAATACCCCAAAGATGGGCCTTGGATTCACACTAATAAATCCTTAGCTTAGTCCTGGTAGTGTGGCAAAGCGCAGTCAGGCTTTATTAGAGGAACATGTGTTCAGCATTCCAGAGTACTATCCCCCGCACTGTGCCCACTCCAGCATGGCATGCAACCTTCTTACAAATGTTCATCTAATATGACAGCCAACACATGTTGTAGTTTTGTGGGTGATATTGGCTGCAGTCTTATTACCATTATAGGCATAATCATCTTTTTCTCACAATACCCTGGTCATAATTTTATGACCCTGGTCATAAATCGTTATTGCGCACTGTCGCACAGTGCCGTCATAAATCATTTCCTTTGCTCATCATAAATAATTTGCTTGTTATAAATCATTTGCACCTCATAGATTCGTAAAGCCCCCTGACCGTTCATTGTTCCATTCTTTTGCAGGCGTATCACATTTCTTGCCACTTTTGGCGTCATAAAATTGTTCTGTTGGTTTCCACGCCCCTTGCGTGTGGGGGGTAGCCTCTGCCTGGAGTTAGGCCCCAACTGGCTACCTTGTTAGTCTCTTTTGTGCCCTGCCATCTGGCGAGGTCTGGGCTGCGAGCGTCATCTCCTTTTTGCTGCCCCCTTTTGTCAGGCCTACTCACCCTGCTGTAAGGCATCCCAAAGTGAGTGGCCCTCCTCTACACACCACCCTGTCGGTGTGACTCCATAACCAACCATTGTACCCCCTCTTATCCGCCAAACCGCCAGGGAGGTTAACGTCTGCCTGCGGCTCCCCCCTGCGTTGTCTGTTTTTGTTCTCTTTTTAAATTTTTTTAATTAGGTGCAGCCTGCCAATGCCATCGCGCCCCACAGGTTGTTCCAAGACACCTTCATTCCTTCCTGCATGCCTTGCCTCAGACCACCGCTCCTCTCGAAATTACAGCTGCGCCGCTTCCCAGCTCTACGATGACAATAATAAGCTGCAGTGTGAGGAGTGGTGCCTTATAACACCCCAGCAATTTTCCCACTGGTAAAGGCGGTTGCTCACCATTGGGGGGTTCGAAAAACACCTGCCCCCCTCCCATTGGCCAGGTGACTCGCACCTCTCTGGCACAAATTTTGGTGCCAGGGGGTAGCCCCCTTTTATTTCTGGGTGCTTGTTAGCGGCCCAAACCAGATACTTCCAGGGCTACAGCGTCTGTTATGGCACCGGCCCTGGAGGCCCCCTTCGTGGGCAGCCTCCCCAATAACATGGACGATAAGTAATTTACATGACTTGAGAAATCGAAAACTAATTTATAAAAATAGAGTGTATTTTTACCTTAATTTAGACACCAAAGTGAAGGGGATAGCATACATATAACTAGAAATATAGATTTTTGAATCTATATGAAATCAGTGCGGAATAATACAGTGAAAATCTTACATTGCGGTCAATGGGAAAAAACATTATTGACAACTTGTCACTTGCAGGTCGAGTTGCGTTGGACAGGTGATGAGGGTCCCAGGACCAAGCCATGATAGTCAGTTCAATTCTACCTGGCCCATGGAGCCTGGGTGCAGAGTTGTCCTGGCTGTCCCGGAAGCCGCTGGGGAGCTGCTTCTACAGCTGAAACAGTGCTGTGGGGGAAAAGAATAATATGCAAAAACACAACAACAAGGCCACTGCTGATCTCAGATCAATGTCTAATGGGGTTCCTTCCAGATGCAGCATTTAATTCAAGGGTCAGGCGCCGAAATGGAGCAGTAAGTGGAGCAAAAAGTAACTTTGCGTGTGATGGTCAAGGGAATTCAGTAGCTGCCTGTAACTTGTGGAAAAAAGGACTACAGTTCCCACAATGCACTAGACCATCTGGATTTGGTAATTCCTCAGAGGGCCCGATAGCCAGCAATTCTTCAGATATGGATCTTTATTTTACCTGCAGTTTGCAGAGGACTAGTGGTACTAGTCCAAGGAAGTCCGAGGGTGCTTCTGGCTTCCAGAGAGGTCCCTCTGCCTGGGGGAACCAGGAGATATTCTAGGAAAAGCCAGTCAGCCAGTTCCAGGAGCGTTGCCACAGGTGCGAATTAACCCTCCTTTGCTTTGTGCAAGTCCTGTTGTCGGACACACGGGTGCCTTCTTCTGTCCTCTTTGATGCAGGTTGTTCAGAAATTAGGTGGTTCTGGTGTCAAGGGTGTCCCTTAAATCCTAGATTTAGGGGTGTGGGAGCAAGTAGTCAATGGGCTGCTAGTTCCTGCAGCTAATTCGCCCCCAAGTTGACCACATCCGGGGGTATGGGTCACCTTTTCTTGTTTTCTACCCAGAACCCTTTATTCTGCTACTCCTAAAGATAGCAGACATCTCATTTTAGTGTACAGACCAGGCTGCTCACCCTGGAGGTGTGGCTAGCCTTCTAGGGATGTACACCTCATTAACTAACTCATTTTCTGCCTATCCGGGTGCAAATGTACCTGGGGCAGAGGGAGGGCTGTTTCCTCCTCTGGGAGTCAGCCTTGATGCATATCAGAGGCAGTGCAGCCTCTGAAGCTAACCGCCTTGATGTGCAACTTCACTAGCGTGCTTGACCTCCTTCCTGCCCAAGTCTTTGTTCCTGATTTCTTGGAGTGATCACATTGCCTGAAAGGAGGTTAGAATCCTGGTTTAGCTGTGGCAAATGCTTGAAATGTAGGCTTGCCAGCCAGAGTACAGAGAAGCCGGGGCTACCAGGTGGGTAAACTCTAAGGTAGACACCTGGACGCATGCCACAGCACGCTCAACAAGAGTCATGTCAGGGATGAGTAGAAATGTTGTTCAATACCAAATATAACATATTTAGACAGTACAATAATGGAGCTGCCAACCTCAGGTTTGGCTTTCCCAGGTGCCAGCCCATGTTTTCCTACGGGCCATCTATCACTTATAATATATTTTAATGGTAAAATGCACTATAGGGTCATATGAGCCTGCACTAACATGTCCACACTTTTGATATAAGGTACTGTGCCTCCTGGGTTTTAGGAGGCCTTCCTTAGGGGTAACTGACATATACCAAACATAGTGCATGGACTTTACCATGCATGGTGAGTGAAAACTCAAGTTCACGCAGTTTGCACTTCTCCTGAAGTTTGCAATGGCAAGCCTCCTGTCAATAATTTCTTTCAATTATTCAATTATTTCAATTGGGATTGCCAATTCACACATAACAGTTTTAGAGAGCGAGCACTGGCAGTGGGGCCTGGTCAGCAGGCTTCAGTGCACTAACAGTCATAACTATTAGCATTGGAGCAAAAATTGGGGGTTGACCATCCAAGAAGGGCAGTTTCCTGCAAGACCCCCCCATCCCCCAGATGAAATGTGATGAGAAACTAACCTATCCCCTGGTAGCTCTCATCTTCTAAGTGGAAAATCCTGGAAAGGTCATTTGTATGAGCATGATCAGTCCCTGGTCCGTGTTCCATGGTAAAGTCCATGCCCTGTAGGGAAATGGACCACATCAGCAGTTTGGGGTTTTCCCCTCTCATCTGCATCAGACATCTGAGTGGACTGTGTTCAGGTTAAACCTTGAAGTGAGCCCCAAACAAGTATGATCTCAACTTCTTCAGGGACCAAATCACAGCAAAGGCTGTTATGATTCGCAATGTACCCCAATATAGGCCTGGGTAGTCTCCTAACCTTTCACATACATTTACCCTGCCATTGTACTACATAACGGGTTTGGTGCTAACCTTTTGCCTAGATTAGGTGCTGCAAAAATGTTGTGTGGTTTTCTCCGAAAACTAGCCTAATTTATTATGCATGAGGATTCTCAGAATCACAGCAGGATTACCATCTTCTGCATAATAACTATGTATAACGCTCATCTCTATCGTCATCCTCGGCTGACATGACACAGCAAGGTAGAACCCTTGAGGGTACCTTTTGGGTATATAAGCACCATATCTTTGCCGGGGAAGGCAGAGGAGAAATACTTCCATGCTGACACGCTGACACGAGACGCTGAGGTTCCTGCACGCAGACACTCCAGCATGCAGTGGTCTGACATCCCTTGCGGGGTGTCCAACTCGAGACCAAAATGGGGTCCTTCACTCTCCCACATCAGGTAACGGGGTTGCCTCTATCTTAAGGGGATTCTTGGCTATACACCTACATACATTTAGGTACATCTAGTTGGGGTTTGCATCGTAGGAGTACACATTATTACTGTCATGTATTTATATGCTTGCATATATTCATTGCTTTAGCACTATGGTAGAATTCTACCATCTATGTACTCTGTTGGTGCTTATACCAGTATACATCTGTTTCTGTCTCATGGTTATTACAGCACACGTATTTTATACTAGAATGATGCTGGTTCAATAAATACTCATTAAAAACGTCCCCACCATTTATTCTGTACATCTCTCTGAGACAAAATGAGCACGAGTGACTGAGTGAAAAGTACTGTACTGTTTCCGCGGTCCCTGAGGGGTTTGTAGTGTACCTCCTATTTCCCTAATAGGCTCTGCGCATTGGAATAATATACCCTCTAGGTTTGACATAGGACTAAGGTCAGTATGTCCCTATCTAGTATATTAAACTTAATTACTTGTGCCAGCTAGCTCAGAGGCCACTAGAAACTCCTTGATTAACAAGAAGGGAGTAGTTTCTGGCAGCCGCAAAACATGACAACTTTGTTTCCCTTTTAGAATCAGAACGTGTCCCAGAGTCGTGGAAACAATAGATAACCCTTTCACTCAGCTCAATCGTGCATGCTTAGTTTTCCTCAAAGTTACACAGAAAGAATAGACGGGCATTTCAATAAAAGACTTATTGAACAGTCTTGTTTCTCGTGTAAGTAATATGTGCTGTTACGATCACAAGACAGTATGCAAGATAAATAATGTACAGCGTAAGCAGTAGAAATAAATAATACTGCGCTAGCATGATCTTTAGTAGATATTCATTTACATAAATAACATAGACTAAAAATGCGAGTACTCATACGATGCGTTTCTAAGCTAGTTCTACCCCAATGTACCTAACCTAACCTAGGTGTAGGGAGAGGTATGAAGCAGGTGGAGTATTCCTTACTATGGTATACTAAGAGTATGTTAAGCCTAGTATGCCTAGTATGCCAAGAGTCCCTCTAGGTTTCTAGTCAGCTCCATACCTTAAGAATGAGAGAGGTGGGAATCTCTTGCCAGACTCGAACTCCAACACCCCGCGAGGGAAGTCAGATCACTGGAAGCTGGACTCTCTGTGTGCAGGGATGACAGCGTCTTCTCAGTGCGTCAGGCAGGGAAACGGGCTCCTCTGAAGTCGAGGTCTCCTCTAGTTTACAAGGGCTAGGGAAGGTATATTTATACCTGAGAAGTACCTCAGAATGTTAGCATTGACGTGAATCGGACAGCGGAAGACGTCATGAATGAACCCCTAAGGTATAACGGTTCATGCATAATAGATGAGTCCTTGAAGAAATCAATAGTCCTGTGCTAGGGAAACTCCTGAAGCCTAAGGGTCTGTTCTTCAAGAACTTGTTGTGACGTTAGGGTGGACGGATGTCGGAGACCATGCCTGTATTTGGAGTGCACGGTTTAATGCCTAAATAAGGACTGGGATTTTATGCCTATATAAGGGCAGGACGAATTGTGCCTATATAAGGACATGATACAGGAAAGCCCGTGTATGGACACCCTAAGAGGAATACAACACCCACTCCACTTTCGTGTGTACGATAATAATAAAATGCTAAACATTTAAAATGCTAAACATTAAATGGAGTACCGCATATTGCTAAAAATATTTCTTAAAAGCATTTAAAAAGCATATAAAAAGCCTATTAAAATGCAAAAGGTACTGTACATTTTAAGGATTGCTTTTTCTCAGTTCAGGCATATATTTGGAAATAAAATGCAGTTGGAATGAAATTAGCAGTAATATTTACATGTGACAGACAATGATTGATAAGTTGTTCAAAAAATCAAAGTCATTTCATGTCATGAAAATTAATGAACTTTTTAGACAAATAAGATGACAAAGTGTCTGAGGAAGTACCGCGAAGTCCGTACTATAAGACTAGTTTTACTTCAAGCTGATTGATTTGCCATTTAGTTCAAAAAAATGAAAAATGTTCAATTTGGGAAGAATTCCAAGTTTTTGAAATATGAAGGCCAAATTGTTACTGCATCTCTGGAACACTGTGGGCCGAATCAGAGTCAGTGTATGGGTCTGGTGTAAACATGAGATCATCTATTTCTGTAGACAAAATATCGTCCACCGTAGTTGGTGACATTCGGAACACCTCGTGTAGTAGATTAATTGCACAGAGATGTGAAGCATCGCTTTCAGCATAGGATGCCGCAGCAATGTTCGCGTCCGTTGTTACCTGTGTGCCTGTAGATCTTTCTCGTACCTCAGCAGCAGCTGGAAGCATCTGTGAGATCTCAATGAATGCTGTCATCAGGATTGGTAGCCTCTGGGGACAACACAGAGCATGGGCCGTTATCGGGTCCAGCAGAGTATCGATATCCGTTGGCATAGCTGATGGAAATGTTAGACAGGTGTCCAACACGCAATCTTCACCGCATAGCAGGCATCGTAGAACAGGTAAGATGCAATCTTGCCAGATTGGTCTGAATGACAGGAACCACGTGGTATTAAGTTCCCGTAGACGAGCCATGCCCAAAAGCTGTACTATTCGCTCACGGCACTTTCGTTCAAGGAGAGCTTTCTCCACTTCGCTTGGAGTGATGTCTGCGAATAGGCTGGCCATAGCGTAATAGCAGGAAGAGAAATAGAATTCCGGCAACAAGTGCTAGAATTAATGGTATGCCACCAAACAACGAATGTGCAAAGTTCGGGATGATTCCGAGTATTGCCTGAAAGGTGCTAACAGACCGGAACAGATGCTCTTAAATACATGTACAATTCCGCTTGTATCAGACATGTTAAAGATACGTCCTATCATTTCCACGAAATGTATAGGGCAATTTGTATGTATTAAAGTCTGTATCTCAGCCAAAGTCCTTGCTACTTGTAGATCATAGGTTTCTTTGGCCGAGGTCAAAGGCACTGTTTGTTGTAAAAGCATGGCTTTCATTCTGCTCAAAGTATCAAATCTTATAAAAGAGACGTTCAGCGAAGGCCACAAAGGCGACTCCCTGACTGTGTCTATTGGGGCAAACAATACTTGCATACAGCAAGTGACCCTGGAGTTGACCGTTACTAGATATGGGATGCCTGGCAACATGCCGCAGCAACTCTGATCATTCAACATGAGGTAACTCCCATTCGAAAGTTGTCCAAACGTTGGATTAATCACAGCAGCTGGTGTTCCCTGCTGATGGCAAGACAAATTTGCCACAGAACCATTACAAGCCCCGTGTAAAGAAATGTTCTGACATATAAGTGAACCGCTCAGTGCACTTTTACAGTGTGTACCGCTCAAAAACACTTCACGATCCCCACTCCAACATCTATATGTATACGGTAAATCCCAAGATGTCTTAATGTATTCCTTACCCAACCTTTCATATTTGCCTGCTTGCACTTGTTTGAGGCAATACTGAAACTGAAAAGTAGTCACAGGTAATGTGATTTTGCCATGAATGAGCCATTCTGTAGCTGGTTTTTCTGCCACCCTGAATGGTAACTTTTCCAGTTTTTCAATGCTCAGCACTGTATACTTTGCTCCTCTTTGTGCCAGTTCGATCTGTCTATCAGTTAGATTGTATTCTGCAAACAGAGCCGACGTGTTGATGAAACGCCAAGGCACATAGCCCGCACGCAAAGATTGCAGCGTCCAGCTTAATAACACAATAGAACGTAATTGAGATTGGCCTTGCTGTAACATCGCCAAATCTTGTTCTAGTATGTCGATAGCAGAGGATACAATGCCATCCAATGAATATATTCTGGAGGACAAAGTTGTTAACCCATTGTCGACCACAGAGAGGGTTTTCTCTGAATTAATACGATCAAGTTCATGTATTCGTTCTGCGGCCTCCATCTGTGACCCCTTCCATGCTTCATTATAAGCAGCATAAATGCCGGCATATATGAAACGTTTTTGACGCGGTTTTCTTGGTCCAAGCAAGAATTCCCTAAGGTCTGCGTCTTCTGTAAGTAAGGATAAGTGTTGTTTCACATCCTGTAGTGTAGATTTCTGCAGCCAATCGAGGCATAATTTTCCTACACTGTATGTTGTTACTACCCCCGGATGCTGTCTTTGGACGTATCTTGGGTCTGGCCTATGAATAGTAAATCCCTGAGTTTTATTCAGGAATCTTTCCTGACAGTTGTTTGTGTCTGTGGGCCAGATCAACCATTTTCTCCAATCAGGATTAGATCTGTTGAGTTGTAGTATTTGGTCAACTGTAACCGCTGCTTGTGTTTTGTTATCACTTGCAGGTGTTGGTACAGAAGGTGTTCTCATCTCTTTGATCTTGGCTAGTCCAAGACAAGATGTTTGCTGGACAGTTTCATTCAAAAACATTATTTGTTCAGGGATGATACAGACTCTAAATAAAGCTTCTATCCCTGCACTTGCCAATCTTTAGTACCCCAGACAGTTTTTATGTCTATTGTGTCTTTCCATAAGTCGAAACCCTGTCTAGACAGTTGGGCAATAAATGTTGCAGAGTAAATCTGTTTTGTATTAGTTAACATAATTTTCAGTCCTGTTTTGTTTACATTTTTATAGTAAAACGTTTCTGGATCAGATGTATTGTAACCTGAAAAATATGGAAACTTGTTACCAAATGTTTTTGAACTACCTTGTGGTGGTGTAGGACAATGCTCCCATTGGTTAAACATAAACACATTTCTAGGGTATACAGATGTATGCAAATAATGATGACCATAGTGGTTATAGCAATACAGCTGTTCATAGTCTGATGAACCCTCTAAATATTCATTTTTAGAAAATGCAGCAGATTTTTCTAGGTCAAACATTATGTTGTTTACAGTCTCAAAGTCCCAATCATCAGAATAGGTACTGGACGAAATTAGATCACTTAATGAAATTTTAAACAAATGTGGAATGTTCAATTGCTCCGTTGGGCCAAAGATATCAAATTCTGTTTTGTCCCACACTATACCATCCTGTATAGGAACGGCTGTGATGTTCACTGTTGACAAGTCTCTTGCTTCACGATGGAAAGATTTATGAGGTTTCAAAAGTACGTTCACATCTTTTCCTTCAGTGTTCACATGGATGTATCTGCCATTTATAAGTACGCTCATAGTTGTAACCAAAGCTAGCAAAGCAGGAAAACAAATATTCCAAAAATAATCCAGAGTTCAATCCATGGGGAAACCAAATAAGCCTTTTTCAGAAAGTGAAGAAAGTCTTGTACTTGCTGCTTGAGTTTGAATGATGCTGGCGTCGTTTCAGGTTCACTCGGATCTTCTGAGAACGTATCAAAGTTAATGAAATAGCCAGAAGCAGTTCTGTCAATTGTTGGAATTGAATCAGGATTTGTCGAAATCGCTGGAACTAGTTGATTACTTGCTACATTGGTGTAGACAGGTGTATTTGGACGAACTGTTACTTGATTTTCAAGAGGGATGAGTTCCATAGCATTGTTGCTTAGTCCTTCATCTGTTACTGTTGAAGTCCCAATTGTTATCAGTCTTTCAGTCTGAACCTCTTGGATAGTAGCGAGAGGAGTGTGTCTGCTACTAGGTCGGAGTCCACGAGGCCTACTACTTAGTATTGGCCACATACTGTGGTTTGATGAGGTCGATGGACACAAATCTTTTCTCCTTTCTTTCAGCAAGGGGCGGCAGAAGTACTGTTCTTGTTCCTTGAACTTCTAGGACAGGTACTGGTTGTCTGTAAGAAGGTCCAAATTCCTTCTTGTCCACAATCTTTTCTGTGACTAGATCCCTAACTTTTGGAATCCAGACAGGCCTTGCTGGGACCGCCGGTTTTTCCCCAGTGGTGGTCGGCTGCAGGAATACGTTGCTTTGTTTCGATCTTAGTTCATTGAGTTCCTGTAAAACAGTCAAACGATCTTTGATATCAAAGGGTTTATTTTCCACCACTGTGCCTACGTGATCGAGGTCTGGTACCCACATTCTTGTCCCAAATAGGACCTCATATGGAGTGACCCCCCCTAGAGAACTTCTTGGCATATTGTTCAATGAGCGTTGGACCCCATTAAGGTATTTGACCCACCCATCACCCGAACCTAATACCCTAGCTGTTATAGACTGCTTTATGTCCCGGTTTTTCCTTTCCACAACCGAATTTCCCTCAGGATGGAATGGAGAGGAGTACCGCAATGCAACGCCCAGACTGGCCAGGGCTTCTTTGTAAGCCCGAGAGCTAAACGCAGGGCCCTGGTCAGAATGTAGCGTTTATTGCGTATGTGCCGATAAAGACTCGCAAATCTTTTATAACAGTTCGAGCGTCAGCCGAGCCCTGAGGCCATATCCATAGGAACCTAGAGCATGAATCCACTGCAACCATGATATATTTATAGTTACTGTCCCTTTGCAAGGGACCGCAGTGGTCCAGGAAAACACAAGCTAATGGTTTGTCTGAAATTAACAAGGGTGTCTGCGCAGGAGCGTTTCACTGTGGAGACTTTCATCTGTTGGCATATATCACATTCTAAAACATAGTTCTTTGTTTGTTTCCGAATGCCAGGCCACCAATATCTTTGCTTGAGTAAAGATACTGTTGCAGAAACACCTGCATGGGCAGAAGCTATCCCTCGTGTGCTGCTAGGATTAGTTATAATCTACGTTCCTTGTTTGGAATTACCCTATCCCCCACTCCAGGGATTCGAAGCAAAGGAACGCTGATTCGCATCAATTACATAAGAGTAATTGAGTGGAAACTTTTTGGTAACGCTGTACTACTGCCTTTGCTTGTAGCATTGACAGCCAACATTATCTCACTGTCTATTTTTGTTTTTGAACGAGTGATCGCAGCTACGGATGCCGTCTGAACAGCCCCTTTGTGGCTTCGTCAGCCAATGAATTCCTGCAACGTGAACGCCATCACGTTGATGACTCAGTGTGTGGATCACGTGAGCCTTTGGTAGTTCGTTTTTCAACTGAACTACTTGTTCCCAAAGCGTTTTGTGCTTTATTGTGCCACCTTTCGCATCTTTGAACCCATTTTCAAGCCAGTTTTGTATATATTCATTATATGACTGAACACAGTAAAAGGAATCGCACACTATTAGTGTGGGGAATTCTCGATCTGTACTTTCAAGTGCCAGTTTGAATGCTTGTAGTTCAGCTCGCTGAGCTGTATAATCTCCTAGAGATTGAGTTTTTGTGACCATAGGTCTGAAGATGCCATCTCGCATGCGACCTTTAACTATTGCACACGCTGCACTGTAAGCTTGCTTACTCCCTGTTGCGGGTTGTGCGGATCCGTCAGTGTAAATTATGAATTCGTACTGATTGAGAGGCAGAATTTCAGTAGGCAGAGGACATTCTTGTTCATATTGCAGGAATGCCTGTGTTTTTAAATCGGGATCAAAAACATATTCAACATCTGTTGCAGCAAGAGAATTAACCCATTGTATCCATCTTGGATGTAATGCTTTAGCATTTGGAATGCTTGCTTATGTGACCGCTTCTAAAGCTGGTACCGGGGTTACGACAATAATACGTTTCCCTTGGGCTAGGGCTCTTTCTTTTGCTACAGCGGTTTGAACTGCTGTCAGAATTTTTTCAGTTGAAGTGAAGCGCATTTCCGCTTGTGTATACAAATGAGATTTGTATGCGATTAGTATTTTTTCACCCTCGTTAAATGTTAAGTAGGTGAATCCGCATTGACCCGAAATTATTCGGATCACCAGGTTGCGTTGACTTACGCGTGTTTGTAAGTGATTTGTTGCTAACATGTTAGCCTGGAGTGAACGCAAGATTTCTGTGTGTTCCTGTGTCCAATTTCTGATTGTAAAATCAGGTTTGATTAATGCGTAGAGAGGTTTAACCCTTTCTGCGTAATTTAGAATGTATGTTCTTCCAAAATTTAGGAAACCCAGGATGGATTGTAAGTTTTTAGCATTTTTGGAGGTTGGAGCAGCGCACATTTCTCTAGAAAGTTAGCTTCCAAGCTCTTGCCTTCACTTGAAAGCTCATATCCTAGAAATAGGACATTGAGATGGGCAATTCGGGACTTTTTAAAGTTGAATTTGTAGCCCTCAGAGGCGAAGCCCAGAATAATGGTGCTCACCCTGTTCAAGTGTTTGTCCAGGTCATCGTCTGTCAGATAAATATCATCGACATAGGACAATGCCTCATTGTCATAGATTTGTAGTAACTCCGTTACCCTCGCTGAGAATAAACCTGGGCTGTTCTTGAACCCTTGTGGGAGTCGACAAAATTGACGCTGGGTCCCCATTATGGAGAAAGCTGTTAAGTACCTGCTTTCAGGTGCTATGTTTTGACAAAAGAAACCATTTGAGATATCTAATGTGGTTTTATATTTTTTACGCACAATGTTATTCATTAATGCTGTGCTATGTGCATTTTGCACTGCAAATGTTTTAGAACAAGTGTTTAAGTGTCTGTAGTCCAAAACTAGACGATATGAATTGTCTGGTTTGGAGACAGGAAACAAAGGATTGTTCATTGAGGAGGTGCATGTTTCAATCACCCGTTGGTATTCAAGTTGATCTAAGATCTCCCTGACCTGTTTTTTAGCTTCTTGCTTTATTGGGTACTGCCTCTGTGCAGTTGGTTCATGTTTCAGATGTATTTTATGGTGAGGTGAGTCCTCATCCCATCCTACATGATTTTTATATAATGCTGGGGCCTGGGCTACTGCCCATTTCCTGGCATATGTATATTTTAGGTGAATTGGAATATGGTTGGAGAAGGCAGGCATAATAATGTCCTCGCCGTGTGGGCACTCCCTGACAAATTATTGTGGCCAGTCTTTTTTCTGCTAGAAGTATGTCATAGCCCCTTGATAGTCTTTCCCAAAAAAGTGCTTTCACCTGTCTAGGTATGTCTCCCTCCATCCGCAGTGTTATTTCATATAACTTTTGTGGAGTACTAACCCTGGTGTCTACAGTCTCAACTGTAACGTACTCATTCAAGTCCACTATCTCCAGAAGTTCCTTCAGGTTCTGGCGAGCTATTGTGACTTTTGCTGCACTGTCCAGCATTGTCTGAGCCCATTCTCCGTTCCTGAGTTGTGTTCTCAGTAGCCTTGGCATGTCTGATCTTTAGACACGCTACTTTCTTTTTGGAGAATTGAGGTTTTGATTTGTTTTTTGGAGCGTGTTTGTCTTCCTTGGATTTCACGCGTTCTTCTCTATGTTCTGATCGTCCTCTTCTTTCCGAAGTCTGTGACGAGATCTGAAAGGTACGAGAGGAACGTGTATTAGTATCTTGATACCTGTCAGATTTTTTCAAATTATCCCTATTCCTGCGGTTATACCTCCTTTCAGAGGGCTCCTTTTGAGGAGACCTACCTCGGGATTGAGAACGTTTCTCGTTTGAATTTTGTTTGTTAGTCTCCCACTTCTTTTTAGAAGATGTAGGAGTTTGTTTAATAGAGTCCTTCTCAGGACTTTCAGATAGTTTTGGCTTCACTGGTCTTCCACCCAAACTATCTCTGCCTAATTCTGCATAAGATTGTTCAATTATTCTGGGTAGCTCAGTCTGATGTTCTGTAACATCAAATTCCCTTAATTTTTGGCGGATCGCCACTGCTGCTGCCTCCCCTTTAATATTAGATAATATTATTGTTGAGACCTGGTCGAAATTCTTCAGTAATTTCATACCTAAATTCAGAGCAGGCTCTGCCCCGTATTCGTTTTGAATTTGTTTCAGGACATCAGGTATTACCGCAATTGACGGAATGCCATGTGTTTTAGTATAGATGGCAGCAAAGACTGAGCCCCAAGTGGTGCAGTCTTCCAGTTGTGGTGTGATCCCCATCGGTAAACAGATGGTTAGGATTCTGTGTTTCTCATACGGGCTAGTATTTGGAAATACTGCTTCGTTTTGAGTAATTTTTGAGCTATCCAGAATGGAATTTGCTCACGTTTTGTGGGCATTTTACCCATGACTGCGTATAGAGTCTGTGGTGTAATTATTAGTGTATTCCCCTGTTGAGGAGTTTGATTTGGAAGTGTCAGTGGTGGTTGGACTTTGAAAGTCCGCATGACATATTGGACTAGTTGTCTATAGATTTTTATTAACTCTGTGAGTTGAGTAAGTAGTTCCTCATCTGACATTATTTCAAGTTCAGGATGAGGTGTGTAGCCGGCTAGAATCGGCCATGTTGCTCCTGGTCTACCTAGTGGACCGAGCCTGGTAATGTTTCTGTGATGTTTTAGGGCGCCTTTAAACCAGAGCTGATGCTCCTGGTATGTTAATGGAATTTCAATATCCTCGAAAGGAATATATTCCTCTGGAGGATCATCTTCTTTGTAGAAGTGAAACAGTTTTGTTACTGAACTTGATTCAGGAAATATTACCCATGAATAGAATACCTCTGTCTGAAAGGATTCGTGTACCTCTATCACGAAAACTGCTCTACCACCTCTTGGTGGTAGGCCATGTTTTATAAGTTTTAGAGTGATGGCTCTTCTTAAGTTTGGATAGATGTCTATAACACCCTCCTCGGTTCCATCTAAACCTGTAATGTTTAAAGCTCTTAAAGCTGGCTGACCCGCAACGTCACCGTTGTCGGAGTCAGGCATTTTGTTTTTTGAAAAATGTAGAACAAGTTTCAAGGAAACAAAGATAAGGTGCACAATATTTTGGAACAGTGTATCCTTCAACGTTGAGCAAACCAAACAGCTAATATATAGGGTGCTTCCCTATGTAGCCGTGGCGGATACTTAACCCTGCCCACTCCAGATGTCTTTTGGAGTATATGGGTAGGGGTCTCTGAGAGAAAAAGCACGGCTGAGTTACTCAGTATCTAGCGTTAAATTACCGCCTTACCAAACCGTTGGGCGCTATGTAGTGTAGCTCCTATTTCCCTAATAGGCTCTGCGCATTGGAATAATATACCCTATAGGTTTGACATAGGACTAAGGTCAGTATGTCCCTATCGAGTATATTAAACTTAATTACTTGTGCCAGCTAGCTCAGAGGCCACTAGAAACTCCTTGATTAACAAGAAGGAGTAGTTTCTGGCAGCCGCAAAACATGACAACTTTGTTTCCCTTTTAGAATCAGAACGTGTCCCAGAGTCGTGGAAACAATAGATAACCCTTTCACTCAGCTCAATCGTGCATGCTTAGTTTTCCTCAAAGTTACACAGGAAGAATAGACGGGCGTTTCAATAAAAGATTTATTGAACAGTCTTGTTTCTCTTGTAAGTAATATGTGCTGTTACGATCACAAGGCAGTATGCAAGATAAATAATGTACATCGTAAGCAGTAGAAATAAATAATACTGCGCTAGCATGATCTTTAGTAGATATTCATTTACATAAATAACATAGACCAAAAATGCGAGTACTCATACGATGCGTTTCTAAGCTAGTTCTACCCCAATGTACCTAACCTAACCTAGGTGTAGGGAGAGGTATGAAGTAGGTGGAGTATTCCTTACTATGGTATTGTCATAGGGTTTCTGCACATACACAGAGCTATGCACAGGATAATAGGACCCCGGAATACAGTGGTTTGCCTACCATATACCGTAGCACCCAAAACCCCAACCCAACTAGCTTAGCATCCCATTAGTACCAAAGCACCAATGATTGGACAACCCAGAACACGGTATCTTTATCTCAGGACTCGCAGAAGCAAGAACACTCTTTCGTCACTCACTCGTACTTGTCCACAAAGCGCGTATGAAGAGACACAGGGTAGATTAAAATATTTATTTCAACTTACGTGCTCTAAGGTACAGTACACGTGTCAGCACTAATAGCATAATGCATATGAATAATATAATGAGCATGGTTACAATTCCATAGAATACAAACGGGGAAAGCATTTCATAACTCAGTGGATAAATGTCTAAATAACATTACCACCCTCCCCGTGCAGTAAGATAGTTTATTATAAAAATAGAAGACCTCTGGGCCTTGACCAGCGAACCCCCACACCCCGGTCCCCAGATGCAGAACCACATCAGCAGACAACCACAGCTCCTCTCCCTGGAAAGGATTCCTCCAAGTGTAGTAAGCGCCAGTAAAACCGCAGTATTAAAGACACACAAAGGTTCTATGTCATTTGCGCCTAATGTTATGTCTGGGTGCGCGAGACTGGCCATATCAGGAAGAACCGAAATACATTGTTATGCGACCTTGTACATGTTGTGCAGTCTGAGCCCAAATCGAACAAGAGAAAAGGTGAAAGACAGAAAGTGCAGACAGCGCAAAAGAACTTGGCAAGAGCAAAGGGCGAGGAGCCCTGGCTCAGTGTAACGCGCGCAAAGAAAAGCAACATGGCAGCTAGGCCTAGGCCAACATAACAAGGCAGGCAACAAACCACAAGACACCCTCCCCTGGTCAGTCCGGCGGCCAAGACAGAGGTCCAATAGAGAAAAACACATCCAGTTGAGCACAGGGAGCGCCCACACGGCGAAGGACAGGTCAATCCATGAAAGTGTAAGTGCAGAAAAAAGCCATACCCTCCAAGAGGACATCATTGGAATCGTCAAAAAACATAGATGCCATCCAATCCATGAGATCAAAGAGCAGGAATGCTCCTCAGCAGAGGGAGCATCCAAAAGCAATGCGGGACAACTTGCGTGATAAACGAAACAGCTTTGTTGTAGGAGATCCTGGGCAGCCGCCCAGATATCCCATTGCGCCAAAATCCCCAGTGCAGCCGCACGCGCCATACAGCCGGCAACGGAACAGTCCTGCTCATGGGCCTCTAAGGGACCCATCAACTGAACAAAATCCGGAACAGACAATGACGAATTGGAGAGGCAATAATCCAAAGTCCAGGTGAAAGGACAGCGGACACAAGTCATTACAGGTTGCACGCAAGTGAAATACGCAAAGCGAAAAGAAAGAGTATATGACACACTCAGTGTCGCCAATGGCAAGACTCCAAAACCAGCCAAAGGCGCTCACGGAGCAGCTGGAGGCGGTCCGGATCAAGCAGGTCCCATCGGGGAGCAGCCATTGCGCAGAAAACAAATTAATAGCAGGACACCAGCCGCCAAAGCGATGATCAACGGGAAACCGCCAAAGACGCTAGAAAAATAGAATGAATAAATGCCGGGATGACACCAAAAATAGTTTGGAAGGAGGACACCAAACCAGACCCCACGACCTTAAAAAAGTGTACCAGACCCTCAGTGTTAGATGCGTTAAAAATGCGATGAATTAACTCCCAAAATGTTGGGGGAGATTAGTGTTCAAAAGGGCCTGTATTTCACTGTGGGTACTCGCCACCTGGAGAATGAATGTCTCCCGGGCGGACGTGAGCATAACTTCCTCGTTCAATAATAGTGCCTTTATTCTGCTCAGTCTATTGAAATCTGCCTCCATGGTAGGGATGGAAGGCCAAATAGAGATATCAACCTTGCCATGAGGGGGAGGAAAAAGCACATTTTTGCAGCAGACAACCCTGTGCGAAACTGTTACAATGTAAGGAATGCCAGCCTGCAGGCCACAACAGTGTTCGTTATTTAAAAGTAAATAGCTACCATTGGAAAGGAGAGTGAAAGTAGGAGGAATAACAGGAGCAGGAATACCTTTCAGCACACAAGCAAGATTAGGAGCGGAAACGCTACATGAGCCATGCAATTTAATGTGTTTACAAATAAGCGAATGACCCATAGTTGAGTCGCAGGACTCCCCCGTGAGAAAAACCTCCTTGCCGTCCCGAAGGCATTTATACATGAAAGGCAAGGACCAGAGTTCATGCAGGAAAGCACTGCCCAAGGGCTGGTAACGGCCCACAGGATAATGTTTCATGCACGAGTCAAATTCAAATAAGGAAAAAGGTAAAGCGATAACCCCATGAACTAGCCACACAGCAGAATCGAGTTCTGCAACAGAGAACGGCAAAGGATCCATCTTTTCGATATGTAATAAGGTGTAAGTTGCATCTTTCATGGACATGAATTGCTGTTTGTCGGTTAAATTAAAAGGTAGAAACAAGGCAGAGGTGTTCAAAAATGCCAAGGAACTTTACCTAACTTGAGCGTTTGTAAAGTCCATGCAAACTGCATAACTGAACGCAATTGATTCTGACCATGATATAACACAGAAACATCATCTTGTACAATATCAACAACAGAGGACACAATATTCTCTAAAGTATAAATGCGAGAAGACAGGGTATTAATACTATTGTCAACAACAGCAAGCACCTTTTCCAAATTTGCTTGATCTATTTCCCGAAGACGGGAAGCAGCTTCAATTTGTGACAGCTTCCAGAGTTCATTATACGTTTCATAAATGAATCTCTTAGGTCGGGGACCACGAGGTCCCAAAACAAAGTCGGACAGATCAATAGTGCCTGAAAGGAGGGACAAATGTTGTTTAACAGAATCAAGGGACGAATGTTGTAGCCATTGTTTGCATAATTTACCAACAGAATATGTAGTGACAGTACGGGAAGCAGTAAATCTCGGATCAGGCCTATCCTGTGTGTAGCCAGTACCTGAGTCGTGAAAACGCATTTGGCATGCATTAGATGATATAGGCCATACCAACCAGGGTGACAGATCGATTTCGGAAACATTAAACAAATTATTCTGTAACAGAGCCTGTAGGGTCGCCAGGGACAGGTTAAGACGTGAGCTATCATTGGGAAAACTCGACAGGGATGGAATTGAGGGCGTGTTTAATTGTTTAGTGGTAGCTAAGCCCCAACACGTAGTCTGATAAATAGAATCATTTAGGAACATTATTTGGGTAGGGATAAGGCAAGCACGGTGCAATGCCTCGGTTCCTTGTACCTGCCATGGCTTGGAACCCCAAATAGATTTCAAATCTACTGTATCCTCCCAGTACTCATAACCACCCACTGCTAGGGCACTTAAAAAGGAACCCGAATAAAGCAATTTGGTGTGTGTTAACATAACTTTCTGAGTTGACGTGGTATTTAGTCTAAAATAATAGGATGCGGGGTTTGACCGATTAAAATCAGTAAAATAGGTAAACTTATTTCGAAGAGTTTGTGAGCTACCTGGCAAGGGGTTTGGACAATGTTCCCATTGGGTGTAGTTAACAGAACTACGCAGGGCACTTGGCTTATGGAAAAAATGATTACCCCAATGTTGGTAACAATACAAATCGGCATAATTCGCAGAATTCATATATAAATCTTCAGCATTAAAAGATGCATAATATTTTAAATCGGCAAACAATGCTTCAACGGCATGCACATCCCAATCATCAGAATGAATGTTATTTTTTACTACATCACCCATTGAAACACGAAGGACATTAGGTACATTAATAATTTCCGTCGGACCATGGATTTGATAGTTCACTGCATCCCATACGATGCCATCAGCAACTGGAAAAGCTGAAATGTTCACAAATGTGTGGTCACGCTTCATGATGTGAGACGAGGAATGAGGAGCCAAAGTTCCAGAAACATAGTCTACAGCAGAGCGTTCAGGTAAATAGTGACCATTGATTAGTAGAAAAAACACTGTGACAAAGCCAATGGACATGAACAAAAAAATCAAGAAAAGTACCAACCAGATGTATGTCCAGGGTGGAATCAAAAAATTGTCTCTAAACCAGGATACAAAAATACTGAACTTGGATGGGACTTTTGAAGAAGTGGAATCCGAATCAAAGGAATAACGAGTCGGGCCAAGTGGCGTTGTTGGTTGATGCGCCACCGATTCAGATGCAGGATAGGTATACTCGTCCTCGTCGATGTTGGTGGAGAGTTGGGGATCAATTATAGTTTCAGGCAAAGGAGAGGATTCAGGCAAATCAACCATCTCAATTACAGCATCAGCGACCGTTCGTGTAGATGGGCCACGAACATATGTCCGATAAATGGCAGGACAAGAGACCGCTGGTGTGACACTATTCAGGATCGGCCAGGCGCTGTAGCTTGACATTTTCCACTGAGATGTATCTGTTCTCCTTGCGACCAGGAAGCGGTGGTAAAATGACTGTACGTGTTCCCTTCAAGCCCAGAACTGGAACCGGTGCACGAAAAGAGGGGCCGAATTCTTTTTGTTTTCAACCTTCTCTCGAACCAGTTCTCCAACCTTTGGAAGCCAGCCGGCTACCGGAATCTGCAACGCAGGATCTGTGGTTGAAGGCAAATGTGTAGTTGCAAGTTTGTCTCGGGCTTCTTGTAAGTCCTGTAACATAGCAGAATGATTATCTACATCAAACTTGGCGGATTGCGCCGCGATGTCTGGACCCTCAAGGTCAGGCACAAACATTCTTATGCCAAAGAGCATTTCGTATGGGGTCCGCCCACCCAGAGGTCTTCTAGGGAGATTATTAAGTGCACGCTGAACGGTATACAAGTGGGCCAGCCAGTTCCTGCCAGTACCTATAACTCTAGCTGTTAAGGATTGCTTTAAGTCACGGTTCATTCGTTCAACGATAGAGTTGCCCTCAGGCCTATACGGAGACGAAAATTTCACCCGCACCCCAAGCGAAGCCATTGCATCCTTGTAAGCCCTATAGGCAAACGCCAGACCTTGGTCCGAATGGAAGGTGCCGCATGCGAAAATTCCCACAAAGACACGCAAATCCCTGATTACATTTCGAGCGTCAGCACTACGTTGTGGCCAGACCCAGAGGAACCGTGTGCACGAGTCCACTGCTAATAAGATGTATTTATAGGCAGTGTCTGATGAGAATGGACCGCAGTGATCCAAGTAAACACACCCAAAGGGTCTGTTAGCAATGCAGAGCGGGGTCTGTGGAGGGCGTGTTACCGTGGAAGGCTTAATCTGTTGACAAACGTCGCGGGAAAGCACAAAAGCACGGGTGTCTTTATACAATCCACACCACCAATAACGCTGCTGCAAGATGGAAACTGTAGCTGACACACCTGCATGAGCAGAAGCCATGCCTTCGTGTGCAGCTGATATCAAGGCACTCCTGCGGTCCGCGTTGGGGATCAGCCGATCTCCAACGTCAGGTATTGTTACATAAGGAACCTGTTCGGGACTTAACTTGTAAGAATACTTGGAAGGAAAACCTGTAGGGTAATTAACACCTTCCTTTGTTGCAGCAATAGCTGCTAGAATAACAGAGTCAATTTTAGACATGGACCTGGTAACCGCTGCTACTGAACACGTGACTACTGCCGAACGGGCAGCTTCATCTGCCAGATCGTTACCAATAGCGTGTGCGCCCACCCGCTGATGGCCTAAGGTGTGAACCATCTGTGTGAGGGGCAGACATTGTTGCAATTCTGCCACTCGAACCCAAAGCATTTTATGCTTAATTGTGCTCCCTTTTGCGTCCTTGTAGTCATTTTTCGACCAGAAAAACAGATTGTCATTGTAAGATTGTACACAGTAGAATGAATCACATACAATAAGAGTTGTCTCATCCTGAGAAGCGAACTCAAGTGCAAGTAGCAATGCATGCAGCTCGGCCAATTGTGCAGTACTATCTCCAAGTGTGCGAGTGTGCACTACAGAGGATTTGAACGTTCCATTTACAAAGGAACCCGCAACAATAGCACATGCAGCTGAATAAGCGTGCTTGGACCCAGTGGCCGGTTGCGCCGAACCATCTGTGTAGATCACACATTTGTAATCCTCAAGCGGCAATATAAACAGAGGAGGAGGATGAACTAATTCATACTGTAAGAACTCCTGAGTCTGAAGAGAAGAATCGAAAATAAAGGTGACGTCTGATGACGTCAAGGATGTAGCCCATTGTATCCAACGGGGATGCATTGCTTTTGAGTTCGGTACACTTGCCTTTGTTACTGCCTCTAGGGCAGGACAGGGTGTTACCACCAGAATTCGCTTTCCCTGTGCCAGTGCGCGTTCTTTTAGAATCGCCATTTGCACTGCAGTTAGAACTTTTTCAACAGATGTAAAGCGCAATTCAGCGGAAGTGTACAGATGCGACTTGTATGCGATGGGCACCGTATCACCTTCATTAAAGGTTAAGTACGTGAATCCCACCGCCCCGGAATTATTCTAATCACCAGGTTTGTGTGGTTATCACGAGTCAAAAGATATTTAGACTCCAATAGGTCTGTCTGCAAAGATTGCAGAATCAAGGTATGCTCAGGCAGCCAGCAAGACCTCGAATAAGTAGGTTGTATCAAAGCATACAAAGGCTTGATACGCTGGGCATATTCGGGAATGTAAGTACGCCCAAAATTCAGAAAACCCAGCAAAGACTGAAGTTTCTTCAGAGTATTTGGGGGGCACAAATGTGCACATTTTTCCAAGAAATGGGGGGCTAAGCCCTTACCTTCGTTGTTGAGCTCATAGCCCAAGATCAGAACGGTAAATTCAGCAATGTGTGACTTAGCAAAGTTAAATTTGTAACCCTGCTCCGCAAATTCAAGAATAATGCGGTCCACACGGGACAGATGCGGAAATAATTCGTCGTCCGTCAGATAAATGTCATCAACGTACGAACATGCATCTTGGTCTATGCTGTCTAGCAAAGAGACAACACGGGCGGCGAATACACCCGGACTATTTTTGTAGCCCATGGGTAAACGCCGGAACTGGAATAATTTACCACCGGATGTGAATGCGGTCCATTGACCACTCTCCGGGGCTAGGTTGTGCGTGTAGAAACCGTTTGAAAGGTCAAGTGTCGTTTTATATTTCTTACGAACAAGACTGTCTACAAGCGCAGAACTGTGTGTATTCTGCACCGCAAAGTTCCGACAATGAGAATTTAAATGCCGGTAATCCAAAACTAAGCGGTACGATCCATCGGGTTTAGAAACCACGAATAGGGGATTGTTCATAGGTGATACGCATGGTTCGATTACTCCCTGATATTCCAACTGTGTCAGAATTTCGGAGACGGGGCCTTTTGCCTGCCGTTTGATGGGATATTGGGGTTGTGGCTGCGGTAGTGACCGCAAAGGTATTGCATGGGGAGGTGATTCTACATCCCATCCCACATGGTTGCGGTATAACGCTGGAGCCAGGTACACAGCCCACTCAGCTGCAAGTGCTTCAGCTTTGACTTTTGGGACATGCCTTGAAAAGCTTGGAAGGATTACCTCCTCTCCTTCATGTGCAGCGAGAACGAATGGGGGTGGCCAATCCACCTCTGCTAACAAAATGTCATATGAAGAGGTTAGATTTTCCCAAAAAATCCCTGTTATTTCACGCGGTATATCACCTTCAATTTGGATGACTATGTTGTACAGTCTGTCAGGGGTGCCACTCTGGTGTCAGCTGTCTCTACAGTAACGAATGTTTCAGTTGCTGTCGCCTCCATATGAGGACGTAGCGCCTCCCGCACTATGGTAACTTCCGCGGCGCTGTCTAGGAGGGTCACTGCCCACGTCCAATTCAGGAGTCTCGTTCTCACGGTCTGTGGCATATTTCGCTGTTACAGCGGCAACTTCTTTCTTCTGAAATTGCGGTCGAGAAAGGTGAAAGTCTTCTGCTTTCCCTCTGACTTGTTGTCGAGGTTGGTCTCGCTCCTGGGGAGCCTCTCGGCCCCTTCCTCTATCTTGCCGTCCTCCTCCACCAGCCTGTGACGACGTCTGGGCCTGTGAAGAACGAGGAGAACGCGTATCAGAGCTCTGAAACCTTTCTGGTGATTTAATTCTCGACCTATCACGTAAATCATAAGTACGTTCAGAAGAAACCGAAACTGGGGAAGCGCCTCTCGACCCCGGCTTCTTTTGTTGCTTACCCTGTTTTTTCTGTCTCCAACTCTTTTTAGTGAAGACTGGTCTATCATCTTTCTCAGATGTACTTTTTGTTTGTGTAATTTGTGGTTGCGATTGAGTTTGCATTTTTACAAAAGGCTTGTTGCCTAGGCTATTTCTTCCAATTGTTTTATAAGCCCGGGCTATAATTTTCGGTAATTCGCGAGGCCTGTCCAACTCTGGGACCAAAGCCAAAGCATTCGCTACTTGAAAGTTCATAGCATCGCCCTTGACATTTCCAAGGATCAGCTCAGCTACTACATCAAACACTCCCACTAGTCTCATCCCTAATTCCACAGCCGCTTCAGGGCCATGCTCGTCCTGTACTTTTTTAATTACAGAGGGTAGAACCGTCATGGAAGGAGTACCAAAACATTTTGAATAAACTGCTGCGAATACCTTACCCCAGTTTTCACATGATGTCAAATCGGGGATTAAGTCTTTTGGCAAACTTATCGTAAGGATGCGGTGTTTATCCACTGGGGATGTATGTGGAAACACCGCTTCTATCTGATCAAACTTTTCTGCAAGCCAGTAAGGATAATCGTCCTTATTTTGTGGACGTTTGCCCATCACAGAATTTACCATGACAGGACTTATGGTCACTCCGGCTGCAACAGCTGGTTGGCCAGCGACTATAGGAGCAGCTCCATGGAGACTACCTGTAACGTATGTCACTAAGGCTCTATGCACTCGCACCAGTTCGGTATGCATAGTGCGCAGATCCGCAATCGATAAAGCCAGATAATTTGGATGCGGGGTATACCCGGCCAATACAGGCCAAGTGGCCCCCTCAATGGATAAGGGGCCTAAACAAACTGCGGTAGTTGGTTGTGGGAGGGCGCCATTAAACCAAACACGGTGCTGCCAAGCCGTGAGAGGCACTTCAAGATTAGTATAGGGTCGATAGGCAGCAGGAATAGCGGTGGGTTTATATTCATGAAACAGCTTATCACCTGCATCCACCGCCTCAAAAGTGATCCAAGTGTAAAACACTTCAAAGTGATAAGCCGGATCGGCTTGAACCACAAAGACCAACTCGACCCCAGCATTGGGCACTCCGTATACACCTAGGTGTTCTCGGAGTGGTCCTCGGCTATGTGCAGCTATCGCCACACCAGCCATAACTAAACAATTGTATTCGACAACCTAACAGGGAGCACAAAATGGGTTATTTATGTAACCTTTTTAATAACTTCAAGCTTGAAAGAACCTATAAAACGTTCAATATAGGAGGTATCACCGTCACTTGCGCCTCCGGAAGCGTACGTGAGGGTTTTGTGGACAAGCACAAGTACTACTCAAGCATCTCGCAGATAAGCTGCCCCACGTCATAGGGTTTCTGCACATACACAGAGCTATGCACAGGATAATAGGACCCCGGAATACAGTGGTTTGCCTACCATATACCGTAGCACCCAAAACCCCAACCCAACTAGCTTAGCATCCCATTAGTACCAAAGCACCAATGATTGGACAACCCAGAACACGGTATCTTTATCTCAGGACTCGCAGAAGCAAGAACACTCTTTCGTCACTCACTCGTACTTGTCCACAATGCGCGTATGAAGAGACACAGGGTAGATTAAAATATTTATTTCAACTTACGTGCTCTAAGGTACAGTACACGTGTCAGCACTAATAGCATAATGCATATGAATAATATAAGCAGCATGGTTACAATTCCATAGAATACAAACGGGAAAGCATTTCATAACTCAGTGGATAAATGTCTAAATAACATTACCACCCTCCCCGTGCAGTAAGATAGTTTATTATAAAAATAGAAGACCTCTGGGCTTTGACCAGCGAACCCCCATACCTCGGTCTCCAGATGCAGAACTACATCGGCAGACAATCACAGCTCTTCTCCCTGGAAAGGATTCCTCCAAGTGTAGTAAGCGCCAGTAAAACCGCAGTATTAAAGACACACAAAGGTTCATGTCATTTGCGCCTAATGTTATGTCTGGGTGCGCGAGACTGGCCATATCAGGAAGAACCGAAATACATTGTTATGCGACCTTGTACATGTTGTGCAGTCTGAGCCCAAATCGAACAAGAGAAAAGGTGAAAGACAGAAAGTGCAGACAGCGCAAAAGAACTTGGCAAGAGCAAAGGGCGAGGGAGCCCTGGCTCAGTGTAACGCGCGCAAAGAAAAGCAACATGGCAGCTAGGCCTAGGCCAACATAACAAGGCAGGCAACAAACCACAAGACAGTATACTAAGAGTATGTTAAGCCTAGTATGCCTAGTATGCCAAGAGTCCCTCTAGGTTTCTAGTCAGCTCCATACCTTAAGAATAAGAGAGGTGGGAATCTCTTGCCAGACTCGAACTCCAACACCCCGCGAGGGAAGTCAGATCACTGGAAGCTGGACTCTCTGCGTGCAGGGATGACAGCGTCTTCTCAGTGCGTCAGGCCGGGAAACGGGCTCCTCTGAAGTCGAGGTCTCCTCTAGTTTACAAGGGCTAGGGAAGGTATATTTATACCTGAGAAGTACCTCAGAATGTTAGCATTGACGTGAATCGGACAGCGGAAGACGTCATGAATGAACCCCTAAGGTATAACGGTTCATGCATAATAGATGAGTCCTTGAAGAAATCAATAGTCCTGTGCTAGGGAAACTCCCGAAGCCTAGGGGTCTGTTCTTCAAGAACTCGTTGTGACGTTAGGGTGGACGGATGTCGGAGACCATGCCTGTATTTGGAGTGCACGGTTTAATGCCTAAATAAGGACTGGGATTTTATGCCTATATAAGGGCAGGACAAATTGTGCCTATATAAGGACATGATAGAGGAAAGCCCGTGTATGGACACCCTAAGAGGAATACAACAGGTTAGGGTTGTCATGTTCGATAGTTGCCTGAACGTATTGGCTCTGTGGTAAGAGGAGTTCATAGTGGCACTGTGAGCTAGCTGGTATACAGGAGAACATATCCGGTGGGGGTGTCTGGAATCAGTCTGGACACCAGTCCCACAGTTTATGTTGTCTAAACATGCAGATCCTATATAGATTTGTAGGAACTACACAACATGGCGCCGCCAACATTGGTTTGGCTCTTTTTTAACGGTCAAATCTGAGTAGTTCAGTCGTGCTTTCTCAGAGACCCCTACTCACATCTATTGAGAGACGTCTGGACTGGTGAGGGAAAAATCTGCCACATCATATGTATCGGCTGTAGGTTTATTCAAGCTTGAAGGATTGTTGTTCCTTTCATTGTGCATAAAACCTTATCTCATTGGCCTTGAAACTCTTTTCAACAATGTCTGTCAAAGATGACGCAGCTGCAGCACTAAATGCAAATGCAGCGAAGGAAGGAGAACAGGAAGGTGTTATAAATATTTCAGAAAATGTCCGAAGTGCACTTTGTTTAAAATTAACAGAGGTTGGAGTCTCAGCATTAGGTGGGACTGTAACATTCGTGATTGAGGCACACGAATCATTCAGGATGGAGGTATTCTATTCATGGGTTAAATTCCCACCTGCAGACGTACGCACAAAAACATTTCATTCTTACACTCCGGATGAAATACCAGATGAATACTGTCTGTATGAGGACATAGAAGTTCCGCTCATGTACCAAGAGCATATAAATTGGTTTAAAGGCACCTTTCCACACATCACAGAAAAAGTGAGACTCAGTCCGCTCAGCAGAGATGGAGCAAGTATGTCGGTCCTAGTGGCTTATACACCGCATCCAAATGTTGACACATTGCCAATAGCAGACCTAAGTCCACTTCACAAAGAAATAATACAACTTAATAGAAACTTGACACAATTTGTGATGAGAACCATCACACTTCAACCAACTAAAATCACACCAGCAGGTCAGCTACAAGGGACTGCAACTAAAAGTACCCCACAAACACTGAACACAGTTATGGGAAGAATACCCACTAAGCGTGAGCAAACGCCATTCTGGATAGCACTGAAAATTACACAGTTAGAGGCAGTGTTTCCACACACAGGCCCACAAGAAAAACACAGAATACTGACAATTTGCTTGCCATTGGGGATAGCTCCCCCCATAGAAGACTGTACCTCTTGGGGTACAGTTTTCGCTGCCATCTATACCAGAACGCATGGTATCCCTTCAATAGCAGTGATACCAGAAATATTAAGACAAATACAGAATGAGTATGGAGCAGAACCTGCTCTGAACTTGGGGATAAAATTACTAGGCAATTTTTCCCAGGTATCCACGATTATGTTAGCAAACATAAAAGCGGAGGCAGCAGCGGCGGCTATACGCCAGCGCTTGAGGGAATGCACTCCTGCACAACAGGAGCAAGAATTACCTAAAATTATCGAAGATACGTACACCAAATTAGGTAGAGATAATTTGGGAGCTAGAGCTACAAAACCACAAGTGGTGGGAAGTCCTGAAAAGGACACAGGCAAGCAAACACCGGATTCTTCATAGAAGAGAGAGATAATAAAAAACAAACAAATAGACAGAATAGCTAACAGTCATGGGGTAGGTCCCCTCAGCAGGAGCCCTCCGAAAGGAGTTATAACCTTAGAAATCATGATAACATTAAAAAACCTGACAGGCATCAGGATACTGATACACATTCCTCTTGTTCCTTTTAGGGTTCATCAAAAAACTCAGAGAGGGAAGGACGGTCAGAACACAGATCAGAAGAGCGAACAAAGGCAAGAGACAAGCATCACAGTTCAGACTATAATATCAAAAAAGAAGATAAAACAAAATCAAAACCTCAATTTAAAAAGAAGATGGTAGCAGGCCTTAAAGTAAGAAATGCCTAGGCTACTGAGGACTCAGCTTCTGAATGGGGAATGGGCCCTGATGATGCTAGACAGTGCAGCAGAAGTAACAATAGCTCGCCAGAACATGATGGAATTTCTGGTGACAGCCGTGTTAAATGAACATATCACGGTGGAAACACCTGATACTAGGGTAAGTGTCCCACACCAGTTATACGAAATAACACTCCATATGGAGGGGGACATACCCAGAAAAGTTAAAGGTCTCTTTTGGGAGAACCTGTCCTTTGGATATAACATTCTTTTAGCAGAAAATGATTGGCCGCCTGAGTTTGTTATGGATTGCTTAAAAGGAGAAACAGTGATTTTACCAGCCTTCTCTGACCTCGTCCCAGAATCACTGAAACATACATATGCGCAGGAGTGGGCAGTAGCATTGGCTCCTGCACTATACCACAATCATGTAGGATGGGATGCTGAGTCACCTCACCAAGTAATCCTAGTAAAAACTACTCCCACTCCACAGAGACAGTACCCAATAAAACATGACGTGATAATATCAAGGTGTAAAAGAACATTGCACCTCTTCCATGAACAATCCTTTGTTTCCCGTAATGAAACCTGATCATTCATATCGTCTAGTTTTAGACTACAGGCATTTGAACACATGCACAAAGACATTTGCAGTACAAAATGCACACAGTGGCGCATTAATGAATAATATTGTGCAAAAAAAATACAAAACACTGAATATCTCAAATGGATTCTTTTGCAAAAATATAGCACCTGAAAGCAGATATTTGACAGCATTTTCAGCCCGATTCTCTCTGCGTCAATTCTGTTGACTTCCCCAAGGGTATAAGAATAGCGCGGGCCTGTTCTCAGCAAGAGTAACAGAGTTGCTTCAAAATTTTGATGAGGAGTCATTGTCCTATGTAGATGGTATTTATCTGACGGATGATGAATTATTGGATCACTTGACCATGGTGAACAACATAATTATGGGGTTCGCCTCTGAGGGCTACAAATTTAACTTTAAAAAAATCTAAAATTGCCCACCTCAAAGTCCTATTTTTGGGACATGAGCTCACAAGTGAAGGAAAAAGCCTTTCAGCTAACTTTTTTAGAAAAGTGTGCGCTGCTCCAACCTCCAAGGACTCTGAAAAACTTACAATCCATTTTAGGATTACTAAATTTTGCCAGAACATACACTTTAGATTACGCAGTAAAAACGAAAACCTTTCTACGATTTAATCAGACCTGATTTCTCAATCCAACACTGGACACATGAACATACAGAAATACTATGTTCCTTACAAACTGACATGATAGCTTCCAAACACTTACACACACGTGTAAACACTACAAATTTGATGATCTGTGTAGTCGCGGGTCAATATGATACACTTACCTAACCTTCAATGAACGTGATACTGTACCCATTGCATATAAATCACATTTGTACACAAACGCTGAGATGCGCCTAGCATCAACTGAGAAAATTTTAACAGCAGTACAGACTGCTGTAGTGAGAGAAGGAGCACTTGCTAAGGGGAAACGAATAATTGTCGTCACTCCAGTACCAACCTTTGAGGCTGTTACAAAAGCTAGCGTTCCAAATGCAAAAGCAATACATCCACGATGGATACAATGGGCTCATTCTCTCACTGCAACAGATGTGGACTACATATTTGATTTTACATTAAAAACACAAGCATTTCTGCAGTATGAACAAGAATATCTTCTCCCGAATTAAATAATGCCTCTAGATCAGTATAAATGTATAATTTACACTGACGGTTCTGCTTAGCCTGCCATAGGCAGTAAACAGCAATACAGTGCAGCTTGTGCGATTGTAAAGGGACGTATGCAGGACGTCAAGTTCAGTCCTAGCAATACGCAGATGCAGTATCTAGGAGATTGCATGGCTCAACTGGCAGAACTAAAAGCCCTAGTCCTGGCACTAAGAAATACGGTTCGAAAATTACCCAAACTCATTGTGTGTGATTTGTTTTACTGTGTCCATTCATACAATGAATATCTTCACTATTGGGGCCAGAAAGGGTTTAAGGACTCAAAAGGTAGCACAACAAAGCGTAAGATGCTTTGGGAACAAGTGGCAGAGCTGAAAAAAGGCTTGCTGCGGGTTCACGTGATTCATACGCTGTGTCATCAACGTGTTGGCGTGCACGTTGAAGGGAATTCATTGGTGAGGGAAGCCAACAAGACGACAGTGCATACTGCTGCCGTTGCTGCAATCACTCATTCTCTCATGAGAATAGACAGAGACATAATGGTAGCTGCCATTGCTTTACGCAAAAACAGCTCAGCTGTGCCAAAAAGCTTTCCACTCAAGTACTCCTACAAGTTAGATGCACAAAATATACTGTATGCTCAAAGTCCAGGAGTGGGAGATAGAGTAATACCAGACATGGATCGCAGATTAGGTTTAATTCTAGCTGCACATGAGGGTCTGGGTTCAGCACATGCAGGGATTACTGTGACAGTTTCACTACTGAAACAACGCTATTGGTGGCCAGGTTTAACGAAACAGGCAAAAGCATTTGTCCTTAAGTGCGACATCTGTCAGCAGATGAAGGGTTCAACTGTAGCACACCCACCACAAACACCATTACTTATTTCGGACAGACCTCTCGCATGTGTCTATTTGGATCACTGCAGCCCCGTACAATCCGACGGGGCTTACAAGTAGATTTTGGTGGCAGTGGATTCATGCTCTAGATTTCTGTGGGTTTGGCATCAGAACTGTTATAAAGGATTTGCGAGTCTTCATAGGGACATAAGCAATTGGCATATTACATTCTGACTGTGGCTCCATGTTTAGCTCTTGGGCTTACAAGGAAGTCATGGGAAGTTTGGGTGTAGCATTGCGGTACTCCTCTCCATATAATCCAAAGGGAAATTCAATTGTGGAAAGGAAAAACCGGGACTTAAAGCAATCCTTAACAGCAAGGGTATTAGGCTCGGGTGGCTGTTGGGTCAATCACCTATATGGGGTCCAGAGGGCACTTAATAACATGCCAAGAAGCTCCCTGGGAGGCTGTACTCCTTATAAGGTCCTGTTTGGGATAAGAATGTGGGTACCCAACCTTGATTGTGGCAGCACAGTGGTGGATGAAAAAGGATCTGACACGAATAATCATTTGGCTGTTTTACAGGAACTCAATGAATTCTGGGCATTACAAAGCAACTTCCAAGTAAAACACACCGCCACTGGTGAAGTCAAAGCTGTTCCGGTAAGACCTGCCTGGGTCCCTAGGATCGGGGATCTGGTCAGAGCAAAGATTGTGGACAAGAAATAATTTGGGCCATCATACAGAGCGTCTTTACCTGTCCTGGCTATCGAAGGAACAAGAACAGTACTTCTTCCGCCCCTTGGCGGCAAAAAAGAAAAGAGATTCGTCTCCATTGACCTGATCAAACCACACTATGTGGCCGATACTAAATAGCAGGCCACGTGGGCTCCTGGGTAGCCACCGATCTCTTCTTGCTACCATACAGGAAGTTCAGACAGAAAGACTAATAACATTTGAAGATTCTACTCTGCGAAGTAACGAAGTTGCCAACAATGGAATGGAACTTGTGCCTATTGAAATTGAACTACAACAAAATTCAAATGAAGCACAGATCTCAATTCGGCCTAATACAGACATCTATGTGAATATGCCTCAAAACGAGTCATCTGCCACTTCGACAAAGCCTGCTGAGCTACCAAAGATAGATCGAACAGCATCTGGGTACTTCATCGATTTTGATACCTTCTCACTGGATCCGAGTGAACATGAGTCACCTCCAGCTTCTGTTTCCCGCAAGGAAAAAGTATATAACATCTAACTTTGGCTGAAAAAGACTTACTTTGTTTCTCCCTGGCTACAGGTCTGGTTTGCCATTGGTATACTGTTCCTAGTCCTCTGGATAAGTTTAGTGACTGTCTTTTTCTTGCTCGTGAATAGACATTATCTCCCAGAACGCTCGGCAGTTTCACATATGAACTTGGTACTATAACCACATACATCATCTCATCGTGAACAGAGAGACCTGTCCTTTGTGAACATTACAGCAATTCCAGTTTCTGAAGGAATAGCTTGGGATAGGGTTTCATATGATGTATTTGGTCCCATTGAACTTTTGAAAATACTGCATGTATTTAACATTTCTTTGAATGATATCATCACCTCCAGTACATTCTCAGACGATTGGGATTTTGAAACTGTAAATAGTATGCTGTCTGATTTAGAACAATCTGCTGCATTCTCGAAAAATGAAATGTATGATGATACATCTGATTTTGACACCATGCACTTTTACCAACACTATGGTCGTAATTTTCTACATAAGGCAAGTACACTATGCAATGTTTTTACATACCACCAATGGGAAACATTTCCCAACACCACCGAAAGGTAGTTCACAAACATTTGCACAAGAGTTTGCTTATTTTTCTGGGTTTAATACATGTGATCCACGCTCATATTATTATAAGCTTGTGCATACATCTGCAAAGAAAAATATGCCTACTAACACAAACCAGATATACTCTGCATCCTTTATTTCCCAACTGACTGAACAGGGTTTCAACTTATGGAAGGACACTATAGACATAAAATCAGTTTGGGGGACTAAGGAATGGCAGGTTAAGGGAACTGAGGCATTTTTTAGAGCATGCCTCATACCACAACAGATTATCTTCCTGAACGACACTCTGCAACAGACTTCCTGTCTTGGGTTATCAAAGATTAAGGACTTGAACACACCTCGTATTCCCTCACTTTCACACTTTGAGGAATGGCAAAACTATACAGAAAATGGTGAAGGTACATTAGATGACATCATGCATGGCATTTCACACAATTCATCACACCCCAATTAAAAGGGATGGTTAGTTTGGCCTATCAACACAAATAGGTGTCAGTTAAGATTCAAGGTTACCACTGAAGGGTTTAGTATCCATAGGCCTGACTTACACTATGTACAACTGGAACATCTGGGGTGGTGACATCTTACAGTGTTGGGAAGTTATGCCTAGAATGGTTAAGAACCTCAACACTGTTCTAGGTGAAACAACATTTGTCCTTAATATCAGATGACATGGATTTAAGGGATTTATGCTAGGTTCCCAGAAGCCACGTCACAAACGCTTCTTATAAACTATTTACAATGAAGTTTGGAAAATCTCTCAACAGGAAGCTGCGGAGAGATTGCGTGAGATTGATAGGGTTAACCTAGAAAAGGCTTTGGCAGTGGTTGACAATGGTATGACCACGCTAACATCCAGGATTTATTCACTGGGCAACATTGTGTCTTCTGCTATAGATATAATGGAACAGGACCTGTCTATCCTATAACATGGGCAATCACAGTTGAGATCCATTCTATTATTAAGCTGGACGCTACAATCATTGTGCTTTGGTCACGTGCCCAGGCAATATATTAACAGTACGTCTCTGTTTTCTGCTTATAATCTTTTGGACAGCAGACGAGAATGGCACAAAGAGATGCAAAATATGCAATGCTGCATATTAAAAAATTAGACCAATTACCATTCACCGTGGCAGAGTCACCGTCCACAAAATGGTTAATTCATGGCCACATAACATTGCCAGTAACAACTTTCCAATTTTAATATTGCCTAGAAAAACACCAGGTAGGCAGATATGAAGCAATGGGTAAGGACTTCATCCATGAATCTTGGGAATTACCGTATAGATTTAGATGCGAGAATGGGGACACAGAGGTGTTTCTCAGCGGTATAGACTGCGAGACTTCATTAAGTGGGTCTCTAATCTGCCAGGATAGTTGCAAACCTATCCTGTCATTTAAAGGGATACCCAGCTGCTGTGGTTAATCCAGTGTTCAGGCTACTCTCGAATGGGAGTTACTTAATGCTGAATGATCAAGGTTGTTGTGGAATGCTTTCAGGCATTACATATCTAGTCACAGTAAGTTACAGGGTTACTTGTTATATGCAAGTATTGTTTCCACCGACCCACACAGTCAGGGAGGCGCAGTTATGGCCTTCGTTGAATGTTTCCTTTATACGGTTTGATTCGCTGAGGCGACTGAAAGCCATGCTATTACAAAAGGATGTGCCCTTAACCTCAGCCCTAGAGACTTTTGATCTTCAGGTTGCAAGGTCCTCAGCTGAGATACAGACACTAGTACGAGCAAATTGCCCTTTCCATTTTGGAGAAATGGTACAGCGTGTCTTTAGCATGTCTGATACGAAGGGTATAGTACACCTATTTAAGACCATAGGTTCTGGACTGTTAAGCACTTTTCAGACAGTCTTCGGAGTGATTCCAGATTTTATACACTCTCGATTTGGAAGCATTTTTGGAGGGCTTCCACTGATCCTGCTACTGGTAGTGGGTATCCTGATTAAAATTTTTGTGCTACGCAATGGAAGTCTCAGTCACCAAGGAAATGGAAAAACCATGACCGCATTGTACTCCATCTGGGAACACCTCGACTTCGGGAGCTAAGCGAGTCTTGGTTCCAATCATTCTGCCCAGTCTGGATTGACTGTGTTTTGCCTGTTCTCCACTGCTTGTTCTGCAGACAAGAATGCGTGTTGGATCTCTGTCTAACACTTCCATTGGTTGAGCCACCGGATGTGGATGTATTGCTGGACCCCTTAAAGGCCCATGTAGTGCACTGTCCTCAGCGTATTCCCATATTGATGTCGACATTCTTAGAGCCACCATGGGATGCTCCAGCTCCTGTTGGATTGGACACCGGCTCTACTGCAGGCACACAGGCTTTGGATTTTTCAAATGCTTCCCCAGCATCGGCTGGGAACTGAAGAAGATCATCTTTGCTCGATTTACCTGATCTGTGAGGTATTACAGGGACCGTCGTCTGCGAAGGCAAGCAACAGTGATGTTGCATCTCCCACACAGGACACATAAACATTTGGTTCTCCACGTGCTGAGATGAATTCGGCTTTTTTCTAAAACAATCGTAATTGGAAATTTAAACATTTTTTTTCCTCACTCTTACTGAGAACCATGGCTTTCAGACGAACTCAGTTGTTTTAAAGGACTTATAGAGCCTCTTTACATATATAAAGGTCTTATATAGTTTTTAGGCATTTTATTGTAATATTTAGACATTTTTCATTCTGGACTTTTTATGATTAATTAGAAGGGCATTCTATTTTTTTAGTATATCGTCCGGTCGGATGAGGAGTGGGTGTTATGATTCGCAATGTACCCCAATATAGGCCTGGGTAGTCTCCTAGCTTTTCACCGACATTTACCCTGCCATTGTACAACATAACAGGTTTGGTGCTGACCTTTTGCCTAGATTAGGTGCTGCAAAAATGTTGTGTGGTTTTCTCCGAAAACTAGCCTCATTTATTATGCATGAGGATTCTCAGAATCACAGCAGGATTACCATCTTCTGCATAATAAATATGTATAAGGTTCATCACTATCGTCATTCTCAGCCGACATGACACAGCGAGGTAGAACCCCTGAGGGTACCTTTTGGGTATATAAGCACCATATCTTTGCCGGGGCAGGCAGAGAAGAAAAACTTCCATGCTGACACGCTGACACGAGACGCTGAGGTACCTGCACGCAGACACTCCAGCACGCAATGGTCTGACATCCCTTACGGGATGTCCATCTCGAGACCAAGACTGGGGTCCTTCTCTCTCCCATATCAGGTAATGGGGTTGGCTCTATCATAAGGGGATTCTTGGCTATACACCTACATACATTTAGGTTCATCTAGTTAGAGTTTGCATTGTAGGAGTACGCATTATTACTGTCATGTGTTTATGTTTGCATATATTCATTGTTTTAGTACTATGGTAGAATTCTACCATCTATGTACTCTGTTGGTGCTTATACCAGTATACATCTGTTTCTGTCTTATGGTTATTACAGCACATGTATTTTAGACTAGATTGATGCTGGTTCAATAAATACCTATTGAAAACGTCCCCACCGTTTATTCTGTATATCACCCTGAGACAAAGGGAGCATGAGCGACTGAGCGAAAAGTACTGTTCTGTTTCCTCGATCCCTGAGGGGTCAGGGTTGTCATGTTCGATAGTTGCCAGAAACTATTAGCTCCTTGGTAAGAGGAGTTCATAGTGGCACTGTGAGCTAGCTGGCATACAGGTGAACATATCCGGTGGGATGTGTGCAATCAGTCTGGACACCAGTCTCACAGTTTATGTTGTCTAAATGCGCAGATCCCGTATAGATTTGTAGGGACTACACAACAAGGCTTCCCTCTCAATGGCACTCCAGCGCTGCTCTCTATGAGGGAGTCACCGGCTGATATAGGCATCTGATTGATCCTAGCTCTCACAGGGTGTCAAAGGTCTTTTGGCATCCTGTGGTCCAGATGACCTTCTCAAGCTGCTTTATGGAGGTACCTTCACTGAGTGGAGCCACAGTGGTCCTATACCCATTCACAAACCTCCTATAGTACCCAGTCAAGCCAAGGACGGCGCTGACTTGAGCCTAGATTTTGGGACCCTCCCACTCCGGAATAGTTTGGATCTTGTCAGGATCTTGGGCTCGAGAGGTTAGACATGGCCTCCACCTAGAAGGTGACCCAAGTACACAACAGAACTCTGCCCTATCTGACATTTACTGGCCTTGATAGTTAAGCCTGCCTGGTGCAGGGTCCGTAAAACGTCCTTCAGATGTAACAGGTGATCCTCCCATGTGTAACTAAAGATAGCTATATCATCCAGATATGCTACACTTTCTAGGCCAGGGAGAACTCTATTCATCAACCTTTGGAAGGGGTAGGTGCATTTTTCTGTCTAAAGGGCATCACTCTGAAGTGGAGGCGGCCCTCTGGGATCCAAAATGCTGACGTCTCCTTTGCTCCCTGGGTGAGTCCAATCTGCCAGTACTCTGATGTTAAATCAAAGGTCCTCAATAATTTTTCTGCACCCAGCTTGTCAATCCATTTATCTCCTCTTAGGATGGGGTGTACATCAGTTTTAGTGACTGAATTTACACACCTGTAATCCACACAGAACCTCATTTCTGGTTTCCCACCTTTGCAATGAGGCTCGGGGAGCAGTACAACTGGGCTGGCCCAGGGACTGTCAGACGGTTCAATCACCCCTAGCTTTAGCATCTTGCTGACCTGAGTCTTAATGCAAGCTATGTCTTGATCTGACAATATGTATATTGTGTTTTTGACAGGGAGGCTGGCACCAGTGTCCATATCATTGGCATACCATGTTGCCTGACCAGGGGTCAAAGAGAAGAGTTCGGAAACTGATGAGGAATTGCCTGCAGTCGGATTGCTGTTGTGCAGTGAGATTGTCAGACAAAAGTAAACCTTCAACTGACCCATCCTGTGAGTTATTTGATAGCAAGTAAGGAAGGGATTTACTTTCCTCCTCCTGGCCTCCATTAGTGATCATCAGCATGTCAGCTCTGTCATGGTGGAGTTTTAGGCAGTATACATGGAGAACCATGCAAGGAATTCTAGGAGTGTCATAAGTCTACCAAGTAGGTGACTTCCACTTTCTTTTCTAAGATTGGATAGGGCCCAGTCCACGTGTCCTGAAGGGCCCTGGGAGCCACAGGCTCCAACACCCACACCAGATGACTGGGTTGGTACTCAACCAGTGCTGACTTTTGGCCATAGCAGATAAGCTCCTGGCTGGCCGGTAGTTGCGTATTTGCCTCCTTTATATACTCAGCCATATGTGAGCGCAGGTTCAGTACATAGTCCACTATGTCTTGCTTGGGCTATTTAAGAGGTTTCTCTATCCCTTCCATCACTAGACTCAGAGGACCCCTTAAAGTATGGGCAAACAAAAGTGCAAAAGGGCTCAATAGAACCCCTTTTGCGGCACCTGTCTGTAGGCAAACAGCAGGCAATGTAACAGGATATCCCATCCCCTTCTGGGTTGTTCAGGGAGGCCTAGTATCATGTTTTTTATGGTTTTGTCGTACCTTTCAACTAAACCATTTGCCTTACTGTGATAGGGGGTGGTGAATGTGCAGCTCACTCCACATTCATCCCACATAGCCTTAAGGTATGAAGACACGAAATTGGCTCCTCTATCAGAGACCACCTCTTTAGGAAGCCCAACCCTGGCCAAAATGCCAAGAAGGGCCTTTGTCACTGCAGGGGCAGTGACAGTCCTGAGGGGAATTGCCTCTAGGTACCTAGTGGCATGGGCCCCTACCACTAGAACAAATATGTTCCCAGATGCAGTTTGAAGGTCAAGGAGATAAACAATATCAATCCCTACCCTCAGAAATGGAGTTCCAACCACTGGAAGTGGAATTAAGGGAGCCCTTGCGGGTGAGTTTGTCTTGCCACTGGCTTGACAGGTCACACAGGCTCAACAATGCTCCTTCACTTCTTCAGATATCTGGGGCCAATAAAAATGGGCAACTATCCATTCTCAGGTTTTGTTTTGTCCCAGATGTCCAGCCAAGGCGATGTCATGGGCCAAGGTCAGAATAAACTCTCTGTACTTTTGGGTGTCCACCACTCTTCTGGCCGTGCCTGGTTTGGGGACCCTGTCCTCAGTGTACAGAAGCCCATATTCCCAGTGGACCCTGTGGGTACCACTGACATTACCATCCTCTTGCCTTGCAGTTTGCTGCCAAAGGCCTTCAAGAGTAGGACACTCTTTTTGCCCTCGGCATAGGCCCTCTCTGGAGGGTGCCCCTGCATTTGAGAGCTCTGCCAGGTCAGTCCAGACTCCATTAGCTGCAGTTTCCTCAGCAGGCACCAGGGCATCTCCCTCAGGAGAACTCACTCTCTGGTCCTGTGACCACTTAGAATATGCCTTAGCAGACTTCTTGCCCTTTCTCTTGTCTTTGGGAACTTGGCCCATTATTCCAGAACCCAAACTTCCCTGACTTCCCTGACATGCTGCTTGAGCTCTGGTAGTAACAAACACCCACTCAGGGAGACCCCGCATTTCTACATGAGCCTTCCTTTACACTTCTGCCCATGCAGACGTTTCCAGATACTTTCCCGACAGACACTCTACGAGATGGCAGGAGACACAACCACCTCCTTTGGGCCAATAACCTCTCCCTATTCTAAGATTACCAAGGCCATTGGATGGAACTTTGTCTTATTGTTAGCATTGGTTACCATTGATCTTTGCCCTTTGTATATGCTTCTCCAGGCTTGGAGGCAAGACATCCAGGGTGTCAATATAAACCCCACTCAGGGAAACTGAATTAGCATCGGTGTATCCTCTGGCCTCTGAAGAGTATACTTCAAGCCCCATTCCTATGATAGACATACCTTTGGATTGTCCACCACTGTGGGACTTTTAGAGCATGCTGCTTCTCCTTTCTTATGACCTGCCTGATGACAGTCATGATAAAACCCAGAAGTCTTTGCTGGATCACAGTTTTTATCTTGATACCCTTTGCCTTTGGTCTAGGAGAAGTCTCAGGGCCCACCTTCCTGAGAAGAATTTGGGGGGCCTTTAAAGAATTCCTTCCTTTTATCTTGTTCGTCGCTCACCTCCTTCCCCTGCTGGGAAGTCTGAGCACCCTTGTTGGGGTCACCCCCATCATGGGTCTTCCTGGACAGCCTGGTTCTGACCCATTTGTCAGCTAATCTCCGTGCTCTCTGGGAGAAGCCAACTTAGAATCCACCACATGATGATGCAATTTCTCTGTGGTACAATTAGATAAAATGTGCTCTTTCATAATTAAATTATAAAGCCCATCATAAGTGTCCACCTCATTGCCTTTGATCCTGCCTTCTAATGCTTTGGCTGAAGAGTCCACAAAATCCACCCATGTCTGGTTTTGAATTTTATTGGTGCTCACTAAACTTCAATCTATGCTCTTCTGTGGTGAGTCCAAGCCCTCCTATGAGTGTCTTCTTCATATGCTGATATGACTTAGCCACATCCTCCTTATGGTCAGCAGTCTGTCTCTTCCCTTTACTGAGAACAGCTCCCAAAGTAGAAAGCCCCAGTGTTGATGACCTATCCTCCGCATTTTGTAGGGCCTCTCTAAGGGTTGCAAACCACTTATCAATGTCATCACCATACATGGGGACAATCCCATTTTTTTACATTAGGGTCAAAAGATGCTTTTTCCCCCCTATGGATATTGCTGCCACCATCTTTGGGCTTCAAGACCATCTTAACCCTTCTTTCCTCAAAGGATAGTCTCCTTTCCTTGAATTCAAGCCTTTTTTTTCCTCCAGGGAGAGTAGGTCAAGCTCTTCCTCTAAGGTTCCTACCACCTTACAATTGGAGGGGGTCTACTAGAGTGACTACTGTCACTTCCCATTGGGTAAGGGGGTCTGGGGGAAGGGTGGAGAGGGGAGGTCTTCACCTTCTTCCTCATTATGATCACGTTGAACTAGGGCATCACCCGCACCCTCTTCAGGGTCTTCTTCTGAGGAATGGCCCTCCTTCTCGAATCTCTCTTTCTCTTAGGAGCTGAGAAGCGTCTCAAGTTCCTCCTTTTTACCTGTCACTCTATAGCTAATGCCCCTTGCTTTGCACAAAACCCTTAGATCACTGATCCTCAGGGCTGTGATGACTGACAAGTGGAGAACCTTACCAGCCTCCATTGTGCCTAACTTTTTACTTGGAAGTTGGGTCCTTTTAAAATATTGGAAAAAAAACTTTTAAACCTTTTCCTAACTAACCTAAGCCTTTTAAAATGTACTATTGGAATGGGGGTCTACCTAGGGTCCTAACAATCCAATTAATAAAAACATTTCTGAAAATATGAACTTTGACGATAAAGTCAATTAAGTGTATTTCTCATGTAAAATCACTTACGATCACATGGTACTGCGAAAAACAGGGTCAGGATCCCCACCGCAGCAACACCAATGTAGGACAGTGGAGTATTAATGTGGTGTGAGGGTTAGACTGCACTATGTAATACTATCACGATACCCCAAAGATGGTCCTTGGATTTACACTAATAAATCCTTAGCTCATCCCTGATAGTGTGACAAAGAGCAACCAGGTTTTACTAGAGGAACACGTGTTAAGCATTTCAGAGTACCAACATGAACGATAAGTTATTGACACGACTCAAGTGAAATCCAATTTCAACCAATAGAGTGTATGTTTATCTTAAATTAGACACCAAAATGAACGAGATAGCATACATATGACCGGAGTTATAGATTTTTGAAAGAGTATAAAATCAGTGCAAAATAATAAACAGAAAATGTAACATTGGGGTCAATGAGAAAAACCAGTAGTGACAATTGGTCACTTGCAGGTGAAGTTGCTTTACACCCCTGCAGAGTAAAGGTGATGCGGGTCCCAGCACCAAGCCACGGCAGTCAGTTCACTTTTACCTGGCCTGTGGAGCCCAATGCAGAGTTGTCCTGGCTGTCTCTTGTACTGAACAGGAGCCTCAAGTGATCTGCTTTTACAGCTGAAACGGTGCTGTGGGGGCAAAAGATGCAGAAACACAACAACCGGGTCACTGCTGATGTCAGATGAACATCAGATGGAGTACCCTACAAGTGCAGTGTTGAATGCATTAAGGACGGTTGCCGGACTGTCCAAAAATAAGCCTTGACAGCGGTAAGTGGAGCAGAAAGTAACTTCGACGTCTGATGGTCCCAGGGAATGCGGTAGCTGTCTGTAACTTTGTGGAAGTCTTGATTACAGTTTCCACAATGCACTAGACCATCTGGATTTGGGCAACCCTCGGAGGGCCAGATGGCCAATGATTCTTTGGATCTGGAGCGTTGTTTTACTTGCAGTTTGCAGGGAACTAGTACCACTAGTCTAGGGTTCTCTGAGGATGATAAAACTTCCACAGGGATCCCCTCTGTCTGGGGGAACCAAGAGATAGCCGAGGATGAGTCTCGGTCAGACAGTTCCAGGAGCTTTGCCACAAGTGCATATTAGCCCTCTTTTCCTTAGTGCAAATCCTGTTGTCGTAGACATGGGTCTCTTCTTCTGTCCTCTTTTGATGCAAGTTGCTCAGAACTGAGGCTCTGGTGTCAGGGGTATCCCTTAAATCCTAGATTTAGGAGAGTTAGGGGTGTGGGAGCAAGTACCAATGGGCTTCTAGTTCCAGCAGCTAAACCACCCCCAAAGTGACCATATCTGGGGGTGGGAGTCACCTTTTCTACCCAGAACACTTTTTTCTGCCACTCCTAAAGATGGCAGAAATCTCATTTTAGTGTGTACACCAGATTGCTCACCCTCGAGGTGTGGCTAGCCCTCTATGGGTCTATACCTCCTTGACAAACTAATTGTGGCGCATGTCTCGGTGCAAATGTGCCTGGGGCAGGGTGAGGGCTGTTTTCTCCTCTGGCAGTCAGCCCCAATGCATATCAGAGGCAGTGCAAACTTTGAAGCTCACTTCCTTGATGTAACACTTCACTAGCCCGCTCAGGAGGAGGGACTCCTGGGAGTGATCACACTGCCTGGCAGGAGGTCAGAATCCTTCCTTGGAAATGAGTAACCACTGCAGGCCAACCCCAGACAGCAACCGGCACTGGGGCAGTCTCCTCATTCAGCTTCCTTGGTTTCTCTCCTTGACAAAGGTCCGTCTTGATTCCCAGATGTGATCTAAAGTTCTGGGGTCTGGGCCCCAATATTTATACTAGTAAATCCTTTGTTCTCTGAAGGCAGAGAGTGTCTGTGCCCAGCCAAAACCAGTTCTGTCCTCCCTGGTGCAGCTTCCTGGCAGGAGGTGGAGACAGCATTGTTGAAAGCAGACCTGGCCCAGGTAGCTGAAAGGAAATCTCCTCCCCCTACTCTCTATTCTATGAGGGCTCAGGTCAATGAAAGGAAATCTCCGCCCCCTACTCTCTATTCTATGAAGGCTCAGGTTGGTGGTCCTATTCAGCCCAGCCCTGACCCATCAGACTGCTGGAGCCAAGGCCCTCTCCAGCCCCCTGTCACTCACAAACCAGACATGAAATACACAAACCTAGCAGAGGCATGCTGGATGGTTATGCAAGAAAATACCTACTTTCTAAAAGTGGTATTTTCAAACACAGAATGTAAAAATCACCCACACTAAAAGATGTATTTTAACATGTGGCACAATCAGTGCTGCAAGCCCACCAGCAGCATTTGATTTACAGGCCCTGGGCACACATGGTGCACTGTACTAGGGTCTGACAAGTAAATCAAATAAGCCAATCATGGAGTCACTAATCCATTACAATAATTTACAATAGGGAGCACTTGCACTTTGGCATTGAATAGCAGTGGCAAAGTGCCCAAAGCATCTAGACCAGCAAAAACATAGCAAAACACAGGAGTCAACAGCAAAAAAATGGAAGGGAGACCCACGCCAATGGTGCCATTTCTAACACGTGTCCCCTCCAGCTGAAATGTGGGGAGAACTACCCTACCTCTTGGGAGTTCTCTTCACTAAGGCGGAAAAATCTGGACAGGCCATCAGCATTGGCGTGTTCTGTACCAGGGCGGTGTTCCACCGTGAAGTCCATCACCTGTAAGGAAATGGACCACCTCAACAGCTTTGGATTCTCACCCCTCATCTGCATCAACCATCTGAGGGGCCTGTGGTCGGTCTAAACTAGGAAGTGAGTCCCAAACAAGTATGGTCTCAACTTCTTCAGTGCCCAGACCACAGCAAATGCCTCACGCTCAATTGCACTCCACCTCTGTTCCCTTGGAAGTAACCTTCTACTAATAAAGGCAACGGGTTGGTCTAGGCCTTCCTCATTTGTCTGTGAAAGAACAGCCCCCACACCATGCTCTGAAGCGTCTGTCTGTACAATGAATTCTTTAGAGAAGTTTGGCGCCCGGAGCACGGGTGCTGTGCACATGGCAGTCGTCAGGGCATCAAAAGCTTTCTGACAGGTGTCAGTCCAGTTCACTTTCTTGGGCTGCTTCCTGGAAGTCAGCTCAGTCAAGGGTGCAACAATGCTGCCATACCCCTTGACAAACCTCCTGTAGTACCCTGTGAGTCCTAAAAAGGCTCTCACCTCTGTCTGGGTTTTGGGGGGTTCCCAAGCCAGGATGGTTTCAATCTTGGGCTGTAGGGGCGCCACCTGGCCGCTCCCAACTTGGTGTCCCAAGTACACCACAGAACCCTGCCCGATCTGGCACTTACTCGCCTTGATCGTGAGGCCTGCCTTCCGCAGCGCCATCAACACTTCTCAGAGGTGGCGCAGATGTTCTTCCCAACTGGTGCTGAATACTGCAATGTCATCCAGGTAGGCGGCACTGAAATCCTCCAGTCCAGCCAACACCTGGTTGACCAACCTCTGAAAGGTGGCAGGGGCATTCTTCATCCCAAAGGGCATAACCCAGAATTGGTAGTGCCCATCTGGTGTGGAGAATGCTGACCTCTCTTTTGCCCCGTCAGTTAAGGTGATCTGCCAGTACCCAGACGTTAAATCAAACATACTGAGGTACCGGGTAGCCCCTAACCAATCAATGAGCTCATCCGCTCTGGGGATGGGGCGCGCATCAGTCCTGGTGACTGAATTGAGTCCTCGGTAGTCCACACAGAACCGAGTTCGGGTGTGGCACCAGGCGCGGCAGCCTTTGGGACCAAAACCACTGGGCTGGCCCAAGGGCTGTAAGAGGACTCAATCACCCCTAATGCAAACATCTTGGAGACCTCCTCCTTGATGCAAGCTCTCACCCTGTCAGTCACTCTGTAAGTTTTGTGCTTAACAGGAGGACTGTCCCCAGTGTCCACATCATGGACGCACCACTCAGTGACACCGGGAGTCAGGGAGAACAGATCAGGAAACTGTCCCAACAGTTGGCGACAGTTATCTTGCTGCTCAGGGGTCAGGGTGGAAGAGAGGTTTACACCATCCACTGACCCATCTTGCTCTGTTGGAGTCAGGAGGTCAGGAAGAGGCTCAGTCTCCTCCTCCATTCCATCATCTGTCGCTAGGAGGATGCCCACTTCGGACCTCTCCAAGTGGGGCTTCAGGCGGTTGACATGCAGGACCCTCAAAGGGTTCCTAGGAGACTGCAAGTCCACCAAGTAGGTGACATTACTCTTGCACTCATCACCTCAAATGGTCCGGTCCACTTATCCTGGAGCGCACAAGGCTCCATGGGGGCCATGACCCACACTTTCTGTCCAGGCTGAAACTCGATCAGAGTGGCATTCTGATCATACCACCGTTTCATCTCTTCCTGGCTGGCTTCCAGATTCGCATGAGCGAGTTGTCTGAAACGCCGGGTTTGGTTTCTGAAGGCCAGCATGTAGCTATATACATCCTGGGGAGGTTTACTGGGAGCTTTCTCCCAGCCTTCTTTTACCAAACTCAGAGGTCCTCTTACAGGGTGACCATACAGCAGTTCAAAGGGACTGAACCCTAAGGACTTCTGTGGCACCTCTCTGTAAGCAAACAGAAGGCATGGCAAGAGGACGTCCCACTTAAGCCTCATGGGTTCTGCAAGACCCATAATCATGCCCTTCAGGGTCCGGTTGAATCTCTCAACCAGCCCATTACCTTGGGGGTGGTAAGGAGTAGTGAACTTGTAGGTTACACCACACTCCTGGCACAGGGACGTCATATACTTGGATATGAAGTTGGTTCCACGGTCTGACACCACCTCTCTGGGGAACCCCACACGGGAGAAAATCCCCATCAACGCACGACCAACCACGGGGGCTGTCACAGACTGGAGAGGGATGGCTTCCGGGTACCGGGTGGCATGGTCCACCAAGACCAGGATGAACCTGTTGCCCATGGCTGTGTTGGGATCCAGAGGCCCCACAATGTCAATGCCCACCCGTTCAAAGGGGGTACTGACCACAGGGAAAGGCTGGAGAGGAGCCTTTTGCTTCCTCCCACTCTTACCACTTGCCTGGCAAGTCTGACAGGTCCTGCAATGAGTATCTGAACTCTTGCGCATTTGGGGCCAATAAATGTGGGTGACAAGCCATTCAAAGGTCTTGTCTTGCCCCAAATGTCCTGGTAAAGGCACATCATGAGCCAGACCCAGTAGGAAGGCTCTGAAGTGCTGGGGTACCACCAGCACATGGGCTGACCCAGGCTCAGCAACCTTAGGCTCACTATACAGGAGACCATTCTCCCAGTAGATCCAATGTGATCCAGACTGATCACCTGCTGCCTGGTTTGTGTCCTGTTGCCGCAAACTCACAAGAGAAGGGCACTTTTTCTGCTCCTCACAGAACTCTTCCCTGGAGGGGCCTCCTTCCTGCTGCCAATGGGTCAGCTCAGGCAGGTCCCCCAGTTCAGCTACTTGTTCCCCTGTAGGTTCCAGGGCATCCCCCTCAAGGCCTGCCTCCTCCTGGACCGTGGGAACTTCGGGGGCCAGTTTCCCGCGCCCCCTGACTCTTCTCTTTAAGGCAGGCACCTGGGGCTCTTTTTCAGGCTCCAGGTCCTCTTGAACACCCTTACTGGCTGCCATGGACCGGGTGTTCACACACGCCCACTCAGGCAGACCCAACATCTCCAAATGAGCTCTTCGCTCCACCTTAGCCCAAGGGGAGCTTTCTAGATAATTGCCTAACAGACAATGAACAGGCATGGCTGGCCTCACAGCTACTTGAAAGGTACCTGAGACCCCCCCCACTCAGAGGGAACCTGGGCCACCTTACAGTGGATCTCCGAGTTGCCAGCGGCAACTACAGGGTAAAATGCATAGGGGATCACCTGCTCTTCAGACACTAGCCGACAACTGACAGCTGTCACAATGGCTCCAGTGTCTCTCAGAGCCTCCACCCAATGGCCATTGATGGTCACCCACTGCCTGTACTTCTTAGTGTTATCAGGCAGCTGGGACCTAGGGACCATCTCACTGTCTCCTAAAGAGACTAGGGACATCTCTGCGGGACCCCACCCACCTTGGGCACCCAACTCCTCCCCCAGGGCTACACTAGCCATCTACTGGGGCGGTGCACTCGTGGGTGCTGCATTTGCTTTCAGGGGACACTTAGGATCATAAAAGCAGTGGCCCACCTGACCACACTTAAAACATTTTGGGGGTCCCTTGTGAACAGGCTTATCTGTTGGGGCCCCTGACTTCTTCTCAGGGGAGGATGGGAACCCTTCCCTTGGTTCCCTTGGGGATTACTTTGGGGCCCTTTCTGGAACTCCCTCTGTTTACCCTTGTCCCCCCCACTCTTCTGCTGGGGACCCTGCCCACCTTTGGCGAAGTCTCCCACATGACCCTTGTGAACCCGGGTACTAACCCAGCGGTCCGCCTCCTCAGCAAGCTTCCTAGGGATAGTCAACTTGCTATCAATAAAGTGCTGGCGTAGCTCTGGAAAACAATTATTGGACAAGTGCTCCCATGCAATCAAATAATAGAGCGCTTCAAAATCATTCACTTTGCTACCCTTCACCCAACCATCCAATGCTCTGCCAAAGAAAGAAACATATTCTACCCATGTGCTTGACTCCAGTTTCTTACAATTCCTAAACCTTTGTCTATAAAGCTCTGGGGTCAACCCATACCTGGACATTAAGGCTTCCTTCATGTGGGCATAGGAATTCTGGTCCTCAGAGGGCAAGTCTAACAAAGTATCCCGCCCATCACTGAGGAACCGCCCCCACAACCCGCTCCCCAATCCTTCTCAGGGACCCGGTGGGAGGTCATGGCCACTTCATAGGCCTTAAACCATTGCCCAATATCTTCATGCCTATGGAACTACTTAATCACATCCTTGGGAAAAAAACACTCTTGTTTCTACAGGCACGGATGGTGCGCTGCCACCAGAGGGAGTAATTTCTAAGCTCTTAGCCTTGAGCTCCAATTCCCTCCACATTCTCTCATGCTCTAAATGCACCCTTTTTTCCTCCAGAGCTAACTTCATATTTTCTAACTCCATTTGCCCACCCAGTTTGAGCTTGGCTAGCTCCATCTGATGCACCCTATCTCTTTCCCTGTCCTCTAGCTCTATTGGGGACAGGCCCTTGGAAGAAACACTGCTACCTGGCCTGGAAGGAACTTTCTCCCCGGTCAGGCCCAATGGCCCATCTAGCTGCCAATCTGTATTCTCTGCCTCTTTTCCATGCTCTTCAGTATGCTCAGTGGCTTTTCTAGCTTCCAACCTGGCCCTCATCGCCTTTTGGAATTCCTCCTTTCTGGAGAGGCCTTTCATAGAGATATTAAACTTTTTACAGATGGTATTCAGCTGTGGCACAGTGTAAACATCAACCTTTTCCTCTTCAAAATCAAAATCTTCAGGTGCAATGGATGCTGCTTTACTCATGGTGAAAGGAAATTGGCAGTTCTCAACAAAAATAGAAGTCCCAAGAAAAAAGTTCTACCAAAAATGTTTGTGGTCGCGTATTGGTCTGCACTCACTAGTACTGTACACCAATCACTGTATATGAATCACAAATGCAAGTCCAGAATCCTCACCGCTGACCACCAATGTTAGAACTGGGGGTCTCTAGTTGGCAGAGGTAGGTACCTTTGACCAAGTAGGGACCCTTGCTTCTAGTCAGGGTAAGGGGGCTACACTCCTAAATAACCTCTGCTCACCCCCTTGGTAGCTTGGCATGAGCAGGCAGGCTTATCTCAGAGGCAGTGTGTAAAGCATTTGTGAACACATACAGTAATACAGTGAAAACACTACAATGGACACCACACCAGTTTAGAAAAATAAGTAATCTTTATCTAGATTTAACACAAGACCAAACGACAAAAATCCACAATACAATACTCAAAAATATGACTTCCAGATGGTAGAAATAGCTTAATTCAACTTAGATGGTAAATGCGTCACTTTACTCTCAAAGTACCTGGGATGCGTCACGCAATGCAAACAAAAGGGTCGCAGGGAAGTTGATGTGCCGTTCCTTACACTCAGGGGGGTGGATGCGTCGCTTCCTTACTGTGTGGGGAGTTGATGCGTCATTTCTTACTGCGGCCCGGTGACGATGCAACAAGATGGCGCCTCGATGCCATGTGACGATCCAGTGCGATGCGACAAAATGGCGTCTTTGATGCGATGCGACAACGTAGATGCGATGCGTGCACGCCCAACGGCCGCGCAGTGAAATCGATGAACTTTGGAGCCGCGACAGGCCCTGTGACACGCTTCTCCGGTGATGCGACGGCAACCTCTGCGGCACGCTTCTCCGGTGATGTGACACGCGTCTTTGGCGATGCGATGGTGAACAGCTGCGGCAGCGACTCGCTTCTTCGGCGATGCGATGGCAACTGCTGCGGCGGCGTCACGCTTCTTCCTCGTTGCGTCCCGCTTCCAGCTCCCAGCGACACGCAGACACTAGAGATACCCAGAACAACAGCAGGCACCTCTCTGCAGGTAGAATTCCCAGCAAGGAAATTCAGGGGGAGCTGGTGGTGAAGTCTTGGTGTCCCTGTGACTTCAGACAGGAGGCAAGCTCAGTTTCAAGCCCTTGGAGATCTTCCTCAAGATGATAAAGTACACAAAGTTCCTTTTTCCCTTTCCTTGGAAATGAGTAACCACTGCAGGCCAACCCCAGACAGCAACCAGCAACCAGCAACCAGCACTGGGGCAGTCTCCTCCTTCAGCTTCGGTCCGTCTTGATTCCCAGAAGTGATCTAAAGTTCTGGGGTCTGGGCCCCAATATTTATACTAGTAAATCCTTTGTTCTCTGAAGGCAGAGAGTGTCTGTGCCCAGCCAAAACCAGTTCTGTCCTCCCTGGTGCAGCTTCCTGGCAGGAGGTGGAGACAGCATTGTTGAAAGCAGACCTGGCCCAGGTATCTGAAAGGAAATCTCCTCCCCCTACTCTCTATTCTATGAGGGCTCAGGTCAGTGAAAGGAAATCTCCGCCCCCTACTCTCTATTCAATGCAGGTCCTATTCAGCCCAGCCCTGACCCATCAGACTGCTGGAGCCAAGGCCCTCTCCAGCCCCCTGTCACTCACAAACCAGACATGGAATACACAAACCTAGCAGAGGCATGCTGGATGGTTAGGCAAGAAAATACCTACTTTCTAAAAGTGGTATTTTCAAACACAGAATGTGAAAATCACCCACACTAAAAGATGTATTTTTTAACATTCTGAGTTCAGGCATACTAAACTTTATTTTCCTATCTTGTTCCTAGGGTCAGTTAGGATTATAAGATGTTATAATCAAACTGCCCATTCTGGCCTATGGGAACAGATAGCCTTGCAAAAGTGAAAAACTAAATTGGCTGTAATTCACTATCAGGACATGCCACACACATCAGGGCATGTCCTAACTTTCACATACAATGCACCCTGCCCTTGGGCCTACCTTAGGGTTGACTAATATGTAGAAAGGGAAGGTTTAGGAACTGGCAAGTGGGTGCACTTGCCAAGTCGACATGGCAGTCCCAGACTGCACACAGGCTCTGCAATGGCAGGCCTGAGCCATATTTAACAAGCTGCTTCTGTGGGTGGCACAATCAGTGCTGCAAGCCCACCAGCAGCATTTGATTTACAGGCCCTGGGCACACATGGTGCACTGTACTAGGGTCTGACAAGTAAATCAAATAAGCCAATCATGGAGTCACTAATCCATTACCATAATTTACAATAGGGAGCACTTGCACTTTGGCACTGAATAGTAGTGGCAAAGTGCCCAAAGCATCTAGACCAGCTAAAACATAGCAAAACACAGGAGGCAACAGCAAAAAAATAGAAGGGAGACCCACGCCAATAGTGCCAGGTCTAACAGTAACTACATAGACGAGGGATTACCTATTAAAACTTATAATGTTATTATCCATTCTGTCATCAGATTCTCATACTCTATAGCGCCAATGACGGTGTGTGTTATTTTAAAACACTTGATTCAATCGTGGTCATGACTATTAATGCCAAGGAGCTCTAAAATTTGAAGATAATACCGGTTCATTATAGGAGTAAGTACTTTTGTATATTTCACCATGAGAGCTAAATTATTAGCACATTCTGGCACACTCAATCAAAAATATGGCAAGAAACTGTATCTCGAATCAAGTTATTTAGAAACCGAACATAATGCCATATAAATTATAATTCAGCTATAACTGATAGGAATGTATAGGTTATATATAATTATAAGTGACCTGGAATTGTTTTAATCTTTTTTATAACACAATAGATATCTTATATATTTCTGCAGTTTGGCAACATTTACAGGAAGCGATACTAGGATTTTAAGTACTTGGCATTCACAAGTGTCCTGATAATATTGCACAGGAATCGGAAATATCTTGTTTTAGTGAAGATCCTCCTAATATAAAATACAGGTATTATCAACCATCATGGGCAGTAACATATATTATTATAGAGTTATATAACCATGCAGCCATTTATAGTAAAAAACTTTCTTCCGTCTCTTGTCTTATGTCCAACATAAATAGGTAATCCTTAGAAAAGATTCAGACAAGAAAAAGTGGCTATATCTTAATTAGCCATCTGTGACACAGTAATAGGTAATTTTGCCTTCTCGCATGCATTTCTATATGTATCAAACATTGGACTAGTATGGGGTTTTACCCACTGGATGACATCACGAGTGATGCAGGCCTAATTCAATGATGAAAATCGTACAAAGTGTTTAACTTACGTCACTTTGGTCTATTCTGCTAAATCACTCTCTACCTCTCTTGGGGCGTAAGGTACGCTCTAGATCGCTGTTTTAAATAAGCATGCTAACAAGCATTTCTAGCACACATACCTTACCATAGTCATGTGCGGTATGTGTGTTTAACTCTCTCGCCTCCTTGTTTTCCCACCTTAATGTACTTAACGGAATTAATCAAGACGATCGAAGTCTAGACGTTATTAATTATCAAAATGAATTATGGGCAACCAACAAATATATGTGCACACATATTCTTATTTGTGTTTACTATGTGTTCCATACAGTGAAAGTTGAGATGGTCCCCTGACGAAGGCACCCCAGCCGAAACGCGCGTAGTCCCATTCTACCACCAGCCTTCTCTCTCTTTTTTCTATGACAATATTGGATCTCTCCACTTGTTCATACTGTGTAATGAAATAAATTATCAGAATACCTAGGAATGTTAATTGAATTGGTTTTCATGGATACACATTTGTAATGTAATGTCTTTTTGTATTGATGATCTTAATTATTTATCACAAGAAAACAATAATGTTTTGCTAAAAATATATAAAAAACAAATAATAATAAATAAAAAGGCTTTGTATAATAAATAAGCCAATATGGTTATGTTGTATATTTGAAATTAATGAACATTGTTTTGTGTAAAAATACTATTGTGTTATCCTGAAATATCTTTTGTAATTTGTACACTTGCTTTACAATTCCCTTTATAGCTCTCTCATAGGATGCCAGCCGTTTATCTATGTCATCCACCTCTACATACTTAGGAACAATACCCTTGGGCAGCCTGGTATCATAGGAACCCTCTGCATTCACCTCTGGGTATTTTTTTGCTTTTATTTCTATTTATTTAGTAGAAAAGTAATTACTGATAAAAACACTTGATTGTTGATTAATAATACTTAAGGCTGGTAAAGTTCATTATAAATCCAATTAAAGATACAGATGCAAATATCAAACGCTGGACAGAATATACAGACCCTTCCTCTTCCAGATTATAGATACAAATTCATTCTAATCGCAAAGCACAATTCAAAAATATAGTAAATATACCCAACTATTTCCAGATCTCTAAAAATGTCTGTGTGGAGCCAATTCTGACCGCATATACGCTCTCAAATACCTTCACCTATTGTAACTTGGTGAACCATTGAGTGAAAGAAGGTACAACACTGAATTTCCAGTTTTTCAATTCTAATGACCTAGACTGCAACAGGACAATAGAAGCTGTTGCTGACTTACAGTGATATCAAAAAAGTTGTGTAACTAACCCAAATAAAGCCACACAAGAATCTGGACATAGAATAATCTGCAACTGTTGGCTTAGTAACCCAAACACCTGCCCCTGGTAATGATGAAGGTACATGAAGCACGTATGAAGTCAGTTCCCTTAAGATCAGTATACATGAAGTGAATCAAATATCGAAAGTCAAAGGGTACATCTTATGAATACGCTCTGGCGTGTAGTAGAGCATCCATTTACTAAAAAAGGCCATTGTTCTGAAATTTGCAGCATAAATGGTTTTGCCACAAATTTTATCATAGAAATCCCAGCCATTTAGATCCATCTGCCTATTAGTTACAGTAGCAATGGCACTTAGCAAGGGTTGCATTACTTCTTCTGCCAATTTTGAATGTAATAAGTGATACAAGTTACCTATACCCATGAGATGGGATATGATAAATGCCTAAAGTATTTCTGGTGCTATTTGCAGTAAAAGCAGAAGGCTCTCACCGATAAATCTCCCGATATGAATATAGCCAACCATAGAGTGGGAGTTATATTGGGATAATGTGAGACAAAATGGTCCCAGGCACAGGTCCTACTTGAAAAAAATCAGGCAACGAGGCGCATCCAACCCCTTTCCATCTAAAAATGGCGAGCTTATCTAGTGGAGGCCTGTCTGAGAAGCATCTTTTAAACTAAAGGATAAATGGATCCAAGGTATCTTGTATTTTTGCCAGATTTTCATGAATCCGAAATGTAGACTGTGAAGTGTCTTATACCTGGTACCCTTCGGACATCTAAGAATTTTCAAAAAGGTCATCCCCTGAGCGCTGAATTCTCCCAGCATTTTACTAAGATAAATGAATTTAGATTGATTTTGTGCACTAGTCATGCAAATTAACCAAGGCAGCTTGATAATACATTTTGATCCTTGGTAAAGTCAACCTACCTTCTTCTCTATCTAGTTTTACTATCCGTAGGTTTGTATGAGGTACTTTGCCCTTTAATACAAAATATCTCAACATTTCATCAAATTTATCAAAGTAAGATTGTGGAACCTTGATTTAGACATTGTAAAACACAAAAATAAATAAGGGAAGTATGTAATTTTGACTAGAGTCGTAATGTAGGTCCCACTCACACAGCTGGTCATCTATTGGACCCCATTTTTTGTAATTTATCTAATATTGTGTGCTTCACTGCCACTCCACTCTGTTGGTCTGACCACTTCTCGGTTGGCTTCAGGTTAGAGTTATCAGCCAACTTGCCAGCAGCTATTCCTATCACTCAAAAACAAACTAGGAACTGGGGAAAGCTGGACATTGAAGCATTTAACAAACTTCTATCTATTAATGTCCCCACCCTTAATAAAAAGTTTATGTCTGACTCAGTGGCCATTCAGAATTGGATTCAAAAGCCATTGATGTCAGTCTTCCACCCTATACTAAGAGGGTGAATAATCACCGCCCCAGCCCCTTGGTTTACAGACAAGTTAAAAACTGAGAAAACAAAATGTAAAAATATGGAAAGACGCTGGAGGAGAGACTATGCACCAGATTCCAAACTTGCCTACATATGAGCTAAGAGAGATTATCACTCTCTCTGTAGGGCTGCCCGTGCTGACTACATTTCCTCCACTATCATTGGAGCACAGAAATGCTCAAAAACATTGTTCAAAATGGTGAAGGAATTATCAGGCTCTGAAAATCAGCCCATTCCTCCCAGCCTGAATGAAGGGCAATGTGAGGATCTCGCAAAAAATGTTATTAACAAAGTGGAAACAATATACTCAACCCTGAATGGTAATAAAACAGCTATCATCATTTCATCTCCGCCTACTTTCCTTCAGGAAGCTGGCACGTTCAAATGTAGAGACACATGCACCACAGAACCTGCCAACAAGCTGGAAGCTTGGTTACCATTAGACATCACGGCCCTTAGACAGTATCTAGGTAGCATCAAATCAGCCTCCCCCCGTGATCTCCTCCCTATACCAGTTCTACGGCAGCTTGAACTACCTTGTCTCAAAATAATGATGGAGCTTCTTAATTCCTCCTTAAAGGAGGCTATCGTTCCCTCTGACTGGAAGCATGCAATGGTCCTTCCTTTACTAAAGAAGGCCAACGCCGACCCTACCCTTTCCTCAAACTATCGGCCAATCTCTTTACTTCCAGCACTTTCCAAGGTTTTGGAAAAGCACATTAATGGGCAGTTATCCAATTTTGTTGAGACCCAAACATTTCTTCATCCATCACAATCTGGGTTTAGAGCTGGCTTCTCAACTGAAACCACTCTTCTCGGCGTCACTGAAACGTTACGTCATCGATTGGATGCCGGAGACACAGTGGCCCTTATTTTACTTGACCTAAGTGCGGCCTTTGACACAGTGTCTCACGCCATGTTAATAAAGGCTCTACAATCTCCAGGAATCGTTTACTCAGCACTTAGATGGCTAGCTTCATTTCTTACTGACCGCACTTTTCAGGTCTTTTCTTCTGTAGCCACCTCCAGCATCCACTCCTCTCCCTATGGGGTTCCCCAGGGGCCTATCCTTAGTCCCTTATTATTCAACATCTATGTCAGACCCCTGGCAGCGATTGCAGAGGACGCTGGGTTGTCATTATTCTCTTACGCTGATGACACCCAGATTATTTTCTCTCTCTCTGCGGGTAAGGAGGCGGAACCATCTGTTCTCCATTCTGGGCTGAGCAAAATTGCATCCTGGATGCAGGCCAATTTTCTTAAACTTAATTGCGAAAAAACTGAGGTCCTGATCTTTGGAAAAAACAAAGATCTCTGGGGACCTCTCCATAGGCCGGCAGAAATGGGTGCTTTACCTCGCCCGTCTCTTCACGTCCGGAACCTTGGCTTTATCATTGACGACTTACTATCTATGCGTCAACAAGCCGTGAAGGTGGCTGCAACTTACTTCACCATCTTGAAATGGTTGAAGAAAATTGTTTGGATGTTGCCAAGCTCCACCCAGAGAACCGTAGGCCAGGCACTGGTAACATCTAGACTGGACTATGGTAACATTCTCTACTTAGGAGCCAATAAAGACGTGACACGCAAGCTGCAGCTGGTGCAGAATTCTGCTGCAAGATTGCTTTGCCGGGTTCCTAGAGCGGCCTCCATCTCGGGCTCTTTGAGAGACCTCCACTGGCTGAGAGTTGAGAGCCGGATCAAGTTTAAAGCTCTGAGCTACATGTTCAGGGTTAAGCAGGGACGGCTCCTCAGTATTTGCAAAATCTAGTCAAACCCTATTTGCCATCACGCACTCTTCGCTCCACCACTCAGGCTAAATTCATGGTGCCTAGGACTAGGCTGTCCCGTATGGGTGGTCGCTCCTTTGCTTACCTGGGCCCGTCTCTCTGGAATGCTCTTCCTCTACCACTCCGGAATGAAACCAGTTACACGCACTTTCGCAAGTTACTAAAAACCTGGGGGCATATTTGCAAGACCGGCGATAAAATTATCGCCGTTTAGCGGCAGGAAACTGCCGCTAAAGCGGCGATAATGGGCTTGCTAATATGCGTTATGGAATTCAATAGAAGCCCAGGTTAGATGTGCAGGACATCTAACCTGGGCTTCTATTGAATTTTATAACGCATATTAGCAAGCCCATTATCGCCGCTTTAGCGGCAGTTTCCTGCCGCTAAAACGGCGATAATTTTAACGTGGGTCTTGCTAATATGCCCCCTGGTTGTTTAATCAGTAATTACTTTCCTGCTCCTTCTCTGGCTTGGCGCCGGGAAACCCTTTTTGGGTAGCTGTTGCGCCCGATATAAATTTAAATAATATAATAATAATAATATAGAGTGACTTGGCCGATAATGCTTAACCCCTTTGCTTATAGGCCTTTTCCCCCGGTGCTAAGCCTTTGTTGGTCTATTTTGGGTAGTTCGCGCTTGGGCCCCTGTAACATTTTGTCCACATAAGGTATGCATGCAAAATTTGCTTCCTTATCTTCCAACATCCAGAGGATTCTAAAGGTATCCAGGATTTGTGAATTTCCTTAGAGGGGACTGAGTAATTAGCCAAAATACAGCAACATTTGGTTTTTTTTGTGGGAAAAATAGGAAAAAGTGATGCAGAAGAAAGCATCTGTTTTTCCCCCTGCAAATGGTATCAACAAAGGGTTTGTGGTGCTAAAATCACCATCTTCCCAGCTTTCAGGAATAAACAGACTTTTGTCAGAAAACCAAAATCTTCTCACAGTTTTGGCATTTACTGCAACATAGCCTATTTTTCCTATTTTGTGTGCTTTCAACCTCCTTCCAGTTAGCGGTAGAAATAGGTATGAAAGCAATAATGGATCCCAAAAACTATACATTTCTGAAAAGTAGCCACAATTATAAATTCATCAAGGGGTCATTTGTGTAGATGCTTTAAGGTTCTCCTATAGAAAATAACAGTTGACATAGAAAAATATTGAAATTGAGTTGAAAAAACACAGCTATTTGTGCCAACGTTTTCACCTGTAACTTCTTCTAAGTATGATAGATTTTTAAAGCAATATACTATTATATCCGCTGGACTCTTCTGGTTGTGGGGATATATAGGACTTAAAGAACCCGAGGTACCCAGAGCTAATAACTGAGCTGCATCTTGCAATGGTTTTTCATAGTGTACCGTGTATATAGCAATTCATTTGGTAAAATATAAAGAGTGAAAAATAGCTATCAAGGAAACCTATATATTTCCAAACTAGGAACAAAATATAGAGTTCAGAAGCAGTGGGTATTTGCACATATCCAAAATTGTGGGTACCCTTACTAGCATGTGAATTAAAGGACATTTTTCAAAATGACTTCTTTTTAACACATTGTCCTACAATTGGACGACAGAAATGCAAAAAAAGTCAATTGGTAATAACTCCTGTTCTACTATTCTGTATTCCCCTAAGTCTCCCAATAAAAATGGTACCTCACTTGTGTGGGTAGGCCTAGTGCCTGCGACAGGAAACAGCCCAAAATGCAACATGGACACATCACAATTTTCACAATTTGCTCAGCCGGCACCTAGGGAAACCAAGCAAACCTGTACATTTTTTAAAAGTAGACACACAGGGGAATCCAAGTTGGGGTGACTTGTGTGCCGCTCACCAGGTTATGTTACTCAGTCTTTTGAAGGAGCTAGTGAGCTGCCAAATTTGGGTGAGTTATTTTTAACCACAGTGGTTGTTTAACCACCACATTTATTTCAGTCCTTAGATGTGCCACACGTTTGCCACATTGTTTCCTCCTTTCCACAGCGCTTCTCACTTATGAGTTCTACTAACCACCTGAGCATGTAACCTATTCATGTTGTCTCCCCAGAGGCTGCTTTTAATGTTGTTCCCTATGATTTATGTTGTTTTCATTTCCATTTTATGTTTTAAGTTGGTCTGCTAATAAGGTACCTCATTGCTAGGTTACTTAAGTGTTTGGTTTACACTTGACACTAACACTGGAACCAACCACTGTGTTGATATTAGACATCTGGTCCTGAAGAATTGCCCTGTGATTCTCCTGACACATTGGGCAAGAAACATGTCGACCTCTATTCCGTAGCCACCATGTCCATTGCCTCAGTGGTGACACACCTTTCTAATTTTAATTTGGACCAGTGGACTCCCTGATTAAATTTGATTTGGAGTACCACTGTGCCTCATTTTAGCCTTCTTTGCACATTCCCTTTACATTCTGCACCCACATCTACACCATGAGGCCCTATACACACACTGCAATGGCTTGGGATGAAAAGATCTCCAATACAGAGCATTGCAGCGCCGGCCTGACGAGGAGCTTGCCCTATGATGAAACATGACACCCAGCTGGGTGTGTGAGGGCCCCAAATCCTAAAGTGGGAGCCAACCTGTCTCCACTATATGGTTAGTGTGTTTGACCGATTATACCTCTTCTTCCTCTGAAGTTCCTAACTTTACTACTACTAAATGCCTTCTGTGAATACCAAAAGTAGTAAGTTTAGGATTTTTGTCTCAGATTAGTTCTGTGAATCGGACGCAAAATAACTAAATAATATTTTTATACAAACAAAATTGGTCTGAGTTCAGTCTTTGAGTGTGTGACATCATTTTGTGTCTGAGGGTGTACAATAAATGCTTAACACTACCCTCTGATAAAGACTTACTGCTCGCCCATACTACCACAAATAGAGAATTTGGGGCCGATTCACAGAACTAATCTGAGAGAAAATCCTAAACTTACTACTTTTGGTATTCACAGAAGGCATTTAGTAGTAGTAAAGTTAGGACTCCTAACTTTACTACTACTAAACTGAGGCAAAATCCTAACTTTATGATTTTCGGTATTCACAAAAGGCATTTAGTAGTAGTAAAGTTAGGACTCCTAACTTTACTACTACTAAATGCCTTCTGTGAATACCAAAAGTAGTAAGTTTAGAATTTTATCTCAGTTTAGTAGTAGTAAAGTTAGGAGTCCTAACTTTACTACTACTAAATGCCTTCTGTGAATACCAAAAGTAGTAAGTTTAGGATTTTATCTCAGATTAGTTCTGTGAATCGGCCCCTTAGTTATTATCTACTTTTACCTCTGCCTACCTTTGGGGTTCCACTGAACTCTATGCACACTATACCTTACATTGGTATAGTATATACAGAGCCAGCTTCCTACATTGCTGGATCAGCGGTGCGATCTACAACTTTGCATTTGTTGGACTAACTTGGTCAACACCTGATCACACAACAGAACTCTTAAATTATCTTGAGAATTCAGAATTTTTTGAATTGACACATTTTTCCAAATTACTAAAAGTATTTTTAGGCCTTGGTTAAGTCCCTTTGGAATATTAGAAAAGTAAAAACTCACTTTAGTTAGGGGTAAGAGGGGTTAGAATTTTTGTTAGAATGTCTCTTAACAAAAACCCAGCTATTAGTGAAAATACCAATGACATAGAGAATATGGTTCAGGAGCTCGACCTCACCCCTTATTTCCACTTAGAATTCAGGGAGTTAAGGTCTCTATGTAAACTTAAAAACATTAACATGGGGTCCCATTCCCCCCAAACAAAAGCTCCAGGAGGTGTTGGCAGGATATGCTAAGGACCATCCCTCTGAGCAAGGTGAAGAGTAAGAAGTCTCAGAGGGAGAAGAAGATAGAGGGGATGAGGGTAACTTCCACCACCCCCACTTCTCAGGGAGAAAAGGGCCCCAGTGCCCCTGACTCTGAAGATAAAACTCTCAGCACCTAGATCCCACACAGGTGGGTCGGGTGCTTTTGAGCCCATTGAGGACGGCCTAAATTAGGAGGTCAACATCTTAGTAAGGTTGACCAAGAGATTAGATCTAGAGACCAAACTCCTGGCTCTGGAAAAAGAGAGAGCAGAGATGGGCTTAACACCCATCAATGGTGGCAGCAATATACTAAACAGGGACAAAGAGCAATCTTATGACCCCAAAATTCCCAAAGGGATTGTCCCTAAATTTGAGGAAGTTGATGACATCACCAAATGGTTCACAGCTTTCGAGAGAGCTTGTGAAATGAGAAAAGTGAGGAAGGCACACTGGGGGGCACACCTTTGGGAACTGTTCACTGGTAACTGCAGGGACAGACTCCTGACCCTTACAGGGGCAGGTGCTGGGTCTTATGACCTTATGAAGAACACTCTGATTGAGGGCTTTGGCTCACAACTGAGGAATATAGAATTAGATTTGGCGGGGCTCACAAAATCCAAAACCAATCCTGGATTGACTTTGTTAGGACACTAGATGGATGGTTAACTGGAAATAATGTGGATGATTTCAATGGACTATGCAATCTTTTTATGAAAGAACATATTTTGAGTAATTGTACTAATGAAAAGTTACATCAACATTTGGTAGACCTAAGTCTAATTTCTCCCCAAGAGTTGGGAAAGAAGGCAGACTACTGGGTGAAGACTAGGGTAACAAAAACTGCCCTGGGGGTGACAAAAAGACCTGCTCAAGGGGGTGGGTCCGAAAACTCTTCTCAGTCCAATGGTAGGTACAAAGGGAAGAACTTTGATCCCTTAAATGCCTGGTGTTTCAACTGTAAGAAGTTGGGAAACTTAATTGGAGATGCTACTTGTCCTAGCAAGAAGCCCCCTAATCCTCCTCCAGTTACTACTGGTGTAGTCAGTCTCCAGATGGGGTTACCAGTGTGCCCTGGAGCAAATCAGGGTTCACACTGAAGCAGTTCTAGTCATTGAGGGTGAAGCTGAGTTTGCTACTTCAGCTGTGTGGCCACCTAACTTAAAGAAGTATTTGCAATACCCATGGATAAATGGGACTAGAATAGAAGGATACAGAGGGATACAGGTGCCAGTGTCAGTACGGTGTGGGACACACTGGTTTCCCCAGAGCAATACTTGATTGGCAAATCTTACCCAGTCACCAACGCTGACAGTGTTACTACTAACTATGCCATGGCTGTGATGACATTGGACTGGGGGGGATTACTGGCCTGAAACAGGTAGTGGTCTCTCCAAAGCTTCCAGCTGCCTGTCTGCTTGGAAAAGACCTGGAGACCTCAGCATGGGCTGAGGTAGAATTAAAATCCCATGCAGCAATGCTGGACATCCCTGAGATTGTGTGTATCAAGACCAGAGCACAGAGCCGAAAACAGGATAAAAAAGAAGTGTTGGAGCCTGAAAGAGTGGCCCAACCTTCCAAGAGGAAAGGTAGGAAGACTGAGAAACCAGCTTCTGAACAGTCAAAGACTCAGGGCCCCTCTCCTCAGGGAGAGGACTTGGAAACCCCAGGGGGGACTGAGCCCATGGAACTTGACCCTTACCAGGTTGAGCTCTTAGGCCCAGGGGTCCACTAGGGAAAAGCTGTGCCTTGGACAGCAGACCTGTCCAACTCTTGAAAGCCTGAGGCAGCAAGCTGCTGCACAGTAAAAGGAAGATTTCAGTGGTACCCACAGAGCCTATTGGGAGGAGGCACTACTGTACACTGAGGCCAGAGACCCCAACCCTGGCTCTACTAGGAGAGTGGTAGTACTTCAAATGTACAGGGAGTTCTTACTCACTTTGGCTCATGACATCCCCCTAGCTGGGCATCTTGGACAAACCAAGACTTGACTTGGGAAAGGCTAGTCAGGCACTTTTACTGGCCCCAGATGTCCCAGAAGGTAAAGGAGTTTGTCAGCTCCTGTGTCACCTGTCAAGCCAGTGGCAAAACAGGTGGACACCCAAAGGCCCCCTTAATTCCATTACCAGTGGTTGGCATTCCCTTTGAAAGGGTAAGGGTGGACCTAGTGGGTCCACTTGAAGCTCCCACAGCATCAGGAAACAAATTCATACTGGTGGTAGTGGATCATGCCACCAGGTACCCTAAAAGCAATTCCACTTAGGACTACTACAACTCCTACAGTAGCCTAGGCCCTCATTTGTGTCTTCACCAGGGTAGGGTTTCCTAAGGAGGTGGTTTCAGACAGAGGGTCAAACTTCATGCCTGCATACCTAAAACATATGTGGAAAGAGTGTGGCGTGCAGTACAAGTTTATTACACCCTATCACCCACAAACCAATGGTCTTGTTAAAAGTTTCAACAAGACATTGCAGGGCATGATCATGGGGCTCCCTGAAAAACTCAAAAGGAGATGGGATGTCCTCTTGCCATGCTTGCTTTTCGCCTACAGAGAGGTGCCTCAGAAGGGAGTAGGGTTTTCCCCCTTTGAACTTCTGTTTGGCCATCCTGTTAGGGTTCCACACTGTCTTGTTAAAGAGGGTTGGGAGAAGCGTCTCCAAGAACCCAAACAGGATATTGTAGACTATGTACTAGGCCTAAGGTCCAGAATGGCAGAGTACATGGAAAAAGCTTCCAAAATCTTGAGGTCAGCCAGGAGCTCCAGAAGCACTGGTATGACCAAAAAGCTGCACTGTTGGAATTCCAACCAGGGCAAAAGGTGTGGGTTTTGGAGCCTGTGGCACCAAGGGCCCTGCAGGACAAATGGAGGGGCTCTTACCCCATCTTAAAAAAGAAAAGTGAGGTCACCTACTTGGTAGACCTGGGCACAAGCGAGACCTCCAAAAGGGTGATCCATGTGAACCGCCTTAAGCTTTTCCATGACAGGGCTGACATCACCATGCTGATGGTGACCGATGATGATCAGGAGACAAACAGCGAACCTCTCCCTGGCCTCCTCTCTTACAGCCCCAAAGATGGGTCAGCAGATGGGGTTGTCTATTCACACACCATCACTGCCCAACAGTAGGCTGACTGTAAGCAAGTCGTGCAGCAGTATGCTAAGCTCTTTTCCTTAACCCCTGGTCTGACAAACTGGAGTACCCATGATGTGGACACTGGGGACAGTGTACCTGTCAAGAACAAAATCTATCGACAGTCTGATCAAGTTAAGGAGAGCATCAGAGCTGAAGTCAGCAAGATGCTGGAGTTAGGGGTTATTGAAACCTCTGAGATCCCCTGGGCCAGGCCAGTGGTTCTAGTCCCCAAACCTCATCCACAGGGTGAAAAGAGAGAAATGAGGTTCTGTGTGGACTATAGAAGTCTCAACTCTGTCACCAAGACAGATGCTCACCCTATCCCAAGAGCTGATGAATTGATAGAAAAATTGGGTGCAGCCAAATTCTAAGTACCTTTGACTTAACTGCAGGGTACTGGCAGATTGACATGGCCCCAGGAACCAAAGAAAAAACAGCATTCTGATGGGCATTATCAGTTTACTGTTATGCCCTTTGGTTTAAAGAATGCCCGTGCCACCTTCCACAGGTTGGTGAACCAAGTCCTTGCTGGAATGGAGGCCTTTAGCGCAGCATATCTAGATGATATTGTTGTCTTTAGCTCCACCTGGCAGGATCACCTGATCCACCTGGGGAAGGTTTTAAAAGCCCTGCAAACTGCAGGCCTGACTATCAAGGCATCCAAATGCCAGATAGGGCAGGGAACAGTTGAATACTTGGGCCACCTTGTTGGTGGAGGCCAAGTGCAACCTTTACAACCCAAGATCCAGGCCATCCTGGACTGGGAAGCTCCAACAACCCAGACTCAAGTTAGGGCATTCCTTGGCTTGACTGGGTACTACAGGAGGTTTTTGAAAGGGTATGGGTCCATCCATTGTGACACCCCTCACAGAACTTACCTCCAAGAAGATGCCCAAAAAGGTAAATTGGACAGTTAGCTGTCTAAAGGCTTTTGACACCCTGAAAACGGCAATGTACACCAATTCTCAAAGCTCCAGACTATACCCAGCAGGTCATTGTGCAGACTGTTGCCTCTGAGCTAGGTATAGGAGTAGTCCTATCCCAGACCAATAATGATGGCCAAGACCAGCCTGTTGATTTTATAAGCAGAAGGTTACTCCCCAGGGAACAGCGTTGGCGTGCCATTGAGAGGGAGGCCTTTGCTGTGGTTTGGTCGATGAATAAGCTGAGACCATACTTGTTTGGTACCCACTTTACCGTTCAAACTGACCACAGACCTCTCAAATGGCTAATGCCAATGAAAGGTGAAAATACTAAACTTTTGAGGTGGTCCATCTCCATACAGGGAATGGACTTTGCAGTGGAACATAGACCTGGGACTGCCAATGCAGATAGACTTTCCAGGTTCTTCCACTGAGACAATGAAGACTCTCCTAGGGAAACGATAGTCTCATCCTCTTTCATTTGGGGGATTGTGTAGGAAAGTACCCCGTTTTGCATGGTTGCCCCCACTTTTTACCAAACTGTTGATGTACTTTGACTGAGTGTGCCCTGGGTTCCTGCCAACCAGCTACCCAGGGCCTATGTTCTTTCCCTAAACTGTACTATTGCAAAACACAATTGGCAACTCTCTGGCCACCTATAAGTCCCCTGATAAAAGGTACCATAAGTACCAAGGGCAATGTGACCAGGGAAGGCCTCTAAGGGCTGCAGCACTTATTGTGCCACCCTTAGAGGCCCTGTACCTTTACACACACACACTGTCATTGCAGGCTGCGTGTTTTGGTTTAGAACAAATTGAAGAGTCGACATGGCACACATCCCTGTGTGCCATGCCTACAATCCACTGCCCTGGCATAGGTAAGCCACCCCTCTAGCTGAGTGCACAATACCAGTGGTGAGGGTACAGGTGCATGAGCCCTGTACCCCTACAATGTCTATGCCAATCCTCAGACATTGTGAGTGCAGTAATGCCTCAAAAAGTATATGGTGCTGGGAGTTTGTCATTACGAACTCCATAGCACCATATTGGCTTTACTGAAAACTGGGAAGTTTGGTACCAAACTTCTCAGCACATTAAACCCACAATGATGCCAGTGTGGGATTTACTGTAAAATGCACTCAGAGGGCATCTTAGAGATGCCCCCTGAAAAACGACCCAACTCTAGTGTCCTGGCTGAGTAGCTGCTCGCCAGCTGCCACCACCAGACATGTTTCTGGACCACTGGGTCGAGACCCTGCCGCTCTTGGGTTCCTGAAACAATGCACATACTGGAAGGAGGTGCCAAGCCTCCTTCCCCAGGATGAGCAGGGTCCACGAAGGGGAAGCTTCAAGGCTTGCCGTCTTTGTGAGCTACCCCAGCCACTGGCTGCTCCCAGAAATGGGCCCCCGCCGGTTCTGACCCCCTTTGGGTGGGAGAATCAGTGGGAAAACCAAGTTAGGAGGAGAGGTGTGCCCACCTATGCCAACCCCACCCCTCAGGTGGGGGAGGCGAGGTGAAGTACAACTCTCAGTCCCCGCCATCTTGCAGATGGGAGACCCAGCCAACCAGACTGAGGCTTATGCCCCCCTCCCACTGGAGGGTGGCATAATAGGGGGTGTAATCACTAAGCCTGAGAGGAGTTCGCGGAGTTCTGCTGCGCGGAACTCCGCAAAGTGCAAAAAAACCTCTGCAGCGCTACGCGGAGCTCCGCAGGCGGCAGAGTGCGTCGGATAAATGCTGTTCGCATAGATTTTCAGTGCCAGGTGCTTGTCTGCACTGTACAATCATCACGAACGGCACCATGCACAGCGCAATCAGGCGCTGCTTCCTTTCTGCCACTTGAGTAGATTTTTACTCAAGCGGCAGCTTTCTTAATGCGAATGGACAGTTTCTCAACGTGAGCGGTCGCGAGCATACGCGACCACTCGCAATGAGATATCTGACTGCCTGCGTTGAGAGATCTCGCCGGGAGGTTGATTTTCCACACTCGCACTCGCCAACATGATGTTGACGATCCCGAACGAGGGAAAATCTCGCCGGGAGGTGGATTTTACTCGCTCGTGCTTGCCAACTTGACGTTGGCGAACATGAGCAAGCGAAAAAACTCAGAGTTTTTCGGCACTCTGCGAGCTCCGCATAACGTGGATTGCGGAAATCTCCGCAAACTCCGCGAGCAGAGTTCACCCACCGCCCAGACTTAGTAATCACAAGTGAGAAGGATCCCACACTCCTTGGTATTCCAAACTTAAGTTGTTACTCCTTTTATGCGGTGCAGAAGCGTTTCACTCTCTGATCATTGAGTGTGAAAACATTAATAAAATAAAGCAGCGTTCCCCCACTGGGGTTCGTCACCTATTGCACTGCCTTAGGGGACCAGGGTATTGTTATAAAGTAAGCGTTGGGGGAATGCTACTTTATTTTAATAAAAGGGGTGTACTCACCCCAAGGAAGGGACCCATTTGTCCCGACTTCTACCTACCTGTAACATCCCTAAATCTAGTATTTAGGGGTAACCCTGAACTTTGTCTTCTCAGACAAGAAGGCATAAGAAGAAAAAGGGCCGAAGAGCCGTGCTGAAGAAGAAGATGAGGACGCCAACTGCCTTGGCCCCAGCCCTACCGCCCTGTGCAGACCTCGACCTGCTCCAGGAAAATCCTGGCGTGTCCTGCAGCCAGCAGACCCCAAGAACCCAGAGGACCTGCCCTGCCTTCCCAAACCAAGACTTTGTCTCCTGTGAGCACCGGATTTGCTCATCCACAGAATCTGGCTCCAGCCAAATCCGGGAGTCTGCACCACTCTGCACCCGACGCCCATGGCCCGAGTTTGAGTGGCCCAACACCACAAGGAGGTCTCCCCAGCAATCCAGACCTGGGATCTAGTGATCCCTGACCTGCCCCTAGTCTACAATTGATGCCTGAAGCCCCTCTCTGGAGGATTCCCCAACTGGAGCCGGTGAGAAAAACCCGATGCCTAAAGACACCCCTGCACCCGACGTCCCACAGTCTTGGGTGGCCCAACCGCCGGTGGCCCAGCATCCCCAGGCATCCCAACTTACCTCTCCACCTGGTCGTCGCGGCCAGAAGATCTTCGTCCCCGAGCCTGCAGTGTTTGTTGCAACCAGAGAATCCCCTTTGAAATCAACAAGGCACCCAACGGCAAACCAGCACCTTGCACCTGGCCACCCCTGTGCCGCTGTGGGTGTACTTTGTTTCTGAATCGGATCCCCCTTTGCCCTGAGTCTAACACCAGGAGCTTTGCTCCCACAACCTTGTGGCCTGCTTGTGAGCAGCAACCAACCGGAAAGGCCCCCTATCCCCCATTGGATAACATTGGGCCTCAGCACTCTGCACCCAGACACCCTAGTGCCGCTGAGGGTGTGTTGAGGGTGCATCCTCGACCCTGGGGGAACCCTGGTTCTAGCCCCAGAAACCCAACTCCCACAAATAAGTACTTACCTGTGAACCGATAACTTCATTTCCTCACATAGGATTGTATAGACAGGTTTTCCTTGAAAATTCTTTTAAGTGTGGGGTTGGATTGTACGAAACCTTGAAAATCTGCAAATGTACAAAAACAAAATTACTTACCTTTTGTCCAGGAAATGTCCCAGTGTGATATTTATATGGTAAAGACAAAGGTCAAGGAGAGGCCGCTTAGGTCCTCGTGTAGCGTAGGCTACTGAATTATTTTTAGGCAGCATTAATCAGATAGCACAAGGTAGTGTAGTCCAGGCGGGACTAATTACGCAATAGATGCTGAGACACAAAGTAGATATGGTATCACATTTATTAACGGCATAAATGGAGTATCATAACATAATTGCATAATAATAGTTCTGGTGCTCACACATAGAAGTGAAAGTGCGTGAAGTGAGGAGTGTTTGTGACATTAAAAACTTTACATCGCATTGAAAACAACAACGTAAAAAACTCCTAAGTAATTAGTTGCAGTTATGGAGTTTTAAGTTGTATAGGTCGACGAGCGTTTCGATCTTATGAATGTAAGATCATCATCAGGACGGAACAAGTGTGAACAAGTAGAATCTATTAAAGGAAAACCAAAAATCAAACAATGGTCCCGAAAAAAACAACCAATTTAAGAGCATTACCTATATTAATAAGGGATTCTTGAAATTCACCTGAGTAGATAGTGAGTTAAGGACTGCTAATGAAGTTAGGGAACACTGAATGAAAAATATAGAGGTACCATATAATGAGGCCTCAGTATTGGAGGTAGTTCCAAAGCTAATTGTAGAGGTAGGCATGCGAAGGGCATACTTGATAGTAAGGTTTACACTGTAATTGAGGAGGTGTCAGCGCAAGGAAAGTGAATGCGCGCAGGGAGCCGCCTATAGAATGAGGCAAGTGAGGCACGACTAGGTAGGGAAGTGCTGCAAGAGTAATGCGATATGGGCAGGGGCCCAGGGGCAACAAGGAGGTTGAAAAACCGGAGTGGGCAGTAGTGTTCCAAGGAGAGGGACTTACTTAGGCTGTTCAGTCTCCAAGGGGCATCGTGAGTTCTGAAGATAGGCAAGTAATGCGCGCAGGACGGAACCTGTTGGGTTCTGCAAGGTAGGAAGAAAGGTTAGTGTGGGGCCTGAGCTACTGAAGTGCGAGCGGCGTGAGGGGAAGCAGTACTTACTTCAAGGCCAGGAGGGGGCCGCTGCCGGAGGAGAGACCCTGGAAATTAGGGCGTTAGTGCAGGAAGGCAAGAGAGTCAATCTCTATTTCAAGGTCATGGCACATAGGTGTCTCGGACGTTAGTTCCGGAAGAGACAAGCAGGAGAGTCAATCTCTAAGGGGGAAAAAAAGGGGGGAAGGGGAGAACGGCACAGTGATCAGATTGCCGTGTGTCAGAGAGATTCAAGGGAAGAATCGGAAGCCTAATTACTGGAAGGACGGAGGCTTAACGGATAGGTACTTACTAGTGAGAGCCTGCTGGTGACGAGCGAAGGATACCGTGAGTTGCTCGAACGTGGAGCCGATACTGAACCGTGGCAGCTGAGAAACTTAAATGGTGTGCCGCGGGTGACGCGCATGGGCAGAAGTAGCGAGGCTGGAAGCTAGACTGCATAGCGCCGCCATCTTAGGAAGGCACTAAGGAATAGCCAGTTACCGCGCATGTGCAGAATAAATCAAGCTGAGTTCTACACTGGTTATTGATCTGTTGTAGGGGACTAACCCAGAGTCCCAGTGAAGTAAAAGAGAGCAATCCCAAAGGGTTGTAGAAGAGCCCGTATGTAGGGGAGAATAAAGTGTTGAAAGAATAGACATTTGCATCAAAGTGAAAACAAGGTTTCATGATATTAGATGAATACAGACACAATTAAAAATTAAAAAATATATACATTAAGCTGAGGGATTTTACAGGATCATGTTCCATTCTTCAACAGTATTGAGTCCATTTTCGATGGAACGACAGTTGAACATCCATTTACATTCCAGCCTGTTAAGAGTTGCTTGGGGGTCACAGCCTCTCTTGTGTGGGCGAAGGCTGTCAATCACTTGCCAGCGTAGATCTTGTTCAGAGTGTCCTTTCTCAATGAAATGTTCCACCAATGGGGCCGTCGTGATACCGCAGCGTATCCGGCTTTTGTGTTGACTGATTCTCGCTTTTATTTTCTGGGTGGTTTGTCCCACATAGATGAGGTTGCAAGGACATTTGACACAGTAAATTACATTCATTGAGTTACAGTTTGAGAAGAAGCTCAATTGGTGCGTAGTGGTGCCATATTCAAAAGTTTTTGTGTTTCTCGTGAGTGGGCATGCAACACAGTTACCACATTTAAAATGTCCTACTACAGGAGGGAGACCTAAGAATGATTGCACAGTAGTCTCATCTTGGGCTTGTTTATATGCCCGGACAATGTGGTCTTTAATGTTGCGCCCACGTTTAAATGAAAACAAGGGAGCTTCATTAGTGATGTCAATTGAGGTAAGGAGAGGCCAGTGTCTTTTTATCATTTTGGTAATTTTATTGCTGGCTGGACAGAATGTGGTCACGCATGCAATACGTGATATGGTTTTCTTTGGTCTGGTTTCCAAAAGGAATTCCCTATGTGAAAACCACGCACGTTTCATAGATCTTTTCACTAATCTTCTCGGGTAGCCTCTGTACATAAGTTTGTCACAAAGGATGTCTGCTTCCCTGAAGTAGTCTTCTTTTAGTTTACAGTTCCTCCGTATTCTTAAGAATTGGCCATAGGGAAGGCCATCCCTCAGTGCTCTAGGGTGGGCACTATTGTAGTGGAGAAGAGTGTTGCGTTCTGAGGGCTTTCTGTACAAGGTCGTGTAGAGCCCTCCCTCAGTAGGTTTGACAGTGACATCGAGATAGTCAACTTGTGTGTTGCTAGAGTTGTAGGTGAATCTGAGGTCAGGCTGGCAGCTGTTGAGCCATGCGCCGAAGCTGTCTAATTCAGTTGTTGTGCCTTGCCAGATCATAAAAACATCATCGATGTATCGGTGCCAGCTTCTTATGTGATTGCGATGTGGATTGACTTGATTGAGGACCAGAGATTTTTCAATGTCGTCTACATAAAGAATAGCAAAATTTGGGGCGAAAACTGCTCCCATACTTGTACCCCTGCATTGTTTGTAATATTTGTCATTGAACATAAAGTAATTCTTGGTAAGTGCTATCGTCAACAGGGAGATGATGAATTCTGTCGGTACTTTATGTGGTCTTGGTCTGTTGTTGAGATGTGTCTCGATAACTGTTGCTCCCTTATCCTGCGGGATGTTCGTGTAAAGGGATTCTATATCCAGTGTGACTAGAAGTTCTTGTGTGGGATCAAAATGTTCACGTTCTACCAGGTTGATGAAATGTGTGGTGTCTTTCAGATAGGCTACGGTGTCAAGTACTAGGTCATGAATGAAGAAATCGATGTATCTACCTAATGGCTCAAGAATAGAGCCACATCCGGATAGGATGGGTCTTCCTGGTGGATTATCTTGATTTTTATGGACTTTAGGAAGGGTGTATATTACTGGTGTCCTGGGATTTTCATTGTTGAGATAGAGAAACTCTCTATGACTGATATAGCCTAGGGATTCGGCTTCTTTGGTTATGTTCTGGATAAGGCTTTTTATTTCAGCTAAAGGGTTATGTCTGAGTAATTCATAGTGGGTCGTGTTATTTATTTGGCGTATAATTTCATTGTCATATGATGTTTTATCTTGGATGACGATGCCACCCCCTTTATCACATGGCTTAATGACGATGTTGTCCATGTTTTTCAATTTGAGGAGACTATTCTTTTCTTCTAGACTGATATTGTAGGGAATGAAATCATGCTGTTTTCTCAGTTTTTCTAAGTCCTTCAGGACTAAGTTTTCGAAGGTGATGACCTCCGGAGGGAGGGAGCTAGAAGGTGGGTTAAAGGTTGATTTGGGATGCAGACCTGTCGCGTCGTTGTTGGTTTGGGACTCTTTGTCAAGAAAGAAGGATTTTAATCTTATTTTCCTCAAAAGTTGGAAAATTTCGGTTTGTATCTTAAACCAGTCAGGTTTCTCTGTGAGTACATAAGAGAGACCTTTGCTGAGGAGCGCGATTTCTGAGGATGCTAGTTGGTGGTTTGACAAATTAAAGATGGGAATCTGTTCCATATTTTGTTGGGTAACACCTATATCAAAGGTGTTCAATACTGGTAACCCCATTGGTAGAACTTCCGTCGTGTCTGACGTTCCCCTGGTGGGAAGTTGTATCGTGGTTCGCCCCTCCCTCTCTCTGTTTGGAATGGTTGGCCTCGGCCTAAAAAATTAGGATTGGTAGCGGAAGAGCTGGGTCCAGCCCCTTGGTCAGAGGAATCAGAGTCTGCAGAGGAGTCAGAAAATGACACTGGTTGTTTGTTTTTAAATCGACCCCAGGTACCTGCCTGTCGTCTCTGCATGTATTGGGGGTTTGTAAAATAGTCGTCCAGGAGGTATGGGTAGGTTTTTTCTTGCTATAATTTTTGATGTCTTTTGTCACTTTGGTCGCTTTTTTGTGGTGTTCAAACTTTTGAAAGTCAGAGATGCTTTTTCTAATTTTTCTAGAATAGCCTTGGCGTCAGCCAGGCTGTCCAGTTCCAAAATGGCTTTCTCTAGTGCTAGTATTTCTTCCAGTTCTTTCTTACTTTGTTCAAGAGCGGTGTCTATGCCTAAGACCATCCAGTGGCGCGAGCAAGTTGTGCCTATGTGGGCAAATCCATGCTTAAACTTAGGGTCTTGTAGAAAGATTGCTGGGGTATTGCGGACTTGTAAGCCGACGGGTATTATGTCTGCTTTTAAGTACTCTGTAAGCATCCGTGCATGGAGTTCGGTACGGATGTGTTTCTTTTTAGGTGTTCTAAAGCTGTTATTTTGTCTGTAGCTGCATCTGTAGGTGCTGCTGATGGAGAAGTTGTTTGGAACAAGGAAGGGCCACTTTTGATTTTAGCAATGTAGTCTTCTGTGTAGGTGGGTACAACTGGTATGGACATACTCAATGGGAATATCTATTTTAATAAGGGATAGAAAATAGATAGGGAAAAAGGATAAAATGAAAAAACCACTAGAGAGTGGTGACCCTTGCAGTGTAGCCACTGCACATAGTATATTTAGACAACAAGGGAACCCCAGTATTATGACCAGGGGTAAATACGTATATGGTAAAGACAAAGGTCAAGGAGAGGCCGCTTAGGTCCTCGTGTAGCCTAGGCTACTGAATTATTTTTAGGCAGCATTAATCAGATAGCACAAGGTTGTGTAGTCCAGGCGGGACTAATTACGCAATAGATGCTGGGACACAAAGTAGATATGGTATCACATTTATTAACGGCATAAATGGAGTATCATAACATAATTGCATAATAATAGTTCTGGTGCTCACACATAGAAGTGAAAGTGCGTGAAGTGAGGAGTCTTTGTGACATTAAAAACTTTACATCGCATTGAAAACAACAACGTAAAAACTCTTAAGTAATTAGTTGCAGTAATGGAGTTTTAAGTTGTATAGGTCGACGGCGTTTCGATCTTATGAATGTAAGATCATCATCAGGACGGAACAAGTGTGAACAAGTAGAATCTATTAAAGGAAAACCAAAAATCAAACAATGGTCCCGAAAAAAACAACCAATTTAAGAGCATTACCTATATTAATAAGGGATTCTTGAAATTCACCTGAGTAGATAGTGAGTTAAGGACTGCTAATGAAGGTAGGGAACACTGAATGAAAAATATAGAGGTACCATATAATGAGGCCTCAGTATTGGAGGTAGTTCCAAAGCTAATTGTAGAGGTAGGCATGCGAAGGGCATACTTGATAGTAAGGTTTACACTGTAATTGAGGAGGTGTCAGCGCAAGGAAAGTGAATGCGCGCAGGGAGCCGCCTATAGAATGAGGCAAGTGAGGCACGACTAGGTAGGGAAGTGCTGCAAGAGTAATGCGATATGGGCAGGGGCCCAGGGGCAACAAGGAGGTTGAAAAACCGGAGTGGGCAGTAGTGTTCCAAGGAGAGGGACTTACTTAGGCTGTTCAGTCTCCAAGGGGCATCGTGAGTTCTGAAGATAGGCAAGTAATGCGCGCAGGACGGAACCTGTTGGGTTCTGCAAGGTAGGAAGAAAGGTTAGTGTGGGGCCTGAGCTACTGAAGTGCGAGCGGCGTGAGGGGAAGCAGTACTTACTTCAAGGCCAGGAGGGGGCCGCTGCCGGAGGAGAGACCCTGGAAATTAGGCCGTTAGTGCAGGAAGGCAAGAGAGTCAATCTCTATTTCAAGGTCATGGCACATAGGTGTCTCGGACGTTAGTTCCGGAAGAGACAAGCAGGAGAGTCAATCTCTAAGGGGGAAAAAAAGGGGGGAAGGGGAGAACGGCACAGTGATCAGATTGCCGTGTGTCAGAGAGATTCAAGGGAAGAATCGGAAGCCTAATTACTGGAAGGACGGAGGCTTAACGGATAGGTACTTACTAGTGAGAGCCTGCTGGTGACGAGCGAAGTATACCGTGAGTTGCTCGAACGTGGAGCCGATACTGAACCGTGGCAGCTGAGAAACTTAAATGGTGTGCCGCTGGTGACACGCATGGGCAGAAGTAGCGAGGCTGGAAGCTAGACTGCATAGCGCCGCCATCTTAGGAAGGCACTAAGGAATAGCCAGTTACCGCGCATGTGCAGAATAAATCAAGCTGAGTTCTACACTGGTTATTGATCTCTTGTAGGGGACTAACCCAGAGTCCCAGTGAAGTAAAAGAGAGCAATCCAAAGGGTTGTAGAAGAGCCCGTATGTAGGGGAGAATAAAGTGTTGAAAGAATAGACATTTGCATCAAAGTGAAAACAAGGTTTCATTATATTAGATGAATACAGACACAATTAAAAATTAAAAAATATATACATTAAGCTGAGGGATTTTACAGGATCATGTTCCATTCTTCAACAGTATTGAGTCCATTTTCGATGGAACGACAGTTGAACATCCATTTACATTCCAGCCTGTTAAGAGTTGCTTGGGGGTCACAGCCTCTCTTGTGTGGGCGAAGGCTGTCAATCACTTGCCAGCGTAGATCTTGTTCAGAGTGTCCTTTCTCAATGAAATGTTCCACCAATGGGGCCGTCGTGATACCGCAGCGTATCCGGCTTTTGTGTTGACTGATTCTCGCTTTTATTTTCTGGGTGGTTTGTCCCACATAGATGAGGTTGCAAGGACATTTGACACAGTAAATTACATTCATTGAGTTACAGTTTGAGAAGAAGCTCAATTGGTGCGTAGTGGTGCCATATTCAAAAGTTTTTGTGTTTCTCGTGAGTGGGCATGCAACACAGTTACCACATTTAAAATGTCCTACTACAGGAGGGAGACCTAAGAATGATTGCACAGTAGTCTCATCTCGGGCTTGTTTATATGCCCGGACAATGTGGTCTTTAATGTTGCGCAAACGTTTAAATGAAAACAAGGGAGCTTCATTAGTGATGTCAATTGAGGTAAGGAGAGGCCAGTGTCTTTTTATCATTTTGGTAATTTTATTGCTGGCTGGACAGAATGTGGTCACGCATGCAATACGTGATATGGTTTTCTTTGGTCTGGTTTCCAAAAGGAATTCCCTATGTGAAAACCACGCACGTTTCATAGATCTTTTCACTAATCTTCTCGGGTAGCCTCTGTACATAAGTTTGTCACAAAGGATGTCTGCTTCCCTGAAGTAGTCTTCTTTTAGTTTACAGTTCCTCCGTATTCTTAAGAATTGGCCATAGGGAAGGCCATCCCTCAGTGCTCTAGGGTGGGCACTATTGTAGTGGAGAAGAGTGTTGCGTTCTGAGGGCTTTCTGTACAAGGTCGTGTAGAGCCCTCCCTCAGTAGGTTTGACAGTGACATCGAGATAGTCAACTTGTGTGTTGCTAGAGTTGTAGGTGAATCTGAGGTCAGGCTGGCAGCTGTTGAGCCATGCGCCGAAGCTGTCTAATTCAGTTGTGGTGCCTTGCCAGATCATAAAAACATCATCTATGTATCGGTGCCAGCTTCTTATGTGATTGCGATGTGGATTGACTTGATTGAGGACCAGAGATTTTTCAATGTCGTCTACATAAAGAATAGCAAAATTTGGGGCGAAAACTGCTCCCATACTTGTACCCTTGCATTGTTTGTAATATTTGTCATTGAACATAAAGTAATTCTTGTTAAGTGCTATCGTCAACAGGGAGATGATGAATTCTGTCGGTACTTTATGTGGTCTTGGTCTGTTGTTGAGATGTGTCTCGATAACTGTTGCTCCCTTATCCTGCGGGATGTTCGTGTAAAGGGATTCTATATCCAGTGTGACTAGAAGTTCTTGTGTGGGATCAAAATGTTCACGTTCTACCAGGTTGATGAAATGTGTGGTGTCTTTCACATAGGCTACGGTGTCAAGTACTAGGTCATGAATGAAGAAATCGATGTATCTACCTAATGGCTCAAGAATAGAGCCACATCCGGATAGGATGGGTCTTCCTGGTGGATTATCTTGATTTTTATGGACTTTAGGAAGGGTGTATATTACTGGTGTCCTGGGATTTTCATTGTTGAGATAGAGAAACTCTCTATGACTGATATAGCCTAGGGATTCGGCTTCTTTGGTTATGTTCTGGATAAGGCTTTTTATTTCAGCTAAAGGGTTATGTCTGAGTAATTCATAGTGGGTCGTGTTATTTATTTGGCGTATAATTTCATTGTCATATGATGTTTTATCTTGGATGACGATGCCACCCCCTTTATCACATGGCTTAATGACGATGTTGTCCATGTTTTTCAATTTGAGGAGACTATTCTTTTCTTCTAGACTGATATTGTAGGGAATGAAATCATGCTGTTTTCTCAGTTTTTCTAAGTCCTTCAGGACTAAGTTTTCGAAGGTGATGACCTCCGGAGGGAGGGAGCTAGAAGGTGGGTTAAAGGTTGATTTGGGACGCAGACCTGTCGCGTCGTTGTTGGTTTGGGACTCTTTGTCAAGAAAGAAGGATTTTAATCTTATTTTCCTGAAAAGTTGGAAAATTTCGGTTTGTATCTTAAACCAGTCAGGTTTCTCTGTGAGTACATAAGAGAGACCTTTGCTGAGGAGCGCGATTTCTGAGGATGCTAGTTGGTGGTTTGACAAATTAAAGATGGGAATCTGTTCCATGTTTTGTTGGGTAACACCTATATCAAAGGTGTTCAATACTGGTAACCCCATTGGTAGAACTTCCGTCGTGTCTGACGTTCCCCTGGTGGGAAGTTGTATCGTGGTTTGCCCCTCCCTCTCTCTGTTTGGAATGGTTGGCCTCGGCCTAAAAAATTAGGATTGGTAGAGGAAGAGCTGGGTCCAGCCCCTTGGTCAGAGGAATCAGAGTCTGCAGAGGAGTCAGAAAATGACACTGGTTGTTTGTTTTTAAATCGACCCCAGGTACCTGCCTGTCGTCTCTGCATGTATTGGGGGTTTGTAAAATAGTCGTCCAGGAGGTATGGGTAGGTTTTTTCTTGCTATAATTTTTGATGTCTTTTGTCACTTTGGTCGCTTTTTTGTGGTGTTCAAACTTTTGAAAGTCAGAGATGCTTTTTCTAATTTTTCTAGAATAGCCTTGGCGTCAGCCAGGCTGTCCAGTTCCAAAATGGCTTTCTCTAGTGCTAGTATTTCTTCCAGTTCTTTCTTACTTTGTTCAAGAGCGGTGTCTATGCCTAAGACCATCCAGTGGCGCGAGCAAGTTGTGCCTATGTGGGCAAATCCATGCTTAAACTTAGGGTCTTGTAGAAAGATTGCTGGGGTATTGCGGACTTGTAAGCCGACGGGTATTATGTCTGCTTTTAAGTACTCTGTAAGCATCCGTGCATGGAGTTCGGTACGGATGTGTTTCTTTTAGGTGTTCTAAAGCTGTTATTTTGTCTGTAGCTGCATCTGTAGGTGCTGCTGATGGAGAAGTTGTTTGGAACAAGGAAGGGCCACTTTTGATTTTAGCAATGTAGTCTTCTGTGTAGGTGGGTACAACTGGTATGGACATACTCAATGGGAATATCTATTTTAATAAGGGATAGAAAATAGATAGGGAAAAAGGATAAAATGAAAAAACCACTAGAGAGTGGTGACCCTTGCAGTGTAGCCACTGCACATAGTATATTTAGACAACAAGGGAACCCCAGTATTATGACCAGGGGTAAATACGTATATGGTAAAGACAAAGGTCAAGGAGAGGCCGCTTAGGTCCTCGTGTAGCCTAGGCTACTGAATTATTTTTAGGCAGCATTAATCAGATAGCACAAGGTAGTGTAGTCCAGGCGGGACTAATTATGCAATAGATGCTGGGACACAAAGTAGATATGGTATCACATTTATTAACGGCATAAATGGAGTATCATAACATAATTGCATAATAATAGTTCTGGTGCTCACACATAGAAGTGAAAGTGCGTGAAGTGAGGAGTGTTTGTGACATTAAAAACTTTACATCGCATTGAAAACAACAACGTAAAAAACTCCTAAGTAATTAGTTGCAGTAATGGAGTTTTAAGTTGTATAGGTCGACTGGCGTTTCGATCTTATGAATGTAAGATCATCATCAGGACGGAACAAGTGTGAACAAGTAGAATCTATTAAAGGAAAACCAAAAATCAAACAATGGTCCCGAAAAAAACAACCAATTTAAGAGCATTACCTATATTAATAAGGGATTCTTGAAATTCACCTGAGTAGATAGTGAGTTAAGGACTGCTAATGAAGGTAGGGAACACTGAATGAAAAATATAGAGGTACCATATAATGAGGCCTCAGTATTGGAGGTAGTTCCAAAGCTAATTGTAGAGGTAGGCATGCGAAGGGCATACTTGATAGTAAGGTTTACACTGTAATTGAGGAGGTGTCAGCGCAAGGAAAGTGAATGCGCGCAGGGAGCCGCCTATAGAATGAGGCAAGTGAGGCACGACTAGGTAGGGAAGTGCTGCAAGAGTAATGCGATATGGGCAGGGGCCCAGGGGCAACAAGGAGGTTGAAAAACCGGAGTGGGCAGTAGTGTTCCAAGGAGAGGGACTTACTTAGGCTGTTCAGTCTCCAAGGGGCATCGTGAGTTCTGAAGATAGGCAAATAATGCGCGCAGGACGGAACCTGTTGGGTTCTGCAAGGTAGGAAGAAAGGTTAGTGGGGGGCCTGAGCTACTGAAGTGCGAGCGGCGTGAGGGGAAGCAGTACTTACTTCAAGGCCAGGAGGGGGCCGCTGCCGGAGGAGAGACCCTGGAAATTAGGGCGTTAGTGCAGGAAGGCAAGAGAGTCAATCTCTATTTCAAGGTCATGGCACATAGGTGTCTCGGACGTTAGTTCCGGAAGAGACAAGCAGGAGAGTCAATCTCTAAGGGGGAAAAAAGGGGGAAGGGGAGAACGGCACAGTGATCAGATTGCCGTGTGTCAGAGAGATTCAAGGGAAGAATCGGAAGCCTAATTACTGGAAGGACGGACGGCTTAACGGATAGGTACTTACTAGTGAGAGCCTGCTGGTGACGAGCGAAGGATACCGTGAGTTGCTCGAACGTGGAGCCGATACTGAACCGTGGCAGCTGAGAAACTTAAATGGTGTGCCGCGGGTGACGCGCATGGGCAGAAGTAGCGAGGCTGGAAGCTAGACTGCATAGCGCCGCCATCTTAGGAAGGCACTAAGGAAGAGCCAGTTACCGCGCATGTGCAGAATAAATCAAGCTGAGTTCTACACTGGTTATTGATCTGTTGTAGGGGACTAACCCAGAGTCCCAGTGAAGTAAAAGAGAGCAATCCAAAGGGTTGTAGAAGAGCCCGTATGTAGGGGAGAATAAAGTGTTGAAAGAATAGACATTTGCATCAAAGTGAAAACAAGGTTTCATGATATTAGATGAATACAGACACAATTAAAAATTAAAAAATATATACATTAAGCTGAGGGATTTTACAGGATCATGTTCCATTCTTCAACAGTATTGAGTCCATTTTCGATGGAACGACAGTTGAACATCCATTTACATTCCAGCCTGTTAAGAGTTGCTTGGGGGTCACAGCCTCTCTTGTGTGGGCGAAGGCTGTCAATCACTTGCCAGCGTAGATCTTGTTCAGAGTGTCCTTTCTCAATGAAATGTTCCACCAATGGGGCCGTCGTGATACCGCAGCGTATCCGGCTTTTGTGTTGACTGATTCTCGCTTTTATTTTCTGGGTGGTTTGTCCCACTTAGATGAGGTTGCAAGGACATTTGACACAGTAAATTACATTCATTGAGTTACAGTTTGAGAAGAAGCTCAATTGGTGCGTAGTGGTGCCATATTCAAAAGTTTTTGTGTTTCTCGTGAGTGGGCATGCAACACAGTTACCACATTTAAAATGTCCTACTACAGGAGGGAGACCTAAGAATGATTGCACAGTAGTCTCATCTCGGGCTTGTTTATATGCCCAGACAATGTGGTCTTTAATGTTGCGCCCACGTTTAAATGAAAACAAGGGAGCTTCATTAGTGATGTCAATTGAGGTAAGGAGAGGCCAGTGTCTTTTTATCATTTTGGTAATTGTATTGCTGGCTGGACAGAATGTGGTCACGCATGCAATACGTGATATGGTTTTCTTTGGTCTGGTTTCCAAAAGGAATTCCCTATGTGAAAACCACGCACGTTTCATAGATCTTTTCACTAATCTTCTCGGGTATCCTCTGTACATAAGTTTGTCACAAAGGATGTCTGCTTCCCTGAAGTAGTCTTCTTTTAGTTTACAGTTCCTCCGTATTCTTAAGAATTGGCCATAGGGAAGGCCATCCCTCAGTGCTCTAGGGTGGGCACTATTGTAGTGGAGAAGAGTGTTGCGTTCTGAGGGCTTTCTGTACAAGGTTGTGTAGAGCCCTCCCTCAGTAGGTTTGACAGTGACATCGAGATAGTCAACTTGTGTGTTGCTAGAGTTGTAGGTGAATCTGAGGTCAGGCTGGCAGCTGTTGAGCCATGCACCGAAGCTGTCTAATTCAGTTGTGGTGCCTTGCCAGATCATAAAAACATCATCGATGTATCGGTGCCAGCTTCTTATGTGATTGCGATGTGGATTGACTTGATTGAGGACCAGAGATTTTTCAATGTCGTCTACATAAAGAATAGCAAAAGTTGGGGCGAAAACTGCTCCCATACTTGTACCCTTGCATTGTTTGTAATATTTGTCATTGAACATAAAGTAATTCTTGGTAAGTGCTATCGTCAACAGGGAGATGATGAATTCTGTCGGTACTTTATGTGGTCTTGGTCTGTTGTTGAGATGTGTCTCGATAACTGTTGCTCCCTTATCCTGCGGGATGTTCGTGTAAAGGGATTCTATATCCAGTGTGACTAGAAGTTCTTGTGTGAGATCAAAATGTTCACGTTCTACCAGGTTGATGAAATGTGTGGTGTCTTTCACATAGGCTACGGTGTCAAGTACTAGGTCATGAATGAAGAAATCGATGTATCTACCTAATGGCTCAAGAATAGAGCCACATCCGGATAGGATGGGTCTTCCTGGTGGATTATCTTGATTTTTATGGACTTTAGGAAGGGTGTATATTACTGGTGTCCTGGGATTTTCATTGTTGAGATAGAGAAACTCTCTATGACTCATATAGCCTAGGGATTCGGCTTCTTTGGTTATGTTCTGGATAAGGCTTTTTATTTCAGCTAAAGGGTTATGTCTGAGTAATTCATAGTGGGTCGTGTTATTTATTTGGCGTATAATTTCATTGTCATATGATGTTTTATCTTGGATGACGATGCCACCCCCTTTATCACATGGCTTAATGACGATGTTGTCCATGTTTTTCAATTTGAGGAGACTATTCTTTTCTTCTAGACTGATATTGTAGGGAATGAAATCATGCTGTTTTCTCAATTTTCTAAGTCCTTCAGGACTAAGTTTTCGAAGGTGATGACCTCCGGAGGGAGGGAGCTAGAAGGTGGGTTAAAGGTTGATTTGGGACGCAGACCTGTCGCGTCGTTGTTGGTTTGGGACTCTTTGTCAAGAAAGAAGGATTTTAATCTTATTTTCCTGAAAAGTTGGAAAATTTCGGTTTGTATCTTAAACCAGTCAGGTTTCTCTGTGAGTACATAAGAGAGACCTTTGCTGAGGAGCGCGATTTCTGAGGATGCTAGTTGGTGGTTTGACAAATTAAAGATGGGAATCTGTTCCATGTTTTGTTGGGTAACACCTATATCAAAGGTGTTCAATACTGGTAACCCCATTGGTAGAACTTCCGTCGTGTCTGACGTTCCCCTGGTGGGAAGTTGTATTGTGGTTTGCCCCTCCCTCTCTCTGTTTGGAATGGTTGGCCTCGGCCTAAAAAATTAGGATTGGTAGAGGAAGAGCTGGGTCCAGCCCCTTGGTCAGAGGAATCAGAGTCTGCAGAGGAGTCAGAATATGACACTGGTTGTTTGTTTTTAAATCGACCCCAGGTACCTGCCTGTCGTCTCTGCATGTATTGGGGGTTTGTAAAATAGTCGTCCAGGAGGTATGGGAAGGTTTTTTCTTGCTATAATTTTTGATGTCTTTTGTCACTTTGGTCGCTTTTTTGTGGTGTTCAAACTTTTGAAAGTCAGAGATGCTTTTTTCTAATTTTTCTAGAATAGCCTTGGCGTCAGCCAGGCTGTCCAGTTCCAAAATGGCTTTCTCTAGTGCTAGTATTTCTTCCAGTTCTTTCTTACTTTGTTCAAGAGCGGTGTCTATGCCTAAGACCATCCAGTGGCGCGAGCAAGTTGTGCCTATGTGGGCAAATCCATGCTTAAACTTAGGGTCTTGTAGAAAGATTGCTGGGGTATTGCGGACTTGTAAGCCGACGGGTATTATGTCTGCTTTTAAGTACTCTGTAAGCATCCGTGCATGGAGTTCGGTACGGATGTGTTTCTTTTTTAGGTGTTCTAAAGCTGTTATTTTGTCTGTAGCTGCATCTGTAGGTGCTGCTGATGGAGAAGTTGTTTGGAACAAGGAAGGGCCTCTTTTGATTTTAGCAATTTAGTCTTCTGTGTAGGTGGGTACAACTGGTATGGACATACTCAATGGGAATATCTATTTTAATAAGGGATAGAAAATAGATAGGGAAAAAGGATAAAATGAAAAAACCACTAGAGAGTGGTGACCCTTGCAGTGTAGCCACTGCACATAGTATATTTAGACAACAAGGGAACCCCAGTATTATGACCAGGGGTAAATACGTATATGGTAAAGACAAAGGTCAAGGAGAGGCCACTTAGGTCCTCGTGTAGCCTAGGCTACTGAATTATTTTTAGGCAGCATTAATCAGATAGCACAAGGTAGTGTAGTCCAGGCGGGACTAATTACGCAATAGATGCTGGGACACAAAGTAGATATGGTATCACATTTATTAACGGCATAAATGGAGTATCATAACATAATTGCATAATAATAGTTCTGGTGCTCACACATAGAAGTGAAAGTGCGTGAAGTGAGGAGTGTTTGTGACATTAAAAACTTTACATCGCATTGAAAACAACAACGTAAAAAACTCCTAAGTAATTAGTTGCAGTAATGGAGTTTTAATTTGTATAGGTCGACGGCGTTTCGATCTTATGAATGTAAGATCATCATCAGGACGGAACAAGTGTGAACAAGTAGAATCTATTAAAGGAAAACCAAAAAATCAAACAATGGTCCCGAAAAAAACAACCAATTTAAGAGCATTACCTATATTAATAAGGGATTCTTGAAATTCACCTGAGTAGATAGTGAGTTAAGGACTGCTAATGAAGGTAGAGAACACTGAATGAAAAATATAGAGGTACCATATAATGAGGCCTCAGTATTGGAGGTAGTTCCAAAGCTAATTGTAGAGGTAGGCATGCGAAGGGCATACTTGATAGTAAGGTTTACACTGTAATTGAGGAGGTGTCAGCGCAAGGAAAGTGAATGCGCGCAGGGAGCCGCGTATAGAATGAGGCAAGTGAGGCACGACTAGGTAGGGAAGTGCTGCAAGAGTAATGCGATATGGGCAGGGGCCCAGGGGCAACAAGGAGGTTGAAAAACCGGAGTGGGCAGTAGTGTTCCAAGGAGAGGGACTTACTTAGGCTGTTCAGTCTCCAAGGGGCATCGTGAGTTCTGAAGATAGGCAAGTAATGCGCGCAGGACGGAACCTGTTGGGTTCTGCAAGGTAGGAAGAAAGGTTAGTGTGGGGCCTGAGCTACTGAAGTGCGAGCGGCGTGAGGGGAAGCAGTACTTACTTCAAGGCCAGGAGGGGGCCGCTGCCAAGGAGAGACCCTGGAAATTAAGGCGTTAGTGCAGGAAGGCAAGAGAGTCAATCTCTATTTCAAGGTCATGGCACATAGGTGTCTCGGACGTTAGTTCCGGAAGAGACAAGCAGGAGAGTCAATCTCTAAGGGGGAAAAAAAGGGGGGAAGGGGAGAACGGCACAGTGATCAGATTGCCGTGTGTCAGAGAGATTCAAGGGAAGAATCGGAAGCCTAATTACTGGAAGTACGGAGGCTTAACGGATAGGTACTTACTAGTGAGAGCCTGCTGGTGACGAGCGAAGGATACCGTGAGTTGCTCGAACGTGGAGCCGATACTGAACCGTGGCAGCTGAGAAACTTAAATGGTGTGCCGCGGGTGACGCGCATGGGCAGAAGTAGCGAGGCTGGAAGCTAGACTGCATAGCGCCGCCATCTTAGGAAGGCACTAAGGAAGAGCCAGTTACCGCGCATGTGCAGAATAAATCAAGCTGAGTTCTACACTGGTTATTGATCTGTTGTAGGGGACTAACCCAGACTCCCAATGAAGTAAAAGAGAGCAATCCAAAGGGTTGTAGAAGAGCCCGTATGTAGGGGAGAATAAAGTGTTGAAAGAATAGACATTTGCATCAAAGTGAAAACAAGGTTTCATGATATTAGATGAATACAGACACAATTAAAAATGAAAAAATATATACATTAAGCTGAGGGATTTTACAGGATCATGTTCCATTCTTCAACAGTATTGAGTCCATTTTCGATGAAACGACAGTTGAACATCCATTTACATTCCAGCCTGTTAAGAGTTGCTTGGGGGTCACAGCCTCTCTTGTGTGGGCGAAGGCTGTCAATCACTTGCCAGCGTAGATCTTGTTCAGAGTGTCCTTTCTCAATGAAATGTTCCACCAATGGGGCCGTCGTGATACCGCAGCGTATCCGGCTTTTGTGTTGACTGATTCTCGCTTTTATTTTCTGGGTGGTTTGTCCCACATAGATGAGGTTGCAAGGACATTTGACACAGTAAATTACATTCATTGAGTTACAGTTTGAGAAGAAGCTCAATTGGTGCGTAGTGGTGCCATATTCAAAAGTTTTTGTGTTTCTCGTGAGTGGGCATGCAACACAGTTACCACATTTAAAATGTCCTACTACAGGAGGGAGACCTAAGAATGATTGCACAGTAGTCTCATCTCGGGCTTGTTTATATGCCCGGACAATGTGGTCTTTAATGTTGCGCCCACGTTTAAATGAAAACAAGGGAGCTTCATTAGTGATGTCTAAATATACAATGTGCAGTGGCTACACTGCAAGGGTCACCACTCTCTAGTGGTTTTTTCATTTTATCCTTTTTCCCTATCTATTTTCTATCCCTTATTAAAATAGATATTCCCATTGAGTATGTCCATACCAGTTGTACCCACCTACACAGAAGACTACATTGCTAAAATCAAAAGTGGCCCTTCCTTGTTCCAAACAACTTCTCCATCAGCAGCACCTACAGATGCAGCTACAGACAAAATAACAGCTTTAGAACACCTAAAAAAGAAACACATCCGTACCGAACTCCATGCACGGATGCTTACAGAGTACTTAAAAGCAGACATAATACCCGTCGGCTTACAAGTCCGCAATACCCCAGCAATCTTTCTACAAGACCCTAAGTTTAAGCATGGATTTGCCCACATAGGCACAACTTGCTCGTGCCACTGGATGGTCTTAGGCATAGACACCGCTCTTGAACAAAGTAAGAAAGAACTGGAAGAAATACTAGCACTAGAGAAAGCCATTTTGGAACTGGACAGCCTGGCTGACGCCAAGGCTATTCTAGAAAAATTAGAAAAAGCATCTCTGACTTTCAAAAGTTTGAACACCACAAAAAGCGACCAAAGTGACAAAAGACATCAAAAATTATAGCAAAGAAAAACCTACCCATACCTCCTGGACGACTATTTTACAAACCCCCAATACATGCAGAGACGACAGGCAGGTACCTGGGGTCGATTTAAAAACAAACAACCAGTGTCATTTTCTGACTCCTCTGCAGACTCTGGATTTCTCTGACCAAGGGGCTGGACCCAGCTCTTCCTCTACCAATCCTAATTTTTTAGGCCGAGGCCAACCATTCCAAACAGAGAGAGGGAGGGGCAAACCACGATACAACTTCCCACCAGGGGAACGTCAGACACGACGGAAGTTCTACCAATGGGGTTACCAGTATTGAACACCTTTGATATAGGTGTTACCCAACAAAACATGGAACAGATTCCCATCTTTAATTTGTCAAACCACCAACTAGCATCCTCAGAAATCGCGCTCCTCAGCAAAGGTCTCTCTTATGTACTCACAGAGAAACCTGACTGGTTTAAGATACAAACCGAAATTTTCCAACTTTTCAGGAAAATAAGATTAAAATCCTTCTTTCTTGACAAAGAGTCCCAAACCAACAACGACGCGACAGGTCTGCGCCCCAAATCAACCTTTAACCCACCTTCTAGCTCCCTCTCCGGAGGTCATCACCTTCGAAAACTTAGTCCTGAAGGACTTAGAAAAACTGAGAAAACAGCATGATTTTATTCCCTACAATATCAGTCTAGAAGAAAAGAATAGTCTCCTCAAATTGAAAAACATGGACAACATCGTCATTAAGCCATGTGATAAAGGGGGTGGCATCGTCATCCAAGATAAAACATCATATGACAATGAAATTATACGCCAAATAAATAACACGACCCACTATGAATTACTCAGACATAACCCTTTAGCTGAAATAAAAAGCCTTATCCAGAACATAACCAAAGAAGCCGAATCCCTAGGCTATATCAGTCATAGAGAGTTTCTCTATCTCAACAATGAAAATCCCAGGACACCAGTAATATACACCCTTCCTAAAGTCCATAAAAATCAAGATAATCCACCAGGAAGACCCATCCTATCCGGATGTGGCTCTATTCTTGAGCCATTAGGTAGATACATCGATTTCTTCATTCATGACCTAGTACTTGACACCGTAGCCTATGTGAAAGACACCACACATTTCATCAACCTGGTAGAACGTGAACATTTTGATCCCACACAAGAACTTCTAGTCACACTGGATATAGAATCCCTTTACACGAACATCCCGCAGGATAAGGAGCAACAGTTATCGAGACACATCTCAACAACAGACCAAGACCACATAAAGTACCGACAGAATTCATCATCTCCCTGTTGACGATAGCACTTAACAAGAATTACTTTATGTTCAATGACAAATATTACAAACAATGCAAGGGTACAAGTATGGGAGCAGTTTTCGCCCCAAATTTTGCTATTCTTTATGTAGACGACATTGAAAAATCTCTGGTCCTCAATCAAGTCAATCCACATCGCAATCACATAAGAAGCTGGCACCTGATACATCGATGATGTTTTTATGATCTGGCAAGGCACCACAACTGAATTAGACAACTTCGGCGCATGGCTGAACAGCTGCCAGCCTGACCTCAGATTCACCTACAACTCTAGCAACACACAAGTTGACTATCTCGATGTCACTGTCAAACCTACTGAGGGAGGGCTCTACACGACCTTGTACAGAAAGCCCTCAGAACGCAACACTCTTCTCCACTACAATAGTGCCCACCCTAGAGCACTGAGGGATGGCCTTCCCTATGGCCAATTCTTAAGAATACGGAGGAACTGTAAACTAAAAGAAGACTACTTCAGGAAGCAGACATCCTTTGTGACAAACTTATGTACAGAGGCTACCCGAGAAAATTAGTGAAAAGATCTATGAAACGTGCGTGGTTTTCACATAGGAATTCCTTTTGGAAACCAGACCAAAGAAAACCATATCACGTATTGCATGCGTGACCACATTCTGTCCAGCCAGCAATAAAATTACCAAAAAGATAAAAAGACACTGGCCTCTCCTTACCTCAATTGACATCACTAATGAAGCTCCCTTGTTTTCATTTAAACGTGGGCGCAACATTAAAGACCACATTGTCCGGGCATATAAACAAGCCCGAGATGAGACTACTGTGCAATCATATGCTGGGGGTGAGTGTTTGATTGGCTCAAACGTTCCGTCCATCATCCCCTTTTGTATCGCTTTGTTCGCCCTAAGTTGGCGGGGGTATGCCCAGACGTGGGTCCCTTGCTCACTTTGCCACTGGATTCAAGCAAGCCTAAACTGGGGGTGAGTGTTTGATTGGCTCAAACGTTCCGTCCATCATCCCCTTTTGTATCGCTTTGTTCGCCCTAAGTTGGCGGGGGTATGCCCAGACGTGGGTCCCTTGCTCACTTTGCCACTGGATTCAAGCAAGCCTAACTGGGGTTGACTGGGGGTGAGTGTTTGATTGGCTCAAACGTTCCGTCCATCATCCCCTTTTGTATCGCTTACCTCTACAATTAGCTTTGGAACTACCTCCAATACTGAGGCCTCATTATATGGTACCTCTATATTTTTCATTCAGTGTTCCCTACCTTCATTAGCAGTCCTTAACTCACTATCTACTCAGGTGAATTTCAAGAATCCCTTATTAATATAGGTAATGCTCTTAAATTGGTTGTTTTTTCGGGACCATTGTTTGATTTTTGGTTTTCCTTTAATAGATTCTACTTGTTCACACTTGTTCCGTCCTGATGATGATCTTACATTCATAAGATCGAAACGCCGTCGACCTATACAACTTAAAACTCCATTACTGCAACTAATTACTTAGGAGTTTTTTACGTTGTTGTTTTCAATGCGATGTAAAGTTTTTAATGTCACAAACACTCCTCACTTCACGCACTTTCACTTCTATGTGTGAGCACCAGAACTATTATTATGCAATTATGTTATGATACTCCATTTATGCCGTTAATAAATGTGATACCATATCTACTTTGTGTCCCAGCATCTATTGCGTAATTAGTCCCGCCTGGACTACACTACCTTGTGCTATCTGATTAATGCTGCCTAAAAATAATTCAGTAGCCTAGGCTACACGAGGACCTAAGCGGCCTCTCCTTGACCTTTGTCTTTACCATATACGTATTTACCCCTGGTCATAATACTGGGGTTCCCTTGTTGTCTAAATATACTATGTGCAGTGGCTACACTGCAAGGGTCACCACTCTCTAGTGGTTTTTTCATTTTATCCTTTTTCCCTATCTATTTTCTATCCCTTATTAAAATAGATATTCCCATTGAGTATGTCCATACCAGTTGTACCCACCTACACAGAAGACTACATTGCTAAAATCAAAAGTGGCCCTTCCTTGTTCCAAACAACTTCTCCATCAGCAGCACCTACAGATGCAGCTACAGACAAAATAACAGCTTTAGAACACCTAAAAAGAAACACATTCGCACCGAACTCCATGCACGGATGCTTACAGAGTACTTAAAAGCAGACATAATACTCGTCGGCTTACAAGTCCGCAATACCCCAGCAATCTTTACTACAAGACCCTAAGTTTAAGCATGGATTTGCCCACATAGGCAACAATTTGCTCGCGCCACTGGATGGTCTTAGGCATAGACACCGCTCTTGAACAAAGTAAGAAAGAACTGGAAGAAATACTAGCACTAGAGAAAGCCATTTTGGAACTGGACAGCCTGGCTGACGCCAAGGCTATTCTAGAAAAATTAGAAAAAGCATCTCTGACTTTCAAAAGTTTGAACACCACAAAAAGCGACCAAAGTGACAAAAGACATCAAAAATTATAGCAAAGAAAAACCTACCCATACCTCCTGGACTGACTATTTTACAAACCCCCAATACATGCAGAGACGACAGGCAGGTACCTGGGGTCGATTTAAAAACAAACAACCAGTGTCATTTTCTGACTCCTCTGCAGACTCTGATTCCTCTGACCAAGGGGCTGGACCCAGCTCTTCTCCTCTACCACTCCTAATTTTTTAGGCCGAGGCCAAACCATTCCAAACAGAGAGAGGGAGGGGCAAACCACGATACAACTTCCCACCAGGGGAACGTCAGACACGACGGAAGTTCTACCAATGGGGTTACCAGTATTGAACACCGTTGATATAGGTGTTACCCAACAAAACATGGAACAGATTCCCATCTTTAATTTGTCAAACCACCAACTAGCATCCTCAGAAATCGCGCTCCTCAGCAAAGGTCTCTCTTATGTACTCACAGAGAAACCTGACTGGTTTAAGATACAAACCGAAATTCTTCCAACTTTTTCAGGAAAATAAGATTCAAATCCTTCTTTCTTGACAAAGAGTCCCAAACCAACAACGACGCGACAGGTCTGCGTCCCAAATCAACCTTTAACCCACCTTCTAGCTCCCTCCCTCCGGAGGTCATCACCTTCAAAAACTTAGTCCTGAAGGACTTAGAAAACTGAGAAAACAGCATGATTTCATTCCCTACAATATCAGTCTAGAAGAAAAGAATAGTCTCCTCAAATTGAAAAACATGGACAACATCGTCATTAAGCCATGTGATAAAGGGGGTGGCATCGTCATCCAAGATAAAACATCATATGACAAATGAAATTATACGCCAAATAAATAACACAACCCACTATGAATTACTCAGACAAAACCCTTTAGCTGAAATAAAAGCCTTATCCAGAACATAACCAAAGAAGCCGAATCCCTAGGCTATATCAGTCATAGAGAGTTTCTCTATCTCAACAATGAAAATCCCAGGACACCAGTGAATATACACCCTTCCTAAAGTCCATAAAAATCAAGATAATCCACCAGGAAGACCCATCCTATCCGGATGTGGCTCTATTCTTGAGCCATTAGGTAGATACATCGATTTCTTCATTCATGACCTAGTACTTGACACCGTAGCCTATGTGAAAGACACCACACATTTCATCAACCTGGCAGAACGTGAACATTTTGATCCCACACAAGAACTTCTAGTCACACTGGATATAGAATCCTTTACAACGAACATCCCGCAGGATAAGGGAGCAATAGTGATAGAGCGAAATGTTCTTGTGAATTGTAGGGGTGCATCATAATCACTGATAGGCCGCACCCACATGTATTCAGACATATATTCGTTTATATTCAGTTGTATACTCATGTATGGTTAGTAAAGAATGAATAGTTCACTGAGAGAAAGTGAACTCAGCAGCATAATGGTGTTAGGATAACGATGTAATGTAATGCTTATTGAATTGTGTGAACATAATGCATAGAGGAATTAGTTCGTGTGTAATGTAATTGCAGTAGTTTAAACGTGCACCATATTAAAGTTGCACATGTAATTCATTGTTTGCATATGAATCGTAATGAAAATGCTTATGGGGAAAAGTAAGATGTGTGTTTAAAAGTCATATGTAAAGGCCTGACTACATATATGCTTAAGGAAGGCCTGGTTTGTTCTTATGTTAGCTTATTTCGTAGGCAGTGAAAAGATTCTCTTGGTAAGGCTCTCTGGGCACAAACGGTAGATTTAATTTGCACAGTAGAAGGTTTCTGTTGAAAGTATCTTTTGTTGCAGGTGCAAGGACACATGTCTCGTTAGTAAGACTAACTCTTTGTTTTCAAAAGCTAGAGAGATGGGAGGCATGGTACGGGGAGTGAAATGGAATTTAGGGATGATACTTTCAGCGGAGAAGGTGCCTGGGACTCAAGGTCATCGCAACCGTCCAGGATGAAGTAACCGTTTCGATGGAAAAGCACAAGAAAGAAGACCTGGCCAAGGAGGCGTGACAAAGGCGTGTACAATTGTATTGGGGTTTTGTATTAGGGATAGTGCCCTGAGGGAGGAGGCCAGAGAAGAGGTAGGGGAGACCAGAGAGAAGGACAGAGCTGAGCTTAGGTATTATGTGATTGCACTTCTTAGGAAGTCTTCACAGCTGACACCTTTTATTCACTCTTGCCTGGGAAAATCGTTATGCAGGGAATGTCACTTAGCGTTAGTGTAGGGACAGCAATTGATTTTAAGCTTGTTTAGTCCAATGAAGAGCAACTTAGAAATTGGAGCAATCATAGTCTGGTTGATCCTTCTAGAACTTTCTATTCTCCTTATCTTGAGTCGGATGAGACTCCTGCGTAGATTATTATTTGTATTAGTGCCCATCTATTTCTTTAACCTCGTGTTGAGGTGCTTGCACGTTCAGTTATTTTTGGCGATAATAAATTCTTAAACTTGAATTCGGAGTCAGTGGTCCTTTCAGACAAAATGAATGCTGTTATATAACCAGATGAGATTCTCTCCTTTACACTATTCAACAGGTAAAAAGATCTTGGCGACCAGAAGGTTCTTATAGATAATTAGATAAGAATCGGCGTTATCAGTTGGTAGCAGAGTAGGATGGTTACCTTTGATGGTAAGGGGAGATCTAGAGCAAGATAGGAGACTAAGTTGCCCCATAGAGCCCGAGTGACGCAGATCCAGAGGACCGCGGGAGAAGGATGTCGGAGGTCGTTGAAAACTGACGGAGAGTGACGGTGCGGCGGAAGTAGCAGTTCGTGGTAGAGTGAGTATGAAAAGAGTGATGTTTGGTAGATTGCGGTGTTTTATTGTTGTGTGATGTCTTGCGGAGTTGGAAAGAGAGTTGTGTGATTGAGAACCGGACCGTGAGCGCGCGCGGGACCGGGAGATTTATTGTGGTGTAGAATACACCCAGAGTTGAGAACGTTGACCAGAGGTTGTGGGGGTCACGAGACGTCATTGACAGACCCACTGAAGATAGGGAACACATGAGTGAGTGTGTGAATAACCAACGCAGGTCGTAGGTTATTGTGTGCAGAACATCGAGTGATTGAATCCTATCGAGTGTGTTAGAGGCGATTGTCCGGTCGTTTCGCGGACAGACGATTGCCAGATTGAGGTCAACAGGCTCAAGAGGCTGATCGGTCATTGGTAAGACTGACGGTCAGAGAGGTAATTGTTCGGTAGGACGGACATTATTTCAGAGTATGATTGGGACAGGTGCGAGTGAGAACGAGTGAATTAGAAAGGAGGGGAACTGCTGCGAGCGGAGGAAAAGTGACGTCAGACAAGTGCCGCGCTGCGATAGGCCGGTTGGTGTGAGCCGCGCTGGTATTGGTGGAGTGAAATCGAGAAGCAAGAGCTGACATTTTGAGTGCAAAAACAAAGTTGATTCATCATGAAATGTTTTAAAGTTTTACGGGAACTTTGTAGAGGCGATAGACATGTGGTTGTTCGGGAAGGAGAGGAAGCTCCTCCCGAGGATACACCAGCACATTATATGGCAAAGAATGTAGGATTGCATACTATAATTTGGCTTGAGAATTGGCATAAAATGACAGAAGCAGAGGGAGAATTGTCGTTCCCACGCTATGGTACTTTCAGGTTAGAGGTGTTGTACCAGCTAAAAAGTATAATGGCTTCTTTACGACCACTACCTAGACCAACACAGTTTGAGGCACTACATGCGTGGATAAGAGCAGCGTATGATAGGAAGAAAGACAGAAGCCAAGAAAGGGTGAAGAAATCGGTCAGGGCATTTCAAGATGCAAGGTGGGATGCATTGGAGAAAAGGTGGAGAGTGGAAACGATCGAAGGAGATAAGTTGTACCCATTGTTAGTACAAAATGGGAAAATAATAAGAATCGATGAGGACGACAGTGATCTAGATGACAGCTTGTTGGATAGGATGTTGGCAGAGAGGCCACCACCATTTAATCCAGACTCAGAAGAGGGAAAGCCGACCTCAGCAGTAACAATTGATGGGAGCCAGAATCAGACTAGCATGAGAGTAGTGGGAAGGATTTCCACAGGAACAGAGGGGGCAACGGCGTCTATGATAACACAGCCTCCTGTTGGGAACACAAGATTACCGGACTCCTTGACAGTACCGGTTACCATTGGCCCTATAGTACCGGTATATGACCCAGACCGAGTGAGAGAAGGGGGCTCCGTACAGATGGGAAGGGAAGAAGTAACCAGCGAGAGTGGGAATGGGTTTGGAGTAAGAGTGGTTCATTTCCCAAGACCATTGGAGACAAGTACGCCGTTACCGGCTACTGCAGACTCTTCCTTTAGACAAGAAGAGGAGAGACCAGAAAGACCAAGGTCTTTGCGGGAATCTAAGTCAGCTTTGAGGATGTGGACACCAACAGTAACGAACCAAGAGGATAGGATGCAAGGAGATAGGGCACAAAACGTCTCGGAAGACAGACCAAGTTCCAGGAATATGATGGAAGGGAACAGGTCACAAGGACAGAATAGTGACTGTGATGAGCGGGATGGCTCGGGTTGTCGAGATGTACTGAGGAGTGCGATACAGGCAAGGTTACTAGACGTAGTGAGATTGAAAGCAGAGGTAGATGAGATGATTAATGGAGGTCTGCCTTTGGAAAGGATAGAAATTTATGGATCAGATGAGCTGCTGTTTGTAGCAAAAGATGTGACTCGAAAAGCTAGGATGGCACATGATAGATTGAAGGAATTGGCCAAAAGATATGAGGTAGACCTGAACAAAACTAAAGCGTTGCAGGGACCACATAGATTACATTACAGTGACCAGGAGCTGGAGGAGAAAAGAATCACAGGATTAAGGACACACACAAGAGATCTGATTGTAGGAATGAGAATATGGATTTTGTTGGACAAATGGGAAGAAAGGTGGTCCAAGAAGAAACCAGCAAAGAAAGCTGAGGGGGAAACGCCGCCTCCAGGGGGGGCGACGGGTGTTGGAAATTTTCCTTTACGGGAAGTACAGAATGGAGGGTACGTGCATGTGCCGTGGAATAGAGGTGATTTGGCTGCATTTACAAATGATTTTCCTCGGCTGAGGGAAAAACCAGTAGAGTGGTACAAACAGGTTGAGCGGTTTGTGAAAATTTCAAAAGTATTGTGGATTGATTTGAACACTTTGTTTGACATAGTGGTACCGGGAGATTTGTGGACAGCCTGTAAAGTCGCTATTGAGTGGCCGACTTCGGAACCGGATAGAGAGGCGGTTACAAATGGTCCATCACCCCTAGTCATGAAAAAGTATGAGCAGGTGATTACATGGTTGAAACTGAAGATTTCACCTCAGGATATAGATTGGGTTAAGATAGATCGGACTGTACAGGAACCCAAGGAAACGGTGCATGAATATTATGAAAGACTTCTGCAAGCTTTTAAACAGTATAGTGGGTTAGATATCTTGGACCCCAAGGATATGGGACAGTTTGTCTCAAAGTTTGTACTGGGTCTGAGAATGGAAATCAGCCTCATGATACAGCACCATTTGATCTGCTGGCAGAACAAGCCACTAGATGAAATATTGAGGTATGCGAGATACTGTAGTGATGAGGTGGAATCGAAACATCGAAAGCTAAAAGACAAATTGATGCTTGTCCAGATGCAGACAGCACAGAGTCAGCCTAGTGGAGGGACCTTAGGAAGAAAGCAAGGAAATTTCCAGGGAAACCAGAATGGGCAAGCCATGGGAAAGGGAAAACCAGTAGACCCCAAGACAGGAGTGGACGTGGCCACATTGAAGAAGACCACTGCGTGTCATCTTTGTCGCCAGGTCGGACATTGGAAACGCGAGTGTCCTTTGAACCCAGCTAATCAGTTGCAGGAAGAGGAAGAGGGGGCTCAGGCACCCGCGCAAGAGGTAGTTAACACAGTAACGAGACCTAGGACGATGAAAGGGGGGTATACAGTTCTCACGCCCAGGTTCCCCAAGCTCCAAGGATTTCACAAGGAACACGAACGTACCAACAGATGCCCCTGTTCGAAGATTATGACGAGAGTAGCTCAGACCCTTTATCCTGACGGTGCCTGAGGGGGAGGAAGACTGCACACTTGGAGCGGTCTTGGAGGTAGACCAGAGAGGACCTTTTGTGGAGGCAGATATTGAGGGTCATCCTGCCACACTTTTGGTTGATACTGGTGCTACCCGGTCTACTGTAAGATCAGCAGTGGTCCCTAACCTACCCCTCTCGGGACAATCAATCCAGGTTGTTGGAGTAGCGAACAAGAGAATAAGCAGCCCATTGACAGAACCGATCCTAGTAAAGATAGGTTCCTTCCAAACTAGACATCAGTTTGTAGTGTGTGATACGAGTCCAGTTTGCCTTTTGGGAAGAGATCTGTTGTGCAAGTTGAACTGCACGATTTACTGTACGCCACGAGGAGTGGAGGTCCAGACGAGAGATGACGATGCTGACTTTAAAATTACCAATCAGCATCTGTGTATAGATCTGTACCCAATGGTGACTGTGGAAGAACTTCCACCTGATCTGAGAGACGCAGTGTCGTCTGTGGTGTGGGATTTCGCAGGCGACGAAATAGGTCTAATCAGAGGGGTTGAACCAGTGCGGATTGAGGTGAAACAGAATGTTGATTTCCCCAGGACACCTCAATACAACCTGTCGCCAGAAACGATTGCAGGGATAAGACCTGTGATCGAGACTTTCATTGAGAAAGGCATTTTGAAAGAGATCAGAGGTAGCCCCTGTAATTCACCCATAATGGGACTACAGAAACCGAGCGGGAAATACAGGATCGTGCAAGACCTGCGAAAGGTCAACACGATAGTTGTCCCTTGTTGTCCAGTGGTACCGAATCCTTCAGTAATACTGTTCCAGATCCCATGTGAAGCCGAGTGGTTTACGGTTATCGATTTATGTCAAGCCTTCTTTTCGATACCGCTCCATGAGGAAAGCCAATTTCTTTTTGCGTTCAGGCTGGAAAATCGCGTGTTAACATGGTGTCGTATCCCTCAAGGGTATACGGAAAGTCCATCGATCTTTAACCAGATCCTGAAGAAGAACCTTGAGAGTCTTGTGTTGCCGCAGAACTCAGTTCTCGTGCAATACATAGATGACTTGCTCATTGCCTCAGAAACAGAAGATGCTTGCAGAATTGACACTGTAGCTCTGTTGAACCACTTAGCAGAGAACGGACATAAGGTGTCCCCGAACAAGCTGCAGTACTGTTTGAATGAGGTACAGTACTTGGGACACAGATTGGAAAAAGGCAAGAGGAAGGTGTCACCAGATCGAATTGAGGCAATAATGAGCATGGCAGTACCCACCACACAGAGAGAAGTTAGGATGTTCCTGGGAATGGTTGGCTACTGTCGACAGTGGATTCCTAGTTTCTCCTTGAGAGCAAAGCCTTTGCAGAGGCTTACGCACAAGGATGTGAGTGATCCGGTACCATGGGACGAGGAGTGCTTGATGTCATTCCTGAAACTGAGAGAGGAGTTGTGCAGGGCTCCGGCACTGGGAATGCCTGATTACAACAAGGCCTTTTCATTGTTTTGTTACGAGAGGGAAGGATGTGCATTAGCAGTGTTAGCTCAGAACCATGGAGGTGTCCGTAGACCAGTTGCATATTTTTCAGCTACTTTAGATCCAGTAGCTTCTGCGTTGCCCGGATGTCTAAGATCCGTTGCTGCAACAGGTGTCAGCATTGAAAGATGTGAAAGCATTGTAATGGGACATCCATTGACTGTACATGTGCCACATTCGGTTGAGTTATTGATGACCAGGACCAAGACACAGCACCTAACGAACAATAGGTTAACGAGGTACGAGCAAGTCATACTTGCCGCAGAGAATGTGACTCTGAAAAGGTGCTCTGTCTTGAACCCTGCGACATTGATGCCTACACCGAACACGGATGATGAAGATTGTGCGGACCATGATTGTCTCGATGTGACCGAGCTTTGCACCAAACCGAGACCTGACATTGTCGATGAACCATTGGCTGACCCAGATGAAATTTTCTTTGTCGATGGTTCATGCTTAAGAGACAGTGTGGGGCAATTGAGAGCAGCGTTTGCTGTATGTACCATTTCAGGAGTGGTCGAGGCTGCTTGCCTAGAAGGAGTACGCTCCGCGCAGGTAGCTGAGATCATTGCCTTGACCCGTGCCTGTTTGGCCGCTGATCGAATTCGAATCACGATTTACACAGACAGCCAATATGGGTTTGGCGTGGTGCACGACTTCGGGCAGTTATGGTCTCAGAGGGGATTTTTGACATCATCTGGCTCACCCATTCGGAATGGAGAATATGTAAGACAACTGTTAGATGCATTACAGCATCCGAAAGAAATTGCTGTGGTAAAGTGTTCAGCCCATGGGAAAGGGGAGGACTTTGTATCATTGGGTAACAATTACGCGGACGAAGTCGCCCGTTTCTGTGCAGAACAAGGATGCATATTCACAGATAGATACGCAGGGGAGAGCCAAGAAGGAACCGAGCTCAGCATAATGTTGGCCATGGCAGACACTTGGGAAGAGCTTAAGCGATTGCAGGATGAAGTTTCAGACCAGAGAGAGAGGGATGGATCAAAGCTGGTTGTGAGAAAGGAGATGTGGATGTGTGGGTATCCAACGATGGGAGAGCCGTGTTGCCTGAAGAATTGCTGAGTCCGATGGCAAGACTGATACATGGACAGGCACACCTTGGTAGAGACGCAATGATGAGAGTGTTTAGACAGACGTGGTATAACCCACGGTTCCGAGCAATGGCTGAGACGGTATGTCAGAGGTGTGTTACGTGTCAGCAGATGAATGCTGGAAAGAAAACTGTAGTTACGTTGAGTCACATTGGAAGGTCAGGAGGGCCCTTCAATAGAATACAGCTGGACTTTGTGGAGATGCCTAAGTGCAATGGATTGAGGTACATTTTAGTGCTAGTATGTGTATTCTCACGGTGGGTGGAGGCTTACCCCACACGCAGGTGTGACACTCTCACAGTGGCTAAATTACTGTTGAGGGAGCTCATCCCTAGATTCGGGATCCCGACCTCTTTGGAATCAGATAGAGGAGGGCACTTCCACAGTGAAATCATGAAGTTGCTTTGTGCTGCATTGAACATTGACCAGAGACTCCACTGTAGTTACAGACCAGAGGCTTCTGGGATGGTGGAACAAGTTAATGGAACTTTGAAGGCCCGGATGGCAAAAATGTGTTCTTCGACATCTCTGAAATGGCCCGACGCTTTGCCGCTCGTGCTGATGAGCATGCGAAGCGTCCCAGACAGAAAGACCGGGTTGTCCCCCCATGAGATATTAATGGGGAGGGCAATGAGATTGCCAGCAGTACCAGCTACAGCCTTGATAAGCATCACTGATGATTTGATTCTCGATTATTGTAAAGGACTCTCTGATGTGGTCCGTTCTGTATCCCAGCAGGTGCAAGCAGCAGTGATCCCAGCCTCGAGTGATCTGTGCCACGACTTGTGTCCCGGTGACTGGGTGCTCGTCCGGAAGCACGTGAGGAAGAGTTGCTTGGATGCCCGCTGGCGTGGCCCGTATCAGGTGATACTTATCACGAACACAGCAGTGAAGTGTGGAGGATTGCCGAACTGGGTGCATGCCTCCCATACCCGCAGAGTTCCAGCACCCTTGGAAGAAACAGCTCCTCTCGTAAATGAAAATCCAGCTGATGTGGCAGGGCCACATGGGAGGACAAGTCAAGCTGTAAGGGTCGCTGACACAGCTGGTGGTGCACTAGAGCAAGCTGAAGGGGGTTTCCACAGTTCGAACCCTGACTCAGACACCGAAGACAGAAACGGTGCAGTGGGCGGAGAAGAGTCAGATTCAGCAGAAAGAGGAAGTAGTGCACTGGGTATAGAAGGGGAAGGCAGACGAACGAACAGAAGTGCAGAAAGTTGGCCTGAAAGACAGAGGCGACTGAACCTGAGGTTAGCACCTGAAAGAGACCTTGCTCCAGTGTCTGAAGTATCTGAAACGGAGGCAAGTGACGAAGACCAAGCACAAGACAGTCGGCGAAGGTCAAAGAGAACAAGAGTGCCTTGTCGCAGATACTCTACCCCTGAGTGGACTTACACCGTGTTTGATGCAGGGGGTGGTGAGCACGGGAAGGCTGAGGTCAGTGCAGGTGGTCCGTCGGAGCCCGAATGTGGTGGTGAAGGTGGTGCTGCAGTTGCCAGGGCTCGAGATAGAAGGAACACTGACCCTCACGGTTCCGAATCCCCCGCTTCTGAGTGAAGTCCGAAACTTGGTTCTGCATCGACTCGAATTCCCGCCTTTTGGAGTTGAGCCGTTTTCACATGAAGTGTTGATTTTGCGTCTTGAACTTTTGTATCACGTTCTGGTATTGCTCAATGAGGATCTTATTGTGGATCAACTATAAACTGTAAATAAAAGTCCAAAAGAAGAAGATAACCTAGGTCCGAGTGGAAGAAGAATAAACTTAGGGACTTTCCACAGAAGAGGAACGAAAACTAGGGAAGTCTTTTTCTGGACTGTGTAAATAAGATTGTGATCGGAAAGGGAAAGTCCGGAGATTTCATGGTTGCTCGAGCTGGTTAAGCAAGTCACAATTAAAGGACAGAGACTTTTTCAGGGTTCTTTGCGATAACCAAGACTTTTGAGAACTTTCGAAACCATGGAGCCGGGAGATCCCAATCGTAGATCTAAATGGATTGTAGGCATTCTTATAAGTAGTGTAATAGTTTCTATAATCATAGTAGTTATAGTCTCATATACTGGTTCGCACGAGCTAGAAGTAGAGGGGGTGACAGGGACACCTACACCTATTACACCTAGTCAGAAGGGGGTAGACAGGGCAGCTGACAGAGCTTTGCTATTAGAAGAAAGTCGTAGATTACATGTAGATTTATCTAAAGGTGATTTTAAGTTGAATGCATATGCTAAGTTGTTGTATGAGTATGTTGATGTGATGGATGCGAAAGATTGTTATGTGTGTATGCAGTTGCCTACTTCAGTGGACGAGGGTATTAGGTATCACCATCTTCCACTGACTTATGGTATTTCATGTAGTCTTTTGCTTAGTTTGTTTTATGAGAGAGATCAGTTTGAGTATTTCTTTTCCAATTTCGACGCAGTGCTTCCTGAAGTCCCAGCTTACAAGCATTTGAATAAATATGACTATTATAAGACGGAAGACAGACTGAGGAAGTACTTCATACCGAGTTTGGAATTGGATACAGCATTCGCACACAGACACAATCTGACTTGTTTGATGTCGGATGTAGAGAGAAAGTTTGTAGATCAGGTCGAGGATAGGTATAGAAAGCTGACTCACTCCCGAGACTTGGGGCATCACAGGACAGATTGGACAGAGGAAGAACAGTTGCATAAGACCAGGGAAGCTATGGTCCTATAGCGTTAGATAAGGAGCAGAGGGGTAAGTTGTGTATAAGGCGTTATCAGACTTACTACGAGAAGGTAGCAGTGGGACAAAGTACTTGTGATCACGTTTTCACCATGGCAGATGTAGCAAAAGATTTTCTCCAAGGTCCTGTACAAGTGATACCAACGGTGTATTACGTATGTGGGAAGAATGCTTATGTGAGGTTGCCTGCAAATTGGTATGGAACATGTTATTTGGCAATAATATTTCCAAAGATTTACCATACAGAAGATTTAGATCTTCTAGAAGGTGGAGAGCATTCACGAGCGAGAAGGGCTGCAAGTGCAGGAATTGTCGTGGGAGATATCTTTGGAGCTATGATACCTAGTCTGGGAGTAGTCTTGAATGATGTGAAGATCCGAAGGTTAGCGACGGTGGTGGATGAATTTTCGATGAATACAGCAAAGTCGTTGGTGTTGGTGGAAGGAGAGATGTTGTCGATAAGGGGAATGGTTTTGCAGAATCGCCTTGCTTTGGATGTCCTATTGGCAAAAGAGGGCGGAGTCTGTAAAATGTTGAAGGTTCAAGAGTGCTGCACTTATATACCAGACCGTAGCAAGGATCTGGAGAAATATATAAGTAACATCACTACAATCCACACAAAAATAGCGGATTTGACCGAAGAGGGGGCCTGGGAAAAGGTCGGCAAGGGTTTTGGTCAAGTGGGAGGTTGGTTTGCGAATCTAGGAAAGGGATTCCTTGGGTACTTTCTGAGACCCCTCCTTATTTTGGTGGTTTGTGTGGTTGGCTTGTGGATTTTGATCAAGGCCTACAAGTGGTATCGAGCAGGCCGAGTCAAGAGAGCTTTGAGGGAAAATGACATGAGATTGGCAAGACTGCAGGACAGTCAGTATCAAAGGCTCAAGAGCATGGAGAAACTAAGATCAGGGAAGATGGCAACAAGTTCTGTTTAGGTCGGTTCTTTCTCCAAGGGAGTAGAATGAAATGTGATGACAGGAGTCATCAAAGGGGGAACTGATAGAGCGAAATGTTCTTGTGAATTGTAGGGGTGCATCATAATCACTGATAGGCCGCACCCACATGTATTCAGACCTATATTCGTTTATATTCAGTTGTATACTCATGTCTGGTTAGTAAAGAATGAATAGTTCACTGAGAGAAAGTGAACTCAGCAGCATAATGGTGTTAGGATAACGATGTAATGTAATGCTTATTGAATTGTGTGAACATAATGCATAGAGGAATTAGTTCGTGTGTAATGTAATTGCAGTAGTTTAAACGTGCACCATATTAAAGTTGCACATGTAATTCATTGTTTGCATATGAATCGTAATGAAAATGCTTATGGGGAAAAGTAAGATGTGTGTTTAAAAGTCATATGTAAAGGCCTGACTACATATATGCTTAAGGAAGGCCTGGTTTGTTCTTATGTTAGCTTATTTCGTAGGCAGTGAAAAGATTCTCTTGGTAAGGCTCTCTGGGCACAAACGGTAGATTTAATTTGCACAGTAGAAGGTTTCTGTTGAAAGTATCTTTTGTTGCAGGTGCAAGGACACATGTCTCGTTAGTAAGACTAACTCTTTGTTTTCAAAAGCTAGAGAGATGGGAGGCATGGTACGGGGAGTGAAATGGAATTTAGGGATGATACTTTCAGCGGAGAAGGTGCCTGGGACTCAAGGTCATCGCAACCGTCCAGGATGAAGTAACCGTTTCGATGGAAAAGCACAAGAAAGAAGACCTGGCCAAGGAGGCGTGACAAAGGCGTGTACAATTGTATTGGGGTTTTGTATTAGGGATAGTGCCCTGAGGGAGGAGGCCAGAGAAGAGGTAGGGGAGACCAGAGAGAAGGACAGAGCTGAGCTTAGGTATTATGTGATTGCACTTCTTAGGAAGTCTTCACAGCTGACACCTTTTATTCACTCTTGCCTGGGAAAATCGTTATGCAGGGATGTCACTTAGCGTTAGTGTAGGGACAGCAATTGATTTTAAGCTTGTTTAGTCCAATGAAGAGCAACTTAGAAATTGGAGCAATCATAGTCTGGTTGATCCTTCTAGAACTTTCTATTCTCCTTATCTTGAGTCGGATGAGACTCCTGCGTAGATTATTATTTGTATTAGTGCCCATCTATTTCTTTAACCTCGTGTTGAGGTGCTTGCACGTTCAGTTATTTTTGGCGATAATAAATTCTTAAACTTGAATTCGGAGTCAGTGGTCCTTTCAGACAAAATGAATGCTGTTATATAACCAGATGAGATTCTCTCCTTTACACTATTCAACAGGTAAAAAGATCTTGGCGACCAGAAGGTTCTTATAGATAATTAGATAAGAATCGGCGTTATCAACAGTTATCGAGACACATCTCAACAACAGACCAAGACCACATAAAGTACCGACAGAATTCATCATCTCCCTGTTGACGATAGCACTTACCAAGAATTACTTTATGTTCAATGACAAATATTACAAACAATGCAAGGGTACAAGTATGGGAGCAGTTTTCGCCCCAAATTTTGCTATTCTTTATGTAGACGACATTGAAAAATCTCTGGTTCTCAATCAAGTCAATCCACATCGCAATCACATAAGAAGCTGGCACTGATACATCGATGATGTTTTTATGATCTGGCAAGGCACCACAACTGAATTAGACAGCTTCGGCGCATGGCTCAACAGCTGCCAGCCTGACCTCAGATTCACCTACAACTCTAGCAACACACAAGTTGACTATCTCGATGTCACTGTCAAACCTACTGAGGGAGGGTTCTACACGACCTTGTACAGAAAGCCCTCAGAACGCAACACTCTTCTCCACTACAATAGTGCCCACCCTAGAGCACTGAGGGATGGCCTTCCCTATGGCCAATTCTTAAGAATACAGAGGAACTGTAAACTAAAAGAAGACTACTTCAGGGAAGCAGACATCCTTTGTGACAAACTTATGTACAGAGGCTACCCGAGAAGATTAGTGAAAAGATCTATGAAACGTGCGTGGTTTTCACATAGGGAATTCCTTTTGGAAACCAGACCAAAGAAAACCATATCACGTATTGCATGCGTGACCACATTCTGTCCAGCCAGCAATAAAATTACCAAAATGATAAAAAGACACTGGCCTCTCCTTACCTCCAATTGACATCACTAATGAAGCTCCCTTGTTTTCATTTAAACGTGGGCGCAACATTAAAGACCACATTGTCCGGGCATATAAACAAGCCCGAGATGAGACTACTGTGCAATCATTCTTAGGTCTCCCTCCTGTAGTAGGACATTTTAAATGTGGTAACTGTGTTGCATGCCCACTCACGAGAAACACAAAAACTTTTGAATATGGCACCACTACGCACCAATTGAGCTTCTTCTCAAACTGTAACTCAACGAATGTAATTTACTGTGTCAAATGTCCTTGCAACCTCATCTATGTGGGACAAACCACCCAGAAAATAAAAGCGAGAATCAGTCAACACAAAAGCCGGATACGCTGCGGTATCACGACGGCCCCATTGGTGGAACATTTCATTGAGAAAGGACACTCTGAACAAGATCTACGCTGGCAAGTGATTGACAGCCTTCGCCCACACAAGAGAGGCTGTGACCCCCAAGCAACTCTTAACAGGCTGGAATGTAAATGGATGTTCAACTGTCGTTCCATCGAAAATTGACTCAATACTGTTGCAGAATGGAACATGATCCTGTAAAATCCCTCAGCTTAATGTATATATTTTTTAATTTTTAATTGTGTCTGTATTCATCTAATATCATGAAACCTTGTTTTCACTTTGATGCAAATGTCTATTCTTTCAACACTTTATTCTCCCCTACATACGGGCTCTTCTACAACCCTTTGGATTGCTCTCTTTTACTTCACTGGGACTCTGGGTTAGTCCCCTACAACAGATCAATAACCAGTGTAGAACTCAGCTTGATTTATTCTGCACATGCGCGGTAACTGGCTCTTCCTTAGTGCCTTCCTAAGATGGCGGCGCTATGCAGTCTAGCTTCCAGCCTCGCTACTTCTGCCCATGCGCGTCACCCGCGGCACACCATTTAAGTTTCTCAGCTGCCACGGTTCAGTATCGGCTCGATGTTCGAGCAACTCACGGTATCCTTCGCTCGTCACCAGCAGGCTCTCACTAGTAAGTACCTATCCGTTAAGCCTCCGTCCTTCCAGTAATTAGGCTTCCTATTCTTCCCTTGAATCTCTCTGACACACGGCAATCTGATCACTGTGCCGTTCTCCCCTTCCCCCCTTTTTTTCCCCCTTAGAGATTGACTCTCCTGCTTGTCTCTTCCGGAACTAACGTCCGAGACACCTATGTGCCATGACCTTGAAATAGAGATTGACTCTCTTGCCTTCCTGCACTAACGCCCTAATTTCCAGGGTCTCTCCTCCGGCAGCGGCCCCCTCCTGGCCTTGAAGTAAGTACTGCTTTCCCTCACGCCGCTCGCACTTCAGTAGCTCAGGCCCCACACTAACCTTTCTTCCTACCTTGCAGAACCCAACAGGTTCCGTCCTGCGCGCATTACTTGCCTATCTTCAGAACTCACGATGCCCCTTGGAGACTGAACAGCCTAAGTAAGTCCCTCTCCTTGGAACACTACTGCCCACTCCGGTTTTTCAACCTCCTTGTTGCCCCTGGGCCCCTGCCCATATCGCATTACTCTTGCAGCACTTCCCTACCTAGTCGTGCCTCACTTGCCTCATTCTATAGGCGGCTCCCTGCGCGCATTCACTTTCCTTGCGCTGACACCTCCTCAATTACAGTGTAAACCTTACTATCAAGTATGCCCTTCGCATGCCTACCTCTACAATTAGCTTTGGAACTACCTCCAATACTGAGGCCTCATTATATGGTACCTCTATATTTTTCATTCAGTGTTCCCTACCTTCATTAGCAGTCCTTAACTCACTATCTACTCAGGTGAATTTCAAGAATCCCTTATTAATATAGGTAATGCTCTTAAATTGGTTGTTTTTTCGGGACCATTGTTTGATTTTTGGTTTTCCTTTAATAGATTCTACTTGTTCACACTTGTTCCGTCCTGATGATGATCTTACATTCATAAGATCGAAACGCCGTCGACCTATACAACTTAAAACTCCATTACTGCAACTAATTACTTAGGAGTTTTTACGTTGTTGTTTTCAATGCGATGTAAAGTTTTTAATGTCACAAACACTCCTCACTTCACGCACTTTCACTTCTATGTGTGAGCACCAGAACTATTATTATGCAATTATGTTATGATACTCCATTTATGCCGTTAATAAATGTGATACCATATCTACTTTGTGTCCCAGCATCTATTGCGTAATTAGTCCCGCCTGGACTACACTACCTTGTGCTATCTGATTAATGCTGCCTAAAAATAATTCAGTAGCCTAGGCTACACGAGGACCTAAGCGGCCTCTCCTTGACCTTTGTCTTTACCATATACGTATTTACCCCTGGTCATAATACTGGGGTTCCCTTGTTGTCTAAATATACTATGTGCAGTGGCTACACTGCAAGGGTCACCACTCTCTAGTGGTTTTTTCATTTTATCCTTTTTCCCTATCTATTTTCTATCCCTTATTAAAATAGATATTCCCATTGAGTATGTCCATACCAGTTGTACCCACCTACACAGAAGACTACATTGCTAAAATCAAAAGTGGCCCTTCCTTGTTCCAAACAACTTCTCCATCAGCAGCACCTACAGATGCAGCTACAGACAAAATAACAGCTTTAGAACACCTAAAAAAGAAACACATCCGTACCGAACTCCATGCACGGATGCTTACAGAGTACTTAAAAGCAGACATAATACCCGTCGGCTTACAAGTCCGCAATACCCCAGCAATCTTTCTACAAGACCCTAAGTTTAAGCATGGATTTGCCCACATAGGCACAACTTGCTCGCGCCACTGGATGGTCTTAGGCATAGACACCGCTCTTGAACAAAGTAAGAAAGAACTGGAAGAAATACTAGCACTAGAGAAAGCCATTTTGGAACTGGACAGCCTGGCTGACGCCAAGGCTATTCTAGAAAAATTAGAAAAAAGCATCTCTGACTTTCAAAAGTTTGAACACCACAAAAAAGCGACCAAAGTGACAAAAGACATCAAAAATTATAGCAAAGAAAAAACCTACCCATACCTCCTGGACGACTATTTTACAAACCCCCAATACATGCAGAGACGACAGGCAGGTACCTGGGGTCGATTTAAAAACAAACAACCAGTGTCATTTTCTGACTCCTCTGCAGACTCTGATTCCTCTGACCAAGGGGCTGGACCCAGCTCTTCCTCTACCAATCCTAATTTTTTAGGCCGAGGCCAACCATTCCAAACAGAGAGAGGGAGGGGCAAACCACGATACAACTTCCCACCAGGGGAACGTCAGACACGACGGAAGTTCTACCAATGGGGTTACCAGTATTGAACACCTTTGATATAGGTGTTACCCAACAAAACATGGAACAGATTCCCATCTTTAATTTGTCAAACCACCAACTAGCATCCTCAGAAATCGCGCTCCTCAGCAAAGGTCTCTCTTATGTACTCACAGAGAAACCTGACTGGTTTAAGATACAAACCGAAATTTTCCAACTTTTCAGGAAAATAAGATTAAAATCCTTCTTTCTTGACAAAGAGTCCCAAACCAACAACGACGCGACAGGTCTGCGTCCCAAATCAACCTTTAACCCACCTTCTAGCTCCCTCCCTCCGGAGGTCATCACCTTCGAAAACTTAGTCCTGAAGGACTTAGAAAAACTGAGAAAACAGCATGATTTCATTCCCTACAATATCAGTCTAGAAGAAAAGAATAGTCTCCTCAAATTGAAAAACATGGACAACATCGTCATTAAGCCATGTGATAAAGGGGGTGGCATCGTCATCCAAGATAAAACATCATATGACAATGAAATTATACGCCAAATAAATAACACGACCCACTATGAATTACTCAGACATAACCCTTTAGCTGAAATAAAAAGCCTTATCCAGAACATAACCAAAGAAGCCGAATCCCTAGGCTATATCAGTCATAGAGAGTTTCTCTATCTCAACAATGAAAATCCCAGGACACCAGTAATATACACCCTTCCTAAAGTCCATAAAAATCAAGATAATCCACCAGGAAGACCCATCCTATCCGGATGTGGCTCTATTCTTGAGCCATTAGGTAGATACATCGATTTCTTCATTCATGACCTAGTACTTGACACCGTAGCCTATGTGAAAGACACCACACATTTCATCAACCTGGTAGAACGTGAACATTTTGATCCCACACAAGAACTTCTAGTCACACTGGATATAGAATCCCTTTACACGAACATCCCGCAGGATAAGGGAGCAACAGTTATCGAGACACATCTCAACAACAGACCAAGACCACATAAAGTACCGACAGAATTCATCATCTCCCTGTTGACAATAGCACTTACCAAGAATTACTTTATGTTCAATGACAAATATTACAAACAATGCAAGGGTACAAGTATGGGAGCAGTTTTCGCCCCAAATTTTGCTATTCTTTATGTAGACGACATTGAAAAATCTCTGGTCCTCAATCAAGTCAATCCACATCGCAATCACATAAGAAGCTGGCACCGATACATCGATGATGTTTTTATGATCTGGCAAGGCACCACAACTGAATTAGACAGCTTCGGCGCATGGCTCAACAGCTGCCAGCCTGACCTCAGATTCACCTACAACTCTAGCAACACACAAGTTGACTATCTCGATGTCACTGTCAAACCTACTGAGGGAGGGCTCTACACGACCTTGTACAGAAAGCCCTCAGAACGCAACACTCTTCTCCACTACAATAGTGCCCACCCTAGAGCACTGAGGGATGGCCTTCCCTATGGCCAATTCTTAAGAATACGGAGGAACTGTAAACTAAAAGAAGACTACTTCAGGGAAGCAGACATCCTTTGTGACAAACTTATGTACAGAGGCTACCCGAGAAGATTAGTGAAAAGATCTATGAAACGTGCGTGGTTTTCACATAGGGAATTCCTTTTGGAAACCAGACCAAAGAAAACCATATCACGTATTGCATGCGTGACCACATTCTGTCCAGCCAGCAATAAAATTACCAAAATGATAAAAAGACACTGGCCTCTCCTTACCTCAATTGACATCACTAATGAAGCTCCCTTGTTTTCATTTAAACGTGGGCGCAACATTAAAGACCACATTGTCCGGGCATATAAACAAGCCCGAGATGAGACTACTGTGCAATCATTCTTAGGTCTCCCTCCTGTAGTAGGACATTTTAAATGTGGTAACTGTGTTGCATGCCCACTCACGAGAAACACAAAAACTTTTGAATATGGCACCACTACGCACCAATTGAGCTTCTTCTCAAACTGTAACTCAATGAATGTAATTTACTGTGTCAAATGTCCTTGCAACCTCATCTATGTGGGACAAACCACCCAGAAAATAAAAGCGAGAATCAGTCAACACAAAAGCCGGATACGCTGCGGTATCACGACGGCCCCATTGGTGGAACATTTCATTGAGAAAGGACACTCTGAACAAGATCTACGCTGGCAAGTGATTGACAGCCTTCGCCCACACAAGAGAGGCTGTGACCCCCAAGCAACTCTTAACAGGCTGGAATGTAAATGGATGTTCAACTGTCGTTCCATCGAAAATGGACTCAATACTGTTGAAGAATGGAACATGATCCTGTAAAATCCCTCAGCTCTAATGTATATATTTTTTTATATAATTTTTAATTGTGTCTGTATTCATCTAATATCATGAAACCTTGTTTTCACTTTGATGCAAATGTCTATTCTTTCAACACTTTATTCTCCCCTACATACGGGCTCTTCTACAACCCTTTGGATTGCTCTCTTTTACTTCACTGGGACTCTGGGTTAGTCACCCTACAACAGATCAATAACCAGTGTAGAACTCAGCTTGATTTATTCTGCACATGCGCGGTAACTGGCTCTTCCTTAGTGCCTTCCTAAGATGGCGGCGCTATGCAGTCTAGCTTCCAGCCTCGCTACTTCTGCCCATGCGCGTCACCCGCGGCACACCATTTAAGTTTCTCAGCTGCCACGGTTCAGTATCGGCTCCACGCTCGAGCAACTCACGGTATCCTTCGCTCGTCACCAGCAGGCTCTCACTAGTAAGTACCTATCCGTTAAGCCTCCGTCCTTCCAGTAATTAGGCTTCCGATTCTTCCCTTGAATCTCTCTGACACACGGCAATCTGATCACTGTGCCGTTCTCCCTTCCCCCTTTTTTCCCCCTTAGAGATTGACTCTCCTGCTTGTCTCTTCCGGAACTAACGTCCGAGACACCTATGTGCCATGACCTTGAAATAGAGATTGACTCTCTTGCTTTCCTGCACTAACGCCCGTAATTTCCAGGGTCTCTCCTCCGGCAGCGGCCCCCTCCTGGCCTTGAAGTAAGTACTGCTTCCCCTCACGCCGCTCGCACTTCAGTAGCTCAGGCCCCACACTAACCTTTCTTCCTACCTTGCAGAACCCAACAGGTTCCGTCCTGCGCGCATTACTTGCCTATCTTCAGAACTCACGATGCTCCTTGGAGACTGAACAGCCTAAGTAAGTCCCTCTCCTTGGAACACTACTGCCCACTCCGGTTTTTCAACCTCCTTGTTGCCCCTGGGCCCCTGCCCATATCGCATTACTCTTGCAGCACTTCCCTACCTAGTCGTGCCTCACTTGCCTCATTCTATAGGCGGCTCCCTGCGCGCATTCACTTTCCTTGCGCTGACACCTCCTCAATTACAGTGTAAACCTTACTATCAAGTATGCCCTTCGCATGCCTACCTCTACAATTAGCTTTGGAACTACCTCCAATACTGAGGCCTCATTATATGGTACCTCTATATTTTTCATTCAGTGTTCCCTACCTTCATTAGCAGTCCTTAACTCACTATCTACTCAGGTGAATTTCAAGAATCCCTTATTAATATAGGTAATGCTCTTAAATTGGTTGTTTTTTTCGGGACCATTGTTTGATTTTTGGTTTTCCTTTAATAGATTCTACTTGTTCACACTTGTTCCGTCCTGATGATGATCTTACATTCATAAGATCGAAACGCCGTCGACCTATACAACTTAAAACTCCATTACTGCAACTAATTACTTAGGAGTTTTTACGTTGTTGTTTTCAATGCGATGTAAAGTTTTTAATGTCACAAACACTCCTCACTTCACGCACTTTCACTTCTATGTGTGAGCACCAGAACTATTATTATGCAATTATGTTATGATACTCCATTTATGCCGTTAATAAATGTGATACCATATCTACTTTGTGTCCCAGCATCTATTGCGTAATTAGTCCCGCCTGGACTACACTACCTTGTGCTATCTGATTAATGCTGCCTAAAAATAATTCAGTAGCCTAGGCTACACGAGGACCTAAGCGGCCTCTCCTTGACCTTTGTCTTTACCATATACGTATTTACCCCTGGTCATAATACTGGGGTTCCCTTGTTGTCTAAATATACTATGTGCAGTGGCTACACTGCAAGGGTCACCACTCTCTAGTGGTTTTTTCATTTTATCCTTTTTCCCTATCTATTTTCTATCCCTTATTAAAATAGATATTCCCATTGAGTATGTCCATACCAGTTGTACCCACCTACACAGAAGACTACATTGCTAAAATCAAAAGTGGCCCTTCCTTGTTCCAAACAACTTCTCCATCAGCAGCACCTACAGATGCAGCTACAGACAAAATAACAGCTTTAGAACACCTAAAAGAAACACATCCGTACCGAACTCCATGCACGGATGCTTACAGAGTACTTAAAAGCAGACATAATACCCGTCGGCTTACAAGTCCGCAATACCCCAGCAATCTTTCTACAAGACCCTAAGTTTAAGCATGGATTTGCCCACATAGGCACAACTTGCTCGCGCCACTGGATGGTCTTAGGCATAGACACCGCTCTTGAACAAAGTAAGAAAGAACTGGAAGAAATACTAGCACTAGAGAAAGCCATTTTGGAACTGGACAGCCTGGCTGACGCCAAGGCTATTCTAGAAAAATTAGAAAAAGCATCTCTGACTTTCAAAAGTTTGAACACCACAAAAAAGCGACCAAAGTGACAAAAGACATCAAAAATTATAGCAAGAAAAAACCTACCCATACCTCCTGGACGACTATTTTACAAACCCCCAATACATGCAGAGACGACAGGCAGGTACCTGGGGTCGATTTAAAAACAAACAACCAGTGTCATTTTCTGACTCCTCTGCAGACTCTGATTCCTCTGACCAAGGGGCTGGACCCAGCTCTTCCTCTACCAATCCTAATTTTTTAGGCCGAGGCCAACCATTCCAAACAGAGAGAGGGAGGGGCAAACCACGATACAACTTCCCACCAGGGGAACGTCAGACACGACGGAAGTTCTACCAATGGGGTTACCAGTATTGAACACCTTTGATATAGGTGTTACCCAACAAAACATGGAACAGATTCCCATCTTTAATTTGTCAAACCACCAACTAGCATCCTCAGAAATCGCGCTCCTCAGCAAAGGTCTCTCTTATGTACTCACAGAGAAACCTGACTGGTTTAAGATACAAACCGAAATTTTCCAACTTTTCAGGAAAATAAGATTAAAATCCTTCTTTCTTGACAAAGAGTCCCAAACCAACAACGACGCGACAGGTCTGCGTCCCAAATCAACCTTTAACCCACCTTCTAGCTCCCTCCCTCCGGAGGTCATCACCTTCGAAAACTTAGTCCTGAAGGACTTAGAAAAACTGAGAAAACAGCATGATTTCATTCCCTACAATATCAGTCTAGAAGAAAAGAATAGTCTCCTCAAATTGAAAAACATGGACAACATCGTCATTAAGCCATGTGATAAAGGGGGTGGCATCGTCATCCAAGATAAAACATCATATGACAATGAAATTATACGCCAAATAAATAACACGACCCACTATGAATTACTCAGACATAACCCTTTAGCTGAAATAAAAAGCCTTATCCAGAACATAACCAAAGAAGCCGAATCCCTAGGCTATATCAGTCATAGAGAGTTTCTCTATCTCAACAATGAAAATCCCAGGACACCAGTAATATACACCCTTCCTAAAGTCCATAAAAATCAAGATAATCCACCAGGAAGACCCATCCTATCCGGATGTGGCTCTATTCTTGAGCCATTAGGTAGATACATCGATTTCTTCATTCATGACCTAGTACTTGACACCGTAGCCTATGTGAAAGACACCACACATTTCATCAACCTGGTAGAACGTGAACATTTTGATCCCACACAAGAACTTCTAGTCACACTGGATATAGAATCCCTTTACACGAACATCCCGCAGGATAAGGGAGCAACAGTTATCGAGACACATCTCAACAACAGACCAAGACCACATAAAGTACCGACAGAATTCATCATCTCCCTGTTGACGATAGCACTTACCAAGAATTACTTTATGTTCAATGACAAATATTACAAACAATGCAAGGGTACAAGTATGGGAGCAGTTTTCGCCCCAAATTTTGCTATTCTTTATGTAGACGACATTGAAAAATCTCTGGTCCTCAATCAAGTCAATCCACATCGCAATCACATAAGAAGCTGGCACCGATACATCGATGATGTTTTTATGATCTGGCAAGGCACCACAACTGAATTAGACAGCTTCGGCGCATGGCTCAACAGCTGCCAGCCTGACCTCAGATTCACCTACAACTCTAGCAACACACAAGTTGACTATCTCGATGTCACTGTCAAACCTACTGAGGGAGGGCTCTACACGACCTTGTACAGAAAGCCCTCAGAACGCAACACTCTTCTCCACTACAATAGTGCCCACCCTAGAGCACTGAGGGATGGCCTTCCCTATGGCCAATTCTTAAGAATACGGAGGAACTGTAAACTAAAAGAAGACTACTTCAGGGAAGCAGACATCCTTTGTGACAAACTTATGTACAGAGGCTACCCGAGAAGATTAGTGAAAAGATCTATGAAACGTGCGTGGTTTTCACATAGGGAATTCCTTTTGGAAACCAGACCAAAGAAAACCATATCACGTATTGCATGCGTGACCACATTCTGTCCAGCCAGCAATAAAATTACCAAAATGATAAAAAGACACTGGCCTCTCCTTACCTCAATTGACATCACTAATGAAGCTCCCTTGTTTTCATTTAAACGTGGGCGCAACATTAAAGACCACATTGTCCGGGCATATAAACAAGCCCGAGATGAGACTACTGTGCAATCATTCTTAGGTCTCCCTCCTGTAGTAGGACATTTTAAATGTGGTAACTGTGTTGCATGCCCACTCACGAGAAACACAAAAACTTTTGAATATGGCACCACTACGCACCAATTGAGCTTCTTCTCAAACTGTAACTCAATGAATGTAATTTACTGTGTCAAATGTCCTTGCAACCTCATCTATGTGGGACAAACCACCCAGAAAATAAAAGCGAGAATCAGTCAACACAAAAGCCGGATACGCTGCGGTATCATGACGGCCCCATTGGTGGAACATTTCATTGAGAAAGGACACTCTGAACAAGATCTACGCTGGCAAGTGATTGACAGCCTTCGCCCACACAAGAGAGGCTGTGACCCCCAAGCAACTCTTAACAGGCTGGAATGTAAATGGATGTTCAACTGTCGTTCCATCGAAAATGGACTCAATACTGTTGAAGAATGGAACATGATCCTGTAAAATCCCTCAGCTTAATGTTATATATTTTTTAATTTTTAATTGTGTCTGTATTCATCTAATATCATGAAACCTTGTTTTCACTTTGATGCAAATGTCTATTCTTTCAACACTTTATTCTCCCCTACATACGGGCTCTTCTACAACCCTTTGGATTGCTCTCTTTTACTTCACTGGGACTCTGGGTTAGTCCCCTACAACAGATCAATAACCAGTGTAGAACTCAGCTTGATTTATTCTGCACATGCGCGGTAACTGGCTCTTCCTTAGTGCCTTCCTAAGATGGCGGCGCTATGCAGTCTAGCTTCCAGCCTCGCTACTTCTGCCCATGCGCGTCACCCGCGGCACACCATTTAAGTTTCTCAGCTGCCACGGTTCAGTATCGGCTCCACGTTCGAGCAACTCACGGTATCCTTCGCTCGTCACCAGCAGGCTCTCACTAGTAAGTACCTATCCGTTAAGCGTCCGTCCTTCCAGTAATTAGGCTTCCGATTCTTCCCTTGAATCTCTCTGACACACGGCAATCTGATCACTGTGCCGTTCTCCCTTCCCCCTTTTTCCCCCTTAGAGATTGACTCTCCTGCTTGTCTCTTCCGGAACTAACGTCCGAGACACCTATGTGCCATGACCTTGAAATAGAGATTGACTCTCTTGCCTTCCTGCACTAACGCCCGTAATTTCCAGGGTCTCTCCTCCGGCAGCGGCCCCCTCCTGGCCTTGAAGTAAGTACTGCTTCCCCTCACGCCGCTCGCACTTCAGTAGCTCAGGCCCCACACTAACCTTTCTTCCTACCTTGCAGAACCCAACAGGTTCCGTCCTGCGCGCATTACTTGCCTATCTTCAGAACTCACGATGCCCCTTGGAGACTGAACAGCCTAAGTAAGTCCCTCTCCTTGGAACACTACTGCCCACTCCGGTTTTCAACCTCCTTGTTGCCCCTGGGCCCCTGCCCATATCGCATTACTCTTGCAGCACTTCCCTACCTAGTCGTGCCTCACTTGCCTCATTCTATAGGCGGCTCCCTGCGCGCATTCACTTTCCTTGCGCTGACACCTCCTCAATTACAGTGTAAACCTTACTATCAAGTATGCCCTTCGCATGCCTACCTCTACAATTAGCTTTGGAACTACCTCCAATACTGAGGCCTCATTATATGGTACCTCTATATTTTTCATTCAGTGTTCCCTACCTTCATTAGCAGTCCTTAACTCACTATCTACTCAGGTGAATTTCAAGAATCCCTTATTAATATAGGTAATGCTCTTAAATTGGTTGTTCTTTTCGGGACCATTGTTTGATTTTTGGTTTTCCTTTAATAGATTCTACTTGTTCACACTTGTTCCGTCCTGATGATGATCTTACATTCATAAGATCGAAACGCCGTCGACCTATACAACTTAAAACTCCATTACTGCAACTAATTACTTAGGAGTTTTTACGTTGTTGTTTTCAATGCGATGTAAAGTTTTTAATGTCACAAACACTCCTCACTTCACGCACTTTCACTTCTATGTGTGAGCACCAGAACTATTATTATGCAATTATGTTATGATACTCCATTTATGCCGTTAATAAATGTGATACCATATCTACTTTGTGTCCCAGCATCTATTGCGTAATTAGTCCCGCCTGGACTACACTACCTTGTGCTATCTGATTAATGCTGCCTAAAAATAATTCAGTAGCCTAGGCTACACGAGGACCTAAGCGGCCTCTCCTTGACCTTTGTCTTTACCATATACGTATTTACCCCTGGTCATAATACTGGGGTTCCCTTGTTGTCTAAATATATATATATATCCAGTGTGATATTTAGGCATATCACACTGAGTAGCAAAAGTAACTTAAAAAGTAATACAGAAGTAACGTGTATTGTAATCCACAAAGTAACTGAAAATAATTCTGATTATTGACTTACCTGTAAATCAACCAACTGCATTTGAACCTGCATTCAACTGTAATTCACTGCATAAATATTGCAAAGTATTATTTCACTTACCTGCAGCAGGCCTGGCTTGGTTCAAGAAATAAAAATAACTAAATAATATTTCTATACAAACAAAATTGGTCTGAGTTCAGTCTTTGAGTGTGTGACATAATTACTTGCCAGAGTGTGTACAGAAAATGCTTAACACTACCCTCTGATAAACCCTTACCGCTCACCCACACTACTACAAATAGAGAGTAAGGCATTATCTACTTTTACCTCTGCCTACCTTTAGGGTTCCACTTGACTCGGTGCACACTATACCTTACTTTGGTATAGTATATACAGAGCCAGCCCTACTATACTATAACTATACTCTTCCTCTGGGAGTCACAACAATCTTATCTGTTTTACACAGTCTAATTCTCAAATCCGCCTATCCTTGTTCTGGGATGGGACTGCACATTCTAAAATTCTTGCTATTGCCCTAAATGCATCATTAGCCAATAACCAAACTCTCTACAGGTAGCCTTTTTTTATAGTCAAAAGCGTTTTCTGACAGTTACTATTTTAAAAATCTTTTACTACCCACCTTTTTTTTAGTATAAAGACCTCAACTCCCTCAGTTAGGCTAATTCAGACTCAAGATGATTAAAGTTTTATGAAGGCTCTGAACCTTTACACAATTTCTTTTTACTACAACACATTCTTCTGTAAAGCACTTCTGACATTGTGGGCAGATCTAATGCTTTCATATATTTCCGTTGCCTACATTTCTGGTATATGCCATTTGCTACTTCCCCCTTCAATTTATTTAAATTGTCAAGAAAACCTTTCTCTTCCTCCAACCATTTAAACTACAAGTGTCAATTTGTAGCTTTTTTATTTTTATTTCTCCATTACTTTCTTGGATACACGAGTTCTAAGTCTCTGGGTATAATCTTAGGTGTATGAGCTTTGCTTTTATTGAAAATACATTTTAAAATCATCCATTCTTATTTTAACATCCTGTGGTCACTGCACTAAAACTTCTGTAGTATTACCTCAGGACACCATATGAAATGTACAATTGAGAAAAATATGCAGTCAATAGATTCTTTACTTATCCCATGTGTATATATGGTAACTAGTGAACCTACCTATTAAGCATACCAGTTAAAAATTTTCAATACCTCATTTGTTTTGCTAGTATTAAGCTGGTGTCCTTGACCACTCCACCTCAGGTACTTTGCATGCATTTCGCTGCTCAGACAGTATGGAGGGCCCAATTTAATTCTTGGAGGAAAGAGAACTCTGTTGCAACGGTGACGGATTACCCTCCCTATCAAGACTATGGTCTACACACCCAATTTAAGAGTGGGCAGCCCATAGTTTGAAGACACCAGGGACTACTCTGTCTCGATAGTGGTCACATTTCTCCGACAAAACACCAGAGTAAGGGCCGTCAGAGGTTTGACTATATGTCCGCCCATCTAATTTAGATTGTCAGACATATAGATGTTTTTCAATGCCGGTCACCTCCAGTAAAAGCCTGGTGGTAAGGGGTTTTAAAAAGTTCTCAATGCCCCACTTGCCACAGGAGGAAACTCCCATGGTGAGGAGAGAATTGTTTTTTTATTTCAGAAAGAAAACTCAATTTGGGGATTTTATTTTAGAAAATAAAAAACTTTGTAAGTTTGCAGGACTGCTCCGTCAAGTTGACAGAGCTGTACGGTAAAATTAAAATGCATTAACAGGAACAGCCGTGAGGGTGGTTCCTGCAAATGCTAGAAATGTCTTATGGGCCGGTGGACATTTCAAAATTAGGCCATCTGGTCCTTTGCCAGGGCAAACGATGGGCTGACCACCAAAAGTTTAATCAAACCCTAAATCTGCTTCAAAAGCATTTCATGATAGCCTTATAGCCTGCCCTAGCGGGCTACACCGGCCATTAAAGGCCCGCCCCAACGTTAAAGACCCGAGCCTAAGGCAAAGGCCTTTAACAAGGGAGAGGGACTTCAATGCCGGTCCAGCTACAGTGGGCTGTAAGGCTTTTAGAACATTCCGCCACTAGAGGGCAGAATATTCTAACAAATGAATTTGTTCACAGCAACAGCTGTGAAGTACAAAATTGGAATGCTGGCGCTCCGGGCCATTAGAAGCCCGGAGCACTCAATTGTTTTCAATGGATCCCAACATTCCAATGTTTTAATTTAGCTTAAAATTGTCTGTTAACAAAACCAAAGCATTTACATAAGTGCATCTAATACTTGCCAAATCCACTCTAATGTTAGCCAAATTTCCTTCATATTTGTCCTACCCAATATATTTGTACAAGTTTATCAACACACACATGGCCTTCCTACAAAATTCAACAAGATATACTACAACACAGTCACATTTTGTGGGAATAACCTTAGCTGATTTAGCTTACAATTTATAGATTTTAATTTATGTCTTACTTTCAGGTTTTAGAAAATGTCTCAAAACAACTAAACACTGCACTCTCACTTTTCATTTATGTATTATCTATCCAAATTACTCCATTGTTTTCACTCTATTACTATGAAAAAATTACTAAAACCTCTCTTTCTGATATCTAGATTACTTTTTGTGAGATCCATGACCCAATATTCCCATCATATCATCTAACTACATGAGCCGACTCATTACACCAATCATTTTAAAACACCACTCTTTTGGATGGTCATTACATTTGCTTTGTTTTGGTATATTTGGTTTCCCTCTCCTAAGATTTCTAATTTGCTTTTCCTCATCCATTATTTACAAAGGGCATTATTCCATTGTGGAATTGCAAGAGCCCGTTCTCCATCAAAAGACCAGTTTGATTCATTGGATGAAAAAAGCTCCAGCTTTTTTTTAAATTCACCTCTCTGTCTAGAGTATCATTGGTTTTAAAGCTTGAATGCCTTTCCTTTCTTGAGATTTCTCACTTCCCAATCAAAGAAACGTATCACATTTAAATCACATTGTGAGAAATAGAGTTGTTATTTGACTGGGGTGAGAGCCCTGGTCAAGCTACTCAACAATCCCTTGTGGGGTGAACCACAACAAGTCACTAAAGTAACCTGTGCTTAATCGTGGGTAGCTTGGCACAAAAAGAGGGCCAGCTTAACTTATAGGCAATGTGTAAAGTATTTATAAGCTGCAAAAACAGTAATAAAGTAAAAATACAGCACAAGAAAAATTCCAAATCAATTTAGAAAACTAGACTACATTTTAATAAATAATTTGACATCAAAACGAAAAAAATCAGGAGACTCAGGAGTTATGAATCTTCTTAATTTTTTTTTGTAAAAACTAGCACCTAAAAGATAAAAGCACCAATAACAGCCATCTAGTCACGCGAGACCGGGTCAAAGTCGAACAACATGGCTGTCTGTGATGAAATGCGGTTTGGATACAAGAAGTGGAAGAGGCCCAGTTTGCACTTACCTTCAGACTTAGAAGAATTTGTGGGACAAAGCCTCTGAGAAGGTACGTAGCAGGAGAAGCTGCAAAGTCAATCTGACCGTTGATGCACCTCAGGCGGATAGGTGAGCTGGTTGGTCCAGGTTTCCTCCTGGTTCTCAGAGCAGCTTTCGGCCAATATTTTTCTAATTCCTCAGTTTTGGGATTTGGTCATCTGGGCACCTTTAGCACCAAAACCAAGGCAGGACTGGTTGGACACCTCCTGGGGGTTCAAGGCTCACTCAGGCTTGGTCCAGGTGTGGGGTCAAGATGGGTAAAGCCTTTTGTGTCCCTGTGGCTCTGAACAGAAGACCATTAAACTAGCCCTTGGAGTCACTCTGGTAATCCTAGGTTTAGGTGAAGATGCAGGCATCAACAGCAGGCTGGCCGCTGAGGATTTTAGACAAGCTCCAGACACCAAAGCAGTCCTTCCAGGTGCAGCAGCAGTCTCGCAAAGTGCACAGCAAGTCACAGTAGCGAGCAGTCCTCTCAGATTCCCTCAGCAGGTCCAGTATGAACTGAAGAGTGAGTCTAAAGGTCCTATTTTTATACCCTGCTGCCCTTCTTCTGGAAGCTGGAAGAAGCTTCTAGAAAGAGTCTTTGAGTACATGGAATTTCCTAACTCCCCTGCCCTGGCTGCAAGCTGACTGCAGTGGCAATGCAAGGTCATTAGGCTGTTTTGTGTGTGGGTAGAGCAAAACCTCTTCATTTGCAAGTGGGGTTGTCCTCAGTTCCACTCCTTCCATGCCAGTCGATGCCCCATTGAGGCACACCCAATCCCTCTATTGTGTGACTGTCTAGGAGGAATTCACAAAGTCTAAGTGTCAGCTACACCCAGTCATGTGGCCCAAGATAGGCTGCAGACGCACAGGGCTAAGGGCGGGAAAATGCCAACTTTCTAAAAGTCAAGCAAAAATAGATACCTTAACTGATAATTATTTTGTCCACACAGTTTTTGAAAGTGATCAAGTGTTTCCTTTTCTTGACCTTATAGGTATTTAGCTAAACCTTAAGTTATTTAAAACAACACATGTATACACTTTTCATATTCTGAAGACAAACACCACACTTTTGACAATCTTTTAAGCCTACAAAATAAAAAAACAAAGGACACAATTCATATATCATACTTTAAATTAATGACAAAACACATTACTATGAACACAATTACATTTTACCAGTCATTAATTAAAGAAATTAATGAGTTGTCCTAGTCTGCTCTATTTTTAAGCAATCTCCTTATTTATATGCATTTAGAGGGATTGTACCACCATTTTGTTTGGATAGAGCAAGCTTCCAATATTCTTTTTAGGTTTGCCTTTGTGTGGTTATTAATTATCACCAACTCCCTTATGCAACACGGTCAATGCGTTTCAAATGTCCCTTCCCCTGCATGGCCAAAATAATTATCAGTAAAGGTATCTATTGTTGTTTGAATTATAAGTGGCCCAATCTTCCTGAGTAAATAGGCTCAACCCCCTAATTCAGTAACTTTCTAACAGTGGCATTTTCAAAATTGTAATGAAAAATCCAACTTTATCATTAAAGAGGATTTATCATTACAATTTCATAGATATCAAACCTGACATAGCTCAATGCTCTCAATTGGAAATTACAGCTTATTAAATGTAATAAGGAATCTCCATCGTTATCCTATCGGAAGGGTAGGCCCAGTGCTTAATTTATAAACAAACAAGTGCCAGGGCTTTTGTCAGGAGGCCACTGAAGCTTGCACCATATATTGCCCCTGCCATGCTGCAATGATAATACCAACACAACTACTAACTATCACACTCCTACAAGTGTGGAAATTTGGACTATTTCAGGCCCCCAAAGCTATAAGAATTGCTGGAGTGGCAGGTAATAGTCATTTTTAAAGTATATTGCATCAATAATTAGCTTTTGTTGTACTCATCTCTGAATTATCCAGACAGCGCTACCTTGTAGCAAGCTGTCACAAGCGCCGGTGCTGACAATTAAGTGCTGGTGCTAAGCACCAGAAACCACCTGCTCAAATTAAGCACTGGGTAGGCCTTACAGTCACCAAAAACAAATTTAGGAGCCTTTCACTACCAGGACATGTAAAACTGAAAAGGACATGTCCAACGTTTTAATTACACATCACCTTCCCCTATGGGCTACCTACCGCCTACCTTAAAGGTTATGTATATGCAATAAAAAAAAAGTTTAAGAATTGGCAGGGGGGTTTAAATGCCAATTCGACATGATAGTTTAACACTGCATTCAGGCTGCAATGGCAGGCCTGGGACATATTTTAAGGTGCTACTTAAGTGGATGGCACAATACGTGCTGCAGGCCCACTCGTAGATTTCAATTTACAGGACCTGGGTATATGGTATACCACTCTACAAGGGACTTATAAGTCAATTAAATATGCACATCAGGTGCAAGTCAACCAAACCATGTTTAGGGGAGTGAGCACAAGCAGGTTCGCACTGGTTTGCAGTGGTAAAGTGCACAGAGTCCTATGGCCAACAAAAAAGGAGGTAAGTAGGCAAAATGTTTGGAGGAAGACCACCCTAAGGCTGACAGGTATAACACGTGTACCTAAGTTATATAGAGATGGAATTGATTAAAGTAATTTTTAATGAGCCTCTATTGAAAAGGCTCAGTTGTTGCCAACCCATTTTCACTTCTGTGTAAATAATGTAGTCTGACTTCCTGAATAGCTCAGAATATAACTGTTTTTTTCTCTCTTTATATATACCCACTGTTCGACAGTGTTCGAACAGAGGTCTCACATTGAGTGCCCTGGAAACAGTTCTAACATCTCTAAATCATCTTGAGCACTGGCCTCTTTCATTCATCCAGGTAACACCACACTTTTACCCCATAATAATGTCCATCCTTTAATTTTTTGTGGTTTTATTTATCACAAATTTGGCCCAAGGGCAGTAGAGCACTTTACAAGAAAACCAGACATTACACATTTTTAGACGGGAGGAGATTAAGTAATTTGCCCAAAATTAGGCTGGGTTTAGATCCTGGTTCCCCGCTTGGCCACATCTCCTCATTCTGTAGTTTCTGCTTTCCTTACACTCTGCAATTTGTATTACTCCAGTGTCCGTGCTCTACCATACTATGGAGACCTTCTTATGGCTTTTTTCACACTGCCAGTGTATTTGTCCCTCCTCTTCAAAGGTCTTATTTCAGGCTATTTCCTAACTCTCCAGCATAAACCATAACCTCATAGCCTTCCTTATGTTGATCCCTGAGTATAATCAGCAGAGGCTGAGATATGAAGACATCAGAGGGCACTCGTTTTGTAAGCATACTTTCTTTCTTGCTGGCTTGTGATGAATGGACTTAGCTGCCTACGTCTAAAAGAGATCATATCTTATTGTCGAAATCGATGCATACAGCCTTATAGGACCTCAGTTTGATCCTACTATTTATTATTCATAGGCATAAGAGCCTCTAAAATGTCTTGCAGCGGTCTTTGCATTTATACAGTCATATTTAACATTGTTTTCACTGGGTGTCCGCACTACAAGTACAATTAAACATTTCCGGGTCTGTCACAGAAGAACTACTCCCCACAGAAGTATTTTCGTATTACTTTCATACAATAGATAATTTATCATTCCCATTTTAGAGATGCCTTCTGCTCTTTAACGCCTTTCTGAAGAGAGACACATTAAGCGAAGAGGAAAGCCTGGGGCTACTAACTGAAAGCTGAGGAGTCAAAATCCGCTCCTAATAATTCTACCTTCAGAGAAACAGATCTATCCTGCACTGACTTCCTATTCATTTTCTCTGATTCTTTAAAGTTAGACTTCTTGCTCCTGTTTTAAAATATTTAATGACAAAGTTCATTTCATTTTTGTTATGTGGAACCCATTTTTAGGTCAAGCTTCGATCAACCTGTTATATCTCTTCTGTGGGGTTTGGCACACCCACTGATTGCCATTTGTTGTTATGTGTGGCATTCAGAAATGCTAAAAGAACAATTGATGGACAGAATGCAGAACAATGTCATACATTCACCCCAGTACAGAGATCTGGGCCTAAATCCATCGTTTTTTTGCTCACCATGCCTTTCCAGTTTGGACCCAGCCATATTCAAATCAGTCTTGCCCCTGCGCCCAATGCGAACAGTCCAGAGCGAACTGCCAGGTCAGGTCCTCCCTGGACTGGAACCAAGCATCCTAGGACCGGTTTCGGGGAAATGCTGGCTTGGTATTGGTCCATTTGTATAAATGTACCTCCTTTGTATTCTTAGCTCTTTCCCGGTGATTTCACTCGGAGAACATTTTAGTTGGCCATCACACTGTACAGCATGTGATGGCCCCTCCTCCTTGCTCTGTAACTTGTTTGTATTGCGCTCCAAGTATGTAAGAGTACGTATGGTCACAACTCAAGGCTACTCAAATTATCGACCTGATAAGGATGAGAGTCCGAGTCAAAAACATGAAATCCTGTTTATTTTCCAGCTTGTGCAGCAGATGCACCATCCCACCTGATATAAGAGACAAGTAACGCTTCAGTTAACAAGTAGCTTCACCAGTTCTCAAAACGTTTAACTTGCAACGCAACTTTTTAACTTGTAATAATTTTGCTAAGGTGTCTCAGAGTGTGCGTACACACCCCAGACATTGTTCACCACTGTGCAGTGAAACCAGCGCCGCCCTTGGAGCTCACCTCTGATGCCGGGGCCTTCTCACTGCGTTCCATGTGTCCCCCATCTCAACTCAGCTGTGAGCGGTGCCTGCCCCCCTCTTGTCGTTGTGTTTTTTTTTTTACAAGAACCCGCCGATGACTGCTCTGTTTTGGGCGCTCTCGGCTTCCACCACTGACAGCTGTGGTGATCAGAGTATGTGTGGGTCTCATTATAAACTGTTTTTTCTGCCTTCGGAGACACGTTTTCTGGAGGGCACATTACCTGTGGTAGCTCCTCCTCAGCAGTAGCATCTGGGCCTTAGTGCTGACAGGCTGGCTGTTAGCTAACTTCAACAGCTCCTCAGCAGGGCAGAGGGGCTGCTGTTCCTCGAGGCCCAAAGAGCAAGTGGGTCAAGTATTCAGGCAAAGTCGAAAAGTTTTTTAATAACTGAATTTCAAGCCGGATCAAACACGGCATACAGGCAAAAAAATGCAAATAACTTTGTAAAACTGGCAAATAAAATGACATAATACTAAAAATGATCGAGAAATAGGTGTTTGATTTTATTTTATATGTGCGTGTCTGAACTGTGTAATTTTGTCATCTTAAAGGAAGCAATTGGAAAGCAAAAACTGACGGATTGTTCGAAGTAGGCAGGTATTAATGCCATCTCCTCGGGCGTTAATAGTTATCTAAGCAGAAATGTAACATGAACAATTGAAAGCATTTAACGTCCTCTTCAGAGGGGTCTAACTGGTCTTAATTGCTCACTCGACAAATACAGGCGTGAAGTTGAGGAGTATGACACGAAATGCAATTAACAGCGGTTAACACCTGAAAATATGTGGACAAGAAGGCTGTTAGGACCCACGTCCTTAATCTCATAAAGAACTGGTAAAAATAAACACTAGACTCGTTTATTTCCATGCCACTGATCGTAGAATGTAACCAAACAACTTTAGTTAGTGTCAGCATTCTGCACGTTTTCTTAAAATCAGATATTAACCAAACTCCTCTTGGTAGCAGCCCACTCCATCGCTCTCTCACTTGTACCTGCTGTGCTAGACACAGACTGACCATATGCAAAGTAGCATTGGCCCTCCTCAAACGGACAGTCCATCTAAGCTACATATCTTCGAAGCACACTGACAAACTAGCCTGTCTGACGTTTGCCTCTGATGGTCCACATTGGTGATGTAAGGCCTGAATGGCTCTAGCTGAGAAGCTTGGCCTCTGACCTTGCAGCACAAAAGTGATGCACATAATATTTGCACTAATTCCTCTTATAAGCCTTCTGATCGCTGCCCCATGATCTCCTCTAAATGAGAACAGAATCGGCATTAGGAATGTTTTTGTTATAAGGGGGCATATTATCAACTGTTGTATCGCCACATTTCCGGCACTTATCGTCGGAAAATCGGCGATTTTCCTATCGCACAATCATCAAGGCGTCGCTAACATGCATTAGCGCATGTTAGCTGCCGTTTTTGTAACGCTACTCATGTTAGCGATATACATCGCTAATGAGATGCAAAAGAGGCGTTCCTATGAAAAACAACATGAAAAAACTCGCAAACACGACATCGCAGTATTTACAACGCGGCCCCGGAACCGCGGAGCGATAAAAAAAGCCGCAGTAACCGCGGTTATCGCCGGATTCTTACGCCTGGTAAAAACTTGACTTAAGCATGTCTTGTATGGGAGGTGGATTGTCTGGTTAAGTCCACACTACCCTATTAACAAGCTTTTCATTAGCGCTGTGAAATCATCGCTGGATTTCACACGCTAATGATGATTATCGCAGTCTATTGCTGGATTGTACATCGCCTGTTAGCAAAGCGTTGCTAATACGCCGCTAACACGGCAATGTAATTCAGCGATAGAGGGCGATAATGAAAAACGCGCTATGCGCGATTTGCGATATTTATCGCGTGTTCTTGGTAATATGCCCCAATGTTTTTAATCACTTTGGTCTGGACCGCTGAGGTAGAGTAAACAGCTAAAAATCCCAACCTCCCGAGCCACTGAGATGAGGGCTTCACCGCTGCCTCCCAGAAGGTATTTAATAAGAAAGTGCTTTTAAAGACTGGGGGGCATATTAGCAAGACAGGCGATAAAATTATCGCCGTTTTAGAGGCAGGAAACTGCCGCTAAAACGGCGATAATGGGCTTGCTAATATGCGTTAGTAAATTCCAATAGAAGCCCAGGTTAGATGTCCTGCACATCTAACCTGGGCTTCTATTGAATTCTATAACGCATATTAGCAAGCCCATTATCGCCGTTTTAGCGGCAGTTTCCTGCTGCTAAAACGGCTATAATTTTATCGCCGGTCTTGCTAATATGCCCCTGGGTTCTCTATTTTTTTTAAAGGGGGCTTCTGTTTCCCATTTGCAAGGTAGGAGTTTTTTTAAAATAGAGCAGTGAATATTGTCGTAAAAGGCACTTTGCTGCACGGACTGTACGTGATTGTAAACGGCGCTTTGTTTCTTAGCCTCCCAATGTGCTTTTATAAAGAGCACAGCATTGCTTCAATGCAGCATCGTCTGTGGGTTGTTGTACTGGGGCTCTTGGGGCGGGGTGGGTCTCAAGCTCTCGACCCAGATGTGGATTTCCATGAACTGTCCCGGCTCGCCTTCCAACCATTAGGCTCCCAACTTTACTGCAACATATATTTATAACCAGGGCTTTAAGTGGGAAAAAAAAACTGGGGGGGCTCTAAAAGGGGCGGGGCAAACCTCTTAAAGGGGTGTGGCCTATCCAAGTAGGGGGCGTGGTCTAAATCAAGATAACTAGCATTGTGTGCTTAAGAAAATCATAAAGTCGCATCCAGCAAAGGATAATAAAATAGGCAAAAAGGTATATTTATTAAGTATAAGCTCATAACAATACCAAACACTTTAAAAAACATGTAAAAATTATTTACATTACTTAGAAATGTATTGCAGGGTTTCCCAAAAGTAGGTCGATTTCAACTTTTTTGTTTTGTTTTGTATTTACCAATGCTTGTTTTATAAAGGCACAAATTCATTAATTTTGGGAATCAAGTGTATGCTTGTATTACTTTAATGTAGTAACAGGAGATCGATTTCAACTTTGAACTTCATGGTGCTGTTAGGGCTGGGGCAAGATCACGCAGACTAGTTCCTCGCTCTGCGCTTCACTTGTTGCTGGAATTGTGTGGTGCTGAGTGGAGTTATGTGCAGTGGAATTATGTGAAATGGTGTGCATTGGAATTATGTGGCTAGTAATTATGTGGTATTGAGTGTAGTAGAATTATGTGGAGTGATATTGTGTGTTGTGGAGTGGCATGTAGTGGAGTGGAATTATGTGGTGTGATGTGGAAGTCTGTGGTATTTTTAACTCAAGTGTTAGCACTGCCAAGAATGGTGGCATTGAAATGTCTTACAAGTGGCACTGAGAATACTTTACCATGAGTGGAGCAATTTAGTTATGGCCATTTAATAAGATACATTTGAGAAAGGACTGAGTGACACCTTCAGGCATTGTTTGCTTTTTAAACAGCACAGTTGCCTTTAGAAATATGTCCTGAATCGCCTTCCAACCTCCACAATTATAGTAACTGATTTTCCTACATAGTGACCTACAGACTTCTCCACCTTATCTACCCTCCTAATATTTATGTATTGTACGCATGCTCTGCGATAGGCCCCACTGGGTGGGGAGAAAGCACACCAGTTTGTCAACAGGAAATGTGCCTCTTTCAAGTTTACCATTATAGCACAGTAATAATGTACCTGAGTAATCCTCAACCACTTCTGTATATTACATTCATGTGCAACTAACAGGCGTATCTGAGGCCACTTGTGCATGTTACATCCTGGTGCACCTAACGGGGTATCTGAGCCCTGAGTAATGCTCAGCATTTGTTTTCAAATTGAGTGAATGAACAGCTGAGTTGGCCCTGCGCCCCTTGGAACCTATCACCTACAGGCTTGGCACGGATCTCCCCCAGTGAGCACTTAATGCGCCTGCAGATGTGTCTGTGAGGGCCATCGCAGCATGTAATAACTAGAGCCGATAAAATGTCGGGGGCAAGGTGGAGGAGAGACATAGGACAAGAAGCCCTAAACTCCCCCTCGGAACACGAGGTAGCAAAGGCGGGGTCATGTTGTGCAGTCAGCAGGGTCCTGAAGCTGTGCACAATGTATAAAGAAGCAGTGATTTTTTTCTGAAAAAAGGCAACTTCACCCAGAAGTCCACGCTGAAAAACGATGCCCCATTAGGATGGGAGCTGGATAGAAGGGGGGACAAAAAGTATGTGTAGCCGATGCCCCATGAGGATGGGAGCTGGATAGAAGGGGGGACAAAAAGTATGTGTAGCCGATGCCCCATCATGGGAGCTGGATTGAAGGGGGGACAAAAAGTATGTGTAGCCGATGCCCCATGAGGATGGGAGCTGGATAGAAGGGGGGACAAAAAGTATGCGTAGCCGATGCCCCATGAGGATGGAAGCTGGATAGAAGGGGGGACAAAAAGTATGTGTAGCCGATGCCCCATCATGGGAGCTGGATAGACGGGGGGACAAAAGTATGTGTAGCCGATGCCCCATGAGGATGGGAGCTGGATAGAAGGGGGGACAAAAAGTATGTGTAGCCGATGCCCCATGAGGATGGGAGCCGGGTGGAAGGAGGATCGCGCCATGTGCCTTTTGCATTCAGCCTCGAGATTTTTTAAAAGTAGTCCCGAAACCATCAACACAATTACCACTGTGTAAGTTCAATAGTAGTTAGGGCAGTTGCTTGGGCCTCCTTTTTCATAAAAAATATTGCTCAGTGCAATTATCTTTGTTAATTTTATCCTTGCGAAAGTACTCCATACCTTCATGTTTACTCCTGGTTCTATCCTCCATTGCCACTCCTGCTCTCAGTGCCCATGCGTTTATTCTAATTTCACATCTATTTCCCCATAGCACTTTGAAGTGGCCGTAGGCACTATACAAACAAACATATATATATATATCACAATTAACCTTCCTCCCTCGTCACTGTACCTTCTATCCCTTTTTTTCCTCTGTTACTCTGATGGCCTTCTCTCCACTCCCTCATGTGTCTGCCGAGCGCTGCGAGGCAGAATAAGGGCAGCGAAGGTGCTATGTATGTATGCAAACAACAAGCATGGCTTGAAATAGCGGCTGAGCCTCCTACACGAGGCTGTCAAGACATTATATTACGATTAAAATATTGGATCAGGAAAGAGGGTCGTTACTTTCGGAAGGCAGTGTTATTAATCTGATCTTGAACCACACGGGAAATGACGCACCATGAGACTTTCAGCGAGCTGGTCTAACTGCCCTGCTCCCCAACACTCCATTCTGCAGTTGGGTATCGTTGGTGTAAGGATCAGGAAAGACCCCATGGCTCCATTACTTGTTACGAGCGTCACATGATTGAAAGGCTCGGCGTGCAGAGATTCGGGCCATGCACCTTCAGACGGGCACAGCAGCAGGTGCTCAGCCTGCTCAGTTATTTCTCTGGCTCAGACCGGTCACCTTGCGCATCTAGTTATGAGCAAATAGGAATATTGGAGACGGAGAGGAGTGAGTGAGAGAGAGAGAGAGAGAGAGAGAAACACAGGAAGACAAAGACAGCAAGAGAAGAAAAAAGCAAGAAAGACCAGGCATATGGGACATACGGCGGAATGAGAGCTCGCCGAGATATTAACGTGAGGATTTCTGCTGCCTCGGCTCGTGCTTTGGCTCTTAGAGCCAAGCCAGGCTCCGCTCTTCAAATTATTTCTCAGGCTCGCCCACCTCTCCTACCACATTTCCGACTCCCATTGCGTAGCTCCCGCGTCTCTGATGTAGCGAGATGTTTTGTGTTCGGAATGTGCAGTATTTCTGAAGGGACGCTCCGATTTTGGGAGGATGTTAAGAATGCAGCTGGCTTAGCCGGGGTGGGGGTCAGTGGTAGAGGTCGCTGCGGGCTCGAGATTTTTAAAAGTAGTCCCAAAACCATGTATTCAATTACCTCTGCGTAAATTCAATAATAGTCGGGGCGGTCGCTTGGGCAGGGCTGAAAACTGGAAGAGGCATGAGCTAGGTATGCGCTTTGCTTCTTAAAGCCGAGACCTAAAAAAGAAAACGGACTACCTTTGCGAGGCCCGAAAATAGAGCCCGATAGAGACCCGTTTCGAGGCCCCCTGAAAATAACTGCCAGTGCTCAGACCCGGACAGACCCGGCCCACTTAAAGCCCTGTTTATAACGCTAATGTAGAATAATCGTGCATTTCTTTTACACACATAGCTTCATAGAAACGCTGCTGCTTCTACCCAGTTCCCCAGGTCACTTTGAAATAAATTATGAAATTGCTAGCATGAAGAAATCGCAAAACTAAACACTCAAAACATTCTATTGGTGCACACCATAGCTACATTGTAGGGGGGGGCGCTATTTCTGGTACTTAAGAGGGTCTTAAATAGAGGTTAACTCCTTCCTCGCGCCTCCCTGGATATACAGCATTTCCTTACCACATGCATCAATTCAGTACAAGGACCCTCAGCACTGCTGCCTGCCAGTTGTTCCTTTTGCTGTAACGTTTGCATACTCACTACAGGTGAATCTTTATCACTTTTGGAACGTGCACAGCACCAGAGAATATCTTTAACTAGTGTTCACAATATATTTACATAGTGCACATAGCAGTTGACATGCCCCATACACCACATCCAGTCATCAATGCAGTTCTTTTGAAATTCATTGTAAAACATACAATTGCCATCACATACATCCACTCCAAAACACATAAGTAAAAAACATTTTCATTACAATGCCAATAGCTCTAACTCTAAAAAAGAAAAAAAAGCGAGATCTGTTGCATTGCAAATGCATGTTGTTTCTGACTGCTGCTCTCACACTACTGGAATTATCGGTGGCATTCGATAAGGTCTCTCACTCCATTTTATTACAACGCCTCATTGAGGCCCAGAGATGGCATCGGTGAGATGGCCTGGGGACAGCTAAAATACTTCTTTGAGAAGATAGAACAGGAAGTGTGGCTTGCTCCTTATGAGTCAATGGCAAGGAAATTTGCCTTTGGGGTGGCACAGGGCTATGCGTTTGAGCCATACACTGTTTAGCATCTATTTGACTTCCCTAGCTAAGCTAAAGAACTCTTTTGGCATGAAGATTGTCTCATACGCCGAAGATACCCAGCTTCTCCTAACAGTCAAACATCTTCCTCTACTGCAGCTGAGGCATTGAAAACCTGCTTTACTGCCACTCTGCTTTAGCTGATTAAGAACCATCTGTTATGTAATGCGGATAAAACAGAGGCCCTCCTGTTTGGGCCGGTCCTTTACGGTGGGTGGATTGAGGTGAATGGAATCAGCTTCCCCTCTGTCTTTATCTGATCTCTTATGAATCATACTTTCTTTTTAAAATTAGTCTCTTGTCAGTGAAGTGCTCAGTCGCCAGTTCTTCTTTTTTTCTGAGCCATTAGCGCCGAGAAACTTCTTGGCATAGCTGTGTGCTTTATAAATCCCCTCATCCATTCATTCATTCAGAGGGACTGCACCCACTCGAATTTTACAATCCTGGGGTTGTAACACGTGAAGCAATAACTATGCATGCTAAGTTTAAACTTAGAGGCAGATTTACTAACTTTTTACACAATGCAGCACAGCAACCAAAATTAAAGTACTATGCCGCTTGCAAGTGGCAGAACAGAATAGTGCCATATCTACTAAGACTTGGCACTGTTTTCCTCTCTGTCTGTGCTGGTGCACATTAGGCTGTTACGTATCAACACACATAGTGCAAGGATGTGTTTGTGTTGCCTAGCATAGGTTTTGTACAGGAATGATACCCTTCCTGTGAAAACTACTATGTTTACACATAGTTTGAATCTTTTCCCACATTGGATATTTCTAAAGTGCCACCCACATGCAATCTTGGAAAAATGAAAACATATCTGCTTTTTAACACCTGCCTCGGAGAGGCATTATTTTTCGGAGTGAATTCCTGTCTATCGTTTATAAGGCTTTGCTTGAAAACTCATGGGTGGTGGTGTGGGGAACGCCCATTTACTACCAACAAGACTTCCCTATGACGCAAAGTGACTCAAAGCAGCACTAATGCTACTTTGTGTTATTTTGAGGCTGTTTTCTAGCGCAAATAAAGGTTTTTGCTGGAAAGTAAATCCTATATCAACTTTTTGCACCAACACTTTTGTGATGCAAACCCGGTGCAAATTGTTAGTAAATGTGCCATCCAGTCTCTGCTACAGTTTTCAGCCGACTGGTGACTCAATTAGTTGAAGAGAGGAAGAGTGGTATTTTACCAGCTTATACAGTGATAAATGGTTGCTTGCCATTGGAATTTTAAAGTAACGTCATGCTGTTGGCTGGATTTTGACAAATCCAACGTAAACAACGGAATACCACTCAATAACATACACAAAGTAATATAACAACCCATTTAAAACTTAATAGGGCACATCACAACAAAACACATTATCACCTTCATAATCCTGTTTTACATTACAGTGGTAAAACGTCTTTGGAACTGGACACCTGTGCTGACAAGTGGCATGTTTTCCACCTCTTTCTATGCCCTTCTTCTTGGTTCCCTATCAATAAATGTTTACGCTTGATAATAAAGGGCTTATTAATGGGATTATAAAAGACACACAATTGATGGACGAAATGCAGAACAAATCAAAATATTCACCCCCAGTCAAGAGATCTGGGTTAAATCCATCATTCTTTTGCTCACCATGCCACCCCAGTTTAGACCTGGCCATATGCAAATCAATCTTGACCCTGTGCCTCATGGGAACAGTCCAGCCTGAACTGCGAAGCCAGGCCCTCCCTGGACCGGAAACAAGCATCCTAGGACCAGTTTCAGGGTTTCACCCCTCATCAGCCAGGATAGCTTGAATCCAGTGGCACAGTGAGCCCGGGACCCACGTCTGGGCATACCTGACGCACTTAGGGCGAGAAAACAAAAGACACACAATTAATGGACAAAATGCAAGTCAAGAGATCTGGGTGAAATCCATCATTCTTTTGCTCACCATGCCACTCCAGTTTAGACCTGGCCATATGCAAATCAGTTTGGGCTGGAGTGTTCCCATTGGATGCAGGGTCAAGACTGATTTGCATATGGCTGGGTTCAAACTGGAATGGCATGGGGAGCAAAAAAAACATGGATTTAGGCCCAGATCTCTGTACTGGGGTGAATGTATGACATTGTTCTGCATTCAGTCCATCAATTGTTCTTTTTGTATTCATGGGATTTTATGGCATAGAGAAGCGCAGCAAGGCATCATGCTGCACTGCAGCTTTCTCATGGCGCTGGTGCAATTTCGGCAGCCTAGCGCCAATGTAGGCACCCTTGCACCATGGTGCACGGGTGCCTTCGTTGCATGCAGGATTGTTTTTGTGCAGGAAAGGGCACCTTCCTGCACAAAAAGCAATCCTCCTTCTATGTGTGCTGCAGAATGCAGCACAAATGGAAAAAGGAAAAATAAACACATTTCTCCTCGCTACGCCTAACCTCAGGAGGCGTACAGATTTGGCGCTTCCCCAGATTTACATCACTTTGTAAATCTGCGGCAGCATCAAATTCCATGGGTGTTGAATCAGGAAACCCACCGCAATGCCCATGGAAAGTCTCCCGGGTGCAGATTAAGGTGACGCAACGATTTGACCTGCATCACTTTATTCATGATTCATGAGGTCACTCAAAGCCACACAGGGCGGCTTTGCGGGGCTTCATAAATCAAAATGAGAGCCCTGAGTCACGCATGAACCACTTCACGTGGTGCAAAAGTGACACAGGGCTCTCATAAATAAGCCCTTAAGAGCATATCAACTTGTGGAACAAATAGCGCATGTTATGACTAAACTCTCTTTGCCGACCTTGGAAGAATGAGAAGACGTGAACCACCAGTACTTAAACTTGAAACCTTAGGCTACATGCAGATGTTTGATGCAGGTGCCCTACCCTTGGAGGTATTCTCTTAGTTAAAATGATACAGTGCTTAATTTGAGCCTGTGCTTTCCGGTGCTCAGCACCGGAACTTAATTGGTTTCTGGTGCTCAGCACCGGCACCTAATTGTCAACACCATACTTAGAACAGTCTACCAGATGGTGGCGCTGCTCATCTAATTTAGAGATGAGCAGAACAACGGTTGTTTATGAATACAATATACATTAACATTGTGCTAATACCAGCCTCCCTGGCCATTTCTTTAGCTTTCGGGACCTGGAATAATCTGAACTGTCGCATTTATATGCAGGAGAGATGGTTAGAAAGGTGCTTAGGCAGCGATGACAAGGGCGATGGGTGGTGCAAGCTGCAGTGGCCTCCTAGTCAGAGCCCTGACACTTAATATTTTACAAATTAAGCACTGCAATGATATGTTCCCATGTTCATTGCAGCTCTCTATTCCATGAGAAAGGCTTTTGGTATTGGCTCGTAAAGGTTGTTACCTTGTCCTCTCTTTTGTCTGCTGTGACATTTTGTCTTCGCTCTTCTTGATATCCCTCGTTATTTTGAGTATCCCTTCCTCGAAGCCCCTGCCCGTCCTCTCTTTAGTCCACCTTGTTGATCTTAAACAGCTGCCTGCTCTTTTCTAGGCGCCTCCCTCTGTTTGTACTCACACGTCACTTCGCACTTTATAACTAATTAATCTTTAAACAAACATTTTTATGGCTGGAATTCTAATAGCAATAGAAACATTTCTGCCACAGCAGACACCTGAAAACATAATCCCGACTTAAGAGATTCACTCTTACATGTTCCTTTATTAACCCTTACCTGTTGGTTGAGCAGAGGGGGTAACCTGCTCAGGCTTTCTTTCTGTTTGAGGCAGCCTCGTCTTTCTATTCCACTTTAGTTCCCTTCTCCACTTCTTCTAGAAGGGTCTGATTAGTCCTGGCCTGCCTTTCTAATGCCTGCTTTCAACAACCCATCCCTGAGTTGCTATAAAATGGCCGCCTCACAGCTACATCACAATGGTTACCAAGCAGAGCACAATAATTACTGCGCCTGGTTGGGAGTGAGCATGTGTTAGGAGCACGGGGACTACTTTAATAAAGTATATTTCAGATAAAGCACGCTCATATATAGTACAAAACATCTGAGCTATTGTTGAGTAATCCAGGAAAAATTCTAAATTTATCAGTGCTGACTGAAAATCGCAAGATGTCGGCCCCAATAAAGCAGAAACCAAATCAGATGAATGGCAAGGAGTACATTAGGAATTCTACTACGGTAGGCAAACACACGAGAATTCAAGGATTTTTTAGATCAAAAAATATTTTAGAAGTCTTTGTTTCTCTCTGAAAATGGGAGCGCAGATTATTTGAATCAGGTCCAGCACCATGGAAAGTGTGTAAAATTTTAAGATCTGAGAAGCTCAGAGGCCCCTCATACCGTAGCATTTTTGTTTCGGCTATATATGACATTTTTACTGATTTAAGTTACAAAAACCTGAAAGGACACATTGCAGGCGTTAAGGGACAGGGCAAAAGATTGAGACAAATGAACTAACAGCACCGTAAAAGCGTGCTTGCGACATCTGAGAGATAAAGTGCCAGATGCATCAAAAAAATGTTTTGCGATTCCCTAATTGCAAATGTTTGCGATTCACAATTAGGGAATCACAAAGCGGCATGCATGAAAGTGTGCAGTACACTTTCTGCGATTCCTAAGGGGTTGCAAATGACCTACCTCATGAATATTAATGAGGTATGTCGCAATTTGCGACCCCCTAGAAATCGCAAAAATCACAGGGATGGTGGCCTGCTGAGATCAGCAGACCACCATGTCTGTCATTGCTTTATATAAAGCAATCATTTTTTTTGTAAAGCAGCCCATTTTCCTTAAAGGAAAACGAGATGCTTTACAAAAAAAATGAAAAGTTTTCTTTCATTTTTAAAGCAGGCAGTGGTCCGTGAGACCACTGCCTGCTCTTAAAATGCTTTACAAACATTCACAAGGGAAGGGGTCCCTTGGGGACCCCTTCCCATTTGCGAATGTCTTACCACCTACTTGAAGTAGGTGGTAATATACAAATGTTTTGCGACCGCAATCACGGTCACAAAACATTCATGCATACTGTTAGGATTCGCTATTTGGCAGGGACGCCCTAAACACGCCCCTTCCTAATAGCGAATCGCAAACCCATTTTGCGATTCAGTAACAGGTTACCGAATCGCAAAATTGGGTTTGATGCATCGCAAAAGCATTTATTGCAATCGCAAATGGGCCGATTCTGCGAATCGGCCCTTTTGCGAGGAGAAAAATGCTTGATGCATCTGGCCCAAAGAGAATTAATGTGCACAGCAATTATAACGCTTATTAATACGTTGAAATAACGAGATTACTTGTGAGAATAGTGTTCTTTTAACTTTATTGAGGAAATAGCCACAACTCAAACATTTCTATTGCCTTTCTAGTGTATCATAAATAGAATGTGGTGCAAATCTTTTATAAAAGTAGATATGAAGCTGACATTTTCAGCCAATATAGTAGAGATTATAAGGTTTATAGAATATTAGAAACAGATGGCTTGGGTTCCAAGCAAGTTGGCCACTTAACTCAGGAGCTCCGCGCCGTTGCGAAACTGCCGAATATTTTCATAGTGGTTCCCGCTATGATAAGCTACTGAAACTGCCAGTTCCCTGCAGGGGACCATCACTGCATCTACTTCTAATTATTGCTGTCTTTTTAAGGCAGTTTTTTCTTCCAAAAATTGCAGTTTGAGTCTTCCACATAGATGCAGCCGCCACTTTGAATTTTACAGCATCTCACCCTTCTCCTCACGACTTCGTTGCTTTTGAGGTATTCTCTGTAAATACCTTATTAAAATGCTCCTCTTGTTGAATCAGCATGTTTGCCTTAACAGAAACGTCTAACATTTATTTCCACATTTATTGAGTCACCCTTAACATTCAGCTGGCAATTTTCTGAGGAGAAATCTTCATGCTCTCATAGCATCCTTTAACCAGCTTGCCTCTATTGACATTTAGAAACGTCTTGTTGGTTTTGGCTGCCAATTTAATTTCATACAGCCTTCCTCTTTCTTTTATGTGGTAGTCGCATCAATTGTGGGCAGAACTAAGAAGCTCTTGCGCTTCAGTAAAGTGTCTCATAGCATTACGAGCAACTCTGCTCGTTCATCTACAGTGTTTTTGGTGAAGGTTCATGCGTTTCTTGTGATAGGGCTCAACCAGGACCTTCTCGTGTTGCACCCTTATCACTTCCACCTCTGAAGGATCAGGCACCTTACTCTGCCAATAAACAACTCAAGCAAGATCCTCCCTCTCCACCGAAATCTCCTTCTCCTGTTTCTCTTGATACTGTATTGGAGGAGATTCTTCCTTGCGACCTTTCATTGAGAAAACTAACAGCTGTAGTCGAGCTCTTTTTTTTGTTCAAATGTTTTTATTGACAACTTTATTGTTGCAATAAAGTGTTCATCAGTGGTACTCCTGACACGTAATTCCAGTGCTACAGCATCGAAAATAGGTGAGCATCAGGATAGTACATCACCTTCTATTAGCAACAGGCTATAGTGACAATATCAATGGCCCCTGCTTGGGTTATATCATTGCTCAGGTGTAAGCAGGTCAGAAAAAAACAATAAAGAATTAAACATTACGAGATCTCATTAGTTCCTAATCAACTATCCGTGATATGTGGGCATTCCCGTCATTAGCTCACTATACCAGGTGTGTTCCTGTTGTTATGTGAGGTGGCAGTTTCTAAGGAAAGGTGCATGTTTGTGTGGGTGCAGAAGGGCAATTCCCTATCCGTACAATACAGGAGGCGGCAAGAGGAGTGAGTGTCTTGTGGGTGTTCAAAGTTTTTGTCCAGGCATGATAACAACTGAGAGAATACTGCCAGTCATGCAAGCCGGGGCATGAAAGTATCATTTGCGTATGAAGCAGTGGATATTGTGCTCTATGGTAGAGCGATCAATGTAGAGCCTGTCAAGCCAGTCCTGACCAATGAAAGAAGCGATTGTCATTCAAGGGGATCATTCATCAGTTTTAGCTTCCACTGTGAGTAGGAATGTTTCCCAGCTCTTGCTCTATGTCCGAGAATCACCTTTCATACTAAGCAACCTGAGTGTGTGTGTTTCAGCCCTGGTTCAAGTCAGCAAGTCACACAACCACCGATGTGTATCTGGAGGTGCATGAGACTTCCATGCTATGGCTATGCTGCATTTAAATAATTCAAAAGCCAAATCCATGAAATGGTGTATATGTTTATCACCCTTCGTTCGAGGGCGCAGCCCCGGTAGGCATGATCTGGGTGTGGGAGTGAGAGTGTGCATTGCCATGTCAGCAACGAGCACAGTTATTTTTTCTATGAAGGTTGTAATGAGGGGCATGCCCAGACCATGTGAAAGAAGTCTGCATTACGCAGTCTGCGTCTGGGGCATTCTGGGGCGAGTGTTGGGAACATGTGTTGGATGCGGCGTGGAGAGAGATAAGTCTTGTGAATAAAATTGAATTGTGTATAATGAAATCGGGGATTATGGGGCACAGTTTTTGCCAGTTGAAGGGCACATGACCGGCCTCATCAGATAGTAGTTGTTGCCGTATCTCATCCCACTGGGCGCATGCTTTCACTGCGTTGTCCATTGGTGGGGTGTGGAGCACCATACATAAGGCCATAATGGCATGGTGGGTGCAAGTGGCACGTAAGATGAAGTGTAGCATTGGGTAAGTGAGGGGTTTGGATTTGTTTGGATTTCATGTCTCCCTGATAACATTACAGAGAACCTTGTGTGTGAGGAACTATCCACTGTTTAAGCCATATGACTCCACCAATTCCTGAAAGGACATGAGCGTGCACTCATTGAAGAGAACACCTAGCAGTGTGAGTTCCACCTCTTTCCAAGGAGCCGGATCAGGACACTGTGCTGCCCTGCACAGTGTAGGTAAATCCCAAATAACAATTACCGGGGGATATGGAACAACGGAGCCATTGGAGTGCAGGTATCTGTGCCAACAAGTACGCGCCACCACCATCTGTCTGAACTCGTGTCTTTTACTGGATGTTGAGTCGGACAGCCAGGTGTAAGTGCTCACATCCTTCAGTACAGTGTGCACTAGGATGGTTTCAGGATGATGCAGAGTGCTCAACCATGCCATTGGCCGCTGCAGCTATGCGGTGGTGTGGTAGAGCTTAAAATGGGGTGCTCACAAGCAGTCCTCAGTAAATGGGCGTTGTATTGTATTTAAGGTGACCCGACGACATCCTGAGCCCCATATCAGTTCAAGCAGCAACCCATTCAGCTGCCGGTAGAATCTCCTAGGGAGCAGGAGTGGGAGGGCCACAAAGAAGTACAGCAGATGGGAGAGAACCAGCATTTTAGATATAGCCACCCGCCCTGGCGGAGACAATGGCAGCAAGCACCAGAAAGGTAAGGAATGCCCTATGGAGCCCAAGGCTCTTTCCAGATTCCCCTCCTTGAGATCTCTCTCAGTGTGATATATTTGTATACCTAGATATTTAAAGGTGTCATAGCACCACCTTAGACGGGTCTCCGGGGCATCCTCCCATTTGGCATCCGGTCTGCACACCATAGGGAATACACAGGACTTATCCTAGTTTACGCTTAGCCCAGAAATCTCACCAAAAGCATCTAATGACTCCATAAGGCCCAAAAGCTACTTAGCCACATCCCGGAGGAAGATTAAGGCGAGTGATATACTGTGGTATACATCCCATTCACGGATGCCCCACTCCTCCCCCCACCGACAAAGTTGACAGGCCAGGGGTTCCATGGTTAGTGCAAACAGGAGGGGGGACAACGGACATCCCAGTCTTGTTCCCATACAAATATCCACCATGTCCGAGATGACCTGTCCTGATTTCATTCACACTGTGAGATTGGCACTGTTAGACCTGGCATCTTTTAGCGTGTTTCCCCAGCCTTTTTGCTTTCTGACCTCCTGGTTTTGACTCTGCTTTTGCAAAGTTAGTGTCTCTGCGCTCTTTCTCACTGCTGTTCAGTGTTAAAGTGCAAGTGCTCCTATTGTAAATTGCACTATGGATTGGTGTTTCCATGATTGGCATATTTTGATTTACTGGAAAGTCCCTAGTAAAGTGCACTGAGAGTGCCATGGCCTGTAAATCAAATGCTGCTAGCGGGCCTGCAGCACTGATTGTGCGACCCACACAAGTAGCCTTTCAAAGGGTTCTCAGACCTGTCACCACTGCACTGTCTGCATGCAGTTTTTACTGCCATGTCGACTTGGCAAGTGCATCAACTTGCCAAGCTCTAACCTTCCCATTTATTGCATGTAAGTCACCCCTAAGGTAGGCCCAAAGTACCCCTATGAGCATGGAGCAGTGTATGTGAAAGGTAGGACATGTCCTGGTGTGTGTGACATGTCTTGATAGTGAAATGCAGTGTATTTTGGTTTTCACTATTGAAAGGCTATAAGACCATAGGATAGGATGGGAGTTTACTTATAACATCTTATAAGCATAACTTCCCATTGGGACAAGAGAGGAAGATGGAGTTTAGTATGCCTGAACTCAGGATATAAAAATGCATCTTTAAGTAAAGAAAGTAGGTATTTTCTTGCTTAGCCATCCTGCGTGCATCTGCTGGTTTGTGGATTAATTGTCTGGCTTTGGAGTGACAGGGGCTGGGGATGTGCATCCTCTTCAGATAGCCACTGGGGGGGTCGAGGTGTGTCCTGCCTCTCCTGGATGAGTCAGGGCTAGGTTGAATAGACCTGGGCTGCATTTAGAGTAGTGGGAGGAGGTTTCCTTGCACCTGAATGGGCCTGGTGTGCCTTGGAAAATGCTGTCTCCACCTCCTGCTGGGAAGCTGGGCCTGAGAGGGCCAAACTGGTTCGGACTAAGCACAGACACTCTGCCTGAGAGAACAAATATAAATGCCATATAAATATTGGGGTCCAGACCCCAGAACTTTAGAACTCACTGGAATCAAGGAACCTGTCAAGAAGAAGAGTTGGATGAACTGCCAGGAGGAGTACTACCCCTTTGCTGTGTTGTTGCTTTGCTTGGTTGGCCTGCAGTTGCTGCTTCTGCCCTGGGCAGTGCAAGGACTGGACTGAACTTTCTCAACTTGTTGCTGAGTATCTCCAAGGGCTTGAAGTAGAGCTTGCCTCCTGTTCTGAAGTCTAAGGGACTGCAAAGACTTCACTGACCTCTGGGTACCGCCTAAGGGACCGCGGTTTCAGTTGCCACAGAGGGGGGAAAGCAACTAATTCTGTCGCTGGCTCCGTGTCCTGTAGGCACCGCAGAGGGCACTGCTGCATCTCACAACATAACCCTGGTCTCACCGATGAAGATGACAGCTACTGCATACACCGAGCCACTGCTTGCACTGTGACCTGTGGGCACCGCACTCCGCACGGCCTCGCTTCACTTCACCACCCTGGTATCACTGACGCCGTTGCTGCCTGCTGATTTCGACACCTGTGAGAGCACCGTGGCTTGGGGGCACCGCTTGTAAGTCTCACGACGCACCACGTCGTCCCACACTGCAGTCTGGACTGACCAATGCCAGATCCCTGCAACCAGCTCTGTTGCCTGCGCCGTGATCGGTCAGCAACGCAACGAGCACCACCTCACTCTGCACCGCAGCCCAGGACTCACTTATGCCGCTGGACGACCGTCACCGAGCCACTGCCTGCACTGCGCCTTGACGGCACCGCACGCCGCACCGCTAAGCTTCACATCACAACCGCAATGGGTGCCACGAGCAGCCTGCACCAACGTGATGGCCGCAACAAAAAGGTTCTGTTCACGAGTCTGCCACCACCACGACTGACGTGGTCAAACGGAACTGTTGGATTCTGTTGTTTTCAGCACCGCGGTATCACCGGACAGAGCTACAGACTACAAGGAACTGCATTTCCAAGGTTATTCTTGCAAAGTGCATATTTTTAAGTACTGTATGTTGGTATTTTATCGTTTTGGTCTTGTTTTGAATATATAAAGTATTGGGTATTTTTCTAAACTGGTGTGGTGTTCTTTTGTAGTGTTTCCACTGTATTACTGTTGGTTATGTGCAAATGCTTTACACACTGCCTCTGAGATAAGCCGGACTGCTCGTGCCAAGCTACCAAGGGGGTGAGCAGGGGTTATTTCAGTAGCGTATCCCTCTTATCCTGAGTAGAAGGAAGGGTCCCTATTTGGACAAAGGTGCAAATCATTGCCAACTAGAGACCCCCATTTCTAACAAGCACACAGGGTGCAGATCTATCCCAGGAATCCCGGTCCGAAGACCATCTTGGTGAGGGCCAGCAAACGATAATCTCTCCTCAGGGTATCAAGCGCTTTTACAACGTCCAGTGACACCGCCACTTGTCCAAGTGCCTCGAGTGGCGTGCTGTGCATAAGGCATAGCAGCTGGTGGATGTTAATAAAGGTGCTGTGTCCTGGTATAAAACCATATTGGTCTGTGTGGGCCAGCTGGTGGATAAGAGGGATGAGGCAGTTTGCCAAGTCTCTCCTGAGGATCTTGAAGTCCAGATTAAGTAGAGTCCACTTAGAAACATGAGGGTGGCATTGTGCCAAATACAAATTCAGGGCCTGCCTGTGGCCCTGATGAGGTGGCAATGTTGAGTGGGTAGACCTCGGTGTAGGCCCTGATTATAAGTGCCCCACAATCCCATACATACCACCTCCTACATGCCTGCTATTGCCCTATTTAGTGATGTGCACATACAGTGCAGCAGCAGAGAAGTGGCAGTTCCAAGAGGCACAGTCACAAGTCATCAGCCGATCTGAGAGTGACCTTTGGACCCTGACTGTCCCCGATGTCCTGAATAGAAGGAAGGGTCCCTATTTGGACAAAGGTGCAAACCATTGCCAGCTAGAGATGCCCATTTCTAACATTGGTTGTCAGCGGTGAGGATTAGGACTTGCGTTTGTACCTGACCTACAGTGATTGGTGTGCACTACTACCATATTGCAGACCATTACGTGCCACATACTGTTTCGTTTTTGGTCTATTTTTGTCTTTCCATCGTTTTGGAACGTAAACTTCCTACTGCATCATGCCTGGTACAGCAGCATCATTAATTGCATCCCTAGAAGTGGCCTTTCAGGAGAAAAGGCTGGAAACCTACAATGTCAAACAGTTGAAGGCTATTTGTAAAAACCTAAAGGTCCAAGTCAGAGGCCTCACCAGGAAGGAGGAGCTACAAAAGGCCCTGACAGCCTGGGTGGCAGCCACACATGCCAGTGGGCAGTCTAGAGCTCTTAGTGTGGAGGCGGAAGAGCCTATTCCAAGGGTAGATGTGTTTTGGGAGAGGGGGGTCCCTCCAGGCCAGGCAGCAGTGGTTTGTCCCCAGTGGAGCTGGAGTACAGAAGGGAAGCCAGGAGGCATCAATTAGAGCTTGAGAGGCTCAAGATGGAATCACAGAAGATGGTTTTAGACCATGAGCGCGGGCTCAAGGAGCTTGAGTTAAGAAGTTAATCCAGCACAGATGGTGGCAGCAATTCCACAGTGCACTCAGACAGGATTGTGCACATTTCCAAGAATGTAGGTAAGGAATTAATAAAGGGTGATGACATACAAAGGTGGTTTCTGGGCTATGAGGCAGCTATACACATGAATGGGGTCCCTGAAAGGCATTGGGGGGCAGGATTGTGGCCTCATTTCTCAGAAGAGGGAAGGGACATTTTGTTGGCTTTGGGTAAGGAGTACAACCTCACCCACAATGACATGAAGGACGCCCTTCGCACTAGGTATGGTCTCACCCCTGATAAATACCGGGATCAGTTTAGGTCTAGTAAGAAAACTGATTCCCAGACATTGTTGGAATGTGTGGATTCTTTCTGCAGGGCACTGGACGGTTGGGTGAAGGGCAGCAATCTAACAGATTTTCAGGGGGCTGTACAATTTGATTGTGTGGGGGCACTTGTCTAGTCTATGATTTGCAGAGCTGCTCCAGCACTTAACTGATAGTAAGCTGACTGACCCCAGGAAGCTTGCTATGGTGGCGGACCACTGGGTGAGTACCAGGGTCCACAAGAAGGTGTATGGGGTAACTCAGCCAAAGGTGTTCAGGGTCCCCAACAGAAGAGTGGGGGGACAAGGGTAAAGCACAGGAGTTCTCTAAAGGGCCCCAAACTAATACCCAGGGTAAAGGTTCCCATCCCCAGTAGATAAGAAACAAGGGGTCATATCAGGAAAGCCTGCAGAGACCGGCCCCCGCAAGTGCTATGCCTGTGAGCAGGTGGGTCACTTGAAGGGGGACCCCAAGTGTCCCAAGTGGGCAAAGCCACCCACCGGTGGGCAGACCAAGGTGTTGGCTAGTGTAGTGCTTGAAGAAGAGGGGTACCCACAGGGGAGTCGGGATCCCACAGAAATGACCCTCATCTCACTAGGGGACAGTGAGACGGTCACAAGAAACCAGGTACCTGCTAAAACAAAAAAATACAGCGACTGGGTGACCATCAATAGGAGAATGGTAAAGGCTCTCAGAGATACAGGAGCCAGTGTGACCTCAGTCCGGTGTCACCTGGTCTCTGAGGAGCAAGTTGTCCCCGGGGCATTCCACAAAGTAGCTGCTGTGGACAACTCTGAGCGCCAGTGTATGGTGGCGCAGGATCCCTTTGAATGGGGGGGTTTCAGGTCCCTTGAGGGTTGCTGTGAGCCCTAAAATGCCTGTAGATTGTCTGCTAGGTAACGACCTGAAGCATTCCTTGTGCAAGGATGTTGAGCTTAGGTCTCACTTGGAGAAGCTTAGGTTGCCAGAGTGGGCATGCATGCCCACTCGGTCGATGGAGGCCAGTAAGGGTGATCAGAAGGACATGGAGCCTAAAACAGTGGCCCAGGTTCCTGCCAAGAGAAAGGGCAGGGGGCGTGGGAAACCCGCCCCTGAGGTACCCGCGGTCCTGGAGGAGGCTGACCTCGAGGGGGACGCCCCGGGACCTACAGAGAAGTAGGTAGCTGAACTGGGGGACTTATCTGAGCTGACCTATTGGCAGCAAGAAGGTGGTCCCACCAGGGAAGAATTCTGCAAGGAGCAGAAGGAATGCCCTTTGGCTGCAAACCAGGCAGCTCATGATCAGTCTGGATCACACAGGATTTGCTGGTCGAATGGCCTTCTCTACAGCGAGCCTAAGGTTGCTGAGTCTGGGTCAGCCCGTGTGCTGGTGGTACCCCGGCAATTCAGGACCTTCCAACTGGGTCTGGCTCACGATGTGCCTTCTGCAGGACATTTGAGGTGGGACAAGACCTTTGACAGGCTTGTCACCCACTTCTTTTGGCCCCGAATGTGAAGGCAGCCAGATGCGCATTGCAGGTCTTGCCAAACTTGCCAGGCAAGTGGTAAGAGTGTGAGGAAGTGCAAGGCTCCTCTCCAACCTTTTCCAGTTGTCGGAATCCCTTTGGAAAGGGTTGGGATGGACATTGTGGTGCCACTGGATCCCAAGACAGCCATTGGCAACAGATACATCCTGGTCTTTGTGGACCATGCCACCTGGTACCCGGAGGCAATCCCTCTCAGGACAATGATGGCGCCAGTGGTAGTCCGGGCATTAATGGGGGATCTTTTCCCACGTGACCGTGGGACCAATTTCAATCGCAGTGTAACCTACAAGTTCACTACTCCTTACCACCCACAAGGCAATGGTTTGGTGGGGATACTCAATTAAACCTTAAAGGGCATGATCAAGGGTTTAACAGAACCCATGAGGTGTAAGTGGGATGGACATCCTCTTACCATGCCTTCGCTTTGCATACAGTGAGGTACCACAGAATTCCTTATAGTTCAGTCCCTTTGAGCTTTTGTATGGGCACCCTGTGAGAGGACCTCTCAGTTTGGTCAAGGAAGGCTGGAAGACAGCCCCCAGTAAAACTCCCCAGGATGTATTTAGCTACATGGCTGGCCTTCAGGAACCAAACTTCCTGCTTCAGGAAACTCACTCAGGCAAACCTGGAAGCAAGCCAGGAGGAGATGAAACGCTGGTATGACAGAATGCCACTCTGGTAGAGTTTCAGCCTGGCCAGAAAGTGGGGGTCATGGCCCCAGTTGGACCGTGTGCCTTGCAGGACAAGTGGACTGGGCCTTTTAAGGTGATGGAGCGCAAAAGTAATGTCACCTACCTGGTGAATTTGCAGACTCCTAGGAACCCTTTGAGGGTCCTACATGTGAATCGCCTCAAACCTTACTTTGAGAGGTCCGAAGTGAGCATGCTTGTGGCAACAGATGATGAGGTGGAAGAGGAGAGTGAACCTCTCCCTGACCCCCTGTCTACCAAGGAGCATGATGGGTCAGTGGAAGGTATTATCCTCTCTCCTACATTGACCCCAGAGCAGCAGAGTGACTGTAACCAGTTGTTGGAGCAGTTCGCCACACTGTTCTCTCTGACCCTAGGTGTTACTCACTGGTGTACCCATGATGTGGACACTGGTGACAGCCCTCCTGTAAAACACAAGATTTACAGGTTGACTGACCAGGTCAGGGCCAGCATCAAAGAGGAGGTCTATAAGATGTTGGCATTAGGGGTGATCAAGCCCTCCAACAGTCCTTGGGCCAGCCCAGTGGTCTTGGTCACAAAGGCTGCTGCACCCAGTGCTACTCCTGAACTGCAGTTCTGCATGGACTACCGTGGGCTCAACGCCGTCACCAGGACTGACGCGCACCACATTCCCAGAGCTGATGAGCTCATTGATCGGTTGGGAGCTGCCAAGTTCCTCAGCACGTTTAATATTTAACGTCTGGGTACTGGCAGATTGCCTTAACAGAGGGGGGCAAGGAGAGGTCAGCATTCTCAACCCCAGAAGGTCATTACCAATTTCGGGTGATGCCCTTTGGGTTGAAGAATGCCCCTGCCACCTTTCAGAGGTTGGTCAATCAGTTGTTGGCTGGACTGGAGGATTTTAGTGCCGCCTACCTGGATGACATTGCTGTGTTTAGTTCCAGCTGGGAAGAACATTTACAGCACCTTGAGAAAGTGTTGAGGGCTCTGCAAGGTGCAGGCCTCACGATCAAGGCCAGTAAGTGCCAGATCGGGCAGGGTTCTGTGGTGTACTTGGGACACCAGGTAGGAAGCGGCCAGGTGGCGCCCCTATAACCCAATATTGACACCATTCTGGCTTGGGAGCCCCCCAAGACCCAGACAGAGGTGAGAGCCTTCTTAGGTCTCACCGGCTACTATAGGAGATTTGTTAAGGGCTATGGCACCATTGTTGCCCCCTTAACAGAGCTGACTTCCAGGAAGCAGCCCAGGAAGGTGATCTGGACTGATGCCTGCAAGAAAGCTTTTGATGCCCTGAAGGCAGCCATGTGCAGGGCGCCCGTGCTCAAGGCACCCGACTTCTCCAAGGAATTCGTAGTGCAGACTGATGCTTCAGAGCATGGTGTGGGAGCGGTGCTCTCACAACTGAACGAAGAGGGCCTAGACCAGGCTGTAGTCTTCCTTAGCAGGAGACTACTCCCCCAGGGTCAGAGGTGGAGTGCCATAGAAAGGGAACCTTTTGCTGTGGCCTGCGCACTGGAGAAGCTAAGACCCTACCTGTTTGGGACTCACTTCCGAGTTCAGACAGACCACAGGACCCTCCGATGGTTGCAGCAAATGAGGGGTGAGAACCCAAAACTGTTAAGGTGGTCCATCTCCCTACAGGGAATGGAATTTACGGTGGAACAACACCTTGGCACAGAACATACCAACGCTGATGGTCTGTCCAGGTTCTTCCGCCTTAGTGAAGAGAACTTCAGGGAGGTTGGGTTGTTCTCCTGGAGGGGACATGTGTTAAACCTGGCATCTTTTGCCGTGTTTCCCCGCCTTTTTGCTTTCTGACCTCCTGGTTTTGACTCTGTTTTTGCTGGGTTAGTGTCTCCGCTCACTTTCTCACTGCTGTTGTCAGGAGCGCTCTCACAATACTCGACACAGGAGCAGCTGACATTGGTCCCAATGCCCCCCTTAGAACCCCTCGGACAGCCTTTTACTATACACTGTCCGACTGGCCCCAAGGGGGGAAAGGGGAATGGGAGGTAGAAGAGACTGCCACTTCGGATAGGATTCACTCCTGACTTCACCTCAGTTGTTACCTTCACAGGTTTTCTCTTCAAGGGTGAACCTGCATAAGAGGGAATTTCAAGGAAAAATATATCTACTTATTACCTGACCCTTTTTCTACTCTTCCTAAAATACTTTTAAAAAAATCAATATGCATTTACCCTTTTTGAAATTACCTTTGCCTCTCTTCTTTTTCTTATATTTTTCTATTCTCCTTTCTTTTTTTTTGTGTTTTTTTCTTTCTTGAATTACAATCTATTATACTATTATATTATTTGTTCTTTGCATTAAGTCTTAAATAAACATTTAATCTTCTTGTTCGTTTTTCCCTTATAGTGTACTAGCGTGTCTTCTCTTCAGAATCTGGAAGATGGCTTCTCCTCTTCAGGTAAGTGCCGAATATTCTTTCTTGATCTTTTATTACTTCTTCAACAAACACCAGTGATATCTAATGAATAAACTCAATGTGCATCTGGATGCTCTTGTTTTAAGAAAACCGAATATAATTTCTACTCAGGAAATGCCTTTCTTTTATTCAAAAGCACTAAATTGATTTTAGACGGAGGGCAAAATAGAGTTAACCTCTCCACTGGAGCTTTATTTTAAAACTCAACACTTTATGGAACAGATTAAGCCTTTTTAATATTTTACTTTGAATGAGTTCAGCTGCTGGTTTCAGATTTAATTTACAAAACTACGGAGAAGCTACAGAAAAGCCACTCTACACAGAGCAGGCTGAGAAAAGATTAATGACTCAGCTGAGAGAGTTCAGCTTCAAGTCACCTTCTCCGGAACATGTCCTGCAATTAACTTTGACTGGAAACACTCATCTCGGAGCCGCTGAATAAAGGTTTTTACTTAAGAGTTTTTACACAGAGAATACTGAAAGCCTATTAATAGCACAACAAAACTAAAATGTCGAGAATATCAACAACGCAACTACCCTGACTAACTTTCGCGAGCTATGAAAAGTCACTTCTAACCTGAATCAATTCCTGAGTGAAGTGCGCCGATTTGAGGCAGCGCACGCTTGACATTCCAGACCTATCCTCAAGGCAGCAACACTAGAATGTCCAGGTACACGTAGTTTTTAGGCAGCCATCTTAGGTTTTCTACTGATGTTTATATGCCTAACCTTAGAGGAAAATACTTAAATTCTTCTTCTTTTGCCTAATGTTTGTGAGGTTCTGACAGTACCCCCTCTCAAGGATGGGCCGTCCGGCTGGGGTTTGCTTGGATATTTCATGCGACAAGCCTTGGTCAAACGAGGGGCATGGACATGTGAATATAATTCCCAACACCTTTCTTCTGGACCATATCCTTTCCAGTCCACTAAGTAATAGACTTTTCCTTTATTGATCTTTGAATCTAGTATTTGTTTTTCCTCAAATTCAGTTCCCGCTTCTGTTTGTACGGGCTTAGGTGGTAAAGACATCCTTAACCCATTTGAAACCTTTTTTAGCAAGGAGACATGGAACACTGGATGTATTTTCATGTGTTTGGGTAGCTTTAACTTAAAGGTCACTGAGTTTATCTTTTTTGCTATTGAATAAGGAACCACAAATCTTGGCTGGAATTTTCTATTTCCTTTCAATCTCAGATTCTTAGAGTTAAGCCAAACTCGATCCCCTACTTCTAAATCTGGTTCCGTCTGTCTTTTTCTATCTGCGTAGAACTTGTAAGTTCTTTTGGCTTTTGTTAAGTTCTCAGTTGCAGAATGATGTATGGAAGTCATATGATGTACTAAGATCAGGATGTTTGCCCCTAAAGTGCTTTACATCCAAATGATCCTCCACGGGGAATAACAAATGCCACACTTGTGTCAAACATGTAGAAACATATTCACATGTGCTCTTTGCCTGCCCCGCCAACGCTTGGCCGCACAAAGTTTGGTTGGCGCAGTCTTGTAAGGATATTTGTACTAGATCATGCAACACAGCTCTGCAATTCTCTGCTCTGACCCATCACCTAGGTATGCAATCCCGGTGGCAAAATTCTTGAGGTGGATGTGGCATATCAAATCCAAGCAAATCATGGCTGAAAAATGAAAATGATAATATTTTTTCAAATCATGTAGGTGCATGGGGGCTTGATATGATCTGTGGGGCCCAATATTGTTTTCAATGTCTATGAGACTGTCTGAATGTTATGTTTTTACCTTTGTCACGTAATGTAATGCACTATATAGTGATTACTTTGACCGTCTTTTCGCCATTTTCTACAAACATTTTAACCCAGATTTTAACCTTTGTATTGTTCTTAATCTTTTATGTGCAATGCTTTTATGACTTGAATAGTCGAATAAAGATCCTTTTGACTTGACTAAGTTCTGAACAGCTGGGACTGTTACTTCTGGAACGGTCATTAAGAAATTTGGATGTCGACCAAAGTTCATGTAGAAGGGAGTGTAACCTGTGGATACATTTTTTGCATTATTGTGAGCAAACTCAGCTGCCCATAAGAACTCTGGCCAATCTCCTTCTACATCCAACAGAAATAGTCTCACATATTGTTCTAGTTTTTTATTTGTTCTTTCAGTCTGCCCATTGGTCTCGGGATGATAACTAGAAGAATATTTAGTGTTTATATTAAACTCTGCAGTAAAAGTCTTCCAAAAATGTGACAGAAAATGGGTTCCTCAGTCTGAGATTAACATCTTAGGAATTCCATGTGCCTTCACTATGTTTTGACTAAAGACAAAAGCTAACTTTTTAGCAGAGGGGATCCCTTATAGAGGAATAAAATGGGCCATTTTGGTAAAGGCGTCTATGCACACTAAAATTGTGTCGAATCCCTGACTTGAAGGTAAGTCTACTATCAAATCTAGGGTCATGGTGTGCCAAGGATAGGAAGGGTTGGGCAAAGGTGGCAAAAGCCCTTTGGGTGATCGCCTTTCTGATTTTCCCTGAGCACAGACCTCACAAATGTCAACATACTTATGAATATCTCTTGTCATGTTTGGCCACCAGTTGCTTCTTTTCACTAATTCAGTAGTTTTTAGCACTCCTTTATGTCCTGCCAACGGATTGTCATGACACTCATATCGGGCTTTTTCTTGTAGCTCTTGTGTGGGTAAGTATAGAGCCCCATTGTGTAATGGTAAATTTCCTCGGACCTCTCTCATGGGATCTTGACTAGACAATTCCTTCATCTGCTCTTTTGTCATTACATCATGAACACCTTTTTCCATTGCTCCTTGCAAGACTGCTCCTATGAAACCTTTCTCTGGAGGGAGATTCTGGTTTTCAATTATCTTTGGCAAGTTTTCTGTGTTCATTCTTGACAATGCATCTTTTCCATTTCTTGTTCCTGGCTGATAAGTTATAACAAAGTCAAAATCGGCGAAGTACAAAGACCATCGTAGCTGTTGTGGGGTTAACGTTCTTTCTGATTTCAAGAATTTTAGATTTTGATGGTCAGTGTACACAGTCACCGTATGTCTTGCTCCCATAAGGTAATGTCTCCATTCCTTGATGGCGTCTTTTATGGCCTACAATTCCTTCTCCGTGATAGTATAGTTCACTTCTGGTGGCTTTAACTTTCGGGATCGATAAGCCACAGGATGCAACTGTCCCGTGACCTTGTGTCTCTGAGATAGAACTCCTCCCAAGGCCAGTCAGAAGCATCGGTTTCCAAGAAAAAGGGTTTAGTGGGATCGGCATGGATTAAAATTGGAACTGAGGTAAAATCCTTTTTTAAGGATGAGAAGGCCTTTTCTGCATCCTCCGACTACTCGAATTTGATTCCTTTATTCAAAAGTCAGGTGAGAGGAATTCATTTTTTAGAAAAATCCTGAATAAACCTCTGATAAAAGTTGGCAAAACCAATGAAACTCTGGACCTCTTTCACGGGTTCAGGAGACATCCATTCAGTGACTGCAACAATTTTCTTTTGATCCATAGATACACCTTCTGGAGATAGAACAAATTCCAAAAATTCCACTGATTTCACGCGGAAAGCACATTTTTCCAATTTAACAAACAGGCAGTTTACACGTTGTTCTTGTAGCACTCCCTGGACATGCTGTTCATGTTCTTCCTCTGAGTCAGAGTATATCAGGATGTCATCAATATACACTATGGCACATTGATCAATGAACTCTTCCATAACATCATTTATGAAATGTTGGAAAGTTGCTGGAGCATTACATAGGCCATAGGGCATCACCTGATATTCGTAAAGTCCATACTTCGTCCGGAAGGCCGCTTTCCACTTGTCACCTTTTTTTATTCGAATTAGGTGATAGGCCCCTCTCAAATCGAGTTTAGTGTACTCTTGTGCTCCTTTTACCTGGTCCAAGAGAACTGAGATTAATAGGAGTGGATATCGGTTTTTAATCATGATCCGGTTGATTGGTCTGTAATCTATACAAGGCCTAAGCTCGCCTTCCTTCTTTGGGACAAAAAACAGAGGCGAAGAGAAAGGGGATTGGGATGGGCAAATAAATCAGTTTTTAAGTACTTCTGGATATACTCCTTCAAATGTTGATCCTCTTTTTCTGTCAAAGCATAAATTCTGCAACAGAGTAAATTTGTGCCAGGCTCTAATTCAATCTTGCAATCAAAGCTTCTGTGATGTGGTAATTTCTCAGCTTCTATTTCGTTGAACACGTCCTGGTAAACCGCATATTCTGGAGGAATTTCTGTGGTTTGAATTACACATACTGTTTTCTCGCCATTACAAAGTAAGGTTGCTGAAGTCTTTTCGTGATTAGCTTCTTCGTTTCCGAAACAGTGCTCTTTGCAATACTCCAAATTCATAGCTATGGATCTCGTACTCCAGTCTATCATAGGGTTATGCTCAGTGAGCCATGGTAGGCCCAATATCAATTGGAATTGGGGAGTGTCAATTAGTTTAATTTGTATTTTTTCCTGTTGTCCTTCTGGAGATGTTAGGTCTATTGGTTCTGAGTGACTCGTTATGGGACCTGACGACAGATTTGTTCCGTCCACAGCTCAAACTGGTTCACTCTTGGTCTTCCGAGTTGCTCTCAAGCCAATCTTCTCAGTAAATTTTGTCACAAAAATGTCCTGTCGCCCCCGAGTCTATCATTACAGCAACATCCTTCAATTCCTTTTCTCTGAAACGTAATGTCATGGATAAAATTAAGTATGGGGAGGAAGATTGCAATGTATTTGCCAATTGGTGATTTCTGGGAGTTGTATTTGAATTCGTATCCATCAGTCCAACTCCACTTACTGATGGTGTTGCGAGTTTCCCTTCACCAGTAGTTTTGGTTTCTTGAGACATTTCCTCACAAAATGTCCACTCGCTCCACAATAGAGGCAATGCTTATTTTGTCTTCTCCTCTCTTTCTCTTCTTTGGACTGCGGCCCCCTCACAGAACCTATCTGCATCGACTCGACACCCTGATGACCTGATCATACCTTGGTGCACTAGGTCGAAATTCTCATCATCTTTCTCCTTTTCTTTCATTTTGACGAAAAACGATTTCCTATACCACATCAATTAATGCTGATACTTCTGTAGGTCTACTGGGCACTTAAGCAAAGGCATCCTTCAATTCATCCTTCAGACCTCTGTAGAAAACCGCCCCTCTCTTACTCTCGGGCCACTCGGTTTCCACAACTAGCTTGTTGAACTGAGCAGGATATGCCACCAAATCTCGATTTCCCTGTTTAACTCGAACAACTCATTGTAGGTAGCCTAAGATGCTTTTCGACGCTCAAATATTCTAAGAAATTCTTTCTTGAATTCGTCAAGGTCGTATAAAATCGGGTCATTTCTTGTTACTAAGAGGCAGCATCACCGCTTAGATAGGACAATATGAAGGCCACTCGAGACTGTGCATCAGGGAAAATTGCTGGACAACACATAAAATGTAGGGCACACTGGGTTAGAAAATTTGGGCTCTTTGTGGATCACCATTAAACTGCTCAGGAGGGGCCAATGGGATCATAGGGGATAAGGAGTGGATAACCTGCATAGTGACCTTTGGTATAGGACTAGAAGTGGATTGGGAACTAGCTTTGCCTGTTGAATGGAAGCTTAGGCCGGCACTGGCTTCTATATTACTCATTTTAATGGCCAGATCAGTAGTCTCCCTTCTGGAAATGACTATCTCTTGTTTTAGATTTCTATTTTCCTCCCTAACTGACATTGTTTACTTTTGAATGACCTCCAAAACGTCTCCCAATCTCTTAAGATCAAAAACTCTCAGCCATACTGCTCGGGTGCAAGAAATACTTGGGCACTTCACTCTGTCTGGAGCGCTCTCATAATACTCCACACAGGAGCAGCTGACGTTGGTCCCAATGCCCCCCTTAGAACCCATCCAACAACCTTTTACTATCAACTGTTCGGCAGGCCCCAAGGGGGCAAAGGGGAATGGGAGAGAGAGAGAAGAGAATGCCACTTTGGATTGGATTCACTCCTGACTTCACCTCAGTTGTTACCTTCACAGGTTTTCTCTTCAAGGGTGAACCTGCATAAGAGGGAATTTCAAGGAAAAATACATCTACTTATTACCTGACCCTTTTTCTAATCTTCCTAAAATACTTTTGAAAAAATGAATATGCATTTACCTTTTTTTAAATGACCTTTGCCTCTCTTCTTTTTCTTATATTTTTCTATTCTTTCTTTTTAATTTGCGTTCTTTTCTTTCTTGAATTACTTTCTATTATACTATTATATGATTTGTTCTTTGCATCAAGTCTTAAATAAACATTTAATCTTGTTGTTAGTTTTTTCCCTTATAGGATACTTGCGTGTCTTCTCTTCAGAATCTGGAAGATGGCTTCTCCTCTTCAGCTAAGTGCCAAATATTCATTCTTGATCTTTTATTACTTCTTCGACAAACACCAGTGATATCTAATGAACAAACTCAATGTGCGTCTGAATGCTCTTGTTTTAAGAAAACCAAATATAATTTCTACTCAGGAAATGCCTTTCATTTTTTCAAAAGCACTAAATTGATTTTAGACGGGGGGGAAATAGAGTAAACCTCTCCAATGGAGCTTATTTTAAAACAACACTTTATGGAACAGATTGAGCCTTTTCAATATTTTACTTTGAACGAATTCAGCTGCCGGTTTCAGATTTAATTTACAAAGCTACAGAGAAGCTACAGAAAAGCCATTCTACACGGAGCAGGCTGAGAAAAGATTAATGACTCAGCTGAGAGAGTTCAGCTTCAGGTCACCGTCTCCGAACATTTGACTGGAAACACTCTTCTCGGAACAGCTGACTAAAAGTAGTTACTTCAGAGTTTTTACACAGAGAATACTGAGAGCCTATTAATAGCACAATGAAACTAAAACGTTGAGAATATCAATGACGCCACTACCCTGACTAACTTTCGCGAGCTATGAAAATCCACTTCTAACCTGAATCAATTCTTGAGTGAAGTGCGCCGATTTGAGGCAGCGCATGCTTGACATTCCATTCCTATCCTCTAAGCAGCAACACTAGAATGTCCAGGTACATGTCGTTTTCAGGCAGCCATGTTAGATTTTCTACTGATGCTTATATGCCTAACCTTAGAGGAAAATACTGAAATTCTTCTTCTTTTGCCTAATGCTTGTGAGGTCTGACAGCTGTTCAGTGTTAAAGTGCAAGTGCTCCGATTGTAAATTGTATTAAGGATTGGGGTTTCCATCATTGGCATATTTTGAGTCACTGGTAAGTCCCTAGTAAATTACACTGAGAGTGCCAGGGCCTGTAAAGCAAATGCTGCTAGTGGGCCTGCAACACTGATTGTGCCACCCACACGAGCTGCCGTTCAAAGGGTTCTCAGACCTGCCACTGCAGTGTCTGCATTCAGTTTTTACTGCCATGTCGACTTGGCAAGTGCACCCACTTGCCACACCCTAACCTTCCCTTTATTGCATGTAAGTCACCCCTAAGGTAGGCCCAAAGTATCCCACTGGACATGGTGCAGTGTATGTGAAAGGTAGGACATGTCCTGGTGTGTGTGACATGTTCTGATAGTGAAATACAGTGTATTTCATTTTTCACTATTGAAAGCCTATCTGTCCCATAGGATAGAAGGGGAGTTTACTTATAACATTCTTATAAGCAGAACTTCCCATTGGGACAAGATAGGAAGATGGAGTTTAGTATGCCTGGTAGGTAAAGATGATTTTTATATTGTGTGTATAAAAATACCACTTTTGGGGTGTGGCCGGGCAAGATGGCCGAACGGACGTAGCCCGTCTCGGCTCCCGGTCCACGCACTATTCCCGGCAGTATTTGCAGTGGCTAACTTCGCACTCAACGGCGAGAAAGGGCACCGCTGGATGGCGGAGTGTGTGGGGCATGCAGTGAGCACTCTGGGTGGCCCCCGACGCATGGTTTTGGCTGGAATGAGGCGCTGAGGGCAAGACGCTGGAGGAGCCTAAGATGGGGCCCGCGACCTTGGAGGACTCGGCCTGCGCCTCGGCCTAAGCAGCAAGTTGCGGGGCTTGCACCCGGCGTTGGGGATGAACCGGACTGCGTGCCATGGTCCGGCGAGCACTGCCAAGAGCGTGTGAGTACTGACATCCCCCCCAGGAGTCAACGAGCTGGGGAGGCGGAGCAGCGTGGTGTGGCGCTGCATCGAGGGAAGGTGCTGCGTCCTACCGCCTGAGCATAGCCCTCGAGGGTGGAGCTGCCCCAGAGTTGGACTGCATCGGGCTCCGGGAGCCAGGCGGCAGCAGCAGGGGAGGTTTCCCGCTCCGCTACTCCTTGAAACCGCCACGCCTGACCCCAACATGGCAGCGCTCCTGGGACGGTGAGCGACATTTGGGCTTTCGCCAGGACGTGGGGCCCAGGGCATAACCAAGGATAAAGGGATTGCAACGGTGGCGAGGCGGAGATCGTGAGCCTGGAGGGCGGAGGTGAGCGACCCTATGGCCTGGACTGGGTTGGTTCCCCTTGGGGGCTCGAGAATACTGCGCACTGGTTGAGCGAGGGGGCCCGGGGGCCCGGCGGATGTGGTGAATCCCCGGACGGGGGGACGGCAGGATCCTGGGGGTGGACTCGTGTCTGCCTGGACTGCTGGCCCCTGTGCTCATGTGCCTGTGCAGCATGGGGTGACCATGTCCCTGCCGACTATGAAGATGTGGAGGTGAGAGCCCGTGGGGCCTGGGCGTGCAGGGGTGTGCGCAATGAGTGACCCGAGGTCCTAGAGCAGAGACGGCGACGTACATTGCTCTGACCACTGGGATCGAGCCAGCTACCGCCAACCAGGTTCAAGCCGCCCTCTGTGCCCCTACCCATTAGAGCCCGCCGCGTCTTCCTGGTGCCTACAGGGGGGTCCTGCTGGGCCCGTCCATATGCTGCCAAAGAAGACACTGAGCTAACCGCCCAACAGGGTCTCGGACTTTTTTGCATTGCCCGAGAGGCACCCCACACCGAACACCGCCGAGGGAGCTGGCACCATGGCCCTGACGAGATAGGATCTACTGGGCATGTTCAAGGATTTTAAAATGGAGCTCCGGAACGATCTTGGGCAAGACATAAAGGCTTCTATGGAACAACTCCGTTCCGACCTCACGGACAGGTTATCCACTTTACAGCAGGATGTGGATTCGGTGGGCACGAGGGTACTTGACCTTGAGGCACAATCACGGGAGCACGAAACACGCACCACCGCTCTGGGAGACAAAATCAGGGACCTCCGGGATCAGCTTGACCAGGCGCAACTCAAAGTAGAGGACCTTGAGAATAGGGCCCGTAGAGAAAATGTCCGCATACGGGACCTGGAGGAGAAGGCGGAGGGCCCCGACCTGGACGCCTTTCTGGAGGGGCTCTTTGCTGAGATCCTGAGCCCTCAGATCCTCAAAATCAAATTGGACCGTGCTCATCGAGTGGGCGGCCCCCCGACAGCTGAAGAGAAACGCCCGTGGGATGTACTGGTCAAGTTCCACTCTTTCAAGGTCAAAGAAGCGGTGCTCCTAGCTGCCAGGAAGAAGGGGGAAGTCTCATTCCAAGGCCACTCTTGTACCATTTTTCATGACCTTGCGCCTGCCACCCTGGCTAGAAGACAAACGTTCAGACCCATCACCACGAAGCTTCGCGAGGACGGGATAAGGTACAGATGGACCTATCCATTTGGGATGAGCTTTGAGCTACACAACAAACAACGCCATGTCACGGACCTAAGGGTCGGACTGGAGCTCCTGGGTCTCCCCCCGGAAGACGCCAGTTCCTCTACCACCGCAACACCATGCACTTCGCAGGGCAATCCATCGGCGGCCCCCTGGACCGTCAGCTCACGTGGAAACCGCAAGTGAGGGCGGAGGGCTCTACCTGTCCACCCAGACTGAGGCCCGGATGGAGAAGCCAACTGTGTCGGACTGCTTCATGGTGGTCATGGGACTCTACTCGCCCACTTGGAGAACATTGAGGGAGAGGACACTGACTTTGTATGGGGTGCGCTCGCAGCCCGAGCTGCCGGACACCTGATGGGCTACCCCCGGGCCCGACACTTTGCCCTGCCCGGCCCGCTGGGGGGGCCCAGTGCGGGTCAGACATGTCTACCGGCTACTGCACTGGGGGTCCTTCTGCGTGTCCACGATGGGGGACACTCTGTATCCCGCAGCAGGAAAGCCGACTGCCCCGGGGTTCTCCCTGGGGTGATGGGGGAGCCCCTACGGGGCTGCACCTGAGCCCTTCCTCTCTTTTGCGCCTCAAGCCCTGCAGTTCTAGCGAACCTATGTCGATTACTGCATTGCCCTGCTTGCAACTCTTAATGTCAGAGGCGGTGCCTCCACGCTCTTACCAATGATTGCAAAGACTTGCTTATTCTCAGATAGCTGCACTAAGCTTCTTTTTTTTCAGAAATGTCCGGGATTGGGGCGGACGGGGTCCTCTTTGGTTCCGTCCCCCCAAGTCCCTGTGGGGGCCTTCCTTCCCCCAGCCGGGGACGCACTAGCGGTAACACCACTGCTGTTTTCAGTTCTTTTTGTTGACATTCATGTTGTTTTTCTGGGGTTTGAGGGGGGGGAGGGAAACGGTGGCAGCCGTACGGGGTTCTCTTATGAGGGTCCACCTCTCATTAAGACTCACCAGGTATCATCCAACCACGGGGTGCTCACTGCGGGGGAAGTTCAGGGCACTATGGCATCCTAAGAACGCTAGCGCTAGAGGGAGGGCACTGCCTTAACTTCCTGATACGATGACGATCTCCATTGGATCATGGAATGTCAAGGGGCTTAACTCGCTCCAGAAATGCCAGAAGGTGTGGAAATACATCATAGATCATCATCTCGACATAGTGTCCATACAGGAGACACACCTTGCTAGATCTGAGGACACTCGCTTCCGGCACAAGCACTATCCACTGATATATAGATCCTCTGCAACTAAAAAACACAGAGGGGTAGCACCACTCCTCCATGAAATTCCAGCCGTTGGGTATGTGGTCCGATAAGGACGGCCGTATAGTTATGGTCAAGGGACGCCTAATGGGTAAATTGTGCACTCTTGTGGCCGTATACGCACCTAACACGGGACAAACGGCCTTCCTACACACTCTAGCTGGGAAACTCCAAGATTTTGCAGAGGGCCCAACATTGCTCATGGGTGACTTCAATTTGACCTGGCAGAAAGATTTAGATAGCACTCACCCTCAGCGCTCTGACATGGGCTCATTTTACTCTCACGCTAAGCGATGCATCCAAGACCTAGGACTCCTAGACGCCTGGCGCACTCATCACCCCCATTCACTCGACTACACTTTTTACTCACATGTGCATCGTACGTACTCCAGACTTGATTATATATTCATCAGTCAGTCTTTGGTGGGGGCGCTCCAAAACACCAAGATATTTCCCCTTTCAGTGTCAGACCACGGTCTGTTGTCGATATGCTTAGCCTGGAGTAGCAATGCCTCGACCACTCCCAGATGGTATTTCCCTGCTGCTCTCACGCGCAACAAAGTATTTTGTACGACGCTGAGGGACACTATCTCCGAATCTTTTACCATTAACAAACCGGAAGACACGTCGGAGTATACCACCTGGGACACGTTTAAGGCCGTCTTTAGAGGGAAATGTATAGCCCTTAACTCAGCGCTGAATACACAAAGGACCGCGGAAAGGGAGGCCCTTGAGCAACAGGTAGCTAAGGTCAAACTCACACATAAAACAAACCCTACTAGAGAAACTCTGCGCAATTTAACTGCTCTGAGGGGTAAGCTCCGGGCTATATACAATAACAGGGCGGAATTTACTCTTCTTAAATTAAGACATCTATCCTACTCACAGGGTAACAAGGTCGGCAAACACCTGGCCAGACAGCTAAAAGAGAAAAGGGAACGGGAGTGCATAGGAGAGATTCAGGGGGACACAGGGGGGATCACGTATAAAGACGAGGAAAAAGCCAGGACTTTTGGGGCCTTTTACAGGAAGCTCTATACCGCAGACCACTTAGATTCGATCGCTCAGCGCAAATACCTACAGACACTGCACTTTCCACAGGTCACCCCAGAATGGAATGACACGCTTGCAGCTCCCATAACAACTGAGGAGGTGACTGCAGCTATAAAAGCTCTCAAGCCCCATAAGGCCCCAGGTCCTGATGGTTACACCGCCCAATTTTATAAAACTTTCATCCCAGATGTTATTCCACACCTCACACGTCTGTGGCGGAGGAGGGGGAGACCACTGGATCGATGTCTGAGGCTGTAATCTCGGTGATACCCAAGCCTGGGAAGGATCCCCAAATGTGCGCTTCATATCACCCTATTGCTTTACTAAATTTAGATGCCAAGCTATATTCCTCCATCCTTGCCAAAAGACTTAATGACCTCATGCCTGAGATTATACACCCAGATCAATCGGGGTTTATCAAGGGCCGGCAAACGCATGACAACACCCGGCGCATAGTTCACCTGATAGAGAAGGCCAACAGATGTCGTATCCCCGCAATTCTGGTGGGACTGGACGCCGAGAAGACAGGGTCGATTGGGCATTTTTATTTAACACTCTTTCCAGCTTTGGGTTCACGGCTAAATTCATTAATATGATCCGGGCCAATTATGTTCAGCCACGATCCAGAGTCCAGGTGAATGGTGTACAATCGGCTCCCTTTCCCCACACTAGGGAAACTCGCCAGGGGTGCCCCCTTTTGCCCCTTCTCTTTGCCCTAAGCATCGAGCCCTTGGCAATGACCATTAGGGCCAACCCAGCTATTCAGGGAATTCCCTTCAGTGGAGACTCACATAAAATTTCCCTCTTCGCTGATGACGTCCTCTTGTCACTCTCTGATCCGGCGGGGTCCCTTCCTCCCCTGCAATCCGAATTGGAGAGATTCGAATTGGTAGCGGGCTTTAAGGTAAATCTCAGCAAATCATACATACTTAATCTCACTCTCCCTCACATGGAAGTTTGCGCATTGCAGTCTTCCACCTCGCTCCAATGGACCGATTCCTCGATACAATACTTAGGGGTTCAACTTACGCCACGGGTGGCAGGGCTTTTTGGTGCCAACTTTCCCCCCATTCTCAATCGCATTCAAACAGAACTAGCGAGATGGAAGCCTCTCTTTCTGTCCTGGCTTGGCCGTATACACGCGGTTAAAATGACACTACTACCTAAGCTCCTATACCTCTTTCAAGCGCTGCCCATAGAATTAGGCAAAGATTTCTTCTGTAAAGTTAAGTCCAATATTCTCCGCTTCGTTTGGCAGGGGGGGCGAGCCCGTTTCTCCTTCACAATACTGTGTCGCCCACGGGCGGAGGGCGGGGTGGGGCTCCCTGACATTGCACTTTACTATAAGGCAGCGCAGCTCAGAGTCCTGACGGAATGGTCCAAAGGGGAGTCCGAAAAAAATTGGTTGCACATGGATCGCAGCGTGGCAGGCAGAACTATTTGGGATTTGGTGTGGCGTCCCAGGAAAGATCGGCCTCAGAATGTATACATTAGCACCCCTACACGTACCACCCTGAAGGTGTGGGACTCACTAGTTGGGGACGACCGATGGACAACGTTTCCCTCCCCATTCACACCGATACATTTCAACCCAGCCTTTCCACCTGCCCAGAACGAGGGTCCCTTTGATGCTTGGAGGGAGGGGGGATGCCTGGCGCTTACACATCTCTTTCACAACGCTGACCCACTCACCTTTGATCACTGCAAACGGGATTACGGCCTAGTCACCACAGAACAATACAATTACACTCAGCTGCTTCATTGGGTTCTTTCACCACAAGTCCGGGAGGCAACTACCCGTCCACCCACAAGATTCGAGTCCTTCCTCTCCAAAACTACCACTATGAGAGGAGTCATCTCATTTATTTATAACTTCCTGCTCACCACGGCCCTCTCCTCCAGACCACGATACATGGGTATGTGGGAGGGCATACTTCAGCGCAATATCTCAGAGGGGGAATGGTCAAGTCTGTGGGCGGATATCACTAGGCTCAATCACTCTATGGAGCTCCGAGAAGCGCACCTTAAGACTATGATGGACTGGTACCTTCACCCCTCCAGACTCAGACAGATTTTCCCCACTGCCTCTGATAGATGCTGGCGGGGTTGTGGGCCCTAGGCGATTTTCAGCACATTTGGTGGGACTGCCCTACTATTCGCCCCTTTTTGGGAAGAAATATTGGCACACATTAAAGATCTCCTGGGCTACCCAATCCCAACTTCCAAGGCGGAGGTCCTCCTGGGGCTCCGCGATCCAACACTGGAACACCAGACCCGAGCGGATAAAGCCATCATGTGGTTATGCATAGGCGCGGCTAAAGTGACCATAGCAGCTGTTTGGAAACAGAAAGCCGCACCGTCGATTTCCCTATAGTACTCCCGACTGTGGAAATTACTGAGCCTCGAAAGAATGTCCGATATTTTCCGAGATAATTATAAGAATTTTGAATTCAAATGGGGTCCACTAGTGTCCTTCCTATCCCGGGGGCTGCCCTCAGCTGTCTGTCCTTCGTCCATTAGAGCACTACATCTCTTCCAAGTCTGATCTAATTTACACTATCATAGGTATACGCCCCAGTACGATTGCATCGCCGCCACCGTGTGGGAGGGGGGAGGGGGGATGGGGGGTTTTGTTAACAGTTCTCTCTTTTTCTTTCTCCTTTTCTCTTTTTCCTTGAGTACTGTATTCTCGAGGATTTCTTTTAACTACGAATACTCCTTGCCGTTGGGAGGACCCGATAGAAGACCATCCCTAGAGAAGGTTGCCTGCTCAGCTACATTTGTTCTAGCTAACATACTGGACGCGGGGGTCTGGCCCGAATCCTGACAACATCAGAAACTGTAACCACTGATTATTTGCCTTTCCTATGAGACAGGGACCAGCCATGAGCCAGGTTCAGTGATGCTAAGCAGGTCCCTCTTCTGTATGTTTTATTGGCCGCTCACTGCGATGAGCGTTATGATGGTTGATCTCAGCAATATGTTTGAAAAACCTTTTAATAAAAGTATGTTTGAGAAAAAAAAAATACCACTTTTAGAAAGTAGATATTTTCTTGCTTAGCCATCCTGTGTGCCTCTGCTGGTTTGTGGATTGACTCGCTGGCTTTAGAGTGACAGGGGCTGGAGATGTGCATCCTCTTCAGACAGCCACTGGGGGATCGAGGTGTGTCCTGCCTCTCCTGGATGAGTCAGGGCTGGCCTGCATAGACCTGGGCTGCATTTAAAGTAGTGGGAGGAGATTTCCTTGCACCTGAATGGGCCTGGTGTGCCTTAGACAATGCTGTCTTCACCTCCTGCTCGGAAGCTGGGCCAGAGAGGACCAAACTGTTTTGGACTAAGCACAGACACTCTCTGCCTGAGAGAACAAAGAGAAATGCAATATAAATATTGGGGCCCAGACTCCAGAACATTAGAACTCACTGGAATCAAGGAACCTGCCAAGAAGAAGAGCTGGATGAACTGCCAGGAGGAGTTGCTGTGTTGTTGCTTTGCTGGGTTGGTCTGCAGTTGCTGCTTCTGTCTTAGGCAGTGAAAGGACTGGACTGAACTTTCTCAACTTATTGCTGACTATCTCCAAGGGCTTGAAGTAGAGCTTGCCTCCTGTTCTGAAGTCTCCGAGACCACAAATACTTCACCAACCTCTGTATACCATCTCTGGAACTGTGGTTTCAGTTGCCACAGAGGGGGGAAAGTAACTGACTCCGTCACCAACTCTGCCACGGGCTCCGTGTCCTGAAGGCACCGCAGAGGGCACTGCCACATCTTGCACTACAACCCTGGTCTCACTGATGACGACGACCGCCGCCACCGAGCCGCTGCTTGCACCGTGACCTGTGGGCACCGCACTCCACACCACCTCGCTTCACTTTGCCACCATGGTCTCACTGACGATGTCGCTGCTCGCTGACGTCGACACCTGTGACTGTACCTTGGCTTGGGGGCACCGCTCATAAGTCTCACTATGCACCGCCCCATCCCACACCGCCGTCTGGACCGATCGACGCCAGCTCCCCGCAACCAGCTCTTTCGCCTGCATCGTGATCTGTCAGCACCGTGACGAGCACCGCCTCACTCCGCACCCCAGCCCTGGTCTCACCAACGCCACTGGACAACCGTCACCAAGCCGCTACCTGCACTGTGCCTTAAGGGCACCTCATGCCGCACCACTACGCTTCACATCGTAACCGCGACGGTTGTCATGACCGGCCTGCACCAACGTAATCGGCCGCAACAAAAAGGTACTGTTCACAAGTCTGCCTACACCACGGTGTTTTCAGCACCGCGGTAGCACCTGACAGAGCTGCTCACTTCAAGGAACTGCATTTTTAAGGGTATTCTTGCAAAGTGCATATTTTTTGGACTGTATGGCGGATTTTTATCGTTTCGGTCTTGTTTTGAATATATAAAGTATTGGGTATTTTTCAAACTGGTGTGGTGTCCTTTTGCAGTGTTTTAACTGTATTACTGTTGGTTATGTGCAAATGCTTTGCACACTGCCTCTGAGATAAGCCGGACTGCTTGTGCCAAGCTACCAAGGGGGTGAGCAGGGGTTATTTCAGTAGCGTACCCCCCTTATCCTGAGTAGAAGGAAGGGTCCCTATTTGGACAAAGGTGCAAATCATTGCCAACTAGAGACCCCCATTTCTAACAAGCACACAGGGTGCAGATCTATCCCAGAAATCCCGGTCCGAAGACCATCTTGGTGAGGGCCAGCAAAAGATAATCTCTCCTCAGGGTATCAAGTGCTTTTACAACATCCAGTGACACTGCCACTTGTCCAAGTGCCTCGAGTGGCATGCTGTGCATAAGGCATAGCAGCTGGTGGATGTTAATAAAGGTGCTGTGTCCTGGTATAAAACCATATTGGTCTGTGTTGGCCAGCTGGTGGATAAGAGGGATGAGGCGGTTTGCCAATTCTTTCCTGAGGATCTTGAAGTCCAGTTTAAGTAGAGTCCACTTGGAAACATGAGGGTGGCATGGTGCCAAATACAAATTCAGGGCCTGCCTGTGGCCCTGATGAGGTGGCAATGGTGCGTGGGTAGACCTCGTTGTAGGCCCTGATTATAAGTGCCCCACAATCCCATACATACCACCTCCTACATGCTTGCTATTGCCCTATTTAGTGATGTGCACATACAGTGCAGCAGCAGAGAAGTGGCAGTTCCAAAAGGCACAGTCACAAGTCATCAGCCGATCTGAGAGTGACCTTTGGACCTGGACTGTCCCCAATGTTCAAAGAGAGTGAACCGCCCGAGTCCGATCCTGACTCTATGGGCGTCATCTCAGAGAAGTGCAAAGGAGGTTGTGCTGTGGAGGGAGGCTTCTGCCACTGCTCAGGCTCGTTCCTCAGCAGCCTGGATCTTGGATGGATGCGTCCTTGGGTGCGGTGCCCACGTCGTCTCTGTTTGGAAATAACCATTAGTTTTCATGTTGATCCGAAGAAGGCGAAGGTAGCATATCCTTCATGTGGAGCCATGACCATACATCCTCTGGCGAGTGCAAAAAGTGAGTCTTGTCGCCAGCAATGACGCGTACCCTGCCAGGAAACAAAAGAGCATATTTCAGGTCCAGTTCTCTATTGCATTGTTTAATGCAGGAGTATGACCCCTCACGGTGCTGCACCTCCATAGTGATGTCAGGACACACCGTCATGTGAGTGCTTTCGTTGGCTATAGGACCCTTGGTGTGGAAGCATTGTAGAATCAATTTGCGGTCATGATAGTTGAGGAGCCACGCTGTGATGGGGAGCGGCAGACCTCCCGGTCAAGGGGGCTGTTCTGGCATTGGATGAGCCCTTTCGACTAAGAATAAGGCAATCACTTTGCCGTCCAGGACGTTCTTCACCAGCCGTTCCTCAAAGAACAGCTCCACCGTGGGGCCCTCTGTGCGCTCAGGAAATCCCATCAGGTGGATATCATTACGCCTTGATCTGCCCTCGGTGTCCTCTGCTCTGCGTTGCAGGGTGAGAACGTAAGTTTCCACCTTCTTCAGGCGTTCCTGCACGTCTTGCAATGAGGGCCTTGTCATCGCCAACGTGGACTCAGCCTCCTCCACTCGCTCTCCAAGTTTGCGCTGATCAGCCGCAGCAAATTGACCTCAACTGTGACAGAGTCTATACTGGTCTCCAGTGAGGCTTTAGTGTCCATGATAGCCTGAAGGACCTTACCAAATTGGGCAGAGTGGGCAAGGAGTATCTTCTCTAGATGCTGCCGGCTGCCAAGGGTCTTGTCCGCTGGTGTGGAGTCTGCCTCCAGGACTGGGACGCCTGGCGGCAGTGGTTTATTTTGCTTTAGTTTCACCATCATTAGAGGGCACCAGGATGAGTTCATGGAGAAAGTATGAAAACAAGTAGTCTGGGCTCTCGGCTAGGTATACTGCTGGGATTAGTGGATGGCAGCACCGTCGGATACAGGAAAATGAGTGCTCACATGAAGTGAAACCCCACTTCCTTTCAGTCAAGTAGTGCTAACCCTCCGAGGACCATAAGATAACAATGTATATCACACAATGGCAAGGTTGTGATGTATGGTTTGCCCCATAGTTGAAATTCACTCATAAGCCGCATAAGTCCAGAGGGTACCTCGGGAGCAATAATGAGGCACAACATCATTCACTCAAGAGGCTTCCATACAGCAGGTCATGCACACCTGGGAGCCCTGAAATGATATGTGTGGGTTTTTGCACCATGGTGCAAAAAAGAGAGTATCAGCTGAGCAACCAGAGTACTGGCTCCTGAGAACCTGTTGAGTCAGTGTGCTGCAAAGCGCATTTGTAGATGTGCGGTGTCACCTCCCGCACAGTGAATGAAGGGGAAAAAGAAGTACTCTAGCCACAACCCAGAGCCAGCAGCAGTCCCCTTAACTGTGTCACCTCTGCAGGCCCTCCAGGTCCTCTGTATTAGTAGCCTCAGCGTCGACACCTCTGGTTCGGAGAGGCAGCAGTCAAACCAGGGCATGCTGGGTCAGTGGACAGCCAGGCAAAAAGGAAGTAACACTTGCCTGCAGGTAAATTCGGGTCCTCTACCTCCCCCCACTCACTCCATTTGTCACCTTTATGTTCAGTATTTCATTTGTTTTGGGTTCATTGACCTTGCATGGTCCCCTCCAGTTTTAGTAGTGGTCTCAAGAAGGTCCGCAACTCAGTTTGCGGGACTATGGGCCGTTCTCGCCAGTCAGGCCTCCCAGCGAGTAATCTAGGGCCAGAACGCCCATCAGAGACCCACTGTCGAGTTTCCCACTGTGGCAGCTGCCTCAGTAAGCATCGCCAGGAAAGGCCTAAGGGCCGCTCCGGCAGGCTGGCTCGAAGCGGCGCGCCAGCACGGACCACTGCAGGTCTCCGACACCAAGTTGACCGGGGGAGAGGGACAGAGGGAAACAGCCAATCCACTCAACTCTATACCGCAGGTCCAAAGTGGGTGATCCGTGAAGGAGAAGGGGTCCACGAGGCTTTGCCTTACAATCCTCTGGTGCACCGTCTCAGTTTTCCCAGCTTTCCTGGGCCTTGTGACTGGGTGTCCAGTAGTTGCTGGAAGGGGGCTGGCCCTCCTTGCTCGCACCACATCCAGCAATCACAACTCCTGGCCAGAGACAACCCGGGACTCAGGTCGAGAGGCATACATAGCACCAGGCAGCTCCGGAGCCCCGGAGCCAATCGACAAAGTGGTGTACTCTAAGGGATTGTTGCTGAGGAGTCTTTGTCTCAGGGTCACAGCCGGGATGTGGTGACAAGCCCGACCCTATTCCCCACAGGAGAGTCCTCGGCAGGGAGCACTCACTCTTGCCAAAAAAGTAGTCTGTCATGCCCATCAATCACAGACTTCATGCAGGCGGCGGTGGGAGTCATTAATAGCTGGGATGTGGGGGATTGAAACAAGATAGATATCGGGCCCAGTGCGGAGCTCCTAATTACACGTCCTCCATGAACTCCATCTTGACCTCGCCTGCTGCAGTCAAACTCTTGAGGATAAATGGTCATCTATGGAATCTAGAATGACTTTGGTGAAACAATGTGTTGATAATATGCGAGGTGTATCCTTTAAGGGCACTACTTTAGAGAAGGAGGTTCTATTGCTGAAATAAACACTCAGAAGACCTTGAAAATAGAAATAGATACAATACCTTACGTTTGTATGGTCTTCCAGAAGGTATTGAGGGTGGGGATCCTGTCTCCTTCTTTACCTCATTTCTGCTGAAGCTTCTAAATTTACCTTCAACTACCAACTTAAATATTCAACGTGCCCACAGATTAGGTCCTCGCTTATCTCCATTGCCTACCCCAACAAGACCTCATGGTCTTATCATATTATTCTTGAGATTTACTGATCTCTTATAAGTCTTACAGGCAGCCAAGACTAAAAACCCACTTATGTGGTCTGGTGCAAAAACAGTTTTTGTCACAAGATATTTCAGCATCTACAGCTAAACAAAGTAAAGACGTTCTTCATCTTCGTCCTGCTTTACGTTCTATGGGAGCATGATATGGATTATTTCATACTTGCACGCTTAAAGTTACATTTCAAACAATACTTTGACCTTCGATGATCCAGTGGACCTCAGAAAATTCATTCAGTCTCACCCGACCACATCAATGTATATTGCTGGCCCGTCTTCCTCATCTTGACTGTTTTTCGTTAAATGTTATTGTATTGTTTTTATTGACTTTTTCATAGGTTAGTAATTGTTAATTTCTACTGTCTGTTTAAATTAACTCTTTTTAATTCCTCTGCAGGTCTTCAAGATTCTACTGTTATTCATTTCATATTAGTTCGATATGATGTTCTGGAGTGGTGCGTTCTCACTTGTTGTTGTGCCGTCTCCTGTAAGTCGCCACACCCCCTCCTCCCTTTTGTTCCCTTTAGGGTACATATTTCAGTCATCAGCATTGACATGTACTGTCTTCTGTTGCTACATTTGTTCTCCTCCCCTCTATTTTCCTTTTTTTCCTTTCCCTCTCTTTTCCTGCAGTTCTAATATTCACCCTTTCTCTTTGCTTCTTTCTCTCTATGTCTTCTTCTTATCATATTGTTGATCGTGTAGTTTTCTAGCTATTTGTTACTTATTACATTCAGAGTAAAATCTTGGAATGTCATAGGTTTTGTTAATCGTACTAAAAAGCAGATAATTCTATCTTATTTAGCTTCCTATAACCTTGATTTAGTCCTTTTACAAGAGACTCATCTCACAGAAGAAGAGGCTTCAAAGCTCAAATGAGATTGGGTTAGTTTAGTTTTTGCTTCTCCTACATCTTTGAAAAAATGGTGTAGTTCTTTGATGTCACAAATAGCGAAATTATTCTGTTATTTCTCAAGAAATAGATACGGAAGGGCATTGGTTAATTGTTGAACTATTTGTTAATGACATTCCATTAACTGTGTTTAATGTTTATGGACCGACTCAATCCGATTATTTATTCTGGCCTAACATAGCTAAAAAGAAATCTCCAGTTTAAAGATGATTTTTTAATTCTAGGGATGATTGTAAACAGACTATGGATCCTTTTATTGATCACTGTTCACCAGTTCATTTTATTCCCCACAAATCTCGCAAACAGTTTCAATCCAATATTTCACAAAATTGTTTAGTTGATGCATAGAGATTATGCAATCCTACTTCTAAGGAATACTCATTTTATTCTCCCCCACATGGTTCCCTTACCCACTTGGACTGCATTTTTCTTAGTAAAGCCTTGCCTGCCACCAGCACTACTGTTTGCCCCAGGACTTCCAGCTCCAGAATCCTCCCTGCTCACAGGGGAGGAGCTTTGGCACCAAATTCGCAGTAAAAAGCGCAGAAAATCACAGCGGCGCGGGACGCGCCTTGCCTGCCACCAGCACTACTGTTTGCCCCAGGACTTCCAGCTCCAGAATCCTCCCTGCTCACAGGGGAGGAGCTTTGGCACCAAATTCGCTGTAAAAAGCGCCAAAAATCACTGCGGCGCGGGACGCCAAGGGCAGGCCCGTCCTTGCCCGTCATCGCCAGGAGGAGACAGGGCAGGGCCACCCCCTTTGTATTTCTCTTACGGAATTGTGGATGCTTGTTGGCAACAGACAATTAAGGTACTGTGTTGGGTTCTCTTTCTTCGCTTCATCCCGCACGCACCAATATCATCTGCCTAACATTCGTGTTACTTCTGCTGACTGTGGCGAATTGTGTTTTACGAGCTGTTGGGGACCGTGATCTGAACTTGCTATCGTATGTTATTATTTCTGTTTTTTGGGGGTGGACAGGTTTATTCATTATTTCCCTAACACCGACATCTGCACTGATTGGTAGCACAGTTTGAGGCGTAATATGGGGAAAAGGAAATCTATGGAAAGTATTGGGGGAACTGGGGCAAGTCGGGCAATAAAGGGGAAAAGGGCTAGAAAGACCTTAAAACACTCTGGCAGTAATTGTGTCTTAGATAGGATAGACACCTTGATCAATGAGTGTGAGGAAATTCTAGTGAGCAATCAGGCAGATTCTCCCACCAACAGGCCTCCCCAAGCCCGAGACCAAATTGTCCCCCGATCATTCCGACAATGTTTAAAAAGTCCCCCTAAAATGACATCAATGGAAAAGGCATCCTTAACCGACCAGGTTACAATTCAACCTTGTGTCTCCCCCACTTCCCCTCGTATTAGCACCAGCAATCTACAGCTAGAACCACGTCAAGAAATCACCATCCACTGCTCAAATAGATTTTTACCACTTCAGGGCGATAGGGATGACCATAGCGATAGCATGCCCGCACCATTGCCTCCCGGAAAAATACGGGACACAATGGCGGTTATGGAAAACGAAAAGCCAGAGTCCCGTGACATCTATCTTACGGTAAATGCACTCAGAGTTGAGATTGGCGCGCTCAAAAATATGGTAGAAAATCTTACAACCATAGTGAAAACACTAGCAAAGACAGATTCATTTTCTAATCAGCAAGACACTCTTACACATACTTGCCACCCTCGTGGTAATAATAATGATTTGAATAATGATTTGAAGTCACGAGAACCAGATTCTTTTAGTAAAACCAATGCTGCCCTGAATTTGGATCAATATCATTCACCTATCCCCGCCCTTCTCCCAAATAATAAGCAAGCTGCAAGTATTCTACCAGCATGGGAAAGTAATAGATCCAATACTAATATCCAAGAAAAGCTCAAACGTCTAGCTGCTCCCCAGAACATCACAAGCAGGCAAGGGGCCACTCGGCCACAGCAAATTCAAACCTGCATTTATGGTACCCGAGATCATCATCTCTCACTAGCAGCCACATCTAACTATAAACGGGCGCAAAATAAAAATATTTACATGACCAATGTTCCAAAAGTAGATCGGAAGAATGCTAACGAGAGTGAGGAATCCCTGATAAATAAGGTGACTCATTGGATTCGCCATGTGAGGGGCTGCCGATCGGTGATTAGAGACGACATTCTACGAGCCCGGAGGTGTTCCTCTCCAAATTACCATCTGGATAATATAGCGATCACTCTTAAGGGAGTTGATCTGGCGGAAAACCTCCTTGCTCTGGAATTTCGCACATGCCCCCCCCGATGGATCCTCCATTCAACTTAGACACCTTCCTATATACAAGCAGGATGGGCTACCAATCCCACAGTCATTGACAAACCAGGCAGATATCACTTCTCTCGAGGCCATAGATTGACTAAAGGACTCGGCACCCTTCGGCTCTCCCTTATTGACCGCAGAGCTTAATCCGAGTTGCAGCCATATAGAAAGTCCGTTGGTCACTTCGGCTCTTTCTGAGTCCCAAAGCTGCATCTTGGATGGCATAAACCATAAACTTCCAGACAACAATTCTTTACACTTGGGTTTGCAAGAACTAGTCGCCACCAAATCCATCACTGATGTTCGTGCGCTAAATGTTGCTATTAACCCTGCAGCCAAACATCAATTGAAGATAGTGTCATGGAACGTGGCGGGTTTAACTAGTAAAATCCAGTTACGCAACTGGAATCAATTTGTGGGCGAATTCGACGTCTGCCTTTTTCAGGAGACGTGGAGTTTGGTTCCACTTTATAAGGCAGGCTATATTTTCTTTCACATACCTGTAATTTCCATCAGAAGAGGGCGACCATCTGGTGGGTTGATTGCTTGGGTTAGTATAGCTTTAGATTGTCGAATTACGCTACAATCCATCGCAAGCCCAGATATTCTGTGGCTAAGTATTAGAGGGCCTAGGGGTGGACTCCAGATGGAACTTTTCAATGTCTATGCAAGAGGAACAAAGGGTGGTAGAGCCTCGGCTACCATTTCAGCATTAGATGAATGCTTATCAAATTGCCCTCCCCAAGCACGAGTAGTAGTTGTGGGAGACTTCAACTGCACCTACGAACCACTTGCAATCGAGGATCTATCGGGAGCAGAAGACCAAGATAACAAATGGGCGGTACCCCAACTTGATCTCCCCACAATCAAAAGATGGACACAACAAGTGCTCCAACTTAATGCCATCACCATGGAGCACGGTCTAAGGGCAACAAATGGAAGGTTGCCATCTGATAAGCAAGGTGCCAACACCTACAATAGAGTCTGTTGTCCATCTAGAATTGATTACATCCTCCTAGATGTCAAACTGTGGAGGAATCTGGTGGATATGTTAGTGGGCTCGACAACAGAGAGCGACCACAATCCCTTGTGCCTGACTCTTAAGCACCTGTGGGAGGCAACCCACCAACAGTCGACTACTATATCCCAGATAACAACTAGAGATATAGTTCCTTCCAATTGTAACAAATTTTTGAAATGGAAGAGGGTAATTCTAAGCAATGCTAAGACTGCTGGCATTAAGCACGAGCTTATTTTGGGCATAGATAAGCTTCAACTGGCAGTTAATAGCGAAAATAGATCAACAATCATCCAAAGGGCTCATGCTCACACCGTTGCCCAAATAAGCTCGTACTTTCAAGCCCAAGGCATGAGCAAAAAACCATGTAGCACCACTAAGGACCTCTATTCCTGGTACAACAAAGATTGTAGTGCCCAAAGATCAATTCTGGCTAAAGCCATTAGAGAAAAAAATCAGCCGCTCATAAAATCGGCCAGAAAATCTTACCGAGTAGCCCAGCGCGAGGCCAAGGCAAGCTGGGATGAGTCACGCTGGGCACAATTGGAGGGGGCGTGTGTATCTAAAGATAATAATTTGTTCTGGAAAATAGTAACCTGGGGGAGCAGGTCAGGTGCTCGCTCACCCCCAAACTTTATTACTAGCCAGGCGTGGTTTGATCATTTCAAAGGCCTATATTCAGCAGAGGAGGTGACCATGGAAGGGGAAGTAGGTGATGCAAATGGGTGCATGGTAGAAGAAGAATGTTTTACCTTATTGGAGGTAGAAGCAGCAATAAGTAGAATTGTTCCCTCAAAAGTTGCAGGACCGGATGGCTTGCCAGGCGATTTGTTTCTGGCAGATCCCGAGCATTGGGCTCAATACATTTTATTACTAGCTAATGCTATAGCTGACGGTATGCCAGTCCCAGCATCCTGGAAGAGTGCCGAAGTAGTCCCTATATTCAAGAAAGGTGCCAGGGACAATCCCGCCAACTACAGACTGATTAGTTTGATAGACGCCATGCAGAAGGTCTTTGGCCGGATGCTTCTACACAGGATACAGGCATGGATAGAGGAGAAGAACGTCCTCTCTCAGTTCCAGGCCGGGTTTAGATCAAAGACCGGGACTATGGACCAAATATTTCGACTTCTCCTCATCCATTGGAAGGTAGTTGTGCTAGGTAAAGGCAGTCTTTACCTTGCTTTTATAGACTTGAAGACTGCCTTTGACCTGGTTCCTAGATCCAAATTGAAGACAACTCTTGGCGGGATGGGCATCTCCCCGTTCATTCTTAAATTACTAACTCGACTCCATGAGGGGAACGTTGCCCAGGTCAGGTGGGGGGAACAGGGCCAAACAACTGAACGCATCCCTGTCAATAGAGGGGTTCGACAGGGATGCGTCCTGGCACCAACTCTGTTTTCCCTATACGTGAATGGGGTAGTCGATTTTCTTCTGGAGGAGCCAGCTGATTCGCCTACCTTAGGAGGCAAAAAGATACCAACCCTGTTATTCGCAGATGATACCCTGCTGATATCTAAGACCCCAGCGGGGCTACAGCGACTTATCAATAGATTCCAACTTTTCTGCGATAACATGGGATTGGTCATAAATAGCTCTAAAACAAAATTTATGGCCTTTAATTGCCACAGATCTTATAAAAATGGCCCGCTGCTGTGTGGTGTTCCCCTCAAAAAGGTCAATAGTTTTGATTACCTGGGTGTGAGGTTTTCCGAAAATATGTCTTAGAAACCACACATTGCCAAGATGTTGCTGGGACATAAAAGGATAACTGGAGCAATTGGCAAAGAACATCGCCTTTCACATACTAGGCCCATTGCACCAGCACTTCAAATCTATAACTTGAAAGCAGTCAGCTCTGCTCTTTACGGAGCTGAACTTTGGGGGTTTGAGAAATTAGATGAGCTTTCAAGATCTGAACATAAATTCCTGAGAGACCTGGTTATGGCACCCAAATATGTTCCCCTTGCTCCCCTATTGTTGGATATGGGCAGGCGGCCATTGGGCGACATAGCTAGGTTGCGCCCTCTGCTCTTTTGGGCACGTATCAGAAGGACTCCTGAACTTTCTGCCTATGCAGAAGCTATGACTGAGATTGTTAGCTTGGATACAGGCGGGAAAATAGGCTGGCTTGCCAACATTAAAAAAATGCTGTCAATAATGGGTCTCCAGGGCTGTTGGTCAGGCCAAGCTCCTCCAAGTAAAGAGGAACTCAAACGCCTATACTGGGAATGGGTGGACCTACGAGAAAACTGTAATTCTAATGTAGGCAAACTCACACTAGAATTTTATTCCCACAAACAAATTAGTCATCTTGAGCCCTTCCTTGACACAATCAAAGTCCCAAGAGACAGAATACTATATATTCATTTTAGGCTTGGATCTCTCCCTGTTCGCGAGGCGACAGCAAAGTGGAGTCCAAGCAAGGAGGAAAATTGCCCATTTTGTAAGGCCATGACCGAAACCATTGCCCACCTAATGTTCGCTTGCCCGGCGTACAAACTACCACGCTCAAAGTGGTTGAAACCACTTTGTCGACAACTGGGCACACGTGATTATCACACAGCAATACGTATTTTAAGATCTGATTGTAGGCCGTTTTACGCATGCTGTGTGGCAAAATTTCTCGGTCAGGCTTGGCTTATAAGGCGCAGGGAGTTTACAAGAATGACACAGTTTTAACAGAAAGCAGACTAGTGGGGAGCCTAAAGTTCCACATATAGAACTGTCGAATCTATTTTGCACAAGTATTCCATTTGTTAAATTATACGCAAACACCGAAGGCGAAAATAATGTTTTCTATAGAAATTTTATGTACTTTCATTCCAGTTTTAATGTCGACATGTATTGAATAACTTAAAACAAATTGTGCACACATTAAATATATTTTTTTTTTTAATAATCTTTTTATCCTTGTAAATACGACATTGGCTTTGCACTACAATCCTAACTGTATATTTGTTTGCAGTGACATTTATGCAAATCATTGATGTCGCAACCTTGTATTTTACCTCTAAAGAATATTAATGTTTTTATTGTAAAATGCAGCTTTTATGACACTCTTGTCGAAATAAAGCTATATTGATTGATTGATAGTAAAGCATTAGCACAGAATCTTATTTTCCCCACTATTGAACCCATTGTTATTTCTGATCATGCCCCAGTTGTTGTAGATCTGGATTTACTCCCTCCACATCCCAAGGCAAGCAGGTGGAGATTTAATAATTCTCTCTTATTAAATTCAGTTTTTCCTCTACTTTTACATCTTTTGTCGATGAATTGTTTCTATTTGACACAGATTCTGATATCTCTCCACAATCAGTGTGGGACACTTTTGAAGCTGCAGCGCACTGCTTTATTATTGATTTTGTTTTAAAAAAACAAAACAAGAAATACCTTCTTTCACAGCATAAATCCCTCTTATCCAATATTAAACAACTAGAACATCAATTCTATACTATGTCCACAGATTCTACTCAACAAGCTCTTGTCACTGCTAAACTAGAATTCAACAAGATAACTATGGAGAATGGCTCCTCCATATTATTACGTACTAGTGCTAGCTATTACAGAAGTCGTAATAGGCTTGGGAAACTCCTAGCTAATTATTTAAAGCTTCATAAAGAACGTACTTCTAGTGCCTCTTTTCAGTCCTCAGATGGAAAACATTTATTCAAAGATCACAACATTCTAGAGGAGTTTACAAAATATTATAATCATCTTTACAATCCTGATGCTTCTGCTCAATCTTCCTTTATTGATACATACCTTGACAGTATCCCTCCACCTTCTCATGATACTCTTAATTTCCTATCCCTTGAAAAAGACTTATCAATTTTAGAATTATCAACAGCACTTAAATCACTTAAAAAAGGCAAATCGCCAGGCCTTGATAGCTTTACTGTAGAATTCTATCTTCACTTCACTAATTAGCTATTACTTATATTGCTACACCTTGACAATTCTTTTCTTGTACCGGTTCTGCCGGAGGTACCTTTCTGGATTCTACAATTTGAATAATTCATAAGGATGGTTGGGACCCTGTTCAATGCAAAAATTATCATCCTATTTATCTTGTAAATATTGACTACAAAATTTTGACAAGTCACTTGCTCTGCGTCTTGAACCAATCTTGCCCAATTTTTTCTACAGGTTTTGATTGGAATAATTCTAAGATTAAATATTTCGGTATTTGGTTTACTAATTCTATTGTGAATTCAGTCAAACTCAGAATGAAGGTAGGTTTACATAGAATTGATAAGCCTTTGCCTACTTGGAATCCCCTTTTCTTGTCATGGCGGGGTTGTCTCGATTCCATTTAAATGATGGTTACTCCTATTTTATTATACATTTTATACATGATCCCAGTACGCATTCCATTTATATTTAAAAAAATATATAGTTTCTCTTCTTTCCAAGTTTCTCTGGTATAACAAAAAATCTAGAATCTCTCTTTCTCTTCTCAAGGAGCTTATGGCAAGTGGTGGTGCAAATTTCCCAGACTTACAGACACATCACAAAGCTTTTTAAGACAGGCTTCCAAATGGCTTCCTCCTCTTTCCTCCCTTTTATGGCATCTGTGGTTTGAGCTAGAACTTTCTTTTCTTTCATCATTTGCTCCTAAAGAAGTTCTAGCTTTTTCCTCAAACAATATTAGATCCTCATCATTATTTATTCATGTGTTATTTGTTGAAGCCTCATTATCAATCTCAGATTGTATCTCGTGGTGATTTTCTGCATTCTCCCCTTTGGCATAATCATCTTATTACTATTAATAATAGGCCCATTTATTGGGAATCCTGGAGACAATAGGAGAATATTTGCATTCAGGATCTGTTTGATGGTTTAAATTCCCGTTCCTTCCCTCAATTACAAGTGACTTTTAATTGTCCTTGGTCATTTTGGTATGTTTTTGATTCTTGTGGAATGAATCTTAGATATTCTTTATTCCTTTTCATTAATTGCTACCACACCAGTGTCTCATAACTCACTTTTAACAGTACTTACACTGGCTCCTAAAGCTTCTTCTATTTATCAATACATTTTGAGCACAAACCCTCTTTGTGATAAAACTAAGATAGAAATTACTTTGGAAGCAGACTTGGGATGTGACTGGACTATTTCACTATGGAACAAAATTTGGTCCCGAATATTCGAAGTCTCCAGAACTGCCTCTACCACCCAAACCCTACTCTTTGTGTATCATAGATTATGTTATACACCTGCCTCTATAGCCTACTTTTCAAAGAGAACCAACAAGGCCTGTTTGTCATGTGGAAACCACATGGTGATTTATCACATCTCCTTTTTTTCTGCCCTTCTACTGCTACCTTTTGGGGAAAAATATGGTCCCAACTCTCAATTTTTTTAAATATACTTTGCCCTTTGTCCACAGTTATGCTTTTCTTAGGCAGTTTATCAGATGGAGTTATTTTAATTTTTATGATAAAGTTTATTTGATCTGACTCTGGCCTTAGCTTTTCAGCAAATTACTACTAATTGGAAATGCTCCACTAATTTATCTTTTTATGCTAGGTGGAATACTGTTTGTAATTATCATCGGTTAGACATTGCTTTTTCTTCTTCGTGTAGACCTCAGTTTAATAGAGACTTATTTTGGATGTTGTTAACTAATTATATAAATATTCTTGCTAAACAACATGTTAGTAATGCTTGTTCTAAGAACTTTAAAGCTTTGTAATTGTAATTTTCTCTGCATTTTTCTGCATGATAATAAGATAATACAAAAAACCAATATATATATATATATATATATATATTTGTATTATCCTATTATCATCCCTTTAATTATTTATTTGTATTTTAAAGATATTATTTGATCTTCAGTTTTATGTTGATAATACTTTTCCCCCTCCCTCCTTTTCTTTTCTTGTACCTCTCCCTCACTTCAGTCAGAATATTCCAAAGTCTAAACAGCTTTCTTGTATTTTATATAGTCAATATGTATACTTCTTTCTTCTGTAATTCCCTTTTTTGATGTACATACTTGCTTGTAAATGTTATTTCCAATAAAGCTGATTAAACACAAAAAAGAAATTTTGTGGTGATAGGCAATTTCTAACGATAGTCATCTTCATATAATGGTAAAGTGCACTATTCATTATTATAAAATGATTTGAGATATATTGCATTACACTCCAAGTAATTTCTGAGTTTATTCCACTAAAAAGCTGACAAATGCATTTAAGTCCTTTAGACATGTTCTTTCGTCCGAATTTTCCATTTAACTTAATGCAATGGACCATGTGAATTACTCCTAAAAGTTGCTTTACTTGTTTTTCATATGCTACATTGCTCATGACTAAGGACATTCTTTTAACTGTTTACTGTGAAAGGGTTCGGTGAGAACCATACTGCTGATTGTACCCATGAGCAAATACATTGTATCTAATGGTTGTCGACAAACCTATGAGGATAATGTGAACCCTTTTTTCTCATGACAAGGATGGTAAAGTACATTGGAGTATCGAAATTATTATACTTAAACGATCGTATGAATGAACATGTGATGGACAGACCATGGTGGAGTGACAATACCTCACTGTCATAAAGATTATTAAGGATGAAACCTAAAAGGAGAAGCAGCTCCACTTAAATTTTATTTCCCAACTTTCTATGATGTCAAATGCTTTCCTATGATTATACAAACCATCTTCTACGGTTCTTACTCTTTGGACTGCCTTTGCTGATGCTTCTACTTTAAGCAGCTGGACTGGAATCCTATGTTGCTCAACTACTTAATCTTGTCTTATTTCACCTTTTTGCCCATGCCTACGGACTCGCCCTAGTGGACTATAACTCTTTCTTCCTCCATTGCTTTAGAAAATCCTTTTTGGGTGCTGTTAGGGAGACAAATCATCCTTCTGCCTCGTGGTAGTAGGAACTTGAATCTGTAACAGATGGAAGTTAGAAACCCTCCCTCTACCTTTTGGTAGTTGGAAACCTGTAATTGCAAATTCTGAAATAACCATCCTCTTTCAATTAATTGTGACTAAATATTTGGTTTTATATTACATGCTGTAATATTCCTACACGAAATGCTTAAAAGGCTGCTTATGTGCATGAATTTTGAATCCTTAATAAAATAACCAATCTGTCTAAATTACCTGAGTCTCTTATTGTGTCCTGATGTTCTTTTACTGAACTGTACTGTTCTACTGATGCTCTTAAATGCATTTTAGGGAGAATCAGAGAGTCTTTTCAGAACACCAGTTTTAAGTACTGTTATTCTGTGTGCCAACAGCAGAGTTTTTAGTGTGTATCATTTTGGTAAGACTTAACTTCTTCAGGAGGTTGGGTTTCCCGATCGCAATACTTTATTTCTATAGCATGGTCTTGAGGGTGGTGTATTTGAACCTGTTCTAAAATTTGTGAGTTAGCAGCCAATTAATGGCCCTCATTGGGTGGCTAACCTAAAGTTTTATTTGAACGCCCTAAATCTCACCCCTGCTATTGGCAGAAAAAGATCCATCAGAGGGCCGTCATCTCTATGGTAAAGGGAATGCCACGTTTTATCTAATCATGGAGGGCCCAGTACAGTTAGAGTGGTAAGAGACCGAGAAGGAAGAAAAAAGTTCAGAAACTTCTCCTGTACCAAATCTTTGGTAGCAGAGCTATGGTTCAGCCTAGTGAACTTAAGTTTTAGGGTGCCAAATTAGTTTCCCTGTCCTAGTCCAAAATCCCAAATTTGTGGTTCGGCAAAGAGAAGGATTGATGGAGTATCATTCCAGATGAAATCATTGTATAGCAGCAGAGAAGTGTGAATAATAATAGAGATGCGCATTGATATTGCTTTTGCTTAAAGATTGTAGTTTTTGAGATGGCTGTGTGTTGTTGAGCGGAGGGAAATAGTTGAAGTCCACATGGTTAAAGTCCTTGTATGATTGTGACACTTTGTGCAACGATTTGTAAACTGGTCCGTCATGGCCTCAGATCTCAGGATATTTATCTACGGGTTGTCTTAGTGTAGAAGACACTGAGTAAGTTGACTGCTGTTTTGTGATGTTGATTGTGAGACTTTGTCGATAAATCCTTGGTAAAGGGTTTCTTTGTGTGGCAGTGGTAAACGGTTGGTATAGTTGATCTCAGGTGCACAGGGAATAACTGTATCAATTAAGGGTGAAATCCCGCTGGTCGAGATTTCATTTGGAGTGAACAAGAATAGAAAAGTTTAGTTTCTGTGTGAAAGTGTATTTCCTTTAGTGGAGCAGACAGTTTTATTTGTTGCTTGATTTGTATTGTATGTTTTGCTTAGAGAAAACGTGCAAAAGAAAACTGTGAAGGAGGGTGAGCTGCTGCAAGGAGTGAGATTGACGTTGTGCTGTGATTGGCCGGTTGTTGTAAAGTCGCATTGGGATTGGTTGACTATGTCATAAGAGTTGTGCTGCTTTTGGTTGAGGTTGTCGAACAAAGTGAATTGTGGGAGAAAGTATTCCCTGGATTATACGGAAGACATTTGTGAATGCAAATTTGAATAAAAATGACATTTTTTAAGGCATAAGGCATTGCAGAAATTGTGAAACTAAGATGAGATCATATATGTTAGGGCAACAGTAGAAACACCACCTGAGGGTACGCCAGGATAGGTTATCATGATGGGCAAAGGTTTACATCCATGTTTGTGGTTTGAATTTTGGCAGAATATTGCAGAGGATGATGAGGGTGTACAGTTTCCTCGTTATGGAACATTTAATTTGTGAATTATTGAGAAACTCAGGAGGAGAATATATGAAATTAAAAAAACTCCTAGACCAGCTGTAATTGAGGCATTAAATACTTGGGAACATGTAGCTCATCAGAAAGAAAAGGAAACATACAAAGAGAAATATAAGAGAACCATGGACCATTATGCAGAAGCTAGATGGGATGCACAACAGAAAAGGTGGAGAGCAGATATTGTAATTGGCACAATGTTAGCTCCTGTGCTAGAAGTTGAAGGAGATGAACAAGGAAAGAGAAAAGAGAAAAATAAATCCATAGAGATAGAACATCATGACACAGGCAAGGGAGAAGAGAGTGACAAAGATGATGGACTTTTAAATGATTTACTGATGAATCGCCCATCACCTTACAATGAAATTCAGAGTGAGGGTGATTTTCAGCGCTGGGTGTTTGTCCTGCGCTGGAAATTTAACGCGAACAGCATCATGCGCAGCCCAAGATGGCACTGCTCCTTTTCTGCCGCTCGAGTAGATTTTCTACCATAGCGGCAACTTTCTCAACTCAAACAGAATGTTTCTCAAATCGAGCGGTCTCGACCACCCACGACTGCCTGCATTGAGAAATACGACCGCCCGCGTTGAGGAATCTTGCCGGGAGATGGATTTTCCTCGCTCACCAACTTGATGTTGGGGAGTGCGAGCGAGGTAAAAAACTCCGCTCTGCAGAAAGGAGTTTTTCGGAACTCCGCGTGCTCCGTAGAACACAGAGTGCAGAAAACTGAAAACTCCACGAGCGGAGCTGAGTTCACCACCCGGGCTTAATAAATATGAGTACTGTTGAGGTTCCAAATGGACCTATAATGCCTGAAGTTCCGAAAGAACCTATGGATGTGTCTCCTCTAGGTGCGAGTATAGATCTGACAGATCCTTTAAATCCAGTTGATTTGACTGCCCCAGATACTTTAACTGTTCCCGCTTCTATTGGACTTCTTGTACCTCTTTACAAATCTGGGTCACAAGCAAATACTGTTCATAATTTGGCTGTACCTATTTGAGTAAATGCAGCACATGGGAATTTTTCAGACTGTGAGAGATCATCACTTCATACGCCTATGGCTCCGATTCGAACCACTAATATTGAAGGCGCAAATTGCTTTCCAAATCAGATGCAATTTGACCCGACACAGAGTATGGTGCAAAGATGACATGACCGGGCAGATGGGAAATACAGTTCCAGATACATCTGCATTAAATGTGCAACCTAAAACACGCATAGATTTAAATAATGGATGCTTACATTTAATTGCTCAAAGAGAGCAATTGGGATTTACTCCTCAAGAATTTGAAGAATGGCTTAGAGGATATATTATCCCGAATAAACAAAAGTCAGAGACAGTATCAGTTTCAGTTCCAGTTTCAATGTCAAATTTGGTTCCAGTTCAAGCTCAAGTTTCGATTTCAGTTTCAGCTTCAATTTAAGTAAAGAGATCAGATTTAGCTCTAATTCCAGTTCAGGAAGTGAAAAAACCCATTGATGTAAGCAAGTTAAAGGTAGAATTCGAAGAAATGAAATTGGGAACAATTAGTCCCTCACGATTAGATACTTACCAGGAGGAGCAACTAACGTTTCTCTGCAAAGACATTGCTCAAAGGTCAAGATTGACACGTGAGAGACTGACCGGATTGGGTCAAAAATATGACAAAGAAATTCAGAGATCAAAGGTTCTTCAAAAGTCGTACAGATTAGACTTTAGCAATAAAGATATTGGAAACTTGAGGGTTTCAGGACTTAAATTGCAGGTTAAGGAATTAAGTGCACTGATTAGGAAATGGAATGAGAGAGATAAATGGGAAAGTAAATGGTGAAGAAAAAAGAGCCATGGTACAGTCACCACTTGTTGTCTTTGATGGCAGTGTAGGAGAAATACAGATGAGAGATGAGAGAAGTACCTGGAGGAGGGAACATCCATGTACCGTGGACAAGGTCTGATATTTTGTCATTAACAAATGATTTCCTGAGACTGAGCGAAAATTCAGTGGAATGGTACCAACAGATGGAAAGATTTGTGAAAATGTCAAAAGTTTTGTGGATTGATTTGAATATCCTGTTTGACATTGTAGTACCAGGAGATTTGTGGGCCGAATGAAAGGTTTCTGTAGATTGGCCTGAGTCAGAACCTGCAAGAGATCCTAAAACTGGAGCACCATCTCCAGTGGTATTGAAGATATACCAGCAGATAATAAATCATCTGAAAACTAAGATTTCCCCCAAAGAGATTGATTGGGTGCAGATTGACAGGACGACTCAAGAACTGAAAGAATCAGTACACGCTTATTATTAGAGATCGGTACAAGCTTTTAAGCAGTATAGTGGATTGGATAATGTGGCTGATAAAGATGTTGAACATTTCGTTTACAGATTTGTGTTTGGCTTGAGACCTGAGATTTCTAACATGATTCAGCAACAATTCCTTTGTTGGCAAAGCAAACCGTTAGATGAGATTTTTGCGATATGCTAAGTATTGTGGAGTTGATATTGAGATGAAGCACAAGAAACCTAAGGAGAAGCTAATGAGAGCTCAAATAAGAGCAATGCAGAAAGGACAGAATCAGATGGGTTTTTAGAATACAGCTCCAGTACTGGGAGGATATAATAAAGCTCCAGTGAAGCAGGGTGTTAATGGTTTCCAGGAACAGAATGTCCAGCAATAAGGTAGAGGTCAAGGTAATTCAGAAGACTTTAGAACTGGTGTTGATACGTCAATGTTCATGTCAAGCTTGCAAAAAACATGGACATTGGAAATGGAAGTGTAAATCGTTTGTGAATAATGTAGGGAATCAGATGCAGAATGTAGAATATGCACAGTTTCAGGGAAGTAACGTGGGTCAGACTCAATAGGCACAAGTACAGAGAATGCAGAATTCTAATGTATCACAGTCAATGCAAATGCCCCATGCTCCAAAGCCACAACAGAATGTCCAAACACAAAGGTACAATGTATATCTGAATCAGCAGTCAAATAGAAATTATTTCCAAACTGAGAATATAGCAGAGCAGTATTTTATTCCTTTGGATAACGTTGACCAGGACCCGTCAGCCTCATGGTGCCTGCGAGGGGAGGACTGTGTGCTTGGCGCTGAATTAGAGGTAGACCAGAGTTGTCCCTATGTGGATGGAGAAGTGGATGGGAATACTGTTTTATTCCTATTGATGCGAGTGCTACCCGCTCTACTGTGAGAACAGTAGAGATTCATAACCTACCCCTCTGGAGGAAGTATCTAAGTTGTAGGAGTTTGGAATGAAAAGTTATCCACCTCGATTTCTGAACCAGTTACTGTTAAAATAGGGTCATTTAAGGATCAACATCGATTTGTGGTGTGCAATGCAAGTCCAATGAATCTACTTGGATATGATATGATTTGCTTTGTAATCTAAATTGTTCTATCAACTGCACACCGGGAGGCATTGAATGTCACAAACATGATGAGGATGTTGTTCTCAAACTTGCCTAACAGAGATCTGACGTGAGAATGTATCCTCTCCTGACAAGTGAGGACTTGCCCATTGAGCTGAGAGATACTGTGTTACCTGAATTCTGGGACTTTACAGGTCAAGATATCGGATTGATCAAAAGTGTTGAACCAATCCGAATTACTGTCAAACTTAATGCAGAGTTTCCGAAAATCTAGCAATACAATTTGACTCTTGCTTCAGCCTGCTTAACTGCTTATTTGTACCTGTATTTGTGCCAGCTTTACTAATCGTGCCTCGTTTCTTGCTACTATTGTGCCATTGTTGTTTTGTTGTTGTGCCTTGTTTGCCTGTTTTTCCCCGCCACTGCTGCCCCCTGCGGCTCCTCGCCCCTACTGCTCCCGCCTCCCAGCTGCTCGTCCCTCCCCCTCCCTATTTAATGGCAGCCGCTGCGGGGAAGCGCGAGCAAGACCTCTGACCTCTGGTCCAGGGTCTGCCCTCACCCCAGCAGCTCCACCGTCTTCACAGGCGCCGCTGACTCTGAGACCTCCAGGACGAGGTGTTCGAGGCTGCCCCAGGCCCGTTAATTCCTACTTTCTTCAGCCTGCTTAACTGATTATTTGTACCTGTATTTGTGCCAGCTTTACTAATAGTGTCTTGTTTCTTGCTACGATTGTGCCATTGTTGTTTTGTTGCTGTGCCTTGTTTGCCCGTTTTTCCCCGCTGTTGCTGCCCCCTGCGGCCCCTCCCCCTACCGCTCCTGCCTCCCAGCTGCTCATCCCTCCCCCTCCACTATTTAATGGCGGCCGCTGCAGGGGAGCGCGAGCAAGACCTCTGACCTCTGGTCCAGGGTCTGCCCTCTCCCCAGCAACTCCACCGTCTACACAGCCGCCGCTGACTCCGAGACCTCCAGGAGGAGGTGTTCGAGGCTGCCCCAGGCCTGGTATTTCCTACTTGCTTCAGCCTACTTAACTGCTTATTTGTACCTGTTTTTGTGCCAGCTTTACTAATCGTGTCTCGTTTCTTGCTACGATTGTGCCGTTGTTGTTTTGTTGTTGTGCCTTGTTTGCCTGTTTTTCCCTGCGCTGCTGCCCCCTGTGGCCCCTCCCCCCTACCGCTCCTGCCTCCCAGCTGCTCATCCCTCCCCTATTTAATGGCGGCCGCTGCACGGTCGCGCCACTGGCGCGCCTAAGGTAAGCCCATCTGCGCCAGTCCGCGACCCAACAGCGACCAGCGCCAGAACCCCTGGATCTCCTACCCTCTACTGCTATGACACAGCCACCCTCCTCACACTCAACCCTGGAAGAAACAACAACTGCCAGCAGTCCACCCCGAAAACCACCCACGGACAATTTTCCTGCCGCCTCTGCCGCCAAACCTTCTCCGCCACCACCGCCCCTGCCACCAACACCGCAGACGCCCCGAAGTGCATCCTCCTCAACGTGCGCTCCATGCACAGACACGCCGCTGAGATCTGGAACCTCCTCGACACCCTCTCGCCAGACATTGCGTTCTTCATTGAAACCTTGACCAACGCCTCCTCTGCCCCCGACATCGCCATCGCCATCCCGTACAGGTATAAGATCCAGAGGAAGGACCGACCCAACCACCTGAGAGGACTCGGAATCGCACACACAAACTCCCTCTGCCTCTCCAACTTGAGCAATGCCTTCTCCGCCGCCGAACACCTGCACTTCCAGGTCCAGACCAGCCCCAACACCCACACTCCGCGGCACTCTTGTCTACAGACCCCCTGGTCCCCGCGCCCCCTTCACCTCCACCATCACTGACCTCATCGCACCCCATGCTATCGCCTCCATGGACTACATACTCATTGGAGACCTGAACTTCCACCTCGACAACCCCAGAGACCACAACTCCACCACCCTCATTGACAACCTCGCCAACGTTGGACTGAAACAACTCGTCACCATGCCCACTCACAAGGCAGGACACACCCTCGACCCCATCTTCGCAGAGGGAAACAGAACCCACTTCAGCCACACCACGCAACCCCCATGGACCAACCAACACTGTGTACACTTCTTCGTCAACAAACCCAAGTCTCCCAAACCGGCTCCGAAGAAACTGGAGCAGAGTCACTGAGGAGCAGCTCACCTCCACCCTCAACTGCGACAACCCTGCCACCACAACCGACGCCAACCTCGCAGCTACAGGACTTCACACCTGGATCTCCAACTGCGCAGACAAGCTCGCCCCGCTATGCAACTCTGACAGAACGCGTCACAGGAAACCCACCTGGTTCACCGCCGACCTCCAAGAAACCAGACGGACGTGCAGACGCCTCGAGAAGAACTGGCAAAATGACAAGATGCCCAAAAACCTCACCACCTACAAAGACGCCATGACGAAATACCACCAACACATCAGAACCACCAAAAGAACCATCATCCACAACAAAATCCTCGCCAACGCCAACAACTCCAAAGAACTCTTCAGCATCATCCAAGAATTCACCAAACCCGCCAGCGAAACCACGGACATCACCTCCTCCCAGGACCACTGCGACAAGCTCGGAGCATACTTCCACTGCAAAATCAAGAACCTCTACGACAAATTCAATGACCTAACACCAGACTCCGCAAACACCACACCATCCAGCAACACCAGCCCGCCCACCATCGCCTCCTGGAAACCGATCACCACCGAAGAGACCGCCTCGACCATGAAAGGCATCCGCTCAGGGGCCCCCACGGACCCCTGCCCACCGCACATCTACCACAGAGCCGCCATCGCTCCAGAACACTTGCAAACAGAACAATTGATGGACAGAATGCAGAACAATGTCATACATTCACCCCAGTACAGAGATCTGGGCCTAAATCCATCGTTTTTTTGCTCACCATGCCATTCCAGTTTGAACCCAGCCATATGCAAATCAGTCTTGACCCTGTGCCTCATGGGAACAGTCCAGCCCGAACTGCCAGGCCAGGTCCTCCCTGGACTGGAACCAAGCATCCTAGGACCGGTCTCGGGTTTCACCCCTCATCAGCCAGGATAGCTTGACTCCAGTGGCATGGAGAGCACAGGACCCACGTCTGGGCATACCCGTCCCACTCGGGGTGACAAATGCAAACAGAACAATTGATGGACAGAATGCAGAACAATGTCATACATTCACCCCAGTACAGAGATCTGGGCCTAAATCCATCGTTTTTTTGCTCACCATGCCATTCCAGTTTGAACCCAGCCATATGCAAATCAGTCTTGACCCTGTGCCTCATGGGAACAGTCCAGCCCGAACTGCCAGGCCAGGTCCTCCCTGGACTGGAACCAAGCATCCTAGGACCGGTTTCGGGGTTTCACCTCTCATCAGCCAGGATAGCTTGACTCCAGTGGCATGGAGAGCACGGGACCCACATCTGGGCATACCCGTCCCACTCGGGGTGACAAATGCAAACAGAACAATTGATGGACAGAATGCAGAACAATGTCATACATTCACCCCAGTACAGAGATCTGGACCTAAATCCATAGTTTTTTTCCTCACCATGCCATTCCAGTTTGAACCCAGCCATATGCAAATCAGTCTTGACCCTGTGCCTCATGGGAACAGTCCAGCCCGAACTGCCAGGCCAGGTCCTCCCTGGATTGGAACCAAGCATCCTAGGACCGGTTTCAGAGTTTCACCCCTCATCAGCCAGGATAGCTTGACTCCAGTGGCATGGAGAGCACGGGACCCACGTCTGGGCATACCCGTCCCACTCGGGGTGACAAATGCAAACAGAACAATTGATGGACAGAATGCAGAACAATGTCATACATTCACCCAAGTACAGAGATCTGGGTCTAAATCCATCGTTTTTTTGCTCACCATGCCATTCCAGTTTGAACACAGCCATATGCAAATCAGTCTTGACCCTGTGCCTCATGGGAACAGTCCAGCCCGAACTGCCAGGCCAGGTCCTCCCTGGACTGGAACCAAGCATCCTAGGACCGGTTTCGGGGTTTCACCCCTCATCAGCCAGGATAGCTTGACTCCAGTGGCATGGAGAGCACGGGACCCACGTCTGGGCATACCCGTCCCACTCGGGGTGACAAATGCAAACAGAACAATTGATGGACAGAATGCAGAACAATGTCATACATTCACCCCAGTACAGAGATCTGGGCCTAAATCCATCGTTTTTTTGCTCACCATGCCATTCCAGTTTGAACCCAGCCATATGCAAATCAGTCTCTTAACCCTGTGCCTCATGGGAACAGTCCAGCCCGAACTGCCAGGCCAGGTCCTCCCTGGACTGGAACCAAGCATCCTAGGACCGGTCTCGGGCTTCACCCTCATCAGCCAGGATAGCTTGACTCCAGTGGCATGGAGAGCACGGGACGCTCGTCTGGGCATACCCGTCCCACTCGGGGTGACAAATGCAAAAGAACAATTGATGGACAGAATGCAGAACAATGTCATACATTCACCCCAGTACAGAGATCTGGGCCTAAATCCATCGTTTTTGCTCACCATGCCATTCCAGTTTGAACCCAGCCATATGCAAATCAGTCTTGACCCTGTGCCTCATGGGAACAGTCCAGCCCGAACTGCCAGGCCAGGTCCTCCCTGGACTGGAACCAAGCATCCTAGGACCGGTTTCGGGTTTCACCCTCATCAGCCAGGATAGCTTGACTCCTGTGGCATGGAGAGCACGGGACCCACGTCTGGGCATACCCGTCCCACTCGGGTGACAAATGCAAACAGAACAATTGATGGACAGAATGCAGAACAATGTCATACATTCACCACAGTACAGAGATCTGGGCCTAAATCCATCGTTTTTTTGCTCACCATGCCATTCCAGTTTGAACCCAGCCATATGCAAATCAGTCTTGACCCTGGCTGATGAGGGCTGAATGCCCGAAACCGGTCCTAGGATGCTTGATTCCGGTCCAGGGAAGACATGGCTTGGCAGTTCGGTCTGGACTGTTCCCATGAGGCACAGGGTCAAGACTGATTTGCATATGGCTATGTCTGAACTGGGGTGGCGTGGTGAAGCAAAATAACGATGGATTAAACCCAGATCTGTGACTGGGGGTGAATGTTTGCCAATGTGCAACATTCCGTCCATCATCTTGTGTGTTTTGCAATTCGCCCCAAGTGGGAAGGGTATGCCCAGACGTGGGTCCCGTGCTCACTGCGCCACTGGAGTCAGGCTATCCTGGCTGATGAGGGCTGAATGCCCGAAACCGGTCCTAGGATGCTTGATTCCGGTCCAGGGAAGACATGGCTTGGCAGTTCGGTCTGGACTGTTCCCATGAGGCACAGGGTCAAGACTGATTTGCATATGGCTATGTCTGAACTGGGGTGGCGTGGTGAAGCAAAATAACGATGGATTAAACCCAGATCTGTGACTGGGGGTGAATGTTTACCAATGTGCAACATTCCGTCCATCATCTTGTGTGTTTTGCAATTCGCCCCAAGTGGGAAGGGTATGCCCAGACGTGGGTCCCGTGCTCACTGCGCCACTGGAGTCAGGCTATCCTGGCTGATGAGGGCTGAATGCCCGAAACCGGTCCTAGGATGCTTGATTCCGGTCCAGGGAGGACATGGCCTGGCAGTTCGGTCTGGACTGTTCTCATGAGGCAAAGGGTCAGGACTGATTTGCATATGGCTATGTCTGAACTGGGGTGGCGTGGTGAAGCAAAATAACGATGGATTAAACCCAGATCTGTGACTGGGGGTGAATGTTTGCCAATGTGCAACATTCCGTCCATCATCTTGTGTGTTTTGCAATTCGCCCCAAGTGGGAAGGGTATGCCCAGACGTGGGTCCCGTGCTCACTGCGCCACTGGAGTCAGGCTATCCTGGATGATGAGGGCTGAATGCCCGAAACCGGTCCTAGGATGCTTGATTCCGGTCCAGCGAAGACATGGCTTGGCAGTTCGGTCTGGACTGTTCCCATGAGGCACAGGGTCAAGACTGATTTGCATATGGCTATGTCTGAACTGGGGTGGCGTGGTGAAGCAAAATAACGATGGATTAAACCCAGATCTGTGACTGGGGGTGAATGTTTGCCAATGTGCAACATTCCGTCCATCATCTTGTGTGTTTTGCAATTTGCCCCAAGTGGGAAGGGTATGCCCAGACGTGGGTCCCATGCTCACTGCGCCACTGGAGTCAGGCTATGCTGGCTGATGAGGGCTGAATGCCCGAAACCGGTCCTAGGATGCTTGATTCCGGTCCAGGGAAGACATGGCTTGGCAGTTTGGTCTGGACTGTTCCCATGAGGCACAGGGTCAAGATTGATTTGCATATGGCTATGTCTCAACTGGGGTGGCGTGGTGAAGCAAAATAACGATGGATTAAACCCAGATCTGTGACTGGGGGTGAATGTTTGCCAATGTGCAACATTCCGTCCATCATCTTGTGTGTTTTGCAATTCGCCCCAAGTGGGAAGGGTATGCCCAGACGTGGGTCCCGTGCTCACTGCGCCACTGGAGTCAGGCTATCCTGGCTGATGAGGGCTGAATGCCCGAAACCGGTCCTAGGATGCTTGATTCCGGTCCAGGGAAGACATGGCTTGGCAGTTCGGTCTGGACTGTTCCCATGAGGCACAGGGTCAAGGCTGATTTGCATATGGCTATGTCTGAACTGGGGTGGCGTGGTGAAGCAAAATAACGATGGATTAAACCCAGATCTGTGACTGGGGGTGAATGTTTGCCAATGTGCAACATTCCGTCCATCATCTTGTGTGTTTTGCAATTCGCCCCAAGTGGGAAGGGTATGCCCAGACATGGGTCCCGTGCTCACTGCGCCACTGGAGTCAGGCTATCCTGGCTGATGAGGGCTGAATGCCCGAAACCGGTCCTAGGATGCTTGATTCCGGTCCAGGGAAGACATGGCTTGGCAGTTCGGTCTGGACTGTTCCCATGAGGCACAGGGTCAAGACTGATTTGCATATGGCTATGTCTGAACTGGGGTGGCGTGGTGAAGCAAAATAACGATGGATTAAACCCAGATCTGTGACTGGGGGTGAATGTTTGCCAATGTGCAACATTCCGTCCATCATCTTGTGTGTTTTGCAATTCGCCCCAAGTGGGAAGGGTATGCCCAGACGTGGGTCCCGTGCTCACTGCGCCACTGGAGTCAGGCTATCCTGGCTGATGAGGGCTGAATGCCCAAAACCGGTCCTAGGATGCTTGATTCCGGTCCAGGGAAGACATGGCTTGGCAGTTCGGTCTGGACTGTTCCCATGAGGCACAGGGTCAAGACTGATTTGCATATGGCTATGTCTGAACTGGGGTGGCGTGGTGAAGCAAAATAACGATGGATTAAACCCAGATCTGTGACTGGGGGTGAATGTTTACCAATGTGCAACATTCCGTCCATCATCTTGTGTGTTTTGCAATTCGCCCCAAGTGGGAAGGGTATGCCCAGACGTGGGTCCCGTGCTCACTGCGCCACTGGAGTCAGGCTATCCTGGCTGATGAGGGCTGAATGCCTGAAACCGGTCCTAAGATGCTTGATTCCGGTCCAGGGAGGACATGGCCTGGCAGTTCGGTCTGGACTGTTCCCATGAGGCAAAGGGTCAGGACTGATTTGCATATGGCTATGTCTGAACTGGGGTGGCGTGGTGAAGCAAAATAACGATGGATTAAACCCAGATCTGTGACTGGGGGTGAATGTTTGCCAATGTGCAACATTCCGTCCATCATCTTGTGTGTTTTGCAATTCGCCCCAAGTGGGAAGGGTATGCCCAGACGTGGGTCCCGTGCTCACTGCGCCACTGGAGTCAGGCTATCCTGGCTGATGAGGGCTGAATGCCCGAAACCGGTCCTAGGATGCTTGATTCCGGTCCAGCGAAGACATGGCTTGGCAGTTCGGTCTGGACTGTTCCCATGAGGCACAGGGTCAAGACTGATTTGCATATGGCTATGTCTGAACTGGGGTGGCGTGGTGAAGCAAAATAACGATGGATTAAACCCAGATCTGTGACTGGGGGTGAATGTTTGCCAATGTGCAACATACCGTCCATCATCTTGTGTGTTTTGCAATTTGCCCCAAGTGGGAAGGGTATGCCCAGACGTGGGTCCCATGCTCACTGCGCCACTGGAGTCAGGCTATGCTGGCTGATGAGGGCTGAATGCACGAAACCGGTCCTAGGATGCTTGATTCCGGTCCAGGGAAGACATGGCTTGGCAGTTTGGTCTGGACTGTTCACATGAGGCACAGGGTCAAGACTGATTTGCATATGGCTATGTCTGAACTGGGGTGGCGTGGTGAACTAAAATAACGATGGATTAAACCCAGATCTGTGACTGGGGGTGAATGTTTGCCAATGTGCAACATTCCGTCCATCATCTTGTGTGTTTTGCAATTCACCCCAAGTGGGAAGGGTATGCCCAGACGTGGGTCCCGTGCTCACTGCGCCACTGGAGTCAGGCTATCCTGGCTGATGAGGGCTGAATGCCCGAAACCGGTCCTAGGATGCTTGATTCCGGTCCAGGGAAGACATGGCTTGGCAGTTCGGTCTGGACTGTTCCCATGAGGCACAGGGTCAAGGCTGATTTGCATATGGCTATGTCTGAACTGGGGTGGCGTGGTGAAGCAACATAACGATGGATTAAACCCAGATCTGTGACTGGGGGTGAATGTTTGCCAATGTGCAACATTCCGTCCATCATCTTGTGTGTTTTGCAATTCGCCCCAAGTGGGAAGGGTAGGCCCAGACGTGGGTCCCGTGCTCACTGCGCCACTGGAGTCAGGCTATCCTGGCTGATGAGGGCTGAATGGCCGAAACCGGTCCTAGGATGCTTGATTCCGGTCTAGGGAAGACATGGCTTGGCAGTTCGGTCTGGACTGTTCCCATGAGGCACAGGGTCAAGACTGATTTGCATATGGCTATGTCTGAACTGGGGTGGCGTGGTGAAGCAAAATAACGATGGATTAAACCCAGATCTGTGACTGGGGGTGAATGTTTGCCAATGTGCAACATTCCATCCATCATCTTGTGTGTTTTGCAATTCGCCCCAAGTGGGAAGGGTATGCCCAGACGTGGGTCCCATGCTCACTGCGCCACTGGAGTCAGGCTATCCTGGCTGATGAGGGCTGAATGCCCGAAACCGGTCCTAGGATGCTTGATTCCGGTCCAGGGAAGACATGGCTTGGCAGTTCGGTCTGGACTGTTCCCATGAGGCACAGGGTCAAGACTGATTTGCATATGGCTATGTCTGAACTGGGGTGGCGTGGTGAAGCAAAATAACGATGGATTAAACCCATATCTGTGACTGGGGGTGAATGTTTGCCAATGTCGGTAACCACCGAGACCACTGCCCCCCAACCACCAACCGCCTGCTCTCCTGGACCAACATCAACGACGAGGACACCAGCGAGATCATGAACACCATCCACTCCGGTTCACCGCTAGACCCGTGCCCTCACCACATCTTCAACAAAGCCAGTACAGCCATCGCGCCCCATCTCCGGAAAATAATCAACATCTCCTTCTCAACATCTCCTTCGAGACAGCAACCTTCCCGGAAAGCTGGAAGCACGCCGAGATCACCGCCTTACTCAAGAAACCCAAGTCAGACCCCAAGGACCTCAAGTACTTCCGACCCATCTCTCTGCTCCCGTGCCCCGTGAAGGTCACCGAGAGAAAATCGTCAACAAACAACTGACCCGCTACCTCGAGGAGAACAACATCCTGGACCCTTCCCAGTCCGGCTTCCGCAGCAACCACAGCACCGAAACCGCCCTCATCGCCGCCACCGATGACATCAGGACCCTGCTAGACAACGGAGAAACAGCAGCCCTCATCCTCCTGGACCTATCAGCCGCCTTCGACACGGTCTGCCACCACACACTACGAACACGCCTTCACGACGCCGGGATCCAAGAGAAGGCCCTGGACTGGACCACATCCTTCCTTTCCGGCAGAACACAAAGCGTCCGCCTCGCCCCCTTCCGATCCAAGGCCACCAAGATCATCTGCGGCGTACCCCAAGGCTCCTCCCTCAGCCCAACGCTGTTCAACATCTACATGGCACCCCTCGCCCACGTCGCCCGACAGCACAACCTCAACATCATCTCCTACGCCGACGACACCCAGCTGATCCTCTCCCTCACCAAAGACCCTCACACCGCCAAAGCCCACCTCCACGAAGGAATGAAGGCCGTCGCCGAATGGATGAGGACCAGCCGCCTGAAGCTGAACTCGGACAAGACGGAGGTCCTCATCCTTGGTTCCAACCCTTCAGCCTGGGACGACTCCTGGTGGCCAACATCACTGGGAACAGCCCCGCCACCCACCGACCACGTACGCAACCTAGGGGTCATCCTCGACCCCACCCTCTCCATGACTAAGCAGGTCAACGCCGTTTCCTCATCCTGCTTCAACATCCTCCGAATGCTCCGCAGGATCTTCAAGTGGATCCCCACCGAAACAAGAAAAACAGTCACCCAGGCCCTCGTCACCAGCAGGCTGGACTACGGAAACGCCCTCTATGCAGGAACGACGGCTAAGCTCCTGTGACGGCTGCAACGCATCCAGAACGCCTCTGCACGTCTTATCCTCGACATCCCCCAACGCAGCCACATCACACCCCACCTGAGAGACCTGCACTGGCTCCCTGTCAACAAGAGGATAACCTTCAAGCTCCTCACCCACGCACACAAAGCACTCCACAACTCCGGACCAGCCTACCTCAACAGACGACTCAGCTTCTACACCCCCACCCGCCAGCTCCGCTCGACCAGCCTCGCCCTCGCCACAGTCCCCCGCATCCGGAAAACGACCGCCGGCGGCAGATCCTTCTCCCACCTCGCCGCCAAGACCTGGAACACCCTCCCCACCAACCTCCGACAGACCCAAGACCTACTGGCCTTCAGAAGTCTCCTCAAGACCTGGCTCTTCGATCAGTAGCAGCACCACCCCCCTCTTCCCCCAGCGCCTTGAGACCCTCGCGGGTATGTAGTGCGCTTTATAAGTGACATGATTGATTGATTGATTGATGTGCAACATTCCGTCCATCATCTTGTGTGTTTTGCAATTCGCCCCAAGTGGGAAGGGTATGCCCAGACGTGGGTCCCGTGCTCACTGCGCCACTGGAGTCAGGCTATGCTGGCTGATGAGGGCTGAATGCCCGAAACCGGTCCTAGGATGCTTGATTCCGGTCCAGGGAAGACATGGCTTGGCAGTTCGGCCTGGACTGTTCCCATGAGGCACAGGGTCAAGACTGATTTGCATATGGCTATGTCTGAACTGGGGTGGCGTGGTGAAGCAAAATAACGATGGATTAAACCCAGATCTGTGACTGGGGGTGAATGTTTGCCAATGTGCAACATTCCGTCCATCATCTTGTGTGTTTTGCAATTCGCCCCAAGTGGGAAGGGTATGCCCAGACGTGGGTCCCATGCTCACTGCGCCACTGGAGTCAGGCTATCCTGGCTGATGAGGGCTGAATGCCCGAAACCGGTCTTGGATGCTTGATTCCGGTCCAGGGAAGACATGGCTTGGCAGTTCGGTCTGGACTGTTCCCATGAGGCACAGGGTCAAGACTGATTTGCATATGGCTATGTCTGAACTGGGGTGGCGTGGTGAAGCAAAATAACGATGGATTAAACCCAGATCTGTGACTGGGGGTGAATTTTTGCCAATGTGCAACATTCCGTCCATCATCTTGTGTGTTTTGCAATTCGCCCCAAGTGGGAAGGGTATGCCCAGACGTGGGTCCCATGCTCACTGCGCCACTGGAGTCAGGCTATCCTGGCTGATGAGGGATGAATGCCCGAAACCGGTCTTGGATGCTTGATTCCGGTCCAGGGAAGACATGGCTTGGCAGTTCGGTCTGGACTGTTCCCATGAGGCACAGGGTCAAGACTGATTTGCATATGGCTATGTCTGAACTGGGGTGGCGTGGTGAAGCAAAATAACGATTGATTAAACCCAGATCTGTGACTGGGGGTGAATGTTTGCCAATGTGCAACATTCCGTCCATCATCTTGTGTGTTTTGCAATTCGCCCCAAGTGGGAAGGGTATGCCCAGACGTGGGTCCCGTGCTCACTGCGCCACTGGAGTCAGGCTATCCTGGCTGATGAGGGCTGAATGCCCGAAACCGGTCCTAGGATGCTTGATTCCGGTCCAGGGAAGACATGGCTTGGCAGTTTGGTCTGGACTGTTCCCATGAGGCACAGGGTCAAGACTGATTTGCATTTGGCTATGTCTGAACTGGGGTGGCGTGGTGAAGCAAAATAACGAAGGATTAAACCCAGATCTGTGACTGGGCGTGAATGTTTGCCAATGTGCAACATTCCGTCCATCATCTTGTGTGTTTTGCAATTCGCCCCAAGTGGGAAGCGTATGCCCAGACGTAGGTCCCGTGCTCACTGCGCCACTGGAGTCAGGCTATCCTGGCTGATGAGGGCTGAATGCCCGAAACCGGTCCTAGGATGCTTGATTCCGGTCCAGGGAAGACATGGCTTGGCAGTTCGGTCTGGACTGTTTCCATGAGGCACAGGGTCAAGACTGATTTGCATATGGCTATGTCTGAACTGGGATGGCGTGGTGAAGCAAAATAACGATGGATTAAACCCAGATCTGTGACTGGGGGTGAATGTTCGCCAATGTGCAACATTCCGTCCATCATCTTGTGTGTTTTGCAATTTGCCCCAAGTGGGAAGGGTATGCCCAGACGTGGGTCCCATGCTCACTGCGCCACTGGAGTCAGGCTATCCTGGCTGATGAGGGCTGAATGCCTGAAACCGGTCCTAGGATGCTTGATTCTGGTCCAGGGAAGACATGGCTTGGCAGTTCGGTCTGGACTGTTCCCATGAGGCACAGGGTCTAGACTGATTTGCATATGGCTATGTCTGAACTGGGGTGGCGTGGTGAAGCAAAATAACGATGGATTAAACCTAGATCTGTGACAGGGGGTGAATGTTTGCCAATGTGCAACATTTCGTCCATCATCTTGTGTGTTTTGCAATTCGCCCCAAGTGGGAAGGGTATGCCCAGACGTGGGTCCTGTGCTAACTGCGCCACTGGAGTCAGGCTATCCTGGCTGATGAGGGCTGAATGCCCAAAACCGTTCCTAGGATGCTTGATTCCGGTCCCGAGAAGACATGGCTTGGCAGTTCGGTCTGGACTGTTCCCATGAGGCACAGGGTCAAGACTGATTTGCATATGGCTATGTCTGAATTGGGGTGGCGTGGTGAAGCAAAATAACGATGGATTATACCCAGATCTGTGACTGGGGGTGAATGTTTGCCAATGTGCAACATTCCGTCCATCATCTTGTGTGTTTTGCAATTCGCCCCAAGTGGGAAGGGTAGGCCCAGACGTGGGTCCCGTGCTCACTGCGCCACTGGAGTCAGGCTATCCTGGCTGATGAGGGCTGAATGGCCGAAACCGGTCCTAGGATGCTTGATTCCGGTCCAGGGAAGACATGGCTTGGCAGTTCGGTCTGGACTGTTCCCATGAGGCACAGGGTCAAGACTGATTTGCATATGGCTATGTCTGAACTGGGGTGGCGTGGTGAAGCAAAATAACGATGGATTAAACACAGATCTGTGACTGGGGGTGAATGTTTGCCAATGTGCAACATTCCGTCCATCATCTTGTGTGTTTTGCAATTCGCCCCAAGTGGGAAGGGTATGCCCAGACGTGGGTCCCGTGCTCACTGCGCCACTGGAGTCAGGCTATCCTGGCTGATGAGGGCTGAATGCCCGAAACCGGTCCTAAGATGCTTGATTCCGGTCCAGGAAGACATGGCTTGGCAGTTCGGTCTGGACTGTTCCCATGAGGCACAGGGTCAAGGCTGATTTGCATATGGCTAAGGCTGAACTGGGGTGGCGTGGTGAAGCAAAATAACGATGGATTAAACCCAGATCTGTGACTGGGGGTGAATGTTTGCCAATGTGCAACATTCCGTCCATCATCTTGTGTGTTTTGCAATTCGCCCCAAGTGGGAAGGGTATGCCCAGACGTGGGTCCCGTGCTAACTGCGCCACTGGAGTCAGGCTTTCCTGGCTGATGAGGGCTGAATGCCCAAAACCGTTCCTAGGATGCTTGATTCCGGTCCAGGAAAGACATGGCTTGGCAGTTCGGTCTGGACTGTTCCCATGAGGCACAGGGTCAAGACTGATTTGCATATGGCTATGTCTGAATTGGGGTGGCGTGGTGAAGCAAAATAACGATGGATTAAACCCAGATCTGTGACTGGGGGTGAATGTTTGCCAATGTGCAACATTCCGTCCATCATCTTGTGTGTTTTGCAATTCGCCCCAAGTGGGAAGGGTATGCCCAGACGTGGGTCCCGTGCTCACTGCGCCACTGGAGTCAGGCTATCCTGGCTGATGAGGGCTGAATGCCCAAAACCGGTCCTAGGATGCTTGATTCCGGTCCAGGGAAGACATGGCTTGGCAGTTCGGTCTGGACTGTTCCCATGAGGCACAGGGTCAAGACTGATTTGCATATGGCTATGTCTGAACTGGGGTGGCGTGGTGAAGCAAAATAACGATGGATTAAACCCAGATCTGTGACTGGGGGTGAATGTTTGCCAATGTGCAACATTCCGTCCATCATCTTGTGTGTTTTGCAATTCGCCCCAAGTGGGAAGGGTATGCCCAGACGTGGGTCCCGTGCTAACTGCGCCACTGGAGTCAGGCTATCCTGGCTGATGAGGGCTGAATGCCCAAAACCGTTCCTAGGATGCTTGATTCCGGTCCCGAGAAGACATGGCTTGGCAGTTCGGTCTGGACTGTTCCCATGAGGCACAGGGTCAAGACTGATTTGCATATGGCTATGTCTGAATTGGGGTGGCGTGGTGAAGCAAAATAACGATGGATTATACCCAGATCTGTGACTGGGGGTGAATGTTTGCCAATGTGCAACATTCCGTCCATCATCTTGTGTGTTTTGCAATTCGCCCCAAGTGGGAAGGGTAGGCCCAGACGTGGGTCCCGTGCTCACTGCGCCACTGGAGTCAGGCTATCCTGGCTGATGAGGGCTGAATGGCCGAAACCGGTCCTAGGATGCTTGATTCCGGTCCAGGGAAGACATGGCTTGGCAGTTCGGTCTGGACTGTTCCCATGAGGCACAGGGTCAAGACTGATTTGCATATGGCTATGTCTGAACTGGGGTGGCGTGGTGAAGCAAAATAACGATGGATTAAACACAGATCTGTGACTGGGGGTGAATGTTTGCCAATGTGCAACATTCCGTCCATCATCTTGTGTGTTTTGCAATTCGCCCCAAGTGGGAAGGGTATGCCCAGACGTGGGTCCCGTGCTCACTGCGCCACTGGAGTCAGGCTATCCTGGCTGATGAGGGCTGAATGCCCGAAACCGGTCCTAAGATGCTTGATTCCGGTCCAGGGAAGACATGGCTTGGCAGTTCGGTCTGGACTGTTCCCATGAGGCACAGGGTCAAGGCTGATTTGCATATGGCTAAGGCTGAACTGGGGTGGCGTGGTGAAGCAAAATAACGATGGATTAAACCCAGATCTGTGACTGGGGGTGAATGTTTGCCAATGTGCAACATTCCGTCCATCATCTTGTGTGTTTTGCAATTCGCCCCAAGTGGGAAGGGTATGCCCAGACGTGGGTCCCGTGCTAACTGCGCCACTGGAGTCAGGCTTTCCTGGCTGATGAGGGCTGAATGCCCAAAACCGTTCCTAGGATGCTTGATTCCGGTCCAGGAAAGACATGGCTTGGCAGTTCGGTCTGGACTGTTCCCATGAGGCACAGGGTCAAGACTGATTTGCATATGGCTATGTCTGAATTGGGGTGGCGTGGTGAAGCAAAATAACGATGGATTAAACCCAGATCTGTGACTGGGGGTGAATGTTTGCCAATGTGCAACATTCCGTCCATCATCTTGTGTGTTTTGCAATTCGCCCCAAGTGGGAAGGGTATGCCCAGACGTGGGTCCCGTGCTCACTGCGCCACTGGAGTCAGGCTATCCTGGCTGATGAGGGCTGAATGCCCGAAACCGGTCCTAGGATGCTTGATTCCGGTCCAGGGAAGACATGGCTTGGCAGTTCGGTCTGGACTGTTCCCATGAGGCACAGGGTCAAGACTGATTTGCATATGGCTATGTCTGAACTGGGGTGGCGTGGTGAAGCAAAATAACGATGGATTAAACCCAGATCTGTGACTGGGGGTGAATGTTTGCCAATGTGCAACATTCCGTCCATCATCTTGTGTGTTTTGCAATTCGCCCCAAGTGGGAAGGGTATGCCCAGACGTGGGTCCCGTGCTAACTGCGCCACTGGAGTCAGGCTATCCTGGCTGATGAGGGCTGAATGCCCAAAACCGTTCCTAGGATGCTTGATTCCGGTCCAGGGAAGACATGGCTTGGCAGTTCGGTCTGGACTGTTCCCATGAGGCACAGGGTCAAGACTGATTTGCATATGGCTATGTCTGAATTGGGGTGGCGTGGTGAAGCAAAATAACGATGGATTAAACCCAGATCTGTGACTGGGGGTGAATGTTTGCCAATGTGCAACATTCCGTCCATCATCTTGTGTGTTTTGCAATTCGCCCCAAGTGGGAAGGGTAGGCCCAGACGTGGGTCCCGTGCTCACTGCGCCACTGGAGTCAGGCTATCCTGGCTGATGAGGTCTGAATGGCCGAAACCGGTCCTAGGATGCTTGATTCCGGTCCAGGGAAGACATGGCTTGGCAGTTCGGTCTGGACTGTTCCCATGAGGCACAGGGTCAAGACTGATTTGCATATGGCTATGTCTGAACTGGTGTGGCGTGGTGAAGCAAAATAACGATGGATTAAACCCAGATCTGTGACTGGGGGTGAATGTTTGCCAATGTGCAACATTCCGTCCATCATCTTGTGTGTTTTGCAATTCGCCCCAAGTGGGAAGGGTATGCCCAGACGTGGGTCCCGTACTCACTGCGCCACTGGAGTCAGGCTATCCTGGCTGATGAGGGCTGAATGCCCGAAACCGGTCTTGGATGCTTGATTCCGGTCCAGGGAAGACATGGCTTGGCAGTTCGGTCTGGACTGTTCCCATGAGGCACAGGGTCAAGACTGATTTGCATATGGCTATGTCTGAACTGGGGTGGCGTGGTGAAGCAAAATAACGATGGATTAAACCCAGATCTGTGACTGGGGGTGAATGTTTGCCAATGTGCAACATTCCGTCCATCATCTTGTGTGTTTTGCAATTCGCCCCAAGTGGGAAGCGTATGCCCAGACGTAGGTCCCGTGCTCACTGCGCCACTGGAGTCAGGCTATCCTGGCTGATGAGGGCTGAATGCCCGAAACCGGTCCTAGGATGCTTGATTCCGGTCCAGGGAAGACATGGCTTGGCAGTTCGGTCTGGACTGTTTCCATGAGGCACAGGGTCAAGACTGATTTGCATATGGCTATGTCTGAACTGGGATGGCGTGGTGAAGCAAAATAACGATGGATTAAACCCAGATCTGTGACTGGGGGTGAATGTTTGCCAATGCGCAACATTCCGTCCATCATCTTGTGTGTTTTGCAATTTGCCCCAAGTGGGAAGGGTATGACCAGACGTGGGTCCCGTGCTCACTGCGCCACTGGAGTCAGGCTATCCTGGCTGATGAGGGCTGAATGCCTGAAACCGGTCCTAGGATGCTTGATTCCGGTCCAGGGAAGACATGGCTTGGCAGTTCGGTCTGGACTGTTCCCATGAGGCACAGGGTCTAGACTGATTTGCATATGGCTATGTCTGAACTGGGGTGGCGTGGTGAAGCAAAATAACGATGGATTAAACCCAGATCTGTGACAGGGGGTGAATGTTTGCCAATGTGCAACATTCCGTCCATCATCTTGTGTGTTTTGCAATTCGCCCCAAGTGGGAAGGGTATGCCCAGACGTGGGTCCCGTGCTCACTGCGCCACTGGAGTCAGGCTATCCTGGCTGATGAGGGCTGAATGCCCGAAACCGTTCCTAGGATGCTTGATTCCGGTCCCGGGAAGACATGGCTTGGCAGTTCGGTCTGGACTGTTCCCATGAGGCACAGGGTCAAGACTGATTTGCATATGGCTATGTCTGAATTGGGGTGGCGTGGTGAAGCAAAATAACGATGGATTAAACCCAGATCTGTGACTGGGGGTGAATGTTTGCCAATGTGCAACATTCCGTACATCATCTTGTGTGTTTTGCAATTCGCCCCAAGTGGGAAGGGTATGCCCAGACGTGGGTCCCGTGCTCACTGCGCCACTGGAGTCAGGCTATCCTGGCTGATGAGGGCTGAATGCCCGAAACCGGTCCTAGGATGCTTGATTCCGGTCCAGGGAAGACATGGCTTGGCAGTTCGGTCTGGACTGTTCCCATGAGGCACAGGGTCAAGGCTGATTTGCATATGGCTTTGGCTGAACTGGGGTGGCGTGGTGAAGCAAAATAACGATGGATTAAACCCAGATCTGTGACTGGGGGTGAATGTTTGCCAATGTGCAACATTCCGTCCATCATCTTGTGTGTTTTGCAATTCGCCCCAAGTGGGAAGGGTATGCCCAGACGTGGGTCCCGTGCTAACTGCGCCACTGGAGTCAGGCTATCCTGGCTGATGAGGGCTGAATGCCCAAAACCGTTCCTAGGATGCTTGATTCCGGTCCAGGGAAGACATGGCTTGGCAGTTCGGTCTGGACTGTTCCCATGAGGCACAGGGTCAAGACTGATTTGCATATGGCTATGTCTGAATTGGGGTGGCGTGGTGAAGCAAAATAACGATGGATTAAACCCAGATCTGTGACTGGGGGTGAATGTTTGCCAATGTGCAACATTCCGTCCATCATCTTGTGTGTTTTGCAATTCGCCCCAAGTGGGAAGGGTATGCCCAGACGTGGGTCCCGTGCTCACTGCGCCACTGGAGTCAGGCTATCCTGGCTGATGAGGGCTGAATGCCCAACACCGGTCCTAGGATGCTTGATTCCGGTCCAGGGAAGACATGGCTTGGCAGTTCGGTCTGGACTGTTCCCATGAGGCACAGGGTCAAGACTGATTTGCATATGGCTATGTCTGAACTGGGGTGGCGTGGTGAAGCAAAATAACGATGGATTAAACCCAGATCTGTGACTGGGGGTGAATGTTTGCCAATGTTCAACATTCCGTCCATCATCTTGTGTGTTTTGCAATTCGCCCCAAGTGGGAAGGGTATGCCCAGACGTGGGTCCCGTGCTCACTGCGCCACTGGAGTCAGGCTATCCTGGCTGATGAGGGCTGAATGCCCAAAACCGTTCCTAGGATGCTTGATTCCGGTCCAGGGAAGACATGGCTTGGCAGTTCGGTCTGGACTGTTCCCATGAGGCACAGGGTCAAGACTGATTTGCATATGGCTATGTCTGAATTGGGGTGGCGTGGTGAAGCAAAATAACGATGGATTAAACCCAGATCTGTGACTGGGGGTGAATGTTTGCCAATGTGCAACATTCCGTCCATCATCTTGTGTGTTTTGCAATTCGCCCCAAGTGGGAAGGGTAGGCCCAGACGTGGGTCCCGTGCTCACTGCGCCACTGGAGTCAGGCTATCCTGGCTGATGAGGTCTGAATGGCCGAAACCGGTCCTAGGATGCTTGATTCCGGTCCAGGGAAGACATGGCTTGGCAGTTCGGTCTGGACTGTTCCCATGAGGCACAGGGTCAAGACTGATTTGCATATGGCTATGTCTGAACTGGGGTGGCGAGGTGAAGCAAAATAACGATTGATTAAACCCAGATCTGTGACTGGGGGTGAATGTTTGCCAATGTGCAACATTCCGTCCATCATCTTGTGTGTTTTGCAATTCGCCCCAAGTGGGAAGGGTATGCCCAGACGTGGGTCCCGTGCTCACTGCGCCACTGGAGTCAGGCTATCCTGGCTGATGAGGGCTGAATGCCCGAAACCGGTCTTGGATGCTTGATTCTGGTCCAGGGAAGACATGGCTTGGCAGTTCGGTCTGGACTGTTCCCATGAGGCACAGGGTCAAGACTGATTTGCATATGGCTATGTCTGAACTGGGGTGGCGTGGTGAAGCAAAATAACGATGGATTAAACCCAGATCTGTGACTGGGGGTGAATGTTTGCCAATGTGCAACATTCCGTCCATCATCTTGTGTGTTTTGCAATTCGCCCCAAGTGGGAAGGGTATGCCCAGACGTGGGTCCCGTGCTCACTGCGCCACTGGAGTCAGGCTATCCTGGCTGATGAGGGCTGAATGCCCGAAACCGGTCCTAGGATGTTTGATTCCGGTCCAGAGAAGACATGGCTTGGCAGTTCGGTCTAGACTGTTCCCATGAGGCATAGGGTCAAGACTGATTTGCATATGGCTATGTCTGAACTGGGGTGGCGTGGTGAAGCAAAATAACGATGGATTAAACCCAGATCTGTGACTGGGGGTGAATGTTTGCCAATGTGCAACATTCCGTCCATCATCTTGTGTGTTTTGCAATTCGCCCCAAGTGGGAAGGGTATGCCCAGACGTGGGTCCCATGCTCACTGCGCCACTGGAGTCAGGCTATCCTGGCTGATGAGGGCTGAATGCCCGAAACCGGTCTTGGATGCTTGATTCCGGTCCAGGGAAGACATGGCTTGGCAGTTCGGTCTGGACTGTTCCCATGAGGCACAGGGTCAAGACTGATTTGCATATGGCTATGTCTGAACTGGGGTGGCGTGGTGAAGCAAAATAACGATGGATTAAACCCAGATCTGTGACTGGGGGTGAATGTTTGCCAATGTGCAACATTCCGTCCATCATCTTGTGTGTTTTGCAATTCGCCCCAAGTGGGAAGGGTATGCCCAGACGTGGGTCCCGTGCTCACTGCGCCACTGGAGTCAGGCTATCCTGGCTGATGAGGGCTGAATGCCTGAAACCGGTCCTAGGATGCTTGATTCCGGTCCAGGGAAGACATGGCTTGGCAGTTCGGTCTGGACTGTTCCCATGAGGCACAGGGTCAAGACTGATTTGCATATGGCTATGTCTGAACTGGGGTGGCGTGGTGAAGCAAAATAACGATTGATTGAACCCAGATCTGTGACTGGGGGTGAATGTTTGCCAATGTGCAACATTCCGTCCATCATCTTGTGTGTTTTGCAATTCGCCCCAAGTGGGAAGGGTATGCCCAGACGTGGGTCCCGTGCTCACTGCGCCACTGGAGTCAGGCTATCCTGGCTGATGAGGGCTGAATGCCCGAAACCGGTCCTAGGATGCTTGATTCCGGTCCAGGGAAGACATGGCTTGGCAGTTTGGTCTGGACTGTTCCCATGAGGCACAGGGTCAAGACTGATTTGCATATGGCTATGTCTGAACTGGGGTGGCGTGGTGAAGCAAAATAACGATGGATTAAACCCAGATCTGTGACTGGGGGTGAATGTTTGCCAATGTGCAACATTCCGTCCATCATCTTGTGTGTTTTGCAATTCGCCCCAAGTGGGAAGGGTATGCCCAGACGTGGGTCCCGTGCTCACTGCGCCACTGGAGTCAGGCTATCCTGGCTGATGAGGGCTGAATGCCCGAAACCGGTCTTGGAGGCTTGATTACGGTCCAGGGAAGACATGGCTTGGCAGTTCGGTCTGGACTGTTCCCATGAGGCACAGGGTCAAGACTGATTTGCATATGGCTATGTCTGAACTGGGATGGCGTGGTGAAGCAAAATAACGATGGATTAAACCCAGATCTGTGACTGGGGGTGAATGTTTGCCAATGTGCAACATTCCGTCCATCATCTTGTGTGTTTTGCAATTCGCCCCAAGTGGGAAGGGTATGCCCAGACGTGGGTCCCGTGCTCACTGCGCCACTGGAGTCAGGCTATCCTGGCTGATGAGGGCTGAATGCCCGAAACCGGTCCTAGGATGCTTGATTACGGTCCAGGGAAGACATGGCTTGGCAGTTCGGTCTGGACTGTTCCCATGAGGCACAGGGTCAAGACTGATTTGCATATGGCTATGTCTGAACTGGGGTGGCGTGGTGAAGCAAAATAACGATGGATTAAACCCAGATCTGTGACTGGGGGTGAATGTTTGCCAATGTGCAACATTCCGTCTATCATCTTGTGTGTTTTGCAATTCGCCCCAAGTGGGAAGGGTATGCCCAGACGTGGGTCCCGTGCTCACTGCGCCACTGGAGTCAGGCTATCCTGGCTGATGAGGGCTGAATGCCCAAAACCGGTCCTAGGATGCTTGATTCCGGTCCAGGGAAGACATGGCTTGGCAGTTCGGTCTGGACTGTTCCCATGAGGCACAGGGTCAAGACTGATTTGCATATGGCTATGTCTGAACTGGGGTGGCGTGGTGAAGCAAAATAACGATGGATTAAACCCAGATCTGTGACTGGGGGTGAATGTTTGCCAATGTGCAACATTCCGTCCATCATCTTGTGTGTTTTGCAATTTGCCCCAAGTGGGAAGGGTAGGCCCAGACGTGGGTCCCGTGCTCACTGCGCCACTGGAGTCAGGCTATCCTGGCTGATGAGGGCTGAATGGCCGAAACCGGTCCTAGGATGCTTGATTCCGTTCCAGGGAAGACATGGCTTGGCAGTTCGTTCTGGACTGTTCCCATGAGGCACAGGGTCAAGACTGATTTGCATAAGGCTATGTCTGAACTGGGGTGGCGTGGTGAAGCAAAATAACGATGGATTAAACCCAGATCTGTGACTGGGGGTGAATGTTTGCCAATGTGCAACATTCCGTCCATCAGCTTGTGTGTTTTGCAATTCGCCCCAAGTGGGAAGGGTATGCCCAGACGTGGGTCCCGTGCTCACTGCGCCACTGGAGTCAGGCTATCCTGGCTGATGAGGGCTGAATGCCCGAAACCGGTCCTAGGATGCTTGATTCCGGTCCAGGGAAGACATGGCTTGGCAGTTCGGTCTGGACTGTTCCCATGAGGCACAGGGTCAAGACTGATTTGCATATGGCTATGTCTGAACTGAGGTGGCGTGGTGAAGCAAAATAACGATGGATTAAACCCAGATCTGTGACTGGGAGTGAATGTTTGCCAATGTGCAACATTCCATCCATCATCTTGTGTGTTTTGCAATTCGCCCCAAGTGGGAAGGGTATGCCCAGACGTGGGTCCCGTGCTCACTGCGCCACTGGAGTCAGGCTATCCTGGCTGATGAGGGCTGAATGCCCGAAACCGGTCCTAGGATGTTTGATTCCGGTCCAGAGAAGACATGGCTTGGCAGTTCGGTCTGGACTGTTCCCATGAGGCACAGGGTCAAGACTGATTTGCATATGGCTATGTCTGAACTGGGGTGGCGTGGTGAAGCAAAATAACGATGGATTAAACCCAGATCTGTGACTGAGGGTGAATGTTTGCCAATGTGCAACATTCCGTCCATCATCTTGCGTGTTTTGCAATTCGCCCCAAGTGGGAAGGGTATGCCCAGACGTGGGTCACATGCTCACTGCGCCACTGGAGTCAGGCTATCCTGGCTGATGAGGGCTGAATGCCCGAAACCGGTCTTGGATGCTTGATTCCGGTCCAGGGAAGACATGGCTTGGCAGTTCGGTCTGGACTGTTCCCATGAGGCACAGGGTCAAGACTGATTTGCATATGGCTATGTCTGAACTGTGGTGGCGTGGTGAAACAAAATAACGATGGATTAAACCCAGATCTGTGACTGGGGGTGAATGTTTGCCAATGTGCAACATTCCGTCCATCATCTTGTGTGTTTTGCAATTCGCCCCAAGTGGGAAGGGTAGGCCCAGACGTGGGTCCCGTGCTCACTGCGCCACTGGAGTCAGGCTATCCTGGCTGATGAGGGCTGAATGGCCGAAACCGGTCCTAGGATGCTTGATTCCGGTCTAGGGAAGACATGGCTTGGCAGTTCGGTCTGGACTGTTCCCATGAGGCACAGGGTCAAGACTGATTTGCATATGGCTATGTCTGAACTGGGGTGGCGTGGTGAAGCAAAATAACGATGGATTAAACCCAGATCTGTGACTGGGGGTGAATGTTTGCCAATGTGCAACATTCCATCCATCATCTTGTGTGTTTTGCAATTCGCCCCAAGTGGGAAGGGTATGCCCAGACGTGGGTCCCATGCTCACTGCGCCACTGGAGTCAGGCTATCCTGGCTGATGAGGGCTGAATGCCCGAAACCGGTCCTAGGATGCTTGATTCCGGTCCAGGGAAGACATGGCTTGGCAGTTCGGTCTGGACTGTTCCCATGAGGCACAGGGTCAAGACTGATTTGCATATGGCTATGTCTGAACTGGGGTGGCGTGGTGAAGCAAAATAACGATGGATTAAACCCATATCTGTGACTGGGGGTGAATGTTTGCCAATGTCGGTAACCACCGAGACCACTGCCCCCCAACCACCAACCGCCTGCTCTCCTGGACCAACATCAACGACGAGGACACCAGCGAGATCATGAACACCATCCACTCCGGTTCACCGCTAGACCCGTGCCCTCACCACATCTTCAACAAAGCCAGTACAGCCATCGCGCCCCATCTCCGGAAAATAATCAACATCTCCTTCTCAACATCTCCTTCGAGACAGCAACCTTCCCGGAAAGCTGGAAGCACGCCGAGATCACCGCCTTACTCAAGAAACCCAAGTCAGACCCCAAGGACCTCAAGTACTTCCGACCCATCTCTCTGCTCCCGTGCCCCGTGAAGGTCACCGAGAGAAAATCGTCAACAAACAACTGACCCGCTACCTCGAGGAGAACAACATCCTGGACCCTTCCCAGTCCGGCTTCCGCAGCAACCACAGCACCGAAACCGCCCTCATCGCCGCCACCGATGACATCAGGACCCTGCTAGTCAACGGAGAAACAGCAGCCCTCATCCTCCTGGACCTATCAGCCGCCTTCGACACGGTCTGCCACCACACACTACGAACACGCCTTCACGACGCCGGGATCCAAGAGAAGGCCCTGGACTGGACCACATCCTTCCTTTCCGGCAGAACACAAAGCGTCCGCCTCGCCCCTTCCGATCCAAGGCCACCAAGATCATCTGCGGCGTACCCCAAGGCTCCTCCCTCAGCCCAACGCTGTTCAACATCTACATGGCACCCCTCGCCCACGTCGCCCGACAGCACAACCTCAACATCATCTCCTACGCCGACGACACCCAGCTGATCCTCTCCCTCACCAAAGACCCTCACACCGCCAAAGCCCACCTCCACGAAGGAATGAAGGCCGTCGCCGAATGGAGGAGGACCAGCCGCCTGAAGCTGAACTCGGACAAGACGGAGGTCCTCATCCTTGGTTCCAACCCTTCAGCCTGGGACGACTCCTGGTGGCCAACATCACTGGGAACAGCCCAGCCACCCACCGACCACGTACGCAACCTAGGGGTCATCCTCGACCCCACCCTCTCCATGACTAAGCAGGTCAACGCCGTTTCCTCATCCTGCTTCAACATCCTCCGAATGCTCCGCAGGATCTTCAAGTGGATCCCCACCGAAACAAGAAAAACAGTCACCCAGGCCCTCGTCACCAGCAGGCTGGACTACGGGAACGCCCTCTATGCAGGAACGACGGCTAAGCTCCTGTGACGGCTGCAACGCATCCAGAACGCCTCTGCACGTCTTATCCTCGACATCCCCCAACGCAGCCACATCACACCCCACCTGAGAGACCTGCACTGGCTCCCTGTCAACAAGAGGATAACCTTCAAGCTCCTCACCCACGCACACAAAGCACTCCACAACTCCGGACCAGCCTACCTCAACAGACGACTCAGCTTCTACACCCCCACCCGCCAGCTCCGCTCGACCAGCCTCGCCCTCGCCACAGTCCCCCGCATCCGGAAAACGACCGCCGGCGGCAGATCCTTCTCCCACCTCGCCGCCAAGACCTGGAACACCCTCCCCACCAACCTCCGACAGACCCAAGACCTACTGGCCTTCAGAAGTCTCCTCAAGACCTGGCTCTTCGATCAGTAGCAGCACCACCCCCCTCTTCCCCCAGCGCCTTGAGACCCTCGCGGGTATGTAGTGCGCTTTATAAGTGACATGATTGATTGATTGATTGATTGATGTGCAACATTCCGTCCATCATCTTGTGTGTTTTGCAATTCGCCCCAAGTGGGAAGGGTATGCCCAGACGTGGGTCCCGTGCTCACTGCGCCACTGGAGTCAGGCTATGCTGGCTGATGAGGGCTGAATGCCCGAAACCGGTCCTAGGATGCTTGATTCCGGTCCAGGGAAGACATGGCTTGGCAGTTCGGTCTGGACTGTTCCCATGAGGCACAGGGTCAAGACTGATTTGCATATGGCTATGTCTGAACTGGGGTGGCGTGGTGAAGCAAAATAACGATGGATTAAACCCAGATCTGTGACTGGGGGTGAATGTTTGCCAATGTGCAACATTCCGTCCATCATCTTGTGTGTTTTGCAATTCGCCCCAAGTGGGAAGGGTATGCCCAGACGTGGGTCCCATGCTCACTGCGCCACTGGAGTCAGGCTATCCTGGCTGATGAGGGCTGAATGCCCGAAACCGGTCTTGGATGCTTGATTCCGGTCCAGGGAAGACATGGCTTGGCAGTTTGGTCTGGACTGTTCCCATGAGGCACAGGGTCAAGACTGATTTGCATATGGCTATGTCTGAACTGGGGTGGCGTGGTGAAGCAAAATAACGATGGATTAAACCCAGATCTGTGACTGGGGGTGAATGTTTGCCAATGTGCAACATTCCGTCCATCATCTTGTGTGTTTTGCAATTCGCCCCAAGTGGGAAGGGTATGCCCAGACGTGGGTCCCATGCTCACTGCGCCACTGGAGTCAGGCTATCCTGGCTGATGAGGGATGAATGCCCGAAACCGGTCTTGGATGCTTGATTCCGGTCCAGGGAAGACATGGCTTGGCAGTTCGGTCTGGACTGTTCCCATGAGGCACAGGGTCAAGACTGATTTGCATATGGCTATGTCTGAACTGGGGTGGCGTGGTGAAGCAAAATAACGATTGATTAAACCCAGATCTGTGACTGGGGGTGAATGTTTGCCAATGTGCAACATTCCGTCCATCATCTTGTGTGTTTTGCAATTCGCCCCAAGTGGGAAGGGTATGCCCAGACGTGGGTCCCGTGCTCACTGCGCCACTGGAGTCAGGCTATCCTGGCTGATGAGGGCTGAATGCCCGAAACCGGTCCTAGGATGCTTGATTCCGGTCCAGGGAAGACATGGCTTGGCAGTTTGGTCTGGACTGTTCCCATGAGGCACAGGGTCAAGACTGATTTGCATATGGCTATGTCTGAACTGGGGTGGCGTGGTGAAGCAAAATAACGAAGGATTAAACCCAGATCTGTGACTGGGCGTGAATGTTTGCCAATGTGCAACATTCCGTCCATCATCTTGTGTGTTTTGCAATTCGCCCCAAGTGGGAAGCGTATGCCCAGACATAGGTCCCGTGCTCACTGCGCCACTGGAGTCAGGCTATCCTGGCTGATGAGGGCTGAATGCCCGAAACCGGTCCTAGGATGCTTGATTCCGGTCCAGGGAAGACATGGCTTGGCAGTTCGGTCTGGACTGTTTCCATGAGGCACAGGGTCAAGACTGATTTGCATATGGCTATGTCTGAACTGGGATGGCGTGGTGAAGCAAAATAACGATGGATTAAACCCAGATCTGTGACTGGGGGTGAATGTTCGCCAATGTGCAACATTCCGTCCATCATCTTGTGTGTTTTGCAATTTGCCCCAAGTGGGAAGGGTATGCCCAGACGTGGGTCCCGTGCTCACTGCGCCACTGGAGTCAGGCTATCCTGGCTGATGAGGGCTGAATGCCTGAAACCGGTCCTAGGATGCTTGATTCTGGTCCAGGGAAGACATGGCTTGGCAGTTCGGTCTGGACTGTTCCCATGAGGCACAGGGTCTAGACTGATTTGCATATGGCTATGTCTGAACTGGGGTGGCGTGGTGAAGCAAAATAACGATGGATTAAACCTAGATCTGTGACAGGGGGTGAATGTTTGCAAATGTGCAACATTCCGTCCATCATCTTGTGTGTTTTGCAATTCGCCCCAAGTGGGAAGGGTATGCCCAGACGTGGGTCCCGTGCTAACTGCGCCACTGGAGTCAGGCTATCCTGGCTGATGAGGGCTGAATGCCCAAAACCGTTCCTAGGATGCTTGATTCCGGTCCCGAGAAGACATGGCTTGGCAGTTCGGTCTGGACTGTTCCCATGAGGCACCGGGTCAAGACTGATTTGCATATGGCTATGTCTGAATTGGGGTGGCGTGGTGAAGCAAAATAACGATGGATTATACCCAGATCTGTGACTGGGGGTGAATGTTTGCCAATGTGCAACATTCCGTCCATCATCTTGTGTGTTTTGCAATTCGCCCCAAGTGGGAAGGGTAGGCCCAGACGTGGGTCCCGTGCTCACTGCGCCACTGGAGTCAGGCTATCCTGGCTGATGAGGGCTGAATGGCCGAAACCGGTCCTAGGATGCTTGATTCCGGTCCAGGGAAGACATGGCTTGGCAGTTCGGTCTGGACTGTTCCCATGAGGCACAGGGTCAAGACTGATTTGCATATGGCTATGTCTGAACTGGGAGTGGCGTGGTGAAGCAAAATAACGATGGATTAAACACAGATCTGTGACTGGGGGTGAATGTTTGCCAATGTGCAACATTCCGTCCATCATCTTGTGTGTTTTGCAATTCGCCCCAAGTGGGAAGGGTATGCCCAGACGTGGGTCCCGTGCTCACTGCGCCACTGGAGTCAGGCTATCCTGGCTGATGAGGGCTGAATGCCCGAAACCGGTCCTAGGATGCTTGATTCCGGTCCAGGGAAGACATGGCTTGGCAGTTCGGTCTGGACTGTTCCCATGAGGCACAGGGTCAAGGCTGATTTGCATATGGCTAAGGCTGAACTGGGGTGTCGTGGTGAAGCAAAATAACGATGGATTAAACCCAGATCTGTGACTGGGGGTGAATGTTTGCCAATGTGCAACATTCCGTCCATCATCTTGTGTGTTTTGCAATTCGCCCCAAGTGGGAAGGGTATGCCCAGACGTGGGTCCCGTGCTAACTGCGCCACTGGAGTCAGGCTTTCCTGGCTGATGAGGGCTGAATGCCCAAAACCGTTCCTAGGATGCTTGATTCCGGTCCAGGAAAGACATGGCTTGGCAGTTCGGTCTGGACTGTTCCCATGAGGCACAGGGTCAAGACTGATTTGCATATGGCTATGTCTGAATTGGGGTGGCGTGGTGAAGCAAAATAACGATGGATTAAACCCAGATCTGTGACTGGGGGTGAATGTTTGCCAATGTGCAACATTCCGTCCATCATCTTGTGTGTTTTGCAATTCGCCCCAAGTGGGAAGGGTATGCCCAGACGTGGGTCCCGTGCTCACTGCGCCACTGGAGTCAGGCTATCCTGGCTGATGAGGGCTGAATGCCCGAAACCGGTCCTAGGATGCTTGATTCCGGTCCAGGGAAGACATGGCTTGGCAGTTCGGTCTGGACTGTTCCCATGAGGCACAGGGTCAAGACTGATTTGCATATGGCTATGTCTGAACTGGGGTGGCGTGGTGAAGCAAAATAACGATGGATTAAACCCAGATCTGTGACTGGGGGTGAATGTTTGCCAATGTGCAACATTCCGTCCATCATCTTGTGTGTTTTGCAATTCGCCCCAAGTGGGAAGGGTAGGCCCAGACGTGGGTCCCGTGCTCACTGCGCCACTGGAGTCAGGCTATCCTGGCTGATGAGGTCTGAATGGCCGAAACCGGTCCTAGGATGCTTGATTCCGGTCCAGGGAAGACATGGCTTGGCAGTTCGGTCTGGACTGTTCCCATGAGGCACAGGGTCAAGACTGATTTGCATATGGCTATGTCTGAACTGGGGTGGCGTGGTGAAGCAAAATAACGATGGATTAAACCCAGATCTGTGACTGGGGGTGAATGTTTGCCAATGTGCAACATTCCGTCCATCATCTTGTGTGTTTTGCAATTCGCCCCAAGTGGGAAGGGTATGCCCAGACGTAGGTCCCGTGCTCACTGCGCCACTGGAGTCAGGCTATCCTGGCTGATGAGGGCTGAATGCCCGAAACCGGTCTTGGATGCTTGATTCCGGTCCAGGGAAGACATGGCTTGGCAGTTCGGTCTGGACTGTTCCCATGAGGCACAGGGTCAAGACTGATTTGCATATGGCTATGTCTGAACTGGGGTGGCGTGGTGAAGCAAAATAACGATTGATTAAACCCAGATCTGTGACTGGGGGTGAATGTTTGCCAATGTGCAACATTCCGTCCATCATCTTGTGTGTTTTGCAATTCGCCCCAAGTGGGAAGGGTATGCCCAGACGTGGGTCCCGTGCTCACTGCGCCACTGGAGTCAGGCTATCCTGGCTGATGAGGGCTGAATGCCCGAAACCGGTCCTAGGATGCTTGATTCTGGTCCAGGGAAGACATGGCTTGGCAGTTTGGTCTGGACTGTTCCCATGAGGCACAGGGTCAAGACTGATTTGCATATGGCTATGTCTGAACTGGGATGGCGTGGTGAAGCAAAATAACGATGGATTAAACCCAGATCTGTGACTGGGGGTGAATGTTTGCCAATGCGCAACATTCCGTCCATCATCTTGTGTGTTTTGCAATTTGCCCCAAGTGGGAAGGGTATGCCCAGACGTGGGTCCCGTGCTCACTGCGCCACTGGAGTCAGGCTATCCTGGCTGATGAGGGCTGAATGCCTGAAACCGGTCCTAGGATGCTTGATTCCGGTCCAGGGAAGACATGGCTTGGCAGTTCGGTCTGGACTGTTCCCATGAGGCACAGGGTCTAGACTGATTTGCATATGGCTATGTCTGAACTGGGGTGGCGTGGTGAAGCAAAATAACGATGGATTAAACCCAGATCTGTGACAGGGGGTGAATGTTTGCCAATGTGCAACATTCCGTCCATCATCTTGTGTGTTTTGCAATTCGCCCCAAGTGGGAAGGGTATGCCCAGACGTGGGTCCCGTGCTAACTGCGCCACTGGAGTCAGGCTATCCTGGCTGATGAGGGCTGAATGCCCAAAACCGTTCCTAGGATGCTTGATTCCGGTCCCGGGAAGACATGGCTTGGCAGTTCGGTCTGGACTGTTCCCATGAGGCACAGGGTCAAGACTGATTTGCATATGGCTATGTCTGAATTGGGGTGGCGTGGTGAAGCAAAATAACGATGGATTAAACCCAGATCTGTGACTGGGGGTGAATGTTTGCCAATGTGCAACATTCCGTCCATCATCTTGTGTGTTTTGCAATTCGCCCCAAGTGGGAAGGGTATGCCCAGACGTGGGTCCCGTGCTCACTGCGCCACTGGAGTCAGGCTATCCTGGCTGATGAGGGCTGAATGCCCGAAACCGGTCCTAGGATGCTTGATTCCAGTCCAGGGAAGACATGGCTTGGCAGTTCGGTCTGGACTGTTCCCATGAGGCATAGGGTCAAGGCTGATTTGCATATGGCTATGGCTGAACTGGGGTGGCGTGGTGAAGCAAAATAACGATGGATTAAACCCAGATCTGTGACTGGGGGTGAATGTTTGCCAATGTGCAACATTCCGTCCATCATCTTGTGTGTTTTGCAATTCGCCCCAAGTGGGAAGGGTATGCCCATGCGTGGGTCCCGTGCTAACTGCGCCACTGGAGTCAGGCTATTCTGGCTGATGAGGGCTGAATGCCCAAAACCGTTCCTAGGATGCTTGATTCTGGTCCAGGGAAGACATGGCTTGGCAGTTCGGTCTGGACTGTTCCCATGAGGCACAGGGTCAAGACTGATTTGCATATGGCTATGTCTGAATTGGGGTGGCGTGGTGAAGCAAAATAACGATGGATTAAACCCAGATCTGTGACTGGGGGTGAATGTTTGCCAATGTGCAACATTCCGTCCATCATCTTGTGTGTTTTGCAATTCGCCCCAAGTGGGAAGGGTATGCCCAGACGTGGGTCCCGTGCTCACTGCGCCACTGGAGTCAGGCTATCCTGGCTGATGAGGGCTGAATGCCCAAAACCGGTCCTAGGATGCTTGATTCCGGTCCAGGGAAGACATGGCTTGGCAGTTCGGTCTGGACTGTTCCCATGAGGCACAGGGTCAAGACTGATTTGCATATGGCTATGTCTGAACTGGGGTGGCGTGGTGAAGCAAAATAACGATGGATTAAACCCAGATCTGTGACTGGGGGTGAATGTTTGCCAATGTGCAACATTCCGTCCATCATCTTGTGTGTTTTGCAATTCGCCCCAAGTGGGAAGGGTATGCCCAGACGTGGGTCCCGTGCTAACTGCGCCACTGGAGTCAGGCTATCCTGGCTGATGAGGGCTGAATGCCCAAAACCGTTCCTAGGATGCTTGATTCCGGTCCAGGGAAGACATGGCTTGGCAGTTCGGTCTGGACTGTTCCCATGAGGCACAGGGTCAAGACTGATTTGCATATGGCTATGTCTGAATTGGGGTGGCGTGGTGAAGCAAAATAACGATGGATTAAACCCAGATCTGTGACTGGGGGTGAATGTTTGCCAATGTGCAACATTCCGTCCATCATCTTGTGTGTTTTGCAATTCGCCCCAAGTGGGAAGGGTAGGCCCAGACGTGGGTCCCGTGCTCACTGCGCCACTGGAGTCAGGCTATCCTGGCTGATGAGGTCTGAATGGCCTGAAACCGGTCCTAGGATGCTTGATTCCGGTCCAGGGAAGACATGGCTTGGCAGTTCGGTCTGGACTGTTCCCATGAGGCACAGGGTCAAGACTGATTTGCATATGGCTATGTCTGAACTGGGGTGGCGAGGTGAAGCAAAATAACGATTGATTAAACCCAGATCTGTGACTGGGGGTGAATGTTTGCCAATGTGCAACATTCCGTCCATCATCTTGTGTGTTTTGCAATTCGCCCCAAGTGGGAAGGGTATGCCCAGACGTGGGTCCCGTGCTCACTGCGCCACTGGAGTCAGGCTATCCTGGCTGATGAGGGCTGAATGCCCGAAACCGGTCCTAGGATGTTTGATTCCGGTCCAGAGAAGACATGGCTTGGCAGTTCGGTCTAGACTGTTCCCATGAGGCATAGGGTCAAGACTGATTTGCATATGGCTATGTCTGAACTGGGGTGGCGTGGTGAAGCAAAATAACGATGGATTAAACCCAGATCTGTGACTGGGGGTGAATGTTTGCCATTGTGCAACATTCCGTCCATCATTTTGTGTGTTTTGCAATTCGCCCCAAGTGGGAAGGGTATGCCCAGACGTGGGTCCCATGCTCACTGCGCCACTGGAGTCAGGCTATCCTGGCTGATGAGGGCTGAATGCCCGAAACCGGTCTTGGATGCTTGATTCCGGTCCAGTGAAGACATGGCTTGGCAGTTCGGTCTGGACTGTTCCCATGAGGCACAGGGTCAAGACTGATTTGCATATGGCTATGTCTGAACTGGGGTGGCGTGGTGAAGCAAAATAACGATGGATTAAACCCAGATCTGTGACTGGGGGTGAATGATTGCCAATGTGCAACATTCCGTCCATCATCATGTGTGTTTTGCAATTCGCCCCAAGTGGGAAGGGTATGCCCAGACGTGGGTCCCGTGCTCACTGCGCCACTGGAGTCAGGCTATCCTGGCTGATGAGGGCTGAATGCCTGAAACCGGTCCTAGGATGCTTGATTCCGGTCCAGGGAAGACATGGCTTGGCAGTTCGGTCTGGACTGTTCCCATGAGGCACAGGGTCAAGACTGATTTGCATATGGCTATGTCTGAACTGGGGTGGCGTGGTGAAGCAAAATAACGATGGATTAAACCCAGATCTGTGACTGGGGGTGAATGTTTGCCAATGTGCAACATTCCGTCCATCATCTTGTGTGTTTTGCAATTCGCCCCAAGTGGGAAGGGTAGGCCCAGACGTGGGTCCCGTGCTCACTGCGCCACTGGAGTCAGGCTATCCTGGCTGATGAGGGCTGAATGGCCGAAACCGGTCCTAGGATGCTTGATTCCGGTCCAGGGAAGACGTGGCTTGGCAGTTCGTTCTGGACTGTTCCCATGAGGCACAGGGTCAAGACTGATTTGCATAAGGCTATGTCTGAACTGGGGTGGCGTGGTGAAGCAAAATAACGATGGATTAAACCCAGATCTGTGACTGGGGGTGAATGTTTGCCAATGTGCAACATTCCGTCCATCAGCTTGTGTGTTTTGCAATTCGCCCCAAGTGGGAAGGGTATGCCCAGACGTGGGTCCCGTGCTCACTGCGCCACTGGAGTCAGGCTATCCTGGCTGATGAGGGCTGAATGCCCGAAACCGGTCCTAGGATGCTTGATTCCGGTCCAGGGAAGACATGGCTTGGCAGTTCGGTCTGGACTGTTCCCATGAGGCACAGGGTCAAGACTGATTTGCATATGGCTATGTCTGAACTGAGGTGGCGTGGTGAAGCAAAATAACGATGGATTAAACCCAGATCTGTGACTGGGAGTGAATGTTTGCCAATGTGCAACATTCCGTCCATCATCTTGTGTGTTTTGCAATTCGCCCCAAGTGGGAAGGGTATGCCCAGACGTGGGTCCCGTGCTCACTGCGCCACTGGAGTCAGGCTATCCTGGCTGATGAGGGCTGAATGCCCGAAACCGGTCCTAGGATGTTTGATTCCGGTCCAGAGAAGACATGGCTTGGCAGTTCGGTCTGGACTGTTCCCATGAGGCACAGGGTCAAGACTGATTTGCATATGGCTATGTCTGAACTGGGGTGGCGTGGTGAAGCAAAATAACGATGGAATAAACCCAGATCTGTGACTGGGGGTGAATGTTTGCCAATGTGCAACATTCCGTCCATCATCTTGCGTGTTTTGCAATTCGCCCCAATTGGGAAGGGTATGCCCAGACGTGGGTCCCATGCTCACTGCGCCACTGGAGTCAGGCTATCCTGGCTGATGAGGGCTGAATGCCCGAAACCGGTCTTGGATGCTTGATTCCGGTCCAGGGAAGACATGGCTTGGCAGTTCGGTCTGGACTGTTCCCATGAGGCACAGGGTCAAGACTGATTTGCATATGGCTATGTCTGAACTGGGGTGGCGTGGTGAAGCAAAATAACGATGGATTAAACCCAGATCTGTGACTGGGGGTGAATGTTTGCCAATGTGCAACATTCCGTCCATCATCTTGTGTGTTTTGCAATTCGCCCCAAGTGGGAAGGGTATGCCCAGACGTGGGTCCCGTGCTCACTGCGCCACTGGAGTCAGGCTATCCTGGCTGATGAGGGCTGAATGCCCGAAACCGGTCCTAGGATGCTTGATTCCGGTCCAGGGAAGAAATGGCTTGGCAGTTCGGTCTGGACTGTTCCCATGAGGCACAGGGTCAAGACTGATTTGCATATGGCTATGTCTGAACTGGGGTGGCGTGGTGAAGCAAAATAACGATGGATTAAACCCAGATCTGTGACTGGGGGTGAATGTTTGCCAATGTGCAACATTCCGTCCATCATCTTGTGTGTTTTGCAAATCGCTCCAGAACACGGCACACCATCAACACGACCTTCATGACCGGCACGTTCCCCGATGGCTGGAATATCTATCAAAGACTCCAAACCTTGGTTTAATGGCAGTCTGAATACAGAAAGACATAAGCTCAGACTAGCTGATCAAGCATGGAGAACCGCACCATTCCTCGAAAACCTCGGAATCGTGAGAGCACAGAGGAGCTTTTACAACAAACAAATTAAAATCTCATCAGCAAACGTCTTTAGAAACCAATTAGACAATGCTAGAAATTGTCCCAAAAAACTATTCTAACTGTTTAAGCTACAATCAAATAACCAACCCAATGCTTCCCCCACAAGTTCCAAACCACAGCCAAACTGTGAGGATCTTACCTCTTTCTTCCTGCAAAAGACAAGAAAGATCGAAAAAGACCTGCAGTCTGCTATAGATCACATTTGTCACTCTCCTACATGTAGCTCCCCCATACCCCTGATTGCGGAGACACTAGTTCTCCCAGCACACACCACCAAAAACAATGCTATTTGGAGCATATTCAAAACATTGGATGAGAAGGCCATCCTCAAAATTCTTACAACACTGAAACCCTCAAACCACGACAGCGAACCTCTTCCAACGAACATCTTTAAGGAGATCAAAAGGTCCCTACTTCCACTCTGGACTAAAATAGTCAATGCCTCACTACTTCAAGGATCAATACCGGACTGCCTTAAAGCTGGACAGGTTACCCCATCTTAAAAAAAACAACAGCGGGCCTATTAGACCTTCACAAATTCCGCCCAATTTCTACGATTCCGACATTAGCAAGACTCCTCGAGAAATGTGTACAAGTGCAACTGTACAACCACATTGAACAATTCAGTCTCTTAGACCAGTTCCAATCAGGCTTCTGCCATGGCCACAGCACAGAATCGACACTCGCACACATTGTTGATGATGCACTAAAAATTCTGGATCATAATGAATCCTGCCTTTTCATCCTCCTTGACCTATCGTCTGCCTTCAATACCGGCAAGCATGACAACCTCCTAGACCTACTTAAATGTTGGATGGTAATATCAGGAATGGTTCTCAGCTGGTTTGCCACTTTTCTTCAGAACAGAACTCAAAGAATCAAGGCCAATATGTCCCTATCCAACGCTTCACTGGTCACTCTAGAAGTCCCTTAAGGATTTGCACTCTCACCCACTCTCTTCAATTTATTCATGGAACCTCTAACAAAAAACACAAATCTGGCTTACGGGTAACCACCTCAAACTAAATGCTCTCAATACAGAATTCCTTCTAAAAGCCCCACCCAAACACTCTCTGGACAATGCAGAATGGATGAAACAACTAACAGCACTGAATTGTGTCCCACACATCATAGAGTCAACTAGATCTCTGGGAGTAACACTGGACAAGAATCTGAACATGCAGGAACATATCAGCTCTTCCACCAAAGGAGCAAATGAGCATCTTAGGAAAAATAAAACCCTTCCTTCCACAGGGCGACCTCAAGTCTGTGGTTCAAGCTCGAGTGATTTCCAGGTTGGACTATAGGAGTGCAATCCTTTGCACCCTACCCAGAGCTAAGTTGGCGCCACTAAGGGCCTCTCTTAACTCTGCTGCTAGACTCATTACAGGATCAAAAAGGAACTATCACATCACTCCGGACATCACTCCAGACCTGAAATCCCTTAACTGACTTCCATATAATTCATTAGAAAATTGCCTGCATGACACATAAAGCCCTTCATTTAAACACTCCGAGGTACCTTGCACAAAAACTAGAGCTGTCTGGTGGCTTCAGAGCATCTAGAAGCACTGGTTCCCTACTGCTGAAACCACCAAAATTCCACAAAAAGAAATCATATAGCCGAACCTTTTCAGGCATGGCCCCGAGAATCTGGAATGCCCATCCCCCTGCAATCAGAATTAATCCCTCAATTGCCTCATTAAAGAAAGAAGTCAAAAGGATACGGATGAACAAATCCATGCTGTTGATCACATGTTCTATACTCCAGAACTTTATCTATCCCTTGCATGCACGCATGCATACTCCTTGAAAACTATAATCTTATTCTGTTCTACAGGTTGCAGTCCACCTGGACCACGTTGTTTGCTCTCTAGGAGAGATGCCCACACCTTGTCCATGCTTGATGATATTTTTGTTACTTGTATACATGTCGCCTTGATCATTGTAAAGCGGTCTGATACCCTGCAAGGGTCATGCTCGCACTATATAAAACTTTATAAATAAATAAAATAAATTAATGCGTGCTAGACTACAGGAATTATTGCTTACATGAGTAAGTAAGTATGAGATTAACTATATAAAAGATTGACAGAGTATATGAGTAGGTGTGTAGGAGTTAAATGGATGTTGAATGCTTGTATGAAAAGAAAAGTGGGTATTTTAGTGGTTGTGTTTTTGGGTAAGAAGTGTCTACGTCAGAATATGGATGACTGACTAGTGTATGAGTGCTTCTATTTGGCAGTACCAGAGTATGTGAATACATGATTTAGTGAGTGATTCAGTATGAGACAAATTAAATGAATATATACCATAACATCGCATGCGTTGTAAACGCATGCGATTACAACGCAGTCGTTACAACGAACCCGTTGTTACATCGCAGTACATTACAACGCAAGTAGTTACAACGACTTGCTCTAGATGGCGCGCTGGACTTAGGAATAGTATAATTTACTATTCCAACTCCAGTGTGTGCAACAGTAGGGAAGGTGTTGGAATAGTAAATTACACTATTCCTTAGTTTAGAGCGCCATCTAGAGCAAGTCGTTGTAACGTCTTGTGTTGTAATGTACTGCGATGTAACAACACGGTCGTTGTAACGACCGCGTTGTAAAGGTAACGCGATGTAATGACTGCGTCGTTAAGGTTGTTTCCCATATGAAATGGGTGTGTGACTGTCTGTGCATGTGACTGTCTGCATCACTGAGTAGCTGCATGTGTTCCAATTTTAATGAGTGAGAAATTGTACAAGTGCTGCATGGAAAAATAAGTGATTGACAGAGTAAATCAATAATTGAAAGAAAGGGTGTTTGATTTAGTATGTAGATGAGTGAAAATGTATATTAATGATTATATGTAAAAATGAATTAGAAGTATAAGTATATGAGAAAGAGGGTGCATAAGTGTTTTCATAGATAAGTGAGTATGTAAGTAAGTGAAAACATGTGTGAAAGAGTAGTTACATTTTTTTTTATACCTAAGTAAAAGAATGAATCACTTATTATATGTGTCAGGAAGCAGGTGTAGCAGTAACTAAATGCATGAGTGAGTGTATGATTAGGTATATAAGTCAATGGATGAGTTAGTGGTAGCAAGTGTGTGAGAGATGTTAGATTAACTGAATGTTTGAGTGACTAGCTGTGCCACTTTTGCTATGAATAATGGAGTGATTGTATAAGTAGGTATATAGATGAGTGCCTGAGTTTATAAGTGGGTGTATGGATAGCTCAGTGGGAGTAATACTGTTTGTGTAGTTGGTTGGCTGTGTATATGAGTATTTGCATGTGTTGCATGTTTCCACTTGTGTAGATGGTTCACTTGCTTGTGTACAGTTTTTCTACATAATGGGATAAGTGTCTCAGTTCCTATAAATACTTTTTATTCAATATGTAGTAATGTCTTTTAGTATATTGCTGGGTCTCTTTCTGGTTGACTGATTCTGTGAATCTTTATGTAAGGGGTGGCATACTTTGTCTATTGGGTGTGTCAGACACCAAGGAGTGCTTAAGTGAGAATGTAACTGCCTCCTTTAGTGCTAGATACATTAGAGTTGTGTGTGTGCATCTGAGTGAAGGTGTACATGCTTGAAACACTGTTTGAGTGAATATATTAGCAGTTGCACTTTTCATAACTACTTACATGATACTCAACTGAATGTAGAATACAGGATGTATAAGTTAGCAATTGTGGTTAAAGCTGTGCGTGTACCTCTGAAAAACTTCAAAAGACATGTCTTTGCTTGTACACATATACCAGTTTATCCTATGGCCTAGCTACACTTATAAGTACTAGAACAGCAGGTTGAGGCTTGTTAAGGGGTTTCAAATAGCAAGTCAGTATAGCAGTAGAACTGGATTTCCAGGCTCCAGTGTACTAGGCCTGAGACATGTTGCAAGGGCTATTTGTGTGGATGATTCATTAGGTACTGTGAGAGCTTTACTACATATCGGGATAAGTGTATTCATTGTTCCTATCTGTGTTTATTTCTATATGTAGTACAGTTTTTTAGCTCATTACTGGGTCTGTTTCTGGGTGTCTGGTTCTGTGAATCTATATGTAAAGAATGGCATGGATTGTTTGCTGGGTGTGTGAGTAACTAATACGTTCTTTAAATGAGAGTGTCACTACCTCCAATAGCACTAGATACATAACAGTTGTGTCTCTCTATGTGAGTTAAGGTGTAGGTGCTTGAAACTCTGTCTGAGAGGATGTATTAGTAGGTCTGCCCTTTCATAACTTCTCACATAACATTAAACTCAATGTAGAAAACTAGATGTATAAGCTAACATATGCACCCAAAAGTGTGTGTATATCAGTTAAAAACTTGTAACTTCATGTGTGTGCTTTTATGCACATACAGTTTACCCTGTGGACTAGCTATGACCTACTTTAGGGGTAAGTTTTAGGTAGTACTACAGCAGTTTAACCCTTGTCATGCCGTTTGAAATACCAAGTCGGTCTAGCAGTAGAACTGCATGCCCAGGCTCAAGTGCACTAGGCCTGCAACATTTTCAAAGGGCTTCTTGTGTGGATGGTTCACTTGCTAATATCAGAGTTTTACAACATATTTGGATAAGTGTCTTTCAGGCACATGCATCAAGCTAGGCTTTTGCGAGTCCTTAATAGTCAATATTAAGGATTCGCAATTAAGGACTCGCAAAATCCTACGCATGTAGGAATCGCTATAATAATAGCGATTCCTTCACATTCCTTATTTGCGAGTCACAAATTGATGAGTCGCAAATAAGAAATGGCTTCCCATTCATTCCTATGGGCCTACAGGCCCATAGGAATGAATGGGAAATTATGACGCTATTTGCGAGTACCAATAGGTACTCACAAATTGCGCATGCAATTTCAAGGGTGCAGGGGTGTCAAAAGGACACCCTGTTGCACCCCTGAAATTGTTCCGTGCACATATGTTGCGCACACACATGTCCCAAGGACATGTGTGTGTGCAATCTACAACTTTGAAAAATGCACTTTAGTGCATTTCTCAAAGTTTTTGAACTTACCATGAAGTTCAACTTCATGGTAAATTGCGCCCCTAGTAAGCGAAATCGCTAATTTTTTTACTTTGTTGCATTGCATTTAAGGAATCTCAATTGGCGATTCCTTAAATGCAATCGCAATTTAAGTAATCGCAATTTAGAGATTACTTAAATTGCGATTTTTGCATTTGGGATGATGCATCCCAAATGCAAAAATACCGGTCGCAAAGGGGCAGAATCTGAGAATCTGCCCGTTTGCGACCGGTTTTTCTTTTGATGCATGTGGCAGTTAGTCTGGTGATCTGTGAATAAGTCTTAGCATTTATGCACACACAGTTTGCTCTACAATGTAGCTATGGACTATCTTTGGGGTGACTTTTAAGTAGTACGACAGCATACCAACACTTGAAATACCAAGTAGGCCTAGCAGTAGAGCTGCATGCCCAGGATAAACAGACTAGGCCTGCAACATTTTCAAAGGGCTACTTGTCTGGATGGTTCACTTACTAGTGTCAGAGCTTTATTACATATCTGGATAAGTATCTCAATCTGGTGGTCTGTAAGGAAGTCTTTGCTTTTATGCAAATAAAGTTTACCCTATGGTCTTTCTACAGGTTACCTTAGGGATGACTTTTCAGTAGTACTACAGCAGATTAAGACTTGTCAAGGGGTTTGAGCTATCAAGTCGGCCTACCAGTAGAACAGGATGCACGGGCTCAAGTGCACTATGCCTGCAACATTTTCAAAAGATTACTTGTCTGGATGGTTCACTTTCTGGTGTCAGAGGTTTACTACATATCCGGATAAGTTTCTATCTCTTTTTTTGCTATATGTAGTAAAATATCTTAGTACACTGCTGGCTCTCTTTCCGGCTCTTAGATTCTGTAAATGTATATGTAAGGAGAGGTACGGATTGTCTTCTGGGTGTGTCAGTTAATAATCAGTTGTTTAATTGAGATTGTCACTCCCTGTATTAGCACTAGATGCATAAGAGTTGTATCTGTGCATGTGAGTGAAGGTGTAGATGCTTGAAACGCTGTCTGATATGATGTATTAGTAGCTGTACCCTTTCTTATAAGGAGTTTCATATACCAATTCGGCCTATTAGTAGAACTGGATGCACAAGCTTAAGTGTACCAGGCCTGATATATGTTTAAAGGTCTACTTCTCTGCATGGTTCAGTTGGTAGTGTCTTATCTTTACAACATAACCATGTAAGTGTCTACAATCGTACCTGGGGTTATTTTTCTATATGTAGTAAACAGTCTTAGTGGATTGCTGGGTCTGTCTGTGACTGTTTAGCTCTGTAAATCTATATCAAGAAGTGGCATAGATTGTCTCTTAGGTGTGACAGTCACTAATAAGTTATTTAACTGAGAGTGTCTCTGCCTTCATTAGCACTAGATACATCACAGATGTGTGTGTGCATGTGAGTAAAGGTGTAGATGCTTGAAACACTGTCTGGCAGGATGTATTAGTAGCTCTGCCTTTTCATAACTATTTACATGACATTCAAGTGAATGTACAACACTGTATGTATAAGTCGCATATGCGCCTAAAAGTGTGCATATACCTGTGAAAAACATTTAACTACATGTCTTTTCTTTTATGCACATACAGTTTACCCTATGGCCTACCTAAAGGCTACATTAGGGGTGACTTTTGACTAGTACTACAGCAGGTTAAGAATTGTCAAGAAGTTTGAACTAGCTAATCAGCCTAGCTGTAGATATGCATGGACAGGCTCAAGTGTACTAGGCCTGAAAGATGTTGAAAGGGCTCCTTGTCTGGATGGTTCACTTGGTAGTGTCTGAGCTTTACTAGATATCTAGATGAGTGTGTCAGTTCCTTTCTGGGTGTTTTGTTATGTATATATAGTAAAGTTTATTAGTACATTGATGCCTCTGTTTCTGCCTGTTTTACTCTGTATGTATGGGGTAGCATGTATTGTCTCTTGGGTGTGTCAGTTACTAATGTGCTGTATAAATAAGAGTGTCACTGCCTCTATTAGTGCTAGATACATATGAGTTGTGGGTGTGTCTGTGAGTTAAGGTATAGATGCTTGAAAGATTGTCTGACAGGATGTATTAGTAGCTCTGCCATGTCACAAGCACTTACATGACATTCAAGTGAATGTACAACACTGTATGTATAAATCAGCATATGCATCTAAAAGTGTGCATGTACCTGTCAAAAACGTCTAACTACATGTCTTTGCTTTTATGCACATACAGTTTATCCTATGGACTAGCTACAGGCTACCTTAGGAATTACTTTTAAGTAGTGCTACAGCAGGTTAAGGCTGGTCAAGGAGTTTGCAATACCAAGTCGGCCTAGCTCTAGAACTGCATCTACAGGTTCAAATGTACTAGGCCTGAGACATGCTAGGAGGGCTACTTGTCTGAATGAATCACTTGGTAGTGCCACATCTTCATTACATATCTGAATAACTGTCTTAGTTCCTATCTGTGGGTTTTTTCAATATGTAGTAAAGTCTCTTACTATATTGCTGGCTCTGTTTGTCACTCTTTGACTTTGTAAATATATATGTAAAGGTTGGCATGGATTGTCTCTTCTGTGTGTCAGTCACTGATGAGTTGTTTAAGTGAGACTGTCACTGCCTCCATTAGCGCTATATACATAAGAGTTGTGTCTATGCATGGGAGTGAAGGTTCAGATGCTTGAAACACTGTCTGCGAGGATGTATTAGTAGCTCTACACTTTCATATGTTCTTACATTCTATTCAACTCAATGTAGAATACTAGATGTATAACTCAACATCTGTCCTTAAAGGTGTCCATATACTTCTCAAAAACTTCTAAAATACATGTCTTTGCTTTATTGCAGATAGAGTTTACCCATGTTCTAGCTACAGGCTACCTTAGGGGTTACATTTAAGTAGTGCTAAACAAGAGTAAGGCCTGTCAAGGGCATTTAAAAACCAAGTCGGCCTAGCTCTACAACTGCATGCACAGGTTGAAGTGTACTAGTCCTCTGACATATTGAAGGTTGTACTTGTGTGGATGGTTAATTTGATACTGTGAGAGCTTTAATACATATCTAGATAAATGTCTTAGTTTGTATCTAGATGCTTTTTCTTTATGTAGTAACGTCTCTTAGTGCATTGCTGGCTCTGTTTCTGGATGTTTGGTTTTGTAAATCTATATGTAATGGATAGCATAGATTGTCTCTTGGTCATTGGTCATGGTATTTAATAAAGAGTTCTTTCAGTGAAAGTGTCACCGCTTCCATAAGTGCTAGATACATAAAACTTCTATGTCTACATGTGAGTGAAGATATAGACATTTGAAAGACTGTCTCGGAGAATGCATTAGTAGTTTTGCCCTCTTGTATGTGGTTACATGACATTCAACTCAATGTGCAATACTGGATATATAAGTCAGCAAATGAACCTGAAAATGTGCATATAACTCCTTTGGAATAACTGATAATAACGTACTGTATAGTTCACCTACAGCCTACATTAGAGGTGAATCTTTAGATGCTTGTGAAACTGTGGGTCAGGATGTATTAGTGGCTCTCTCTCCTTTTGTAAGTGTTTACTTACAATTCAAATCACAGAGAAATACTCAATGTATAACTGATTATATAGGTGTGAACGTATGCATAAAGCTCACTGAATTTACTAAGTACATCTATTGTGTTTCTACACATGCGAGTGTACTGTAAGACCTAGCTTCAGGCTACCTTCGCGATACGGTATATCTTTAAAGACAACATGTTTACACTTTTCAAGGGGTTTTAAATGTCAAGTCAACCTAGCAGTAGAACTGAATGCACAGCTTAAAGTGCATTTTCTGTGACGCAAGTTTAAACACCTACTTACCTTGTGATGTATTTATAACATATCAGATTGAGTGTTTACTTAGTATAATGAATGTGTTTCCATATTTAAGAAAGAAAAAAAATATATACTTTTTAACATCTTCGAATGCTCAGAGGATCTCCTGCAGGGCCATCTGAGGTCCGTTTGAACTTGCCGCTTCCTTGTTGGTTGCCTGCTGGGGTGAGACTCAGTCCCCCAGCATCCATCCACAGGGGGCGGAGCCAGCCCTCCCAGCACCGTAAAGGTGTGCCAGCACTCCTGCAGTGCCGTCTGAGGCCCGTTTGAACTTACAGCTTCCTTGTTGGTTGCCGGCTGGAGTGGAACTTAGTGCCCCAGCATCCATCCACAGGCACAGGAGGCAGAGCCAGCCCTCCCGGTGCAGTAAAGGCGTGCCAGCACTCCCGCAGCGCGGGGTCTCCTGCAGGGCCGTCTGAGGCCTGTTTGAACTTACCGCTTCCTTGTTGGTTGCCGTTTGGGGTGGAACTCGGTACGCCAGCATCCATCCACAGGCACAGGAGGAGCAGCCAGCCCTCCCAGCCCAGTAAAGGTGTGCCAGCACTCCCGCAGTGTGAGACGTGTGTGGGCCACGCCCGGGCCAAGGGCGGGCCCGTCCTGCGCCCATCAGTACCATGAAGAGGCAGGGCAGGGCCACCGCCCTTAGTCCTATTTGGTATGGAGCCTTTGCTGTTTTTGCCTTGAGGGGGCGGTTCACAAGCCCCAGCCATCTCCATGGCAGAGAAGGAAGCCGTCGAGTCCTTTCGGCACCAGGAGGCACTTGTTAAAAGTCCACCGGGCTCCCCTAGTGGCCGTCCGCGGCCATTCGAGGCAGTTCGAGGCTGGGCCCACTTTTTTTAACCGTCGTGTTTAGATCCTGTTTTAAATTTCTTAAGTTTTGTCACAGAATCTTTGGAATCTTTGGAGACTTAAGCAGATGCGAAGCCTTGTTCAGCTGTTGACAACGAGCCAAGATCAATATCAATGGAGATGACAATTTTGATTTCTTCACGTATTTGTTTGTATGTGTGTTACTAATCATGGGAAGACCGAAAGTTGCAGCAGTTGCAACCCCTGCTAGTGCCACACTAGATGGTTTTCTTCAGAAGGCTGTGGGGGTAATTAATAAAGAAATTGAAATGACAGAGCGAAGACTTTCACTTGTCCCTATCCCATCAGTTTCACCCCTGGCCTCGCCGGACATTTTCATCAGTGACACTGAGACCAGGCCCCTACTACCACTTTCGACAGAGGTGAACATTATCATCAAAGATAATGGTTGCAAAAATGTTGATGTAAACTCACCGACACCTAACCTGTCTATAGGGGAGCCCAGACGCCGACAGGTGACAGGAGGGAAAAGGAAAAGTGTAGAGGGGGTGGAGATGCACCCCAAGTCAAAGGGACAGTGTCCTTTGCTTAAAAAAACTGGGAAGGAGCCTTTAAAGGGGAGTGCCAATAGGGCAAGAGGAGGTTTGGGGAGAGGGGCCTCACTAGAGACACTGGATATTTCTTTCCTTCCTCAACAAAATAAATCAAATGATAGCAGAAGCATTGAGCCCTACTTTCGAACGTCTGGGTCATATCGAAGACCAGCTATGTCTAGTGGTGAGGAACTTTAGAAATAAAACATCACACATCCAGGTTAGGGATGCGGCTACCCACATTGATAACCATGATGCTGCCTCAGATGAGAGAAGTGCCATTTTAACCATCACATACTCCCCCACTTCGATTGTAGCTGGCCCCAAAAAGTCTATTGTTCTGACTCCTCAGGATCCCTGTATGACAGTCTCATCCAGGAGAACATGGGAGGTGCCCCAAGGGGGTAGCACTTCTGGTCAGACCGGGCGGCCTAATGGGAGCTTGCATCATGCATACACCAGTTGCCCACCACTCTCATCTTTTGACAGGGGCGGGAAAGGTTTGTAAGATTTATTAAACCTACCGCCTGACTGTACCCCCTATACCCTGGTATTATCTGGAGTCCCACCACTGCCATCAGGGTCACATGAAGACTGCCAAATCTGCAAATTGGTGCCCTAGCAAAATAAACTGCCAGACCAGGCTGCTTGATAACATCATTATGGCAAGGCGGGTGGGCTGGCTAGGCCACACACCGAAATCCGTGGGGGGTGATTGTGTGGTCCTCACCTTCCAAGACCCTAGATATACATTCTTTGTGTTGCAGCTCATTAAGGATGCGCTGGGGGAGAACGGTCCCATGAGGGCATATCCACTAGGGTTCTTTTATCCTCCCCAAGTGGGCTTATACCCTCGAGAAAGGCAAAATCAATCCAGACCCAAACAAGGCAATTTTTTAATTCTCAGCCTATCACCCTGTGAAATCGCTTTGAAGTGTTTTCTGGTTCAACGGATATTGATTGACTGCAGGATTCACCCTGTCAACTAGACGATGAGGGAAGCCTGGCCAACCTAGGTAAAAATCTACGGGTATGACACGTGAGGAAGTAAATGTATCTGTAGAAGAGGTTACTCCAGTTACTCTAGTTGAGGGCATACCTGAGGTTCCTGCCAGGTTAAACGAGGGCCCTGCTCAACAGGCAGTTGTTGCAATGGAAAACTTCATAATACTATTGTGGAATATAGCAGGCATTTACTCTAAATTGGGGAATGAAGATTGGATGGGTTTCATTAAAGGCTTTGACCTTTTATGTTTACAAGAAACCTGGTCTTTAGATTATATTTGTATTGATGGTTACAGCTCCTTTTGTGTCCCCGCAACTCAATCTTCATCAGGTAGAGCTAAGGGTGGTATCATCGTGCTTATTGCGGTTAAACATGGACCTATAGTATTTAAATGTATAAGTGTATCTCCTTGGTTCCAACTAATAATCATTTCGGGTTTGGCCAAGGTTAAAATAGTATTGGTAAATTGGGTATCATAATATTTTTGACAAAGGGAATTGCCAATTAAAAGAGTCCCTGCATGTGGAAATTACTAAAGCCACCATGAAACGGCAGCCATTATGTCTGTTATGGGTTGGAGATTTTAATTGCATAATTTGTACGTTTAGTTTTCAGCGTGTGTGTGGGTTGGAAGATATCGAGGGGCAACCCCTGACTCACTTCACTCACTCTCCCCAGGGCGATGCACTAAATTCTATTCTTATGGCCAATAATTTAAGCTTTTTAAATAATTATGGTTGCAAGATTTTTGCTGATGACCCAACATTCACTGGTGGGGGTACGGCCAGCTAGATCGACTTTATGCTAATGTCAAAGCACTTCACTTCCTTGATCCAGGATTTTAAGGTCAAGCCAAATTGTGTGAGTGACCACTACCCTCTCATCGCTTCGTTTGACCTGCAACCAAATAGACGGTGTGGCAACAATCCCCAATCACCCAAAAGCAACCGCTCGAGGCGCGATGGTTTAATACAAAATGCTCCAAAGCCCATAAGGAATTAAAAAGTGCACTACGTAATACAGTGACAGGGATTTAATCAAAGCTACAATGAACAAATACAAAAAGGTGATTGAAGATAGGAAAAAGGAATTAAGGAAGACAGCGTGGGAGGACCTGGAACAAGCTGGCTCACTCAAAGTTACCCAAAAATTCTGGGAAATCATCAATCGACCATTGTTTACCAAAGAGGTGAGGCAGATGGACTCACTGATCCTAGGTGAAACATGGGAAGCCCATTTCTCAGGTATTTTTAATCTCTTACATAAGGGGCCAGAGGACAAAATAGGAGAAATATCCATTGACCTAACTTTAGCCTCCGAATTAAGTCTATCCATGACAGTGGACGAGGTGGAGGTTGCTCTATCACAAGGCATTTGCTTGGGGGGCGTGGTCGAGCCTGTGACCAAGATGGCCACCTGACTCTGAAGCTCTGGAGTCGTCACCAGTACGAATCCACCCGCCTCACTTCTAGCGGTGACTGAGGAGCTCGAAAACGCAGGAGGTGACGACGTGAGCGAGTGGCGACGAAATGGGCTTCCGCAGTGACGAGATACGGCTGGTGCGCTCTCGGGCCTGGTGCGGCCCTCGGGGGCCCCAAGACGACAGGGGTCTCAGGTGAGCCTGAGGGCGGGGCCTGGAGAGTGCTGAGCAGGCCGATGAGCGGATCCTGAGGCGCGATTAAATAACGGAGCACAAAGGCGCCCAACTGGAGGAGTGTGCATGCTGGGGCCTGCTCCTGAAGTCGCTAATACCCACGAGTGAGTGCGCATGTTAAAGAGGGCACATATGGCGGTGGGCGCCTGGAGACTCAAATAGATTGGAACTTGACTGCAACACACCCTCTGTAGGAAGAGGCCATGTCGGGCCCTCAGCAGTGTCTGCTTGTTCCGATGCGGGAGGAAGGGCACCACAGATGACTGCAACAATCAGTACATATATCACGCACACTGAGAGCCCCCAGTGCATTCCCCCCTTTTAAAAACCCGGCAATATTAATGGGCCCCTCTTCACTGAGCAACTAAGCGACATATCTATGACGTGTGCTCCTTCCTGGGCGAGTAGACGGCAGTGCGCGCCCTGCGAGAGGCTGATCTGTTTGTTACGCACAGGGATCGCAGCAACAAAATACACAAAAACACTTTACTATCAAGAACTCTCGGCTCTCTAGTTAACATGCCTGGCTACGTGTGGCCAGACACGATGGGGTGAACGGACCCCGAGCAGCGCCCGCTGAATTTTGATGCTGGGAAGACTCCCAGACGAGAGGAGACCGAGGGCACCTCTGAGACTGAAACACAGCAACTGGAAGGCACTGCCGCAATTATGGCCAAAGTGAGGGCTGGCTTCCAGGCTATCGACGCTCGCTTGGATACCCTCACCACCCGATTGGATGACATCCACGGGCACCTAGAGACCCAGGACACCCGCATTAGGGAGGCTGAGCAAAGAATTTCTGCCTTGGAAAACTCACAACCTAATGTTCATAAGCGACTAGAGAGAACCGAGAACCTGCTTAAGACTCTGGCTGCCAACTCAGAGGATTTAGAGGCGCACTCGCATCGCTACAATACCAGCATCGCGGGTGTGGCCGAATTCACGAATACTGGCCCCATGGCTAAATTTGTAGAGACCATCCTGATGGAAATCTTTGGAAGGGAGGCCTTTTTCAATACATTTGCAGTGGAGAGGGCGCATCGAACTTTGGGGCCACGCCCGGTACCAGGAGTACCTCTGAGACTGTTAATAGCCAGAATCCTCAATTATCAAGACCGTGATGCGATGCTGTGACTGGCCCGCGAGCGAGGCTCGCTAACTCATCAGGGGTCAGACATAGCAATCTACCCAGACTTTACACCAATGGTGCAAGAAGCACGACGCAAGTATGCAGACATCAAGCGCACCTTGCAAAAGGCGAATATCAAATATACAATGCTGTATCCGGCTTGCCTTCGTATCCAAATAGGCAGCAAAGCTCACATCTTGGAAACCCCTGACGACGCTGCGAAATTCTGGAGACAGCATCAAAGCGTGAACAAGCTTCAGAAGCATGGAGAGAGCAAGGAATCCGGCTCCTAACAAATAGTCACTGGCCCTTAGTTTCTGTGTTGCTGCAGTTGTCTTCGCACCCAGTGGGGCGCAAATGTGAACTATGTGCCGTAGCCGCAACTGAAATAATGGAACAATGTGAACAATCTGTGAGTTATGAACACATTATGATTGCTTATACAAAAACGAACTTTATCAGTCACACAACTGTTTTACAAGAGACGGAACTGAACTTACTTATCTTGCTTGCCTTTCATAGACGGCTCCTTAAGAGTGTTGCCTAACCCCCTTAGGAAGTTTTCCTACTGTTTCCTTTTCCCTCCCTTCCCCTTTTTTTCTTTCTGCAAGGTTTCCAATGGGATTCACTGGGTTCTTTTTTGTGTGTATCCGGGGGGTGATGGGAGAACTGTTCTTGGGAATTAGTAGTTCTGTTCATCTTTGGTACAGAGTGATGTTTTCTTGCTTCGATGATTGTATAGATGTCACATATTTGCAATATGCTATGAGTATAAACACCTCAGTTACATGACCTCTCAAAATACGCACAACGCTTGTTTGTGCTTCAAATGCCAATCTTGGAATGTTAGAGGACTTTCAACACCCAGAAAAGGGTGTCAAGTCTTAGCTTATATGTCCAGGCATGCTATCCAACTAGCTTTCCGACAAGAGACACAATACGCACCACTCCCAGTGCACAGATTTGCACAGATTTGCATCGACATGGGGCAATAACCGCTTCTTTGCCAGTTATAGTACACACTCCCGTCGAGTGTGCATTCTATTCCATCACTCGCTCCCTTTTCTGGCCAAGGAGGTGGTGACAGATGAAGAGGCAGGTATGTTTTAGTGTCGGGCACGCTGGTTGGAGAACCACTCCTATTACTAAATATATATGCACCAAATGTAGATACGGCAGACTTCTTCCCTAAGATTGGGGGGAACTTTAATCTTACTCTAGATCCCACGACAGGTACAACAGGACCGTGACATATCATGAAGCCACATGCAATGCAGGGCCTCACCTCACTACTAGACTCCGCACTGTTGACAGATCCCTGGCGTGCTTGACACCCAATTGACCAAAACTACTCCTTCTATTCAGCCCCACATGGGTCCTGGTCGGGAATAGACCATTGGTACCTTATACCTCGATTCCTGCTGGCGGCCCAGACAATTGATTATTTACCTCCACACTGTCAGGCCACTCTCCAGTTCTTCTCCTGATAGAACTGTCCACAATACCACAACCACATAACCTGTGGAGATTCCCCGCTGAAGCCCTGCTCGACTCGGTTTTTCATGCTGAAGTAGGGGAGGCCATTAGGGAATTCTTTCAGTTAAATGAGGGTACAGTGACTCTACAATCTACACTGTGGAACGCCTTTAAAGCTTATATAAGAGGGGTATGTATATCCAAACATGCCGGGGTGCTACATTCCATTCGAAGAGACTTAGAGGTTGTGGAAGGGAAGCTTAGAGATATAGATACAACTGCACAAGCGGCCGCTTCCTCCCGGACACTACATGACCGAGCGACATTGCTGACCGAGTTCACTGATCTAGCGACCCGCGAAGTAAAATATTTGGGCAGATACGCGAGGGCTCGAACGTATGGTGAAGGGGAGAGACGCGGCAGAACACTCGCTAGGTTACCCCACCCTCAATATCAATCAGCATATATTGTGCACCTAGATATAGACAACGACGTCACATTGACACAGGGCAACAAAATCACTGCTGACTTACTACACTCACTTATGTACAATGCGTGATCCCCCTGCGGGACAGGCTCTTGCAGATTATTTACAGGAAGTGGCCATGGTATGGATAGAGAAGGGGCAACGAAACTTTTTGGCTGCCCCAATAGATGAAGACGAAATCAAACAAGTGATCAGGGACCTAGCCAGTAATCAAGCCCCAGGCTCTGAGGGCCTAACGGGAGAAATTTACAAAGCCTATCAGAATAAACTAGCCCCCCATTTGCTGGAAGTATATGATGAGGCCCTGCAGAAGGGATCCCTCTCCCCCACGATGCGGGAAGCCATAGTTACGCTCCTGCTCAAGCCTGGTAAAACACCCCGCAGCTGCACATCCTACAGACCACTATCCCTACTTAACCATTATTACAAAATCTTGGCCAAGATTCTAGCTACCCGCCTATCATTATTAGTTGACACAATCATATGCCCCTTTCAGGCGGGCTTTGTCCCCGGCCGCTCCACTACAGTCAATCTACTTGCCATATTTGCTGTTATGAATCAACTGAAGCCCACCCTTCCAGCAGCAGCGGTCCTATTCGATGCTGAGAAAGCATTAGACTCTTTGGAATGGCCTTTTCTATACGCTGTATTACAGAAGCTGGGAATTCCAGTTGGGTTTCTCAATTTAATTCGACTTCTATATGCCACTCCAGTCGGCCGCCTAACACTGAATGGTGAGATAACCTCTCAGTTTCCCCTGATGCATGGCATGAGACAGGGGTGCCCCCTCTCGCCCTACTATTTATTATAGCTATGGACCCCCTAGGAAGACATATCCAGGAAAGGCATCTCAATCATGGACTTCAGCTCCATACGGGCCCTCTTGTGGCCTCATTCTATGCGGATGACGTGATGCTGTTCGTGCAGGAGCCAGCCACTAACCTGTCCCCATAGTTACGCGAGGTAGTCCGTTTTGGAGTGTACTGAGGGCTAGTTATCAACTTGGCCAAATCAGAGGACTTCCTATTGACTCCGGCCATCACCCAGGCTGATGTTGAATTCCCGCTAAAATGGTGCACTGACCCCCGACATATCTTGGTATTTTTCTGCACTGTAGCACACCGCAGGTGATTCACCTCAATTATGGGCCGGCTATTGACAATCTAACAACGCAAGTTAAATGGTGGATTAGGCTCCCTCTTTCTATGGCAGGTAGAATTGCCATCATGAAAATGGTGGTACTTCCACGTTTTTTATATCTTTTTTTAAATATTCCTATTGCACTCACCATGACATTTTTCGATACACTACGGACTTTACTTATTCGACTTATATGGGCGGGCAAACAGCCGTGCATAGGCTGGGATACCCTAGTCATGCCATATGAGCGAGGGGGATTTGGAGTCCCTGATTTCTATTTATATCATCTAGTCGCAAAATCCACTTCACATATTATTAGTATCATCCAGATGCCCGCCTCCAGTATTTAAAACCAGAACGATCCCAGATATACCCTAATCTATTATCGGCCATATTGCCACAGGGCCTACCTTGATGCCCCACTGAAATTCAGACATTACCCACGCGTGCTGGGCATGGTCAAAACTATGACGATATCTACAAGCAGAGGTCCTGTATTCTGCACATATACCACTGGCTGATAACCCATGGATACCCCCCACAACAGAAACACTTGCTAAGCACGTGCAGAACACAAACACTGACACTGAAGGCCTGGCTCCGAGACCTGGTTTATTGCGATACTATGAGTGAAATATATGCCACATTACAGCCACCAACCTCACGCCCATGAGACATTTGGCAGCCATTAAAAAACTATTTACAGACATACCCCCCGGAAAATGACTGACGCTCCCACAGATTTAATGGGGTATGGGTCTTAATCTGCACACTAACAGGGAGGCTGAGTTGCGGCAGGATACTCTCTTTTTTTAATGATACTATCCTGGAAGGAAGAAATGAGTGAGATACATTGACAATGTTAATGGGTTCACTGTCGACTCCAGATGAAATTAATATGTGATGGAAGCTGCCTGATCGGGGATATATGTAGCAACTCTCCACTCACGATGTCTAACGATATAAAATAAGTTATTAGACTATAAAACATCTCAAGTACAAGGAGAAATATGAGACTGATTATTTAGATGAGCTATCTTACTGAAGCGATCGTCATTGTTATGAGAGAAACACTCTGTACCTTGTTTTATCGTTGGGTTACTTTGTTTGTTATTAATGACCAATTTTGGAAGATTTGAGAACATGTATCTTAATGGAAGCTTTCATGTATTATTGTGCACTACAAATCTCAATAAAGAAAATTTTTAAAAAATGTGCTTGAAGGGTCCTGGCCCCGATCGGGTGCCTCTTGACCTCTTTAAAAAATAATCTCAAGTTGTGGGCTCCTTTGCCTACTAATGCCTTCAAAGCAGCCATTACTGGGCCATTGCCCTCATCATGGAAGGATGCAATAGTCGTCCCAGTTTGCAAAAAAGGTGGAAGAAGTGACTCGGCATGCTATAGACCTATCTCACTGATAGATGACAAAGCTAAGGTTCTGGGCAGGGTCGTCCTTGCATGCTTGAACGAATGGGCATTAGAAAATGGGATTATGTCCAACACTCAATATGACTTTAGGAGAGGGCAGGGTACAACCGAACAATGTCTTAATTTATCTCTAATCATCAACAAGCACATTAGGTCCATGAAAAGCTCTATTCCCCTATCTAGTGCTTTTGACACTGTCAACTGAGATAAATTATGGGCCAATGTTGGAAGGTATGGGTGTGGAAAAAGCATTAGTATCCCTCCACCACAGGCTTCACTCCAGTACCACAGTCTCAATAAGAGATGGCAGTAAAGGGGAAAAACTCATCCAATTATTTCTACGGCAGTAGTCAGGCAAGGATACATCCTAGCCCCCTTCCTGTTTTTAATTTATACAAATGGGCTGAAAGCCTTCTTATTAAGTAAGGATCTTGACTTTCCCAAAATTGGCAATAAACCTGTCCCGCTTTTATCTTATGCATATGACATGGTTTTACTAGCCAGGGCAGGTATGAGTCTGCAGATATCTCTTGATGCTTTTACCGATTTTATGACCTCTCTCGCAGTAAATTTTATTAAATCATATACAATGGTATGTGAACCCAAAACCACTAAAACTAAAACCTTTATTGTGCAGGGTAAGAAAATGGAAAAGGTCATACATTTTTCATAACTGGGCAATCTTTTTAACAATCAGTTGACATGGGAACTACTTTTAACTATAAGAGCGCAGTAGACAAGTAGGGCTGTGAATGCACCTTACCGTTTTGCTTGTAAACTGGAGCAAAAGCCAGTGAAGGAATTAATTACCCTATATAGAGCGAACTATCTCTCTATTGCAATGTATGGAGCTGGGGTCTGGAGCTGCGCTAAAGCCAACAGCTTGTAGTAATGGAAAAAAAATTATGACAAAATTACTGATGCTCCCGAAAAGTGCTCCTACCCTATTCTGCCACATGGAACTTGGCCTAGAATTTATAGAAGACCGCATAGGCAGTGCCCCTTTGCTCCTATGGGCTAAGATATGGACCTCAGATGATTTCACGTTTTCAGGTGATGTTATCAAAGACTGCCTAAAATCTGACTATTTTTTAAAGATTCGGGGCATATTAGCAAGACCCACGTTAAAATTATCGCCGTTTTAGCGGCAGGAAACTGCCGCTAAAACGGCGATAATGGGCTTGCTAATATGCGTTATGGAATTCCAATAGAACCCCAGGTTAGATGTGCAGGACATCTAACCTGGGCTTCTATTGGAATCCTATAACGCATATTAGCAAGCCCATTATCGCCGTTTTAGCGGCAGTTTCCTGCCGCTAACACGGCGATAATTTTATCGCCGATCTTGCTAATAGGCCCCTCAATTTTTAAGGAGGAAATACCATGAGATTGGTCTGGAATACTTCTTTGAAAACCCAGAAGGAATTCCCCTGAATACAAAAAGTATTATCAAGGAGGCGTACTGCTCTAGGGGCAATAGGCTAATTAGTCACCAATATGAAAATATGGGAGACCCCCGTTCGCTTCCTGCCCTGCACAATATTATTTATCTTTCTCTATTAAGTTCCAGTTTAGATTTTATCTAACCAGGTTGTGTTTAAGCACTGTGCAATTTTTGCTGGGATTTCCTCGCCAAGGTAGGTGGTCAAACAAGCTTATGCCCTGCCCATGTGATAATGCCTCCGTTCAAAGCACTATGAACTTTGTATTATTTTGCACATTGTATAAATTGGAAATAACAAGATTTCTGCTCCCATGACTTAGGAATATTCACCCTTGTTCATATATTGATGGTTTTAACTTTTTAATGTCACTGGCTACAGCTGAAATCTGTATTGCAGTAGCTAATTATATAAGAGATTCCATTGTGATCATAAAGCGTTATGAGTAAAATCTGTATAGAGACCACTAGGGTCACAGTCAGTTATTTAAATTGTCATTTACTGTGAATTTTGTATGCATTGTATTTTAACTTTTTAATAACCCTGGGCGGGTAACTTCGCTCCGTCAACCGAGTTTGCTGAGATTTGCCTACTCCGCGCTCCGTTGCGAACGCAGAGGTAGGCAAAACTCTGCCTCTGTGGCGGAGCGGAGTTAGCCGCTCCCTCCTCCTCCCAAATTCTTTAAAAATGAAAAAAGAAGGCACTTATCTGCATGTCTGCCGCCTCCCCTGCTTGGCTGCTCTCCTTCCTGCTCCTCTTGCATCCTTCTTCATTGAAAAATACACAACATTGTACGTCTTGCGAGTGTGCATGCGCACGCGCAAGATGTTATAACGTAGTGTTTTTTTCAATGAAGAAGGAAGCGAGGTGCAGGAAGGAGAGCGGCCAGGCATGGGAGGTGGCAAACACGCAGGTAAGTGCCTTCTTTTATCATTTTTAAAGAATTTGGAAAGGGGGAGGGAGCTGAGCGGAGCAAAGCATAGCTCCACAGAGTTTTTTTCAAACTCCATGGAGCTACGTGTAGAGGCACTACGCCAGCTCTGCCCACCCTTACCTTTTAATCTGTAAATCTTTTTATGGCTCTATGAGCCAAAATAAAGTTATTCTTGACTTGACTTGAATGCTCAACTGTCGTAACTATCGAAAAGAAAAAGATAGATAAATATATTAGTATGTGATGTTTAAAATACACTACTATTTCAAATCAAGTGTCCTACAGTAAAGCAGTATATTACAATTTTATTATTTTTACTGTTCTCAGCTTTCATACTACTTCACCATACATGGTGGCCTGTATGTAGCTTCATCTTCGAACAGAGAGGAAAAAACAATTGCATAGATTGTTTTATCTATATTGAGTCTAGTAATGGATACAAATGCATCTCAAAATATTTTGTACTACTATTATACCTGGTACAATATAGTAGGGACAAATATATGCTATAGTTGATTAATGAAGATGGTTTTCAGTATATTATTCCTTCTAGGCCAAATCATGAGGAAAAGAGTAATTATATGTACTAATATAATCCAATCCACAGTTGTTGTTAAGAGCATCACCCCAGATAGGCAGAATGATGTCCTTAGAACTTTGGCTGTGAACGATAGGTAAGAATTTTGTATTTTAAAAGGCAATCTAGCTTTGATTGTAAGGTCGATATCATTGTAATGTGTCCATCCACTGTTACTCTTTAAAAACACAGTATAGTATCCTGATGTTATATTAGCTCCTTCACGAAAAATAATAGCCAGTGTTGTATAATTTCTACATGAAATAGATATTCATCCTGCTTTGAAGTTTGTAATTTCTATTTGTAGTTTTGTTCCATATGGTCAACATCATTGCAGCATTAATATAAGGTAGTTTCCACTTCTTTCTATATGCAACGTAGACATAATGTCTGATTTACAATTTGAGCAGGTCATATTTTGATTTACTGTTTTCATCAATTTGTCAAAAGACACTGTTTTGCAATCTGGGAGTGTTAAGTATAAGACTCGTTCTGCATGTATTTTAGTGGTAGAGTTAAATGAACAATCTTCACAGCGATGGTCCTATTTGTAACTTAGCCCAAATGAGTAATCAATATTTATTTCTTCTTCTTCTAAGACTCCAAACATGACCCTTATAAATTCTTGTGCAGCTTGTTGCATGTTGAGAGTAAATTTTATTGATCAGCTACATATATCCAAAAGATGTTGAGTGCCTGAAGAAGTATGCATTTTACTTCTGTCACTCAGCAACCATTGGAGCAAATGACATAGTGTAGAACAGAATACTTTCTCATGGTTTTGTTCACTTTGATTAAGAAGATATGGTAAGTGAAAGACTACTTTGAGAGCCACATTAGCATTGCAGTTGATACCTGAACTGATTTATAACTTCTCTCCTACAGTATCACCATTACTTTCCACTTTTTTCTTCTTAGCACATTCAACCTTCTCTTGGTTTCCTTTCTTATCTTGAAATTCAGTTGAGTGTTTTGTATATCTCTATTTTGAACATAGTATATGTTTCTCATACGTCTGTAAAAAATCCAATTTTGCTTGTAGTTTTCCAGTAAGTAGTATTGTTACTCCCTGATGTTTTATTTTATCAATAGCTATCATTTCCTAACTTTGTTGTTTTTACAGTTTTGGTAGCTCTTCATTAAAGTTGGAACACTCTTGCAGTGTAGGCATTAAACAAACTATGATTTGTCATCTGTAATTATATTATACTCTAGTTCTGCTGGTGTCCTATCAAACGTAAACAGTTTCTTTATTAGTCGACTTTCCAAAGCTTCTTTACCATGTTTTGCCAAAACTTCTATTCTTATATCCTTAAGGATATTTTCATATTCCTCATCAGCTGCTTGTTGCATATTCTTCACAAGTTCCTTGTATTCAAAGTTTAGCCAAATGTTTACATTTCCAATGCTTCCCAAATAATTCCATGTCTCATTATGAAGAAATGTTTTAAAAACAGATTTCCCTTTAACAGGAGTCAATTGCAGTAGGTCCCTGAAGACTATTAAATGCTTTCCTTCAAACAGCACGTCAAAGGCACACATTAAGGTTGATACCATGCTTACCTCATCAATGATTAAAAGCTTCAGTTTCTTCAGTACTCTTGAGACTTCATGACAAGCTTTTCCAGATAACTTCTGGTATTCCAGTTTATTATCCTGCTCAACGGGTGGCATAAGTAATTAATGTAAATTAATTCCTTTAATCTTGTGTGCTGCTAATCCAGTTGGTGTTGTTACTACACAGGATAAATGTGATTCTGTAGTCCTGTGTAAATAACTCGTAAGCACTTTAATTAAGAACATTTTCCTGGCAGCTTCATCACTGATGTATAAAAAAATAGGTTTAAATGTTGAGCATTTACATTTTTGTTTGTTGTGTAGGAATCCATGTTCTATTTTCTCTTTCACTTGTATATAGATTTCTTTTTGTTTGGTGTTAAGTTGTCCTTCTAACTGTTTAAAGTCATTAGTGACCTGTTTTGCTTGCCCCAGTGCAGTTTCCACTCATTTATGGCTATTGCTGCTTCAATTTGAATAATTGGTTGTACAAGTGGATCTTGAGTGAATGGTCCAGAACTTTAAGTACTTTGTCAACTTTCTCTAGCTATTTCAGCTGCAATAGTTTCTTCTTGTTCAATCTCATTATATAGCATTTTCAAATTGATAGGAAAAACTGAACACTGAATTGTCTCCTTTATAGCATTGAAAGAATCTTTGTACCAGTCATAATCTCCAAGTAATTCTGTTTCAGCACGCCAAGGCTTGAACAGTTGCAGAAGTGCTAAACAGAAACATTCTCTCTTATCTGAGTTTGACAATTGAGTTTTCTATGGTTAATAAGATTTCCTTAAGCATGTTTGACCAAACATCTGTCACATCCAATTACTGCATACTTTTGTTCTTCTATATTTTCTGTAACATTCCTTTTAAATCTGTAGTGTTGTAGTATTTTATACAGGCATACATTTTCCAGATGTGGACTATCTTGGATAGTATGTACCCAACATATTTGTTTTGGCAATATCAGTGCGTTCTGGCTGAAGTTCTGCTAAGTATCGGACTTCAAGGAAAGACTTCAATACTCTATTCTGTGTGCTGGCTAGGCCTAGGCTTACCCAAACAATTCCTCCCGACTTTTGAGACTAAACTGGCCAATCTCAGCTGATCCAAGCACTCATAGTATACTATCTCTCTATGGGTAAGCATCTTCAAGCTGAAGCTGCACAATTTCTTGCTGAGACTCTTTTCTGCAGAAATCTCCTCCCACTTCTATTTCATCTCTGACTTTTCCGATTTTGTAATATAGGATGTGACGTAATGACCAACAGCAATTGAGTTGTCCCCAACAAACTGATATCCTTGTTTGCATTCCACATTTTCAAAACGACTGGATTATAGTCAATAATATATTTTGAAGCTTCTGTTCTCCTTAGGTTGTATGTATTTTTCAGGGATTTCCGAGTTATTGTATGTCTTACCACTGAGAAAAAGTGATTTACTCTTCCTTGTGAAATAATAGATCATGGGAATTCAAAGCGACATTGTGCATAAAATGTTCCTTTGCATCTGTATTTTTGATTGCAGTATTTTGCCACATTTATGACTTTGAAATCATAAAACTTGTTCTATAAAGCTGTTTTCTCCATGTTCTTTCGGGATGGCACATGTGACATACTGTTCGATGAAAGACAGAACGGCCTCATCACTATCTGTTCCAAATTTTGTTGAATCTTTTATCCATAATAGCATGTGTGGATCACCTCTAGCTTGGTACTCTATTTGCCAAATGAAAACAGTTACCTCTCCAAGAAGTGGATTAGTTTTGCTGCACATAAACAGCATCATAGTTTCAAACCTATGGTTAAAAATCTGTAAACATTGGCAGGATCCAATGAACAAAGTTTTCCAGTTGTATTTACTTCAATGTTCTTTATATTTGGATTTGCTTCTCGTAAGAATTCAAGCAGATCATCCCATGCATACTCAGCACAACTTAGTGCTTGGAACCAAGCAGGTGCACCTAGATTTCTTAACATGCATTTGAGTTCACCATGACGGTGATACCAATATTCGTTGCTGCCACATTGGCATGCCATTAAATTTATTAAATGAGATTCAAAATTGTCATCCCTTTGTTCAACTTTGTCAATGAATTCTCTTGCAGAAAGATTATGTAGATTAATTCCTGTTTTTAATATATGATTAACTGCATATGAAAGTGCAGACAAATCACTCTCAAATAGAAGATGAAAAATATAGGGAAAACACTGCTGAAATCTTGGATTTTCAGAGTACAATCTTGCTCACCGGTATTCATATTCTGGTATCTGTACAGGTCGGTCATCAAATCATCCACCTTCTCCAGTGGGGAATAGCTGTGGAAAACAGTGAGCTTCTAAACTTCTTTCCCATATTCTCATGGGAGCTCCTTTTGCTTCTTTCATTTGAAATAATGACATTGTGTTACCGATGATTTCTTTTAAATGGAGAAAATGAATGCTATAATGTTCATAAATCTCCTTGATCTTGTTTTATCTACTTGTTCAATTTGACCACTTGAAACTAATGATCTCCTGTACATATGTTGTATCTTCAAGAACATCAACATTCTTATAATAAACATTATTTTATAACAGGTATAATGTTGCATTTCCAGCTTGACCAATATCTACTAACTCTTGCCAGATTTTTTTATTCTTTGTAGGAACAACACCATCTACAGCTTTTCCCCACTGGAGAAGGTGGACAATTTGATGACTGACCTGTACAGATACCACAATCTGAATACCGGTCAACAAGATTATACTCAGAAGATCCAAGATTTCGACAGCGCATTCCCTATATATTTCATCTTCTGTTTGAGAGTGATTTGTCTAGACTTTCTTATGTGGTGAACCATATATTAAAAACAGGATTTCATCTACAAAATCTTTCCTCAAAAGAATTAATGGACTAACTTCAAGGAAGGGATGAACATTTGAAAAGTAGCTAAATCAGTTTGATGGTGTGCCAACGTGACACCAACGAATATTGGTTTCACCGTTATGGTGAACTCAGGTGCATGTTAATAAACCTAGGTATACCTACTTGGTTTCTAACACTCAGCTGTGCCGAGTATGCATGTGATGACCTGCCTGAATTCTTACGAGAAGCAAATTCGCATATAAAAAATATTGAAGTCAACACAGCTGCAGAACTTTGTGCCTTGGATCCCGCAAATGTTTACAGATATTACTATATGTTTCAAGCTATGAAGTCTTTCATCTGCAACAAACCTAATCCATTCTTGGAGAACTAACTGATTTCTTTTGGTGAAAAGAGTACCAAGCAAGAGGTGCTCCTGATATACACATGCTAATATGGATAAAGGATGCACCAACATTTGGAATAGATAGTGATGAAGCTGTCCTGTCTTTCATCGAACAGTATGCAAGACATGTAATTCTAAAAGAAGGAGGAGAAAACAACTTGAGACAACATGTTTTACGGTTTCAATGTCATAGATGTGGAAAATACTGGCATCGAAAATATAAATGCAAAGGTGAATTTTATACAGGATGTCTTTTCGGATTCCCACCACCTGTCATTTCACAAGGAAGAGTAAACAGCTTCTTCTCAGCAGAAAGACATACAGTAACTCAGAAAACACCCAAAAACACATACAACCTAAGGAGTACAAAAACTTCAAAGTATATTAGTGACTATAATCCAGTAATTTTGAAAATGTGGAATGCAAACATGGATATTCAAGTTGTTGCAGACAATTCAATTGCTGTTGCTTTTTATGTCGCATCAAACATTACAAAATCTGAGAAGTCAAAGAGGAAAGAGATCTGCGGGGAGATTTCTGTACAAAAGAAATTGTACAGCTTCAGCTTGAGGATGCTTTCCTACAGAGAGATATGATCCCATGAGTGCTCGGATTGGTTGAGCTCAGCCAGTTTATTTTCAAAGTCAAGAGGAATCGTTTGGGTAAGCCTAGGTCTAGCCAGTACACAGAACAGAGTTTTGAAGTAATTCCCAGAAATCAAATACATAGCAGAGTTTCAGCCAGAAAGTACTGATATTGTTAAATCATATTTGTTGGATACATACTATATAAGAAGGAGTCCACATCTGGAAAATGTATGCCTCTATGAAGTACTTCAGCACTACGGGCATAAAAGGAATGTTACAGAAAGCATACAAGAACAAAAGTATGCAGTAATTGGATGTGAAGGATGTTTAGTCAAACATGCCAAAGGAAATTCTATTGACTAAAGAAAACTCAGTTGCCAAACTGTGGATAAGAGAGACTTTTTCTATTTAGCACTTCTGCAACTCTTCAAACCTTGCCATCCTGAAACAGAATTATTAGGAGATTCTTTCAATGCTATAAAAGACAGTATTCAGTGGTCAGTCTTTCCTCTATAATTGAAAATATTAAATGATGAGATTGAACAAGAAGAAATCATCGCAGCTGAAATAACTAAAGAAAGTTCACAAAGTAGCCAAAGTTCTGGCCCATTGTGTAAAGATCCTCTTGATTAACCAATTATTCAGAATGAAGCAGCAATAGCTATGAATGAAGTGGAAACTGCAATGGAACAAGCGAGACAGGACACTATTGACTTTGAACAGTTAGAAGGACAATTAAACACTGAACAGAAAGAAATGTTTATGGGAGCAAAAGAAGAAATACAACATGGATTCCTACACAAAAAGAAAGAATTTCAATGTTCATCATTTAAACCTATTCCATCATACATCAGTGGTCATGCTGGAACAGGAAAATGTTTCTTAATTAAAGTTCTTACCAGTTATCTACTCAGTACTACAGAATCACATTTATCTTGTGTAGTAAGAGCACCAACTGGATTAGCAGCACACAACATAAAAGGAATTACTTTATATCGACTACTTATGCTGCCTGTTGAACATGATAATAAGCTGGATTGCCAGAAATTATCTGGAGACACTTTTCATGAAGTGTCAAGAATACTGAAGAAATTGAAGCTGTTAATTATTAATGAGGTCAGCACAGTCTCACACTTAATGCTTGCCTTTGTACAATGCAACAGATTTAAAAAAAAAAAAAGACCACACTATGGTGTCTATTACGATACCGGGCGGAATAAAATCCGCCAACTCACATAGAGGTAAAAATCCGCCAGCCTACACCGTGTGAAAACCGACCGAGCAATCACGATGCCGCGAAAACCGCCCGCGGCGGAAAAATAACAAAAAATACCGCCCGTACATGTCCGATACTAAGTCCATCCGTCCGCCACGGATGCAAATACGCACGACAACCCAAAACCGTCCGCCCTGACGACCGAGATACCGGCCGTGAAATTAGGATCGCCCCGACATGAGCGCGGTAAATCCACAAATACACCGCCCGCCATCGTAAACAACAGTGAAGAAAATCGACACGGCGGAAGCGCTGGCGGCCACGTCCCTGCACAGAAACCATCCGCGGACACAAAGAAACACACACAACATGGCCAACAAGTCCACACAGCAACCCATGCACAAATACTCAAACACAGTACACATCCCGAAAACACATCCCCCCTGGACAAACAAATAAACTACAAATCCCAGAACACCAGCCACAACACACCTGAAAACAACAGACCATCATGACACACCCACATAGGTAAGTACAAAAGCAGCCCCTCCACAGACCACAATCCCTTGCAACACTACAAACTGAGGACGAGAGCACAGAACAAAGCGAGCCAGAAAGGACAGCAGCACACCACAGACACGCACCCATCACACCCATCACCACCACCACCACCACCACCAAACACCGGCCCCACAAACCCCTTGCACATCACACACTACACACCGCACCAGCACCACAAACACCAAACCACACACCATGGCAGCACACAGAATGCCCAAGTACACTTCCACTGAGCTGACGGTCATGGTCGACGAGATCATCAAGGTGCACCCACAAATCTATGGGAACCAGGTCCAACAGACACCACTAGCCACCAGAAACCGGTTGTGGAGCAGGATTGTAGACCAGGTCAATGCAGTCGGGAACGTGCCACGCAACAGAGCCGAAATCACCAAGAGGTGGCACGACATGAAAAGAGTGGTCAAAAAGAAGGAGGCCAAGAATCGGCAGCTGGCTGACAGGACTGGCGGAGGTAATCCCGCGCTATTCAAGACCTTCAAGGCATGGGAGGAGAAGGTGCGAGGCATCCTACATCCGGAGAGTCTCACCGGAATACCAGGGGGAGTGGAGGCTGGTAAGTACAAACAAATGTATACCAGCACACCGCTATGTACTCACATGCACTGCCAATATGCCATAGCTCTGAGGGACAAACACCCCCATGTCTAGTACACAATACACAAGACATCACTCACACATGCAACAGACACTACCACACACTCAGCCCAAACCTACCAACTAACAAAACCATGGAGGCATGTGTACAGTCAGGCAGCACCGCAACTCCCACCAGGTCCCCTTGTACTCCAGAAGCGCCAGAAGGAGCACTCCCCACACCCACACCCATGTGTCAGCCATAGCTGCACTAACCGACAAGTAACAGGTAAGTAGCCGGAACACAAAGTCAGTGGGTCGGAGGGGGGACAGCTGAAGTACAACACCCACCAGGCCCCTAGTCCCACAGCGCAGCAAGGTGGAGCACACCCCACACCCATGTGTCAGCCATAGCTGCACTAACCGACAAGTAACAGGTAAGTAGCCGGAACACAAAGTCAGTGGGTCGGAGGGGGGACAGCTGAAGTACAACACACACCAGGCCCCTAGTCCCACAGCGCAGCAAGGTGGAGCACACCCCACACCCATGTGTCAGCCACTGCAGTGCACACCTTCAGCCGACAGGTAGATATCTGACCGTACATGGAGGAGTTTCTGTGGGTGGTAAGCCAGCACCACAACTCACAACACCGCCCCCACTCCCACAGACCAGCAACATGGAGCACCCCTCCCTCCCATAACCATGTGGCATCCATTGCAGTGCGCACTCAAAAACAACCTGTAGGTGGAAAACTGTACAGTGCGGGGTGTCTGTAGGCATGAGGACTGTATTACGACTAACACATGGGACATGTCACGTAGCAGAGGAACACGCAGCACTGCTCCCTGTCACAATCATGTGACCAATGTGCACACGGACATGTATTACAGAGTCATACCCCACATGACCCATCACAAATACAGCAACACCTAAGGAGCCACGTCTGCATGCACAAGTCCCACTGGAGTACAGACCCACACAGCGGGCACTGTGCCACTCATCACACACATCAGCAACACCATCGAAGTCTTGTCCATGTAGTTCTTACTGCCTGTTACCCACACATCGTACAACAACGCCCATGTAAGTCCAACCTGTCTAGAAGTAACAGCGTGGGACCACAATAATGCACATAAACACCACTGGACCCATGAAACACACAGGCACACAATGCACATTCAACATATCATCCATCTCATCTGTCAGCCCCAGTGTCATGAAAGGTATGTCATCCGAACAGCTGGCCCTCATACAGTAGTTATGCAAAGATACCTGCCCATGACAAATAATGTGCCTGCAGTGACTGAAGCTCACGTCACACTGTGATTAACAACATACATAATATAGTCAACACCCCAAGAGCACTGCAATGATGCACATGGCCGAGGGTAGCACGCACACCAAGGAATTGGCCCATCTGCAATACGTCGTGTGGCACACAACCATCACTCACTCACAACAATGCTTCCAATGTAATGACCATAAATGATAACAGTCAGCAGAAATGCCGGGTATGTTAGACATACACACACCTTTGTCTCTGCACTGTCATGTTGCCAAAACACATGTCACGTTCTGCACCCATATGTCACAGTATGTACCCCAAAACCATATGTCACCTCAAAAGCGTTGAGGGGGATGTACCCCCTTTTGCCATCTGCGTTTCTAAGCGTTCCATTTGAACCCCAAAACCATATGTCACCTCAAAAGCGTTGAGGGGCTGTACCCCTTTTGCCATCTGCGTTTCTAAGCGTTCCATTTGAACCCCAAAACCATATGTCACCTCAAAAGCGTTGAGGGGGCTGTACCCCCTTTTGCCATCTGCGTTTCTAAGCGTTCCATTTGAACCCCAAAACCATATGTCACCTCAAAAGCGTTGAGGGGGCTGTACCCCCTTTTGCCATCAGCGTGTCGAAGCGTTCCATTTGAACCCCAAAACCATATCACATCTCAAAATCGTCGATGGGTCTGGAGCCCGCATACACCCAAGCCACAAAATGTAGGAGTACAGCAACACACACCGATTGTCATTGCCAATCCGTCCCATGCCACATGATCACATCACACAGTTCCATTGCCTTGCCCAGGCATACACACATCGTACATCCACACACACGCCTCTGGGAAACCTGTGCACGACAGTGCACGAACTGTGAATGTCAGACAACCAATACAAACTTTGCAAGGTGCAACACAATAACCTATCTCATCCTCCCCACAGGTGCCGAACTGCAGGATGCTGGAGAGGGAGACAGCAGCCAGCACAGCCAGTCCGCAAGCCCCCGAGCCGGACTCACGGATGTAGAGGAGCTGGACACCTCTTCGGACGAGGCCCACCGAGCAGGCCCATCTGGAGTGGCAGGGCCCAACCGCTCCCCAGGGCCCCTCCTACCCACCAACACATCACCCAGGGCTGCTGACCAGTCCCAGACCCCTGCTGCCACGGTCGTTGCAGCCACCACCACCACCGCAACCACCACCACCGCCGCAACCACCACCACCGCCGCAACCACCACGCCATCCCTGGCCACAGCCCCTGCACAAGGGTTGACACGGCCGTCGGGCTCCACCCTGGGAGCCAGACCGAGGACCGTGGTGAGCAATGTGGCCAGTGGGCCGGTCGGTGGCAGCAGTACTGGTGGGAGGAGCAGGGTCAGGCCAACGCCATCTGAGCCTGGGAGCCAAGCCCTGCCGCAAATCGCCAGAGTCCTTGGGGCCTATGAAGAGGCCCAAGGACAATGGGCCAGGTCGGCTTCCGACACGCGGGAGGTCCTTGGGGTGTTGAGGTCCATGGACGCCCATATGGGCCAATTCGTGACCCGTATGGACCAACTTGTGGACCTCATGGGCCAGCTGGTGGTGGTGTTGAGGGCACAAACAAGGCCAGCAACACCACCTCCGCCACCACCTGCTGTGGCGCAGGGTCATGCAGCAGCGAGTACCCCTGCGTCCACAGACAGTGAGCACTCCTAAGCCACCACCAGCAGCCCACCAACACAACCCCCCCCTACCAAACGTGGAAGGGGCCATCCGAAGAGGAAACAGGTGTCCAGAGAGGACTTCGCACGCACCAAACGCCAGTGAGTCAGCCAGCCACCTTGACCACCTACTGCATTGACTTGTAATACGATCCTACCCCACACTGCCATGTGAATGGCATGTGTCTGTTGGACTGTGGACATAGACCTTCATGGGTACACCTTGACCATCACGCAGCCATGACCGTCAACTCATTGTCACAGCATGCACCACTTTTGACATCACCTTGCACACAATAACATGTCACCGCTGAAAATAAATACACCTTAATCACATTCTGCTGTCTGTGCCCTGTGTTTATTCAATGATGTGCAACCGCCACCATGATCAGAAATGCATCTGCTGTGTGGTATGTCGATAGGCCAGGAGAGGCTGTAGGGACCTAGGGGTGAAAAACAGAACAAGAGTCCATTCAATGAGTGTGTCACACACTCATCACACAGTACTTGTCACCAACTACAAGCAATGTACACACATCCCACAGAGCAACAGGGCACAATGCTACAGACACTGTCAGTGGCATACTAGCCTGGACATGGACCATTGCCACACAGCACTCAGTGAACAAAAGGCCTCCGTGACAGAGCACACATACACCTGCACAACTACAGCTACATCAGCCGTCGTACATGGTCACTCACCGTCAAGTGAAGTAGCGGGCGATGAGCTGCTGACGCACATTCACAGCTTCCTCCTCTCCACTGTCCTCGTCACTGGACCTGTCCTGGTCTGCAGGCGGGGGCCCTGGCTGATCACCGTCATCCACTATCAGGGGGATCTGCCTGCGAATAGCGAGATTGTGCAACATGCAGCATGCCACAACTATCTGGCACACCTTCTGTGGGGAGTATGCCAGTGCACCCCCGGTGCGGTCCAGGCATCTGAATCTGGACTTCAGGAGGCCAAAAGTCCGCTCCACCACACGTCTGGCCCTCCCATGTGCCTCTTTGTAGCGGTCATCAGCTGGTGTCCGAGGATGACGTAATGGGCTGAGCAGCCAAGGCCCATTCAGATAAGCAGAGTCACCTGGGTGTGAGGGGGACAGAGAATCGTTGCAATTCCAACTGGACACAAGACAGCATCGCACACCCAGCACGCTACACGAGTCCACATACTCACCAACAATCCAAGCACGGTCCGGTTGCAGATTGGTCATCAGACGTGGTAGGATGCTGTTGCGCATGATGTGCGAGTCATGGGCCGATCCTGGAAACTTCGCACACACGTGTGTAATGACCATGTCCGCAAGGCACACCACTTGCACATTCAGGGAGTGGGTGTGCTTCCTATTCCGATATATGTGTTCCATGGCCTGTGGTGCAACAAGGCCAACATGGGTGCAATCAATTGGACCAACAATGTGGGGGATCCGTCCAAGGGCATAGAAAGCACCCTTCACTGCCGCCAAATCACGAGCCCTGGGGAATCGGATGTACCTGTTCCTGTACAGCATCATGGCTGACAGTACATCCCGTAGCACCATGCAGAACATGGGCTGGGACATCCCACCTCCACTGCCCACTGTGTGTTGGAAAGACCCAGTGGCGAAGGAATGCAGTGCAGCCATCACCTTAGCCGTGGGGGTAAATGCAATTGGATACACCCTGCGAGGACGGAGGTGGGGTTCCAACAAGGCACATAGGCGATGCAGGGTGGGTCGGTCAAGACGGAATTTCCGGATTACCTCCACATCCTCCATGTCTGACAGCAATTGGTAGGGGCGATGTATGTTTGGTCTCCTCCTAGGTAGGATGGAAGTGGACACATGTCAAAGCAACACGCCACAGGGCATTTTCACATACACAAAACAAAAATGACTGACCAAACAATTGAATCACAGAACAGCTGACAAGTAGGGACAGCCCAGCCACAATACACTTACACAGGTCCCCTTACCAATAGCAATGAGCAGTGACACACACCATTGCTATGAGCATGCACATGGGGATTTAGGCCTTAAAAACTTGTAAGGCATGCTGATGATATCAGACTGCATATTTGGGAAGCGACAACACCATGGCAACATAACTAGCTGCTGTGCCTGACACAGCTTCCGAGGCTGGGTGAGTATGGCACACACCAACAACGCTATGGACACAGGCTGAGCGGCAAAAACAAGTGGGACCTGTTGCACGAGGGGATATGAGACAGTCATTGATGTCCCTACTTCACCCTATGTACAGCACTGTACGGATCACACCTCCAAAACACATTGACAGGTGTACACATTGACAGCTCCATGACAACACAGCTGTGTGATTGCAAATACACATCACAAGTGACACGTAACGTTGCACGTGCCAAGTGGGAGATGTACATAGTGATAGATGGCATGTGTGTGCATATGCATATCCCATGCCCCCATGCCAATGTGTACATGATGATGTGCCAACAGACATGTGGAGGCTGAGCACTGGCCCTCCCTGCCTATGCACACAGCATGTTGTGGCCCTGTCCAGTGTGGACCTGCTCCCACACACAATTCATGTCCACACCTGCAGATGCATTGCGCACATTATACTGTGGAGTCCACATGGCACCAGCAGACTGTACCCGCCATGGGCCAGGCCCTTACGGCCAACTCGAATGGCCCTTGCGGTTGCACCCTGCGTGTTCGACTATGGAGGTAAGCGTCCCGGGCCAGCTCGGAGCAGGCCTTCGTCTGCAATTGAAGCAGGCAGACATGGTACACCAATTGCAGCAGCTTGGACCCACTGAAACAGCCCCAGAGGGCTATATGAGTGTGGGAGTGAGACCGGCATTACCACAGCTACCTGGGACTGCAGCCTGGCATCCCTCAACAACACCTGCTGCTGCCACCTGTCCACATTAACGTCGATGACGCAGAGGATATGTCCAGGTCCACTCACCAGCGAGGAGCTGGAGATCCTGGATTCCGAGCTCCACGCACACTGCACATGGCTATTCCCTGCGAAAGTTGTGTGTGAAAGACAACTACAGTGTGTGTGGGAGTGCATGTGGGGGACACACATGTCATTGATCCGCAGCACTATGAGTCAGAGCCTGTGGGGTTCCAACATGCACTGCTCACCATGCTTACTGCAGGTGGCAGGGGTATGTAAGCTCTCGGGCGCTTTGCCATGTCTGTCCCTCCCGAGTGGTGGTACATGGCAACTTCATGTCAGACATCCAGTGACACAGCCAATTGGAAATGCAGGTCTCAGAGCACTTGTTGCTTGTGTGAATGGCAGGCTGGGGCCATGCTGCCCTTCTGAGTCCCAGCAGGCCTGGCCATTGACTGCACAATGGCAGTAGGTGACAACACAGACTGCCAAGTGGGTTACATGTGTCTCCTGTTCAGGACCCTCCGGATAAGCGCTAACTCAGCACTGTCGATTGGACACACCATGCCTCGTGATAGGGATGTGTGTGAGAGATAGTGGCACTGAATGTGACCTCCGTTGCGGGGTGGGCCATGCACAGGGCGAGTACGTTGATGGTTGCGCAGTGTTGGTCACAGTGGGTACACCCACACAGATGTGTTGCCTTGTGATCTTTCTGTAGGTCCACCTGACAATGGACAGTAGATGTGGGCAGACTACACATTGCTTGATGTGCTGTCAAAATGCATGTGCCTTCACACCAGGCACAGCTGCCCCTGCACATGTGACCCCTGCTGGCCTCAGTGCTGGATCTGTTGAGCTGATGCGCCATCTGTGCGTGGGGCAGACAGCTATCCTCACTTCCGTCATTGCCCATGACATCACTTTGCCGTAGGTGACATGGATCATGGAGGGCCCACATGTACGCGTGGGTGGACTACACCAGACTGTCCAATGGTTGTCACCGCCAGTCAGTGCTTCAAATGGGAAGAATATAGTGCAGGTGCTCATTTAAATGTGTCGAATGGGCGGGGCTAGGTGCGGGGCTAAATGCAAGACATGTGAAGTTTATCGGCTTATATACTAGTTGCAATACACACGAGACACGTCTTTTTCTAAACAAATCAGGGTCATTCCTTATACTAAATGAAAGTCAAACAGTAATATTTCAACCTTTCCTCATGGCCTCCCCTCGCTCACCCCAATATGCGTTTGCATCTGAGAAGCCAGCGCGTGCACAGGCAGCTCCGAGCTCGCACCAGAGAGGCCAAGGAGTGTATGTGTGGGTCCATTTGAACAAGTAGTCTGTCTCGCAGTATAATCTGTGGCGGGACGCCGTCCACCTGCGTGGTGCCCCGACTCGAGACCCGGACAAAATTGACAATGCATGACAGGCTCCGCAGTCCGGATACACCACCTGCAACACACAGAGGCTGTAGCTGCCCTAGCGGACCAGGCCGCGTCCAACTGGAGCTCATGGACCCACACATTCACTCCTTGGCCTCTCTGGGGCGAGCTTGGAGCTGCTTGTGCACGCGCTGGCTTCTCTGTTGCAATGGCATGTAACGTGTGTGGGAAAATAGGCAATGAGTGAGATGGTGCAAGCCACCTTCCGTGACGTCACTCCTGCTCGTGATGTGTGCGTCCCCCCACTACTCATATTTGACTTGTGCCATGCTGCACATTGAGGATGTGTTGCCTGCGTGATGTGACCAGGAGGAGCGCGCCATTACCTCTCACCCACCATGCTCCACTGCCATCCCGTGCCCTGGATAGCCCGTGCAGGTGGACAATGTTGGGGATACACCTGGTCGACAGGGGATGTGAGTGCCTTGGCAGGGGCCTGGCGGACGCACAGCAGTATCCAGCATGTCCACAGAGGGTGGGCTGACGTCTACACCTGATGCAGCATTTTCCGTGTGTCCGCCTGTTGTGCACACACGTGTTCACATTCATCCCCAGACAGGTGGTCTTTAAAAATGCCCAAGACAGCGGTAATCTAGTGCTCCGGAATCCTCCCAACACAGTGTGTTTCAACATTGCATGTGCGCACCTACCCGTCACACCCACCCACCTGAGCCAAGCGTAACTCCCGCTTCACATGACACATGTGTGTCATCCACAGTTGTGCTACTCTCTCAGGGCCGGACCTGCAACTGTCCCGTAGCACACACACAGCACCGAGTCGTACTGGCATCCTGTTAGATTGGTAGGCACACTAACACATCTCCTTCTGAGACAGTGGTGGCTGTGATGGATATTGTGACTGCCATGGCAGTGTTGGCTGGCCATGGCAGGGCACACTCACACACATTGCATCCGCAGCACTTCGTGTCACTACTCGGCACATCGAACTTGGCACTGTCCCTGGGGTTGATGAGTAATGGCGCCTGTCGATGTGATCTGTGACTGGATGCTGTTGTTCCTGTAGTCGGTTGTATCTGTGTAGTTGCTGATTGCAGTTGTTGCAGTGTGTGCTTGGTTAAGTGGGGCAGATGCCGTGTATGTGACCTCAGCAATTGCAATGTCTGGTCTCACATTCTAATGTGTTGTACACGTGGCAGGGACTTCACTTCTTTCAGTCTCTGCTACTTGTGTGTGTGTGATGAATCTGCTTTTCTGTGCAACGGATTGACTGCATGTATTTGGTGTTATTTCTGTGTTAATGTATCCGTGTCATGTTTGCGTGCATGCAATGCACAGGGTGTGAGTCTAGCCACAGATGGACTGGCAGCATGCGCTGAGTATGCGGGCATGTGTGAGCTTACTTGCTGTGTGGCCAGCAGTGTAGGTGTATGTTAGTCATGTGATGTGCATTGTGGCTGGGCACATGGCTTACTTTCAATGTGTGCATTTGGGAGGTGGTGGTGTGTGGTGTGCGTGGTGTGAGTTAGTGTTAGCGTTGGTGTGTGTGTGTGTGTTGTGGCCATGTCGACTACACACATATGTTACCCAGGCCCATGGTGGATGTTTGTAACCGTGTTGAGGTCTGTGAATATGATGAGATGTGTGTGTTGTATGTTGCACAGTATGCAGTGTGTGGGTGTGTCCTTGCAGTTCAGGCTGACTCCTACTTGTTATGGTTCAGACGTTGTGTGTGTGCATGGTGTGTGACTGTCAAGATTGTGTCTAGTTCAATTGTGCATATAAGCATTTCTGCAGTTCTTACTCACTGTGCAGTGCTGCACACCCACACTGATGTCGTGTGTGTGTTTTGTCAGGCATTGCTGTGGCATGCTTTAGCGTGGCTCCTACTTCTGGTTGCTGAGTGTGTGGTCAGACTGTGTGGGACATTGTAGACATGTGTAGGACTGTGCTTTGTAGTGACCAGGCCGTCAGTGTTAATGTGATGATCTTTCGGGCCACTTCAGTGTCTGACGAGTCCAGCTCCACGAGCTGTGGTATTTCCCTGTGGCCACTGTTGCGGCAACTCATTTGCGTTGACATCCAATGACAGTGGACTACATGGTCATCTCACGACTGCCGTGTACTTCACACACTCTCATCCTCTCTCATTCGTACTTGTGTTTGTGAAATGATTCAGCAGAGACACATGTTTACTTCAAGCCATGTATTAGGACTTATGTCCTCTGTGATGCAGTATAGTGGACACTACTGGCAGCGAAATGCATGTGGAGGATATACTCAGCATGATTACACATAGCATAGGGTGTAGGGGTACATGTGATTAGTTGTTGACTGTGGGATGTGGGCTTCAGAGTTACAACTGCTTAGCCGTTGCTGTGCTAATGTACATTTGCTAATTACTGAGGAGCTGTTGACTTTGACACAGACAGTATTCATTTTGCCTACCAGACCGCTTGACATCATGGGCACAGTACATCTCAGTTCCATGTTACAGGTTTGCTGCAATAGTTACTCCGACACACTTGCGTGAGAGGTGACATCAGGGCATGAGCCTACGTGCATGCAACAGTGTCTCACTTGTTGTTGCAATGTGGTGGCTACTGGACATGACACAGTCACTGGGGTCATGTTGTTGGGGGATGCATTTGTTGTCCATGCAAAAGTCCTGGCACGGAAGTACAGAGGAAGGTGAGGTGACAGCTCTCACATACTACAGCAGACCGATTACTGTCCACTGACCGGTGCATGTGTTCATGGGCGCAGGATGCATATTATGGCATAGTTGTACGTGAAGTTTTGTCCATGTGGTTGCCATTCACAAATCCCATACCTCTGCCTCCCCCTGTTCATGCAGAGTTACTGGATGTGGTGAGAAACAGAGTGCATGTCCCGAAAATGTCCGATATCATGGAAGTGTAGTTGATGGTGTGGTGTTAGTTGCAGGTTGTATGGTATAGTTGTTGTACAGCTAACTGCCCAGTCCGTGCGAAAGCCAAGCATGGGTACGGTGTAGGACATCATTGTTCAATTGGGGGTATTGCGTCGGGGCCTGACGAATTGACAGGTTGTCAGGTATGCGATACCTTCCAGCAGGGCTTCCATGGCATTGGTGGTAAACATGGATGCCATCCAATGAAGCGGATGGTGGCTGTCAATGTGTTCATCGTATGTTGTCCCTTGTAGGAGCCTGATGGGACATGTTGGATGACATTCGATGAAACTGTGATCCAGAATACGTCGTGTGGAGGCACAGTGGTCCCATTGCAGTGTGGGTCCGATTGCAGCCACATATGCCATGCCCCCATAGACTGAACAGATCCTGTCGTGGACGTCCAGGGGGGCGAACAGTTGTACCAGGTCCGCCTTTGGACATGCCGGGTTGGAGAGACATAAAACCACAGGACAGTGGAAGGGACACCTCCGACAGTAGAAGACGGGGATGACGCAGCTGAACATTGCGATGCGGTAAGTTACTCGGTAACTTACGTTCAGCAAGGCCAGATTTTCACAGCCCGATATCTGTAGCAGGCTCTGGTTGTACAGCTTCATCTGTCCGGCGTAGTTGGGTAGCTGTGGTGCAACTGCCATTTTGCTACAGGGCGATGTGATGGCGTGCTCCGGCTGGCTGTGCAGTCAGCAGAGTGCAGCCTCCGACGATGCTGGGAATTCTGTAATGGTCGTACGGAGGCAGGACTTGGGTTATAGTAGCTTGTGCGGAGGACACAGGCCCTCATCCCACATGCTTCTCTGAATGGTCAAGGTCAGTGGTGTCTGACTCCTTCCAGATAACTTGCATGTGAACCACATGGAGGAGTGGTATTATTTCTTTTTTGTGTTCGGATTTTTCTTTCATGTTGTGCGCTATCTGCCCAGTGGATGGTTTCCTCGGCATGCCTCTGTTATGTTTTTTTTTTGGGATAATGACTGTATTGTCCTGCTAGAATAGTTGAAATGTGGTTTCGGTGTGGGTATGGAAGGCCATTCAGTGCTATCTGCTCTCCCGTGTGTGGGCGGCACGCTGCATTTCCGCTATACGTTGGGCCTTGTGTGTGGGTGTTATGGTTGGAACCACCTGTTGTCAGTCCCCGGAATTTTTGATTTTACGTATTGCATGTATTGGTATTGGGTGCAGGGTGGTATTGGTATTTTTGTATGGTACTGGCGTACCTTTTGCCGACGGGGTCCATATTCTGCTGGGTGATGTTGCCGCCGCTGTGTGCTTCGCCATGTTTTGCACACAGGGGTGTGTCCTAATTTGGCGTGACATCACTCACATGCTCGGGTCAGTTGTGTGACGTCAGGTTGGCAACTGTGAGTTGCCGGTTGGGGACATGACTGAGGCAGGAATGCCACGTGACATGTGCGTTCTGGGTGGGGCTGGTGTGTGTGGTGTTTGGTTGTGACCCTGTGTTGTTTGTGTGCGGCCCATGCATGGCACTGTTGTTGGCCTCTGCGTTGTGCGCATGTGTAGCTGCATCATCGCCGCCGCGCTGCGGTGCCGTGACGGGGACGTTAGTTCCTGGTCCCAGGTAGTGTGTGCCCGGTTGTTGCGAGTTGTTTCAATTTGCACGGTGTGACATTTGTGGGTGCAGTGGTGGATGTGTCGTGTCCACACAGGGGTGTCTGGGGGGGCCATGTACAGTTTTTCCGCACTTGCACTGTGTGCGGTGTTTGCGTGCCCTTGTTGTGTGTCTGCCTACCTGCGTCGCCGCGGTGCGTTGACTCCTAGGTGCTGCATCAGGTAGAGCATGGGGATGGCCTGCAGTTCTGGATTCATGCTCGGGGGGCCGCCTCTTTGGTGTCCGTACTCAGTGTTCGAGTTTCCGCCTTGGTATCTCGTGCGGTGTCTCTTAGCCGGGGGAGCTGTTTGTTTGCGGCATTGTAATTTGTACGCCGGGCGGTACGTGATTTCGTCGGACGGTGTGTCTCCATTGGGCCGCTATGTGGACGGGCGCACTTTGATGGCGGGCGGCGTCGTGGGCTTACGGGCGGTGTTTGGCTGACTTTTCACATCCTAATTGGGCGGGCGTGTGGGCCGCGGCGGGCGGACGGTAACTGGTGGTTTTTGCATCCGACAGCACGGCGGTAGTGCTTCCGCCCGACATCGTAATGGGCCCCATAGTTTTTATGATAGAATGTTAGTTTGTCATATATTATTTATTTATATTTTTTATATATGCTTTTTTCATTGTTTACAAAAATACATTATTTGTTATTTATTACAAAACAGATGTATTTTCATTTCTTCATTGCATACATTGAATTATACATTTTTCAATTTTAACATTTTACAAATTCATCAATAAATTTAAAATGCTCAAACTACAAAACAACACTCCTCCATTTTGCCTCCTATGTCACACACTGCACTAGCATCCCTCTCACACTAAAAAACATTCACTCATAATACACCAATCCAGAGAGACAAACACAACGTCCTAAAGTATATCAGTGGGGTCTCTATAATTCTCTCTTTCTGGTGTAACGGCACAGGACTGGACACATTAATAGTCGATGCATGTTGCAGTGTTATTTAAGGTTTTATAGCCACCTTCTTCAGGACTGAATAGTGATTGGATAAATGCACAACATGACAGGAGGACAAAGGAAGTAATCTAAAAAAGAAGTGACAAAACAGACTGTCTTTAATTTAGTAACATGTGTTGTCTCGGACTGTTATAGAGTTTTAAAAACAATGAGCAGAGCTTCCAAAGTGCTTTAATAAACCAACTTGTCTGGACTATCCCAAAACCAGAAATGTTCTCTGAATAGTACCATGCTGCCAGACTTTCATAGTTATATAAGGTTCTGTAGACAGTAAGCCATGCTTACCTTCCTTTCTGTTACCGTCTACAGACACCAATAGCCCAACTTTTTATGACAGTGTATCAAAGTGAGCCTTTTGAAAAAACAGTGACAAGTGTAACCTCTCAGTAAAAATGCAAAATGGTGAGTGCCAACCAAAAAGAATCTTATTGTAGCACCCCTAGGTGTACCTTGTGAAAGCCCGAAAAAGTGGAATCCCTTGTGAAAGTCCAAAAGGTGCCAATAAAATATAGACAGAGAAATAAAAATCCCCTACAGCCTAGAGAAAAAGTTTATATTCAAGAAAGAAATTGCTTACTATCACCTTTATTTAATCAAAAAGTGATACCCTTTCACTTGTATCACCGGTGAAGGACAATTATTTAATTATTCCAGAGGTCTTCTGGACAAAAACAAACATTAGAGAAAGGGGCCCAAAGGCCTACAAAATAAGAAACCAATTGCAAAATGCACAAACACTCAAAAAGTAGCACACTCCATACTAAGTGGAACTGGTCCTCAAACCTTAGATTAGCTGTAAGAGGAATCCTTCACTAAAAGGTTTCACCGTGGTATTATGCCAGCTGGAAATAGTAGTTCTTTCTTTGTATACAGCTCATATGTGCAGCAAGAATGCATGCTTCACCGGAGAAAACCCTTCTCTCTTTACCGAGAGAGAATAAACACATAAATTCATTAAAGATCTATGAAAATGAATCTTTGAGGGCACTGATGGCGTGTGACTAACTGCCGCACCTCTCGCCATCTCTCTCCATGGTTTGGCGGTGCGACGATTAATTGCTCAGCCTGGGCTTGGTGAACTGCTTACTGTGCGCTTTTTTTAAGGAGGTGCTGCTGTGGACCATGACGGGCGCATCTTCCCGGCACTCACTCTCAGCCGGTTAGGGTCAGCGCTACGGCAGCTCCGAGGAGAACTGCTGAGCCAGCTCATTTCGTCCAGAGGCGGAAAAATAGGGAAGGTGCAGACTGCCTGAATCCCCAGCTGCGATGCGATATCTGCGGGAAGCAGCCAGCCCGCAGATGCTAATGGAGTGATCCCTGACCCGAGGCAGCGCAGTGGACAGGGCAAAGTGAATCGTGAGACTGGAGCAAGAAAGACAGCAATAAAGTCCATGTTACAGGCAGAAGGGGGGTCTACACAACCCACTGTTGCTTCAATGTTTGCATATCTATTCTGAAAAAAGCAACATACTGTTGGAGAAGGGGGGATAAAAAGCAGACAGAAGAGTCTGCAGACTGTGGCAAAGACAAAAAGGATACAGTCGGGATAAGATCCCATGGGATGGGAGATGTAGAAACTAATGGTACTGTGCCCCTGGCCGCTATATCAGAGTTTGTATTGGAGAGCTCATTAGGGGGGGAGGAAAAAACCAGCTGACCATGGAGGAGTATGTAGCACAAGGAGTAGATGGCAAGGAAGCTGGCAGGATGAAGGGAGGCCCTGGGGACTCGAAACCCAATAGGATACACCTCTGAGTACAGGGTCCTCTAGCTTCATACATCAGAGCAGGGGGGCCTTTTCTCACGACCTGCCAGGAGAGTAGTTCTTCTCATTAACAGATGACTCAGTCTCTGCTAGCCAGGAAAACACTTCCTTAAGTAATGAGGCTTTTTTGGATTCCAACAGTAGCACATCAATTGAGGATATTCAAGCAACACAAAGGAAGAAGTTCTCCAAAAAGAAAAAGAGGAAAGAAAGCCAGAAGGGGAGTGCCGGAAAACAGTTAAAATGGGACTATTCAGACACCCAGATAATGCTCCAGGAACCAGGAAGACTGTGTTGAAGACGGTTCAAATATGGATATACAGTCTAAAGAACCCTCTCTGACGGCTATATTTATGTCTATTAAACAAATGCAAAAAGAAACCAGGAATGATGGACGGAGTCAAGTACAGCTGCTAAAAAAGTACAAGCTGGGATCCATAAGTTGAATAAAACAGGCAGAGAAATTGCTGAGCGATTAACATCTGTTGAAACATGGACGGAGGTAATGGAAACTGAGGTTGAATCCCTGAAGTCACAAAGTACTACTCAAGACGCAGCTATGTCCGATGTTATGTTCAAGATCGAAGATCAAGAAAATCGCCAGCGAAGAAACAACTTGCGCTATTTAGGGATTCCAGAAGTACTGGAAGGTAGCAACACTAGAGCCTATATGGCGAACCTACTGAAAGGTGCATTGCCTGGCCAAGTGATCTGGGACTGGGACTCTGAAATCCAACAAGCTCATCGATTTCCGTTAACCTTGAAAAAACATATGCAAAATACGAAGGAAAGACCCAGACCTATACTGGTATTTTTCGTCAACTGTTTCCTCCCTTTCAAAAAATAGGGGCTGAGGTCTTTCTCCAGAATCCAGCCAGACTCAAGATTAAGTTTAAAGGAACCATACGTAGCTTCACCTAGGAGGTCCAAGCACAGGAGTTTCTAGCGGAAATCAAGAGAAAGGAGAGAGGGAGAGACCTTCCCAAATGAACCAATGGCTGTTATATTACGTACCTCGGGATGCAATGATGATTAATGGGACTGGGCAATTGGATGCAGATTGTCTACCCGCAATGGGTAGACAAGGACGGGTGGGGCAGTGGGTTAAATGCTCACGCTCAGGCTATGCCTAATTCCCTGCTTGTTTGGGGGGGTGGAGTTGGGTAGAGAGGGGGAGGGTGGATCCCACAAAGGGTGGTGTGGAGGGACAAAGAAAGGCAACAGTTTTTGTAGGGTTCATTTTTTGTTGGTTTGTTTTGGTGTGTTTGCTTATGCAGTGGAGAATGAAATGAAATGAAAAAAGCATTTATAAAGCGCATGGCTACCCTGGGGCATCCCATCGCTGAATCAATTCATGTTGTGGGTCAAGGAGACCACAAAGATCGGGAGATTACGGATAGCTATGGCAAATATCTGTTGTTTAAACAATGTTAAGAAAGACAGATGGTGTCAGTCAGTCAAATAAACTTTATTCGGCCACAAATGACCATGAAAGCACATTTGCACACACCAAGAGTAAAAAGATAAAAACTATACAATACATAATAAAGGACAGGACCACAAATTCATGTATAATTGCCAAGTGTGGGTCTCTAAGCCCTAATATACAAATCTTCTGCACTTTCATAGACCTCATTAAAGTGCATTTTATACAGTACTACCAATAATTAAAAACAATGCCCCCTAAAAATTAAAATTTCAAAGACAGGTTCAGTGCATGATCACATTTTTTCCTTCGCCATAGGGTGCCTGTTAAAAATCTTGCAACCCCAAAACATATTAAAGGTGAGGACAACATTTGCAGATATATCAGATCTGGCCTCACTTGTGCAAAATTACAATGTTTTAAAAGTGGTAAGATATATTTTATCCGGAGGTCATTATAAAATCCACAGAAAAATATAAAATGTGGAAGATCTTGATCCGAAAGTCGTCACAAGCGCAGGGCTTTAAGGCCCCTGGGGTAGAAAAGCCCTTGGGGACCGTAAGACACCAGTGAATGAAGTTAAACCTAAATCTAATTAAAAGAAAGCAATGGTGTAAATTTTTAATGTAAGACCAGAAAGGTTGTTCCTGGGTACCAGGACTCAATATTAAATATTGTCTTATCGTGGGTTTATTGAGTTCACTGTTTTCCCTTTCCACCATCCTCCTTGCTAAAAATTGCCTTTTAATCTCTTTGAACTCTCCAGGGTACATCTGTCTCGGGTGTTTAAAGAGCTCAGGGCGCCCTATATTTGTAGCTGCTGTGAAATGTAACCTAGCCAAGGAACATCAGCAGACCTATCAAGCCTCGAACAATGTTCCAAAACAAATTGGTTCAGGGTGGGGGTGGGGCTAGACCATATTTTTAACCACCGGATTAAGGGGGCCACTACTATGCGGTCAGAAATGTAGCCCTGCCCTAGTTCTTCTTGCACCATAAAAGAAGACCTGCTAGGGGGTACAGCCAAAAGTTTCCGCAGATATTTATTTTCGGCCACCTGCAAATTGCCGGTCTCCTTATAGCCCCATACCTCGCTGCCATATGTGGCATTTGAGATGCATTTCTCGTTATAGACTTTCAATAATGGTCATAATGGTTCACTTCCCAATCTCCTAGCAAAGTCCATAGTTGCTCCTGCTGCTCTACAAAGGGTATTTTTTTTTAGTATTCGCTGAGCCAACCGTGACCCTTTTTCGTCAAACAGAATGCCCAAATAAGGAAATGTAGCCACATTTTTCAGTTCTCCACCTTTACATATGAGCGTGCGCTTGTCACGCTTTATGTTACCGGTCAACATTATAAGAGACTTAGAGAAATTAATGGAGAGGTCAAGTGAGACCATAAAATCAATAAAAGGGTTTACGAGTCTTTGCAGCCCCATTGGTGTCCTTGCAAGTAGAACTGCATCGTCTGCATATAAGAGAGCAGGGATGAGTTTGGAGCCTGCTCTAGGGATGTCTTTGCTAGCAGTTAACAGATCAGCCCCAGGGTTGTTAATATATAAAGTAAATAAGACATGGGCCAAAATACATCCCTGCCTCACCCCTCGTTTAACATCCCAGGATTCTGTAAGGGAACCATTTTCATTATATATGGCCGAGGCAGTCCAATTTAAGTGGGACCAGTGCAAGAAGGCTACCAGATCGGCATCCATTCCAATTTTAAATAGTAAGGGCCATAATTTTCACCTATTCACTCAGTCGAAAGTGGACGTTAAGTCCATGAATGCCATGTACATATGACCCCTTTTGGTGAGTGTATATTTGCTGATCATCCTAAGTAGATTTATGCATTGGTCCACTGTCCCCATGCCTTTTCTGAAACCGTATTGCAGTTCTGAGATTACGTTGCTTGTGTCTAACCATATTGTTAAGCGATCTAAGATTACCTTCCCCAGGATTTTAGCAGCCAAATCTAGTAATAAAATTGGGCGGTAACAAGCAGGGTCATCCCTGGCGCCCTTTTTAAAAATGGGTAAAATAACCGCTGTGGACCACGAGGGCGGTGATCCACCCCTTGTTGCAGCGTTAAAGACCCTGGCTAGGATCTTTGCCCATGTCCCTGGATCGGCCTTGTAAAGATCCGCAGGGACCCCATCAGGCCCAGGGGCTTTTTGTCCTTATGTGGCCATAATGGCTTTCTGGACCTCGACTACTCCAAAGGTTAGCGGACACGTCTCTATACAGGGTTCCCAAGGGGTAGCATTTTTCTCCAGGTCCACTCCTCTGTAAATCTGCTCAAAATGGCACACCCATCTATCAGCAGGGATAACACAATCTGTTCTCGCGAGGTGCTGATCTATAAAAAAAGGACTGTTTACAATTTTCCAGAATTTTGAACTGTTAGACAAGACACTAACCTGATTCAGATCACGCCACACCTGTTCCCGGATCTTATCTTTCCTTAGGTCTGTGGCCAATTTATAGGCTTTCCTACAAACCTTCGGGGCATATTAGCAAGAACCTCGTTAAAATTATCGCCATTTTAGCGGCAGGAAACTGCCGCTAAAACGGCGATAATGGGCTTGCTAATATGCGTTATAGAATTCCAATAGAAGCCCAGGTTAGATGTGCAGGACATCTAACCTGGGCTTCTATTGGAATTCCATAACGCATATTAGCAAGCCCATTATCGCAGTTTTAGCGGCAGTTTCCTGCCGCTAAAATGGCGATAATTTTAACGAGGTTCTTGCTAATATGCCCCTTAATCTTTTCTTTATCCTTAGGTTTATGTTTTGAAGCGTTCATAAGAGCCTTATGGGATTTAGAGCAGTGTGCATCAAACCATTTTTCCCTCTTATAGTCCCCTGTCCCAGCTCTTCCAATTAGATTGTCTGCAATTCGCTTTACAAGGTTACCAAAAACCCCTATTTCCACACTGTTCTTGGAATGGTTATCAAGACACAGTTTGATATCTTCTTCACCCTCAGTGTATAGCTTAGCTAAAAAGGCCTCCGGCATTATCTTACTCCACCTTATTTTAAGGGCCTGATCTGTTTAGTTTAAAATCCCCATTTGATAGACTCTTTCTCTCAGCCCCATCGAGGACCAGCTCCCCCAGCATTTCCAGAAGCAGCGGGTTGTGATCACTATAGCAGCTCCAAATGGGGTTTAGTTTTAATATATCAGGAAGCAAAAGAGCAGATACCAGGATGACAGATGGTGTCACAAGAGCTGCAACTGTTGCAGGCAGACATTGTCTGCTTGGAAGAAACCCACTTAGAGGATACACAGAAAGGTCTTTTAAAGAATCTTGGATCTAGCATAGTGGGGGCTATGACCCAAGCGACTCGCACACACGGGGTTGCAATTTACCCTGTAACAAATCTATTCAATTTACTCAAGTCTGGGTGGTTGCACTACGGCGATGGGTTATTGTTGGCTGCAGAGCCCCAGGGATCCCCACATTTACCTTATGCTCACTGTATGGCAGATGATCATCCCTTATTTGAGTGGGTCTTTAATGAATTAGTACACTGGCCGGCCGCATCCTATTACTTGATGTGGAGACTTAAACATCAATCTACCATGAGACCGGGGGTCGGGGCAGAAGTATACAGGGAGGAAGCCTAAAATATTCCAAGCACTACTTAACTTATGCCAGACACATGGACTGTGCAATGCTTGGTCCAAAACAAGACTACTGGAACACGGGTTTACCTTTTACTCTGCCCCACATCAAAAACATGTTAGGCTGGATTACTTTTTTGTTTCATCTACGTTAATTCATGAGAGCACAATCAAATGTTTTTCAAGATTTTTATTGGACCATAATCCATTAGTTTTAGATTTGGTTGGGCAGGGCCCTCCTGAAAGAGATTCTTCCTGGACATTTGAGAGGGCATTATTACTGGACGAGGCCTATGTAGGATACATGAAGGAGTGGATACCAGAATTTTTGCAGAGAAACCTGGGAACGGCTCCATTGGGCATAGTTTGGGACACCCTAAAGGCAGGCATCCGGGGAGAAACAATCCAATTCTCGATAAAGAAGGAGAAAAAAGAAAGGGACTGCCTGCGGAATAATCAACAAAATTTGGCTTGGGCAGAAGGAAATCTAATCACCACCTTGCAGCAGAGGAAAGGGGTGCAGGAAGCCCAGGCTGAAGTGGCTAGCGCTAACGCAGCAATTGGGGGAAGGTTATTAAAGAAGGCAATAGATAAATCAGCAGTTTATCGAGAGAAGATGTACGAGTCTAGCGAAAAAGTGGGTCACCTATTAGCAGTAAGAACCTGGCAGGAACTTACATGCAGTGAAATTAATATGGTGAGAGATCCCTTACTTGGTCTGGTATCCGAACCACGTAAAATGCGAGCAGCCTTTATTAAATTTCATCAGGCTCTATACACAGGAGATTCGGAAGATCTGGGGGGTCAATGTGAGGACCTAATACATAAGTATCTGGATTCCTCTGTGACGGAGGTATTAACGCAGGACGAGAAGGAGCATTTAGACAATCTATTGACTTGGGATGAGATATTGCACCCCCCCCTGCTCCCAGAGCCTTCTCAATCAGTCTCTTGGGGGGGTACCCATGGGGCCCCCCTTACCAGCCATGCACAGTGTGGCAGGCATGAGGGGGTGCCCGCCACAGGGTGCCCGATTTTCCCCAGCCACCCCTTTCTTCAATGGGAGCCTATGCATTCGGCCGGAACAAAGGTTCCCATTGAAGTCAACGGGAGTCCAACCAAATCGTATCTGGAAGCATCCGGATGCATCGTACTCGGTCTGTTGGACTCTCCCGATCCGATTCGGTCGGAAATCATTCCCAAACCCATTCTGTCGGGAAGCTTTCTGAACTGCATCAGAATCTGGCCCTTAGGGGTTATGATAAGCTCTGATCTTGATGAGGTGGTAAATGAAAACTTGGGGCTGTGCGCAGAAGAAACTAAAAAGGCACTGAAAAGGGTTGATAATTTACATTTAAAACTGATTGGCAGACGTAATTTAATTAAGATGGTATTTTTTCCTAAAATACTGTATTTTTTTTTAGATCAATCCCCTTGTCTTTCCGAATTACTGGTTGAAGAAATTTGAAAGCATATTTGCATAATTTATCTGGGCATATTCGAGATCAAGAAGATCGTACACATTTCTGTCATTTCCCAGGGAACACTGTGGATTGGCCCTTCCTAACCTTAAGCTATATTGGTGGGCGGCCTCATTGGTACACTGTACAGCACTCTTGAGGGAAGACCCTAGCAGTGGGAGGCCAAGGTACCCTTCCCCATTTGAATTACTGATTGGCCCGGAAGCCTGGGGATGTTCATGGTGCCAGCTTGATTATGGTTACTATAAAAGGGTGCATTTTAAGACACTGCTCACTGCTTTTAAAGTATGGACTCCTGTCCGTCGTCTTCTAGGGCTGGAGAGGTTGAATTACTATACCCCCTAATGGTGTAATAAGAAATTACCAGAGATTTGTAATGACATTTATTTTAAGATTTGGTTAAAGGCGGGAATGAAGCAAATAGGCTGTTTTTACTCAACTTGTGATATAAATGAATACAATGAATTGAGATTGAAATTTGGTCTTACCCATTGAGAGTTCATTAAATATCTTCAGATTAGAGATTATTTACTGAGGGGGGGTGAAGAGATATGTGAAGAGTGGATTTGTGGACAAACTAATACAGCCTACCCCTCCACGTATTGGGAGCATGTACAGGTTGATTAACGAATACATGAAAGATGATCTGGAAAAGTGCTCTACTAAGTGGCAAGCTAAGCTAGATACCACTGACACAGCATTTCAAAGTGCTTTTATAAGCTCCCAATCGGTTCTAATGCCTGCCAACTCCAAACACAGTATTATCAATCAATCAATCACGGCATTTATAGAGCGCGCTACTCACCCGGGAGGGTCTCAAGGCGCTGGGGGAGGGGGTAAGTTACTGCTCGAACAGCCAGGTCTTGAGCTGCTTCCTGAAGGAGAGATGGTCCTGGGTTCGCCGAAGGTGAGTGGGGAGGGAGTTCCAGGTCTTGGCTGCCAGGTAGGAGAAGGATCTTTATAAGACCTGTTTTGAGCTATACTATACCCCATATCGGACAGCCAAATGGGGCGACGAGAAAGGAGTGTATTGTCCATGCTGTACTCTGTATAAAGCAGACTTGGTTCACATGTTTGCTACATGTAACACGTTTGGGTAATTAATTAAGGAAACAAATGAATTTTTAAGAAGGAAATTACAGCTGCATATTGATTTAGCCCCCCGCTAATGTTATTGGGCATAACTAATCTAAGGGCAGAGGATGGAGGTGCCGTGTTAGGCATAGCAATGGCTGTGTATTTATTTTGCATCGCTTCAGCTTTGCTGGACCCTGTTCCTCCCTCGTTTCAACAATGACTTGCCCAATTATTAGTGACATATAACGTGGAGAAATCTATATACACTCAAAAGGGACATAGGTCAAGGAAGAAGGGGATTAGAATTTAGAAATGCTTAGCCAAATGGGTTGAATACTTAAAATGCACTAGCACTTTTTGGGGTTAATTTGCTGCTATATAATTGCAGTTAGGAAACTAGAACTCGGTGTGGGTGGGTTTCAGTCTTGCTAGCATTGTATCTGTTGCATTTTTTGCATGCACTATTGTACTTTGAATCTGCTGCTAAATGATGAATTGATTTTTTAGGGGTGTTTCTTCTGCAAGCTCTTATGCTACGTAATAAGAACTCACAGTGTCGTATTGATGATTATCCATACTGCCTATGAATTTCTTGTGAGGTATTAAAGTGTTGGGAAGGGTGGAGAAGGGGGGCACAAGGTCTGGGTTAAAATTATGGGAAAAAAATATTTTTTTTCAATAAAAATATATATTTTTAAAAGATCTATGAAAATGCGCCAAAAGTCACCAATACAAATCATGAAAAATATAAGAAAATTAAATCAAGGAATGGGTGCATTTACATGCATAGAGTCCCAGTGGGACACAATATTCCAGTTATTTAGAATGATCTGTAAGCGGACAATTTTAATTAGTCTCTCATACCCAGTTACTTGACTTTAACCACTGTCTCAAAAAGATGTCTCTTACTTATTTCTTAAATATTTGGAAATACCACAAAGCGTCTCTATTAGACCATAAGGTCACACTGCACTATATGGTACAAGATAGATTGAGCTGTTTGTGAAAGGGGAGAAATGCTCTGCAAACTAGAAGGAACCAGCATGGAAGTAACCTAAAATAAGAAATACCTTTACTCAAAGTTCTCCACCTAAGAAGGCTCATGTTTTAGCTGCTCGTAGTTGCTATTAGGCACATCCTGTTTAAGGTTGCCTCGACCTTCACTAGAACCAAAAAAGGATAAGGATGTTTTTAATAAGAAGTGAATAATCATTATATAAATATCAAGGTTCTAATTGGTCATAGGCCGACCCTATAGCTAGCTAGCTCAGTGTGCAACTCCTGCAGTGTATTTCTCTCTATCTATCTCACAAAGAGAAATGGGAAAGAGAGAGAAAAGACCATGCAGAACACACTCACTCTTTAGTACCTATTGTCTAGCATGAAAACAAATCATGACTAACACAAACATTGTTGAACTATACCTCTCCCAATCTCCCTCAGGCTAGCTATCCTTATTATATTACCACTGTTTACTGAACTATTTGTGGCTGTCAACAGCTAGCATATTGATACTTTTCACACCTCTTCTAGTGAGATCCTATCTTCACTTCCGTCCACCATACACTGCAAATGTATATGCCACGTCTCATGTTTTTGAACCATTATGATCTACTACATAGGCCGTGAGAGCGACTAGAATGCTAACCATTTCCGCTTGCATCCACAAGCATGCGAAGCCTCACTTCCCTGCCGCGCATTACGCTCCATGTCTTGAGACGCCTAACCACCATATTAGTTGCAGGAGTACTACGCCCAACAACCCGCATCATCTATCTGCCCTGTGTGTTCTCCCTGAGAAGCAGGGACCTACACAGGTTAGAAGCCAGATCCCTTTAGAATTTTGAAAGAAATCAAAAAATTAGAACTATAGCCTCAAAATAGTGGGAGTAATAACTTATGCGGATCTATGTAATATGATGGGCAGCCATCAAATGAAGATGTCCATGCATGAATTATTATTCTACCTATCTTAGATCTTTCTGGTATATCTACCCGAAGATGAGTCATTTGTTTCATATTATGACTTGAGCCATAATATTTCCTCATTTAGCCCATGTTTGTTCATTTTGAAAGAAAAAAATCCAAAAGGTTTCTCTCTCTTTGCGTTGTTTTGCATCTGTGATCCCCAGTTTATTTTTTACCCTTTCCAATATGAGCCACCTCAGTTCTGTCTCTTTGTGGTTTACTTCGATGCAATGCTTAACCATAGGGGCTTGAATTGTTTTGGTCTGTATAGCATACTTATGCTCTCCATATCTTGAGGGAAATTCTCTGCCTGTCTCTCCAATATAATCACGGTTACAAGGACATAGATTTAGGTACAAAAGGTTGCTGCTCCTACAGTTCGTCAGGTCATGCAAAATGATGGAATAGTTATTGTGTTCCCAATTCTCTGTTTCTATAGCTGTGGCATAGGCATGACAGGTTCCACACCCATGATTACCTTTCACAGGAGCTGCACCTGTGATAGTACTCTGACGTGATTTCACTTTTTGTGGTATTTTTTGTAAAGAATAAAAAAAAGTATACATAAAAAATATAAATAAATAATATATGGCAAAGTAACATGCTATCATAAAAACATAGTGTGGCGTGGTTCTGTTGAATTGATTCCCTGATGAAAGCAATATAGGTAGGTAGTACCCCTTTTCTAAAAATACGTCTCAAAACACACCAGCACAACTAATGTATAATTTCATTGCAGATGACAAATCCATAGTTTGTTTAATGCCTACACTACAAAAGTGTTCTGACTTTTTTGAAGAACTACTGATATTGGAAAACCAGCTATCGATAAAATGGAACACCAGGGAGTAACAATAAGACTAAATAAAAAACTACAAACAAAATTGGATGCTTTGGAAAAGTCTGTATCGAAGCCTGCAGGTTTAGAAAAGTGTTGACGCATGTGTACAAATTGTTGAATTATTTTGCGGGATAATTTGAATGTAAAAGAAGGATTAGTCAATGGTGCTACGGGTAAAGGTATTGATTTAGTTAATTTTTCAAACAGGGATCAGATAGAATTCTTGATTGTCAAATTTGATCAGATTGATGGAGTAAATAAGATTGGGCGTTGCATTATACGGTTTTTGTTTGTAAATGACTTGTATGTCCGACGGCAGCTGGTCGCATTGTCTCTAGTGTATGCTGTAATTATCCATAAATCTCAAGGATTAAGTGTAGACAGAGCTTTTGTGAACATCACAAGTTGAGTGCTTGAAGAAGCAATGGCATATGCTGCATTGTCTTGAGTAAGAACATTGTCTGGTTTGTATTTGATGAGAAAAATGTTAGTGCCGATGGAAGTTGTGTAAGAGAGTTCAATCACTTAAGAATTCTATATGCTCCTCATTTAGGTCAATATCCTATTTATGAGAAACAGATGTGTGTCCAAAATGGAAGCATACAAAAGACTCAACTGATGTTCAAGAAAAGAAAAGGTATAGGGCCAGATGCATCAAGCAGTTTTTGCATTCGCAAAAAGCCATTTCGCAGAATCAGCCATTTGCGAATGCAAAAAAATGCCCTTCTGATGCAGGAAACCCTATTTTGCGATTCCGTAACCTGTTACCGAATCGCAAAATGGGTTTGCGATTTGCTATTAGGAAGGGGTTTGTTTAGGGCGTCTTTAGGAAGGAGCTTGTTTATGGCGTCCCTTCCTATTACCGAATCGCATCGGTATGCATGAATGTTTTGCGACCGAATTGCGGTTGCAAAACATTCGCATTTTACCACTGACTTCAAGTAGGTGGTAACCAATTCGCAAATGGGAAGGGGTCCCCAAGGGACCCCTTCCGCTTTGTGAATGTTTGTCTGTAAATGCATTTTCTAAGAGCAGGCAGTGGTCCCATGGACCACTGCCTGCCCTTAGAAAATGAAAGGAAAAGTTTTAATTTTCTCTTTTGTAAAGCATCCCATTTTCCTTTAAGGCAAATGGGCTGCTTTACAAAAAAAAGATTGCTTTATTAAAAAGCAATCATGGTCATGGTGATCTGCTGACCCCAGCAGGCCACCATCCCCATGATTTTTGTGACTCCTAGGGTGTCGCAAATTGCGACCTACTTCATTAATATTCATGAGGTAGATCATTTGCGATCCTCTAGGAATCTCAGAAAGTGTTAAACACTTTCATGCACTCCGTTTTGTGATTTTTAATTGCGAATCGTAAGGATTCGCAATTAGGAAATCGCAAAATGGTTTGTTTATGCATCTGGTCCATAGAGTATAAAATAGAAGGCGCTAAGAAGAAAAAAGTAGAATCTCAGAAAGATATTGTAGAACACCAGTTGGAAAACAGTTCAGGTGTCAATTGCTATGCAAAAGTGGTTCTGAATGTAGTGTTTCATTTACCACATCTTGTTAATCAGATTGAACAAAAACATGAAAAAAGTTCTGTTCTGCACTGTATCATTTACTGCGACATTTAGTCAGTAACAGAACTTTAAAACATTATGCTTCAGGCATTCGAGATCTTTTGGATACATGTAGTGGATCAGTAATATTTAGTTGCTTATTTCAGTGTAGGTGGGAATTACGCCAACCTGACACCGTTGCGGAAATGGGACCGACCGCCTAATCACGATGTGACCACACATGGTGTGGTTGCATACTGCCATTCCTCTATGGGAGCTCGTGTTATGGCCGTAAACAGGACGTAACACAAGTTCCCATAGAGGAATAGGAGTCTGTTCATTCCTGCACCCCGTGGCAGGCACCTCAAGGAAAGGCCCGCATGGAAACCCTGCCGGAAACCATGCATCATAATCCAGAAGACAGAAACGCCTTCCATTTGGATTACGGGCCGGTGTCCGACTGGCAGATGGGCTCCTGGATTCTGATTGGCTGTAACATAATCAGCCGGTCAAAATTGAAACCAACGGTGAGTGTCGGAAAGCCTCCGACCTGAGGTCAGAGGCTTCCCAACACTGATCGTAATCGGCCCCTTAGTCTCAACATTATTCAACAAAATGCACAAGACTTTATAATGGTCATGCTTACAGTTTTAGAAAAAGAAAAAGTAAATATTGATTAAATATTTGGACCAACTTACAAATGGGACCATGACTGTGAAGATTGCTCATTTACATCCACCACTGAAATAAATACTGAACTATTCTTGTACTTAACACTACCAGATTGCAAAACAGTGTCTTTTGACAGATTGATTAAAACAACAAACCAAAATATGACCTGCCCAAATTGTAGATCAGAGGTTATGTCTACGTTGCAAATACAAAGAAGTAGATAAAACCTCATATTAATGCTACAACAATGCAGATGGATCTAAATTTGGAAACCGAAATTACAAACTTCAAAGCAGGTAAAATATCAATTTCTGGAAGAACTTACACAACAGTGGCTATCATCTGTCATGAAGGACTTATTATAACACCTGGACACTATACTGTCTATTTGAAGAGTGACAGCGGATGGACGGATTGCAATGATAGTAACCTTAAGTTCAAAGTTAAACTACCATTCAAACTATGAAATTTTTATTTTCTGTTTCTTCAACCAAAGTTCTAAGGGCATCATTCGGCCTATTGGGGGGCTGATGTCCTTAAAACGTAGGGGCATATTAGCAAGACTGGCGATAAAATTATCGCCGTTTTAGCGGCAGGAAACTGCAGCTAAAACGGCGATAATGGGCTTGCTAATATGCGTTATAGAATTCCAATAGAAGCCCAGGTTAGATGTCCTGCACATCTAACCTGGGCTTCTATTGGAATTCTATAACGCATATTAGCAAGCCCATTATCGCTGTTTTAGCGGCAGTTTCCTGCCGCTAAAACGGCGATAATTTTATCGCCAGTCTTGCTAATATGCCCCGTAGTCTACAATACAACCGTCCTTTTATCTTCTGCAAAGGAGTTCATATAATATGTATATATAACACTGTCTAATTAAACTTTAAAACTGGAAGAAAAGAAGGGAATTATAGCAATCTTTAATTGAAACCAAAAATGCCTTTGGAAATACAAAATTGTTATGTTTTCTTCCTTCAACTAAAGTTCTACGTACTATTTCTACTAAAAAGAAATGGATTGGATTTCATCAGCATCGATCATCAGTGTTTTAGACATCATTCAGCCAACTAAGGGTGATATTTGTCAGGCTTACAGGGCTCGCTCGGCCGGTCCCGCTACACGCATTCTCAGGTACCGGCGGATGAGCTTAAAGCCTTGTTGCTCCTGAGTGGAAACACTTAGCGTTCCAGCTTCGGAGTAGCGTTTCCACATCTGGGGGTCATACCTGTACTTCCAGGTCGACGGTCCTGTGACTTCCGCGTCGGTTCTTCAGCGTCCGGCTCCTTCCTTTGTGATTTTTTCATCTATCTCTCCAGTTCCCCTCCAGTTGGTTCCTCAAGGCTCCCTTACGGTCCGGTGACAATCTCCAACTTCTTGTGGCAACATATTGCTTTCCTGCAGAAAAGGAAAAGGAATAAAGAAAGCTGCACTTATTCCTTATGGTAACAGTGCTTTCTGCACTGAACGTATTATCTTTGTATATGCACCAATGATACTTATCTGATACTGATTACGTGTATGTGGAGATCTGTTTTTCCCCTGCATTAGTTCTTCCCCAATATATTCCTGAAAATAAATAGGAATACCACTTAAGTCCACTTGATGTTAAGGTGGATTTCTTCCCTCCATTATACTGCACTAGTTTTAAGATCCCTTCACATTAGAAATTGACAAGCATCCTCCATAGGTGGGTTTCAGTGTGCTCTTCCTCATATTTTCCTCCTTATTTCTAAACCTTTCTTTTACGCTCTTCCTTTTTTTCCTTTGTAGACGTGCACACCCCTTCACTCCCACCAGTTACCAGGCTTAACGGAAGAAGGGAATTATTCACGTAGTCTGGCATCACACATATAACAATACAGACTTTTAGGATTCACAATTCCCTGTGTACTTACCTTTCCTATTCTTTGGTTAACACAGATTACTCTTGGCTGACTGGTCCTGTCCTAGAGTGGGGTGCGTCATGGGACATTGTCTCCTTCCTTGTTTTTTTCCCTTTTCCCCCGGGTTACTGTTGGTACTTTGACCTTGTTGGTTACAATAGGTGACCAGGAGAGGTTGGGGACCTTTTATCTTTGCATGGCGTTCCTGCGGAAACGTGAGTAGGATTTGACAATATTTTCAAAAGTATCTTCAGAATTCAAGTGTGGTATACATTTATTTCAAATATTGTACCAGGTATAATAATAATAGAACATGTTCACAGATGCATTTATTTGCATTTGTAGAATAAGATAAGTGTAAATAAAAGGATTGATTAGCAAATTGTGGTGAGTGCAAAGCACAGTTACACATATTTACAATGATGTACTGTGCAGTTCTCTTTTTTTTGTACAATCCATACGATTGCTTTTTCCCCACTGTTTGAAGATGATGCTACATACACACCACTGTCTATGGTGAAGGACTATGAAAGCTGAGAACAGTAAAAAAAAGGGAAAGTGATATTTTTATTACAATGTAATACAGTGTTATAGTATAAGAAATATATATTGCTATAATGGTGTATTTTCCAACATCACATAATAATATATTTTTCTGTCCTTTTCTTTTTAATAGGGGCTACAGTTCAATGTTCTAAGATGCCTCAAAATATGTTTTCTCCCTCAGATATATTGATTGGAGATATCCATAAAGAGTGTTTTTATACATAATTTGGTCTTGTGATAGCTTCTGATCACTTTCTTTCACCTATTTTGTAAGTAAACATTTTGGTGGGAAATTGCAGAATTACAGTCACTCACACATCTCATTCAAATAGTTATTCTTACAAGCACTAACATACTGACTACTTCATTCACACAGTGTATCACACCATCACTTCTTTACGGAAATAGTCACTAATACACCCATTTACTCACTCATACTGTACTCACATGGACTCCTACTTATTGTTTTAGTGCTCAGAAATAGAGATATATCATATGCATGTAGCCCTACAGAGAGTCACTAATACACTCACTCACTCAGTTACATTAGAATGTAAGCTTCCACTCAGACATACTAATACATCATATGTATCTAGCTGTACTGGGAGCAATTCTGCACACACAGTTGCATACACCAATACTCAATAACACAGTCTGAAAATAACCGATGCTGCACCTTAGATATAGATTTAGACAGCCATAGAGTCACAACAAGTGATAGTCATATACCAACATAATTCCTTACATGAGGAAAGAAACACCCACATAGGAACTGAGAAAGTCATTCAGATATCTACTGAGGCACTAATACTAACAAGTCACACATATAGAGAACTGCAGCTTCAAACATGTTTCAGACCTGCTTCTGCAGAACCAGTGTGTGCAGTTTAATTGTAAGCCAAATTGACTTTAGAAACTGGTTGCCAAGCTTTAAACTCCTCTTCTATTACATATAACTCCCCTCCAAGATAGGCAGCACCTAGGGCATATGCAGTGATCTATCTCATTAAAAATGTAGACATAGAGAAACTGACCCCCACATTGGGACTGAGACACTCATTCAGATAGCTAGTAAATAACTGACACCACCAAGTCACTTATCCAGAGAAGTAGCCCTTTAAGCATGTTGCAAGCCTGGTACAGTTCAGACTATGCATCCACTTCTACTGGTCGGTCGAATTTTCATCTAATACTCCTTCACAAGTGTTAACTGTTCTTCCACCACATATAACTCACTCCTAAGGTAGGCTGTAGCTAGGCTATAGGGCATGCTGCTATATGCTTAAAAACTAACATGTATTTAAAGAGACCCCAGCATAGGAACTGAGACACTTATCCAGATATCTACCAAAGAACTGACACTACTAAGTATACCCTCCAGAGAAGGAGGCCTATCAACATGTCTCAGGCCTGGTACACTTGAGAATGTGTGTGCAGTTCTACTGCTCGGCTGACTTGCATTTAAAGCCCTTGACAAGCCATAACCTGCTGTTCTACCACCTAAAAGTCACCCGTAAGGTAGTCTATAGCTAGGTCATACGGTAAACTACTATGTGCATAAAAGCAAAGACACGTAGTTAGAAGTTTCAGTGAGCTACATGCACACTTTCAGGCAAATATGCTAACTTATACATTCAGTGTTCAACACTGAGTTCAATCTCATTTGAGCGCTTATAAATTGCAAAGCTACTAATACATCCTCTAAGACAGTGTTACAAGCATCTAAATTTTTCACTCACATGCACAGATGCACCTCTTATGAATCTGGCACTAATGGAGGTAGTGACACTTACTTAAATAACTCATTAGTAACACACCCAAGAGACAATCTGTGCCACCCTCTACATGTACAGACCCAAACAGTCACAAACAGAGCGAGCAATGTACTAAGAGACTTTAATACATACTGAAAAAAAAAACAAAGATAGGAACTGAGAAAGGTATGCAAATGTGTAGTAAAGCTGTGACATCAGCAAGTGAACGATCCAGTCTAGGAGCCCTTTCAACATGTCACAGGAGTAGTACACTTGACCCTGTGCACGCAGATCTATTTTCAGGCCGACTTGGTACTTAAAACCCCTTCATAAGCCTTAAGATGCTGGACAACTACTTAAAAGACAACCCTAAGGTAGCCTGTAGCTAGTCCATAGGGTAAACAGCTATGTGCATAAAAGCAAATACATGTAGTTTCTGAGAGATATACACACACTTTCAGACACATATGCTAAGTTACACAGCCAGTGTTCTACATTGACTTGAATGTAATTACTTATGAAAGGGCAGAGCTACTGATACATCCTCTCACAGTGTTTCAAGCATCTACACCTTCACTCACATGCCAGTCACAACTCTTATTTATTTAGTGCTAATAGAGGCAGTGACCCAAGAGACAATCCATGCTACCCTTTAGGTATATATATATTTACAGATCCAAACAGACAGAAATGGAACAAGGAATGTACTAAGATACTTTACTACATATAGGAAAAAACCCAGTTAGGAACTGAGACACTTGTTCAAATATAGAGCAAAGCTCCGACTCTACCAAGTGAACCATGTAGACAAGTAGCCCTTGCAAAATGTTGCAGGCCAAGTACACTTGACAAAACTTAACTTGCTCTAATACTAATTTAAAGTCACCACTAAGGTAGCTTGTAGGTAGACCATAGGGCAAACTGTATGTGCATAGCAGCAATGATATGTAGTTAGACGTTTTTGACAGGTACATGCACAGTTTTACACACATATTCTGACTTACACATGCAGTGTTCTACATTGAGTTGAATGTCATGTAAGTACTTAGGAAAGGGAGACCTACTTATACATCCTCTCAGAGAGTGTTTCAACCATCTACACTTTCACTGACAAAACTCTTATGCATCTAGTGCTAATGGAAGCAGTGACACTTCCACTTAAACAATGCGTTAGTGACTAATACAACCAACACATAATCTATGCCTCTTATTACATATAGATTTACAGCACTCACTCTCTTACATATACTCTTGCTCTTACAGCCAATCACTCATTCATACAAATACTTTCACATGCATTCACTCATACATATACCGCTCATCAAAATACTCACCCATACATCCAGTGACAGTCCCATTCACTTACCCATAATCCAGAGACGCACCCTTTTACCCTTTCACTCATTCATATACATACTCAAACACCCATTCAGTCACAGAGCTATCGCACAGCCCCTCATACACTCACTTACTCACACATACTGTCACTCATCTACCCACTTACTTACTCATGCACTCATTTTTGTATCCTCTCAGTTATCCACATGTCCACATACCCACCTAGACACTCATCTATATAGTTTTTTTTTTTTGGGCAGTCAATAGTATAATCTTTATTGCTTGATTAATTAAAATCATTGCAATCACAACATCTTCACATCTCAAAAAAATACACATTTACATTGCAAGCAAAACATCTTCTCATCACATAATATAAAAAAAACTGTCCCATATATACAATTTAAAAACTTATCAATAAACTCAAATCTAACCACCTTACATCCTTAATTACAGGATAATATTGCACATTTTACATTTTAAAGTGACGGCGTGCGCAGCATACTATTTCCTTGTACATAACGAATGAATATTTTAACAGATAACCATTCATTTCTACTATGAAACATTACACATGTTATATTTCAAAGTGCTAATGATAAAGTGCAGAAGTGACTACAGCGAAGAAGTTTCTATTGTATATTTCTTGCTAAAATTACCTTTCAAAGTGCTAATGTGCAGTAATTGCAACAACAATCATATCAAAACAAAAAGTGCATCAATTTACTTTGGTGATAACCCAGCTATTGTTACATTTCAAATTAGCACCCTCGCAACAAAAGTTATTAGGTGATAAAATGTATAAGCCGATTAAAACTATTAGTCACCAAAGCCATAAAAATTATGGAGATCAGCCTTATTGTATCAGACATTTTTCAACTGCCAATAAGATTTTTACCAATTGACATAATAATGGAATCGATTCACCAGACAGTGACATGATTAAGGCCTGTCGAGCAGATCTCACCCCGCTCATCAAAAAGTATGGTCTCAAAGCTGAACGTCTAAGATTAATCAACTTGGGACATACACATACTATATGTACTAGAGTTTCATGTGGCCATCCACAAAATCTACAGTTAGAATCCGGCCACAGCTTGATCCAAGATTGCGTGCCCTCCTTTGTTGGGTTTATTCCCATACGTAACCTTAAAAACATATTTTTAAACTTCGCTGAAAAGAAATCATTCAGATATAATTCAGATATGGCTGAACACGCAGGGATTGGTATGAATTAATCACATACCATGCATAATTGTTCTCTGCTAATGCATTTTTATCCAATTTAAACGATTCAGCTTTGATAAGCTTTTTAAAATTAATTTATAATTGGGCATTTTCAGATCTCGCAGTGCACTTTGCAGGCCGATATCTCGTAGGGAAGTTAAAATATAAGATCTCCATTTAGCCGCATAGACAGACTTGCCTATTTCTTGCCAACAAATATTCCCTAAAGATGCAGGGGCTGATGTTGACAATGCGACCATACATTTTAAAAAAGCTCCCTTTGATACCAGGCTCTGTCTCTAGAGACCGAACTCCAATCTTATTCCTGCTTGGCACACTGACTTGGTAATCCCAAAAGTTGCTTTGAAGACCTTGATAATCAATAGGTCAAGCACCCTAACATCTTTCCCTCTAGTAATGGGAGAACCATATATGAGAGTTGGTTGTAACTTGGCTTTATTTACTTTAAGGATAAAATCATATGATTGACAGTTCAGTGATTTTTTTAAACATTTAAAAGCATGGATCAAGGTCACAGCCTTGGCCCTTAGATCCTTACAATGAAATTTAAAAGACACGCGATTGTCAAACATCACCCCTAAATATCTATACGTTTTAACAATATCAATTGTACCTGCTCTGGCCTTCCAGGAATTCAACTTTTGTTTAACCACACCAATTTTCATCACTTTGGTTTTTTCGACATTCAATTCAAGGCCATTCTGTTGTAAATAGTCATCAAAGGCAGTAATAAGTCTTTGTAGGCCGATAGGAGTATGACTCATGAGGATAGTATCATCGGCATACTGGAGGTAACTAATTTGCACCCCCGCATCCTAGGAACATGCCCATTAACAACAACCAAATGCTGAGAAAGATCTGATAAGAATAAATTAAATAAACAGGGGGCAAGGACACAACCCTGCTTTAGGCCATTATATGTCCTAATCTTTCTTGATAAGGAATTGCCAACACCCAACTTAACTTGAACCCAAGTGTCGGAATACAAAAGAATAATAGGCTTCAGCAATTTCTTTGAAATGCCCAGATCTGACAGTTTTTTCCATAACAGGTTTCGTGGCACAGAGTCGAAGGCTGCCTTAAGATCAATAAAAGCAATATATAAATTTTGTTTATTTAAGACAGCCCTCTACGCAAGTAGGGTTAGAGCCAACAAGTTTGTAGTTGTGGATTGTCCTTTCCGGAAACCAGTCTGAATAAATGGAATAATGCCCTCCTGCGTAGCCCAATCTTCCAATTCTATCGGAAGAGTAGAAGCGAACACCTTTGCATCGACATCAGTCAGCGAGATTAATCGATAGTTAGCAGGATTTGCCACCGGGCCGCTTTTATAAATGGGTCGCAGTATGCTGCCTTGCCATGATTCTGGGACAATCCCCAGTGTCAACACTTCCCTAAATAAATTATGCAGAATACCGGCCCACATGTCACCATTAACACGAAACAGGGCATTAGGTAGCCCGTTAGGTCCAGGGGCTCCATTTGCTCGAAGCCCACGTAACAGGGTCGATACTTGATTACAACTTGGAATTTCTAAGTCAAAATTTGGATCTAGACTAGGGTCAATAAGATGATCTATGAAATTCAAATCCAGACACTCACCATTCCCCACATTGGTTGTTAATATATTATTTACCTCACATACAACCAACATGTCTGGTGATTTCCCATCTGAACCGGTAAACCATACAAATTGGCTATAAACGTTATCCAACTGGATTCTGATATATTTACAGAAAAAGCCCTACAGCCTCCCTTTCGAGCTTATTAACAACTGCCCAAAATTGTTTTGCATTATTTTGCTTTGAGGCAGATAAAAAACTATTCCATAGCCCAGTTTGATGCTTAAGTTTGGCTTTCCATACTTCTTGTTTGTAGGTCTTCTTAAGTTCCTTCAGATTTTCTTTATACACTGAATAGGACTGGCGAAATCTACGGGCATATGCCTCACGGACAGCTCTGTTAAGTAATTTCTTTAACTTTAATAGTTTGGGGGGAACCATATTTTTAGAATATTCAGACGGGTATTAATTTTCCTAGTCTTTCCAGTTGCAAATTTCCCCACAAGGGACATTGTAATAAAATTCCATTTATTAATCATATTCGAATCGCCCTGATCACCCTGATCACATTCCTTAATCAATACCTCGGCTGTTTGCATAATTTCCTCCTCTTTGGCTAAATGCCACACCAGCCTCTTCAGGTTATATGCAGAATATGCCATGTTGGGAAGATCATTGGATTTAGAATGACACTTCACAGAAAAATTAAATTTTACAACCTGGGGGTTGTGATCACTTTCTGGCCGGCCGATTACCTTATATTCAGACATACTTGGTCTCAAATTGTCTGAAATTAATGTATAATCGATGATTGAACCTTGCTTAGAATTCTTAAACGTGGGAGTAAATCTAGATTTTTCTTTTAACTGGCTGACTCCAGTCTCAGACATAATGTCACAGCATTCTTTTGCCAGACATTCAGACTTACAGTTAAATTCTGAGAACCGAATTAGTTGCAAATTAAAATCACCTGATACTATTAATCCAGCGTCTGGATATTGGATTATTAATGCACACAATACATCCCGCAGTATATACAACTGTGCAGACTTGTTTTTATTGGCACTCAGGTACACGTTAAGAATAACTAAACTTAAATCCGTGGTATTTACCACAAGACATTGTAGCCAACCCAGATTAAAGTCTACCACATCCACAACTAGGTTAAAGTCGGCCGCACACGCCAATCCACATTTTGCACGGCCAAATTTATTAGTTTTCACTGCCAGAATACTATATTCATTAAATCCAGACAAAGGAGTCATTTGTGCGCACCATGTTTCTTGGAATAATAAAAATGCAAATTAATTTAAAAATAATATCGTATCTGGGTCAGACAACAAATGATTCAATCCGTGAACATTTCAGGGGCATAGACTAGTTTCATTTACATTAACATCCATAGCTCCGGTTATTCAATTACTATCTCCACGGGGCACCTTTGCCAATGATGCTGGCAGCCAAGACCAGTCCTCCATTCGCACATTGTTTTTGGGTAGCCACTCGCAAAGCCGACCCCCTGATTGGGAATTGGTGATCAGCAGACCAGAGCTGCAAGATTGATTATTCATCTATATAGTTAGGTATACAGCTACTCACTCAGCTATACAGTCACTAGCAAACACACTAACCCACACACTACTCAAACAATCAGTCACTCATCCAAACACTCACTGAGACATTCTCTCACTCACTTATACTAGACTAGACTCATGCACCCTGTCAGTCTTAGAAGCACTAACAGAGATACTCATTAACTCATGCAGTCACTCACATACCCACTCATTCACTGATATAGGGAAGCACATACCCACTTAGTCACCTATAAAGCCAATCTTTCAGACTTTCACATACCCATACAACCACTCACATACTCACTGAGTTTCCTATAGAACAACTTATACAGTCATTCATTCACCCATACATACATACATACACACACACACCCACTCACTCACCCAATAAACAGGCATCCATCCAGTCATGCATTCATTGACTCAGTCTTCCACTCTCTTGCTCACTCATACAAGCTCTTTCACACTCATCCAAACAGGTGAACACTCACTCACTCATATACTCATTCATATATACACTCAATCACCTATCCAATCATTGCATTTTTATGTTTAAAAATATGCACCCTCTCATACAAACAGATTGTTTGCGTATTGATTAACTCATTCAACCATTCACTAATTTTAACAGTCAAAAACATACTATTAGACATAAATACTTACATTCACATGTTTACAAACGAACAACTAACATATATAATATCTTTCTTGAAGTGAATTAGGTGGTCCTAACAAGAACCTTTTTTAACATTTCATAATTTTTTGGCCTTTTCTAACAGTTTTTAATTTTTTGGGTGTTTTCTTTTATTTCAAATCATAATGAAATCCTTTTTTAAACAACAAGGCCCCAAAAACGATAACTGTGCTTCAGCTTCCAGAAAGGTTTAGCAGCTATCAGGCACATGCATCAAAGCTTTTTGCGATCGCAAACGGTGCGATTCGCAAAAATCGGCCGTTTGCGATCGCAAAATTAGCTTTTGCGATGCATCAAGGGTCAAGGCCCTCGCAATTTGAGAATTCGCAATTAATTGCGAGTTCTCAAATTGCGATTGCATTTAAGGAATCGCAAATTGAGATTCCTTAAATGCAATGCATTAAAGTAAAAAAATTAGCGATTTCGCTAATAGGGGGCGCAAATTACCATGAAGTTGAACTTCATGGTAATTTGCAAAAACTTTGAAAAATGCACTAAAGTGCATTTTTCAAAGTTCCATTTTACACACACACATGCCCTTGGGGCATGTGTGTGTGCAAGATGTACTCATATGCAGATTTCAGGGGTGCAACAGGGTGTCCTTTTGACACCCTGGCACCCTTGAAATTGCATTCTCAATTTGCGATTCTCTAATTTAGAATCGCAAATTGAGAATGTCTTCCCATTCATTCCTATGGGCCTCTAGGCCCATAGGAATGAATGGGGAGGTATTCCTTAATTGCGACTCGCAATTTGCGACTCGCAATTAAGGAATGTTTAGAAATCGCTATTTTTAAGCGATTTCTACATGCATAGGCTTTTGCGATTCCTTAATTGCGATTCCTTAAAAATCGCAATTAAGAAATCGCAAAATCAACATTGATGCATGTGCCTGTATGTCCATTAATAGTTTTAATAAGTGTAGCTACACACTGTTCACCAACATGCATGTGGGACAATAGATGCCAATTTTCCCAAACTCTGGAATTTTTGTAGGATCTTCCAAAAATTGAATAGCAGCAGATGTTCTAGTACCAGCAGCAGAAGTTCCTTGCTGCCTCTTCAGTCTTGCCATCTCTGCACGTGCCAGAAGGGTTTATGGATGGTCCTCAATGTGATTGTACATACTGGATGTACTGCAAGAATATTTTTTCTCTGAACCATGTGACAGGACTTTCTTGCATAAAATGCATATGACCTTTCATGCATTGACTTTGTTCTCTCCCTCTGGTATAGCAAAAAACTCCCTGACAATACTTTCTGGTCTCTTCTTGCAATTCTTTTCTTCTTCTTGCAGAAGAGTTAGCTCCTCCACTTCCATATTATCTTCTGCAGATGCTATCTTGAAAAGCTTGAAGCTCCTAAAAAATCACCAAGCCAAATCAAAGCTACTCTCTCCCTATAGTGAGCTGTGATAATTCGGCCCACATCCAATACATCAAGCAAAGGGGTGGGACTTCCCTATAAACATCACATAAAGGTATTTAATCAATAAAATTCATATTTTTTTGTGTCACATGAGATGCGCATCTCCTACACGGCTCTGTCACATCGAAAACGCGACTCCATAAAATGTATCACAGCATTGAAAATTGGTTTAAACTGTAAATATACTATTTTGTACACTACTCTATGACTGAATCTCTTTACTTAAAGTAAGCCTTTAAACTGTCTATATATATCTTTTGCTACTTCCCCACAAAAAAATGCCGGAGTCGAGTACCTGGGGTGACTCCGGAAATACGTGCAGAGACTGTACAGGACAGTTTCGTGTCTCCACCAAAAATATTTTTAAAAAACATAAAACTTTTTTTATCAAGAGATATGCTACTTTTCATACTATACCCTCATATATGTTACCTTAAAATAAACGTTATAAGTCTCTCTATATATATTTTACTACTACCAAAACCAAGCTGGAGTCACGTGCCCAGTGCGATGCATCGCGACAGGTGCATGACCCCTAGCTTTGTAAAAAAAAAGAAGTTTACAGACTAGCTTAATTTATATTGGAAACATATTACTAACCACAAAAGACATATAATATGTTATAGTTAGGAAATAGAATTTTAAAAAAACCTGGAAATTCAATGAAAAAACCAAAGCTTACAGGGACATTATAGTTAGGAAATAGAATGTAAAAAACCTTTGAAATTAACGGAAAAAAACAAAGGTTAACAGGACATAATAATTAGGAAATATAATTTTAAAAAACCTTAGAAATTCACTAAAAAAACAAAGTTAGGCTGACATTTCACTCATACAAATCCAGATGAAATCAGCAATTATAGTTAGCTCAGCTAACTATAACTTACACCCCTACAATGCACTGCTTATGTCCTCACATATTACATCACTCATGACATGGTTAGTGACATCACTCATGAAATCAATGATGACATCTCAAATGCCATCACTGATGACATTTGAAATAACAACACTGATGACATCTCAAATGACATCACTGATGACATCATTGGTGACATCATGCAGTGGTTGTGAGTGTTTTATGAAAGTTCCTGAGTGTTAAGCATATACACTAAGGTAAGTGGCTATGGGAGCGCATGTTTGGGTGAGTGGGTGGGTGTGCAAATGGTGTATAGAAGAGTGACTGGGTATGTGAGAGACTGTATACATGAGTGAGTAGGTGTGTGAGTTTTTGTATGAGTGAGTGAGTGGATGTGTCAGTGCATGTATGAGTAATTGAGCGGCTATATGAATATCTGTCTGGGTGAGTGAGTGGCTGTGTAAGTGGGTACAAAGGTGAATTAGAGGGTGAATGAGTGACAGCTCCCACTAAGCAAAAGCAAACATAACTCCGCTTTCTGCAAGACAGAGCTCTCAAACAGCTCTGGCTTGCTGGAAGCAGAGTTTCCATCTCTTTCCCTGCACAAAAATATGTGTGCAGGGAAACATATAAAAACATTGTTCTGACAGACAGGATGCTGTCTATTAGCAGCCCCCTGTCTGTCAGAGCAATGCTGGCTACTGTAGGAGGCAGTGAGTTGGCTGGGACCGTGGAGGTCTTGAGGCTCCTTGTGCAGTCCCATTGCATGGGAAAAGAAAGTAAAAAGAGGCAGAATAAAGGTCAGAAATTAGCAAAAAGAGACAGAATGGTCAGAAACTAGCAGAAAGAGGAAAGATAAAGGTGAGAAAAGAGCAGAAAGAGGCAGAATAGAGGTCAGAAACAAGTAGAAAGAGGGATGATAAAAGTCAGCAATGAACAGAAAGAGGCAAAATAGGTGAGCAATTAGCAGAAAGAGGGTGAATGAAGGTGGGAAAGAGCAGAAAGATGCATGATAAAGGTGAGAAACGAGTAGAAAGAGGAAAAATAAAGATCAGAAACGAGCAGAAAGAGGGAAAATAAAGGTCAGAAATGAGCATTAAGAGACAAAATAAAAGGTTGGATGTGATCTTGCTGTGAATTGCTGAGACCTCGTCGGAGGCCCCGCCTCCTTTCTCAGCCTACTGAGGGTTGTTGGGGGCCAGGAACCCCCTATTGTTGCCACAAGTAAGTCCCCCACAGCCATATTTCGGAGATGTCTTTGGAGGCCCGCCCACTTTCTCAACCACTCTGCACAGGGGCCTCCTGGCATACTACTGGTTGGGGGATGAAGTCCCCTTGGCTGCTGAGGGTTGCTGGGAGCCAAAAACTCCAATTGTTACAACAAGCAAGTCCCACATAGCAGGATTGCTGAGTCATGGTCGGAGGCCCTGCCCCCTTTTTCAACCACACTGCACAGGGGCCTCCTGGTACACTACTGATTGGGGGATGAGGCCCCTTGGCTGCTGAGGGTTGCTGGGGCCAAGAACCCCTATTGTTGCCACAAGTAAGCCCCCAACAGCCTAATTGCTGAGATGTCATCGGAGGCCCTGCCCCCATTCTTAATCACTCTGCAAAGGGTCCAGGCCTCCTGGCGCACTACATGCAGCTATGGCACGAAAAATTCCGCTTCCATTGCGGAGTGCAGTGTTTATCGGTAACTCTGTGTTCTCCGCAGAATGCGAAGGTGTCGAATTCTGTAAACTCCTTGACCAGAGCAGAATTTTACACCAAACCCTAGTTACCATTCACAGACCCACATAGAGACTCATGCTTCCACTCCCAGACCCATTCAGACACTTAGGGACCCAATCACAGATCTACTTAACACTTATACAACCACTTACAGACCCACTCAGACATTCATGCACTCACTCACTCACCCACTCAGACTCCCACACCTACTAACCTACCTATACAGCCACTCACATACCCACTGTCAAAGGTTAAGGTTACAGTTAGGAAATACAATTAAAAGCCAATGAAATTCACTGAAAAAACAAAGGTTACACGGACGTTATGGTTAGGAATTAGAATAAAAACAAGCATTTGAAGGCACGAGCGGGGAGGAGGTGGGGGTGACGCGAGTGGTGCGCGCGCCACAGCGAGACATCTGTTTTGCATTTTCGGGCACGATAATGCAAAACAGATGTCGGCCCTGCGCGCGTAACCGCAGGAAAAAGGCCATGACGCACGAGCGTCTGGTCAGCTTTCCAAACCCCCTTACTAAAAGTCTCACAAGCAGCGCATGCGCTGCTCTAGGCTCGACCTAAAAAACCAGAAATTAACTTAAAAAACAAAGGTTACAGGGACATTATAGTTAGGATATAGAACTTAAAAAAACCTTAGAAACTCACTGAAAAAACCCAAAAGTTGCAGGGACAGTTAGGCTCAGATTTCACTTGTAGAAAACCAGAGAAATTCAGCAGTTACAGTTATTTGAGCTAACTATAACTTAGGTCCCCGCAATGCACTGCTTATGACCTCACATATTACTTCACTGATGACATAATCAGTGACATCACTGATGACATCTCAAATAACATCACTGATGACAGCACTGATAACATCTTCCACCACAGAACCACTCACATCCTATGCAACCTCTCATACACCCACTCAAACACCCACACAACCACTCACATACCCATTCACAGACCCATTGAACTACTCACACAACCACTCACTCTTCTGTAGAGGCACTCACAAACAGACTCACTCACTCATACAGCCACACACACAACCATTCACTCACCCATCCAGTCACTCATACAACCAGTCTCTCACCCATACAGCCACTCAACACAGCCACTCACTCAACCATACAAACACTCACTCAAACACTCACTCACACACCCACATAACCACTTACATACCCATTCACAAATCCATACAATCACTCTCCTATCAGCTTACTTACCCATACAGCCATTCGCACAGACACTCACTCTCCGATGCAGCCACTCACACACCAACTCACATAACCAAACACACTCTCAAAAAGCCACTCACTTACCCATACACTCATTTATACACCCAGTCACTCACTCATATGGCCATTCAGACACCCATTCACTCACCCATACAGTCACTCACACACCCAGTTACCCACCCATACAGCCACTAATTCACCCATAAAGCCACTGACACACCCACTCACATACCCATACAGCCACTCACACACTCAAAGAGCTACTCACACATCACACACACATCCATAGAGCCCCTCACACAGCCACACACTCACCTACACAGCTATTCACACCCACTTATACACCCATAAAGCCACTCACACACCCACTCACTGTCATGATTACTCCGCGCCTGATTGCGTTTACACTCAGGATGGAACTACACACTGGATGTAATCAACCGGCACAGGCGGAAGAGCGATTTGCATTCTAATTGCCACGCATGCCTTCCACCCTGCCCTTCACTCCTCTGATGCTTCCAGGTCACAGCACATTGCATTGAGAATTTGCTCATCGGGTTTCACAACGCCAGCTCCTGTTATGTTTCATATAGGTACCCTAATATAGGCCCGGGTAATATCATACCCCTTCACCTACATTACCTCCCCTACACTACACAGTAACGAGCCTTTTAGGATTGAACCTTTACCGAGTTCTAGTCCTGGGCACAGAAGGAGGGTTTTCCCTGAACAATAGTGTCCTATACCTTCATCAATAGACTCACACAGTATGAATGAATATTCATAAGGGTTCTTGGAAACCAGGCTGGGGCTACACCACCTGCCTAATATCTACCTACAAGGTTCATCCCATACGTCATTCTCAAATCCAACAATGGCTAATACAAGAAACAAGGGACAAAGGAGCCCTAGATACTTTCTGTATAAATACAGCACATCTTACTAGTGTTAGCTAGAGGGAACCAAGACTTCCAGGCCAACACACTGACCAGAGACGCTGAGGCTCCTGTATGCAGACGCTCTAGCTGACAGTGGTCTAACACATTCCTTGCGGGGTGTCCAGCTCAAGACCAGGACGGGGTCCCACACTCTCTCCCTTCAGGTAATGGGGTTAGACTAAATCCTAGAGGGATTATTGGCTTCACACCTACTCACATGCTAGGTACACTTAGGTACATCTAAATAGACATCGTAGGAGTACGCGCTTTCTTTTATCATGCATTTTATATTCATGTATGTATTCATGATCATTGCAAAATGGTAGAACTGTACTATCCTTTTATATTCATCGTACTGCTGATCATATATATCTGCTACTGTCTAATGGTTGTCGCTGCACACATATTTTACACTAGAAGAACAACTGTGCTATAAACTCTTATTGTAACACGCCCAAATGTTTCTTCTGTGTAACTCTCTGAGACCGAATAAGTGAGCACGAGTGACTGAGCGAAAAGTAGTGCATTGTTTCCACGATCCTGGGGGATCAGGGTTGTCATGTTCTAAGGTTGCCAGAAACTATTCTCTCCCCGATAAGAGGAGATTCTAGTGGCACTGTGAGCTAGCTAATGCAAACAGGTTAACATTCACGGTGGGGGTGCTCGGAACCAGTCTGCCACAAAACCCACAGTTTATGTTATCTTAACACGCAGATTCTGTATAGGATATATATAGGAACTACACGACACTCCCTGTTCCTTAATCATTCTTGTTTGTACTCCGGTCTCCTGCGATGATGGTGAGCCATGCTCATAAATCCCTGTGTATAAATACAGAAGAAAACAAAAAAACATTAAAGTATTCACTTCATCTTCAAAGGCGGTAATGCACTTTGTGCATACTAATTATTGTTGGGTGCCTTTACTTATCTGATGTTTCTGTCCATGCAAACAAAAGATTAGTTAGTCTTCCTAAAGTTAGGGAAGTTAATTAGCTCTTTAAGCCCTGCACCTGTTTTTGTGCTTTTGTACAAATTCATCTTCTTAGAATTATTAATTTAAAGAAGATATTATTTTACTGGTTGTTTTTTTTATTGGTTGCATGAATATCTATTCTGGGCTTTATATTGAACTCCTATTTTTTACCATTATAGGCAGGGCCTATGCTTACTTATTAATACTATATCAATGCTCTGCTCTAATTGCATAACGCCTCAGTGTCCTCTCTTATTTTAATTAGATGGTATTTTGATCCTGCATCTGCTATCCTAATATCCTTAGTGGAAGAGGGGAAAATAACAGGTAGTTACATTTTTTCATGATAAATTAGTTCCATAAAAAGAGTGCAAGTGATCATATCTACACCAGATACATACACTAACATGTATGTTTTATTTCTTTGCATACAGACATTCACCCAAACATACCTGAAGCTTACCTGTCCACCTTGAGCGTGTCGTGGACAGAAGTCTTTCACTTCCATTAAACCAAACTTTCTGTAACTCCCTGGCCTCGTTTTTTCAAGACAAGGTAAATGCGGTTTACAGCGGGTTCTTACAAAGTGGTACTGCAGGGACGTCACTGTCATTAGGGACTCCTGGTGCTGCCTCCATGGTAAGGGAAACCTCCCTCATATCCGCCGACAGTAGTGACCCTTATGAACTTCTTTCCTTTCCTTTGTTAACAACGGAGGAGGTCATTAATCTTTTGCTGTCTACCAAATCTGGGTCCCCCCTAGATCCCTGTCCCCCCCAAATTTTTCATCTTTTACCAGAGGTTTTTGCGTCTCACCTGACCCCTATATTTTAATCAAATGTTTCTTTCCGGGATTTATCCGGCGAACTGGAAATTGGCCTCTGTTCTCCCCCTTCTAAAAAAAGTGAATCTGGATGGAGCAGATCCTAATAATTACCGACCAATTTCCAGACTCCCCCTGCCTGCAAAAATAGTGGAGAAAGCCATGAATATCGTTATTTCTGATTACCTGGAAAAGCATGCCTGTTTAGATACTTCCCAGTTTGCTTTAGGAAGCAATACAGTACTGAACTGGCGCTGATTTCAGCATCTGAAATGATTCGGCAGACCGTTGATGCAGGAGGCAATGCAGCACTCGTGCTGCTTGACCTCTCTGCAGCATTTGATACGGTAAACCATCAGAAACGTTTGCAAGTATTGGAGGGGGTTGGTATCAAAGGGAAAGCGCTCGCTTTACTAAAATCATTTCTGTTTGGTTGGGAGCAATTTGTGGCTCTTGCTGATTTCAAGTCGCCATACTTCACATTGCCATGTGGAGTACCACAGGGCTCGTCTTTGAGCCCTACCCTTTTTAATATCTATGTGGCACCACCGGCTAGGCTGATAAGATCTCTGGGTTTCTCTGCTATCTCGTACGCAGATGACACTCAGATTGTGGTCTCAGTGTCAGGTTCTCCAGACGATACAGCGGCACAGTTCCATACCTGTCTCCGTTAGGTGGGGAATGGATGTCTTCAAATTGTTTGAAGTTGAACGCTGGTAAGACTGAAGTCTTATTTTTTGGCAACCACACCAACTTTTGGACCCCTGTTCTGTAGCCCGCAGAATTAGGGTCGCTTCCCAATCCAAAAAATAAGGTCAAAAACTTGGGGGTCACGTTTGACTCGATGCTCTCCTTTGAGGGCCACGTCAATCAGGTGACATCTGCCTCCTTCTACACCTTAAAAATACTGAGAAAGATTCTTCCATTCATCCCAGCTGAGTTGAGGAAATTAGTGGTTTCGGCTCTTGTATTATCTAGAGCCGATTACTGTAATGGTCTCTTCATGAACCTTCGTAAAAAATGCCTCAATAAGTTGCAGATAGTGCAAAATGCTGCAGCGCGCTTATTGTTGAATATCCCGAAACATAAATCGGCCTCCTCAGCGCTCAAATTGCTTCACTGGCTGCCAGTGGAAAGGCGGATTGAGTTTAAGGCTCTCTGCATTGCGTTCAAAGCCACACATGATAAAGGGCCAGCATTCTTCAAACAGAATCTGTTGCCTTATGTTCCTGCCCGCCAGCTTCGCTCAGCACGCTCTCACAACCTGGTAGTTCCAAGGTTTAAAAAGTGCGCCTGGGGTGGCAGGAGCTTTCTGGTTGGCACGACCAAACTTTGGAATTCTCTTCCGGTGCCGCTAAAGGAAGAAACTCACCTGTTGCCATTCAGGAAGGCACTAAAGACGTGGCTTTTCAATCTTTGAGGCTGCTTTGTATTGGTCCGGTATGTCTTGTGCTGAGCAAGCGCCATGATACCCCTGGGTGAATGTTTGCGCTCTATAAATTTCCATTTCATTTCATTTCCTTGTATTTCTCCTCTTCTCCCATCCCACCATTTGAGGTTTTGACCTTGTTGTGCAGTCTGTGTGGGTGAGGGAAGTTGAGATCTTGCTTCAGGACTTGCATCTCACCCCTGTGGAAATCTGAGGTAAGAATTATACTGCCACACCCATACAGCCACTCACAGACCCACTCACACACCTATACAACCACTCGCACACCCACAGAGCTAGTCAGAAACCCACTCACTCACCCATACAGCCATTCATGCTAGCACTTACACACCCATACAGTCACTCACACACTGATACAGACAGTCACACAGCCATTCAGATCACATATGTTAGAAATAGTGGGCCAGATGCATCAAGAAATGCTATTGCGATTCTGAAATAGCGAATTTTACCGATTCGCTATTTTGGAATCGCAAAATGCAATGTATGTAGGAATCGCAATTTTTTTTGCCATTCCTTGACATTCCCTAATAGCGAATCGCAAATTGCAGTTCGCTATTAGGGAATGCATTCCCATTCATTCCTATGGGCCTATAGGCCCATAGGAATGAATGGGAGTGCATTCGCAAATTGCGATTACCAAATTGGTAATCGCAATTTGTGAATGCAAATCCAAGGGTGCTAGGGGGCCTGTGGGCACCCCTGATGCACCCCCAAATAAGATAAGTGAGCACATATGGTGCACACACATGCCCTACTTTGAAAAATGCACTTTTGTGCATTTTTCAAAGAAATCGCATTACCATCAACTTGAAGTTGATGGTAATTTGCGATTCCTAAATGCAAATTTGCATTTAGCGATTGCTTCATGCATTGCATTTAAGGAATCACAAATTGCGATTCCCTAACTGCATTTGCAATTTAGGCTATCACAAAAAATTGTGATTACCCATATTGCGAATGCCAAAAGTCTCATACATTGCAAAAGGCATTTTTGCGTTCGCAAACGGCCCGTTTGCGAATGCAAAAAGCCTTGATACATCTGGCCCAGTATCACTCATTAGTAGTACAACTAGTATAGTAACCTAACTTTTGTGTTAGGTTAGTATATATTTTTACCATTCATAAACTCTTATGATGTCATCAGCGATGTCATTTGAGATGTAATCAGTGATGATATCAGTGATGTCACTGACCATATCATGTGTGATGTAAATGTGTGATCATAAACAGTGCATTGTGGGGGCGTAAGTTGTAGTTAGCTTAGGTAACTATAACTGCTAAATTTCACTGGTTTTGTACAAGTAAAATCTGAGCCTAACTATAACATCCCTGTAACCTTTGTTATTTCTCAGGTTGAGGGAGGACTACAGGGGGCTGGTTCTCTGGTAGGTGCAGACCCTTGTATGGGCATGGGGGCGTAGGCTCAATGAGGCAGGGAACATGGAGGGGAAGCTGCTGGCATAGTTGGCCAGTCAGGAGGAGGGCCAGGGGTAGATTCCAGCAGTTTTTACATCAAAGTGGGAGACGGCAGAAATTCCTGCAGCAATAACCCAGGCCTTTGCAGACTACCTCACAATTTTTACACCCGCCTCTCACAGGAGGCGATGTAGGACATGATGTAGTTCGTGCATGATCTCCCGGTCTCTAGTTTGGGTAATGAGGCTTGGGAGTCATTCGAGGCTGTTATGATAGAGATCAAAATTGCGGAAGCTACGGCCCAGCTCAAAAGTGGTAAGGTCCCAGGTCCCATGGTTTCCCTCCAGGGTTTTCTAACTGTGTGAAGAGCAAAGTGCTTAAGCCCCTGCATGCTGTACTTGGTGAGGCTCAGTCAGTGGGGACACTTCCTTGGGATCTACTCTAGGCTCAGGTTGTACTGATCCATAAGCCTGGGACACCCTTGGAGGAGTGCGCCTGTGTCGTGCGATTTCCCTCCTGAATGTGAAGACTAAACTGCTTGCCAAGGTCTTGGCAATTTGCCTTTCACAGGTGATAGAGGAGGTCATGCTAGTTGGGGTTCATGCCACATAGATCTATACTGGAGAACTGGTTCTTCTCTTGGTGACGGATGACAAGAAGACATTTGATTCTGTGAAGTGGCCATACCTGTGGGCATATGGTCTTTGGCCCAGGATTCCAGGCCTGGGTGCAGCTCCTGTATTATAGACCAATGTCGAGGGTGAGGATGAGTGGGGTACTGTCAGAGAAGTATGTGCTGGGTCAAGGTACCAGGCAGGGTGCCCCCTCTCCTTGCTGCTTTTTGAGGTGACAATGGAACTGTTGGCAGCCTGGGTCCAATGATATGCACAATTGCAAGGCCTCTGCTGGGACAAGAATTGTACACAGAGATGCTCTGCTCTATTTGGCGGAACCGGACCTCTCGTTAGTCATTACCGAGGATTATTTTATTTATTTATTTATAAATGTATTTATTTAGAGTTTTATATAGCCCAAATTAGACCCGAAGATATCAGGTATCAGAGCGCTTTACATGAGCACCAGTTTCGTTACAGACAGACACATTCATTTTTGTTGGGCACGGGGAGATTAAGTGATTTGCCCAGAATCACAAGATGTTGAGCGTCGTTGCCGAGCCTCAAACCTGGTTCCTCAGCTTCAAGGTCGACCGCTCTAGCTGTAAGGCTACATCTTCTCCCCCAATTAAACTCCTGTGCATCTTCTGGCTTTTCTCTGGCTTCATGGTTAACATAGCATACCCACTGTCCAGCTGGATGTCGCAGGGGGCTTGGCCCCAGCAGTTGGTGTGGTCTGACCTCAGATTAACTTACCTTGGGGGTCTATTTGACTGCTGACCGCAACCTGTTCTATGAGAAGAATGTCAGGAGGATACAGTGCATCTTACGTAGGGACGTGGAGAATTGGCAGTGGTGCCTCTCTTCCTTTTTGGGTAGGGTGGCCCTATACAAAATGATTTATCTTCCCAAGCTACTCTACATGGTGCAAAACTCTCTATTTAAGATTCCAGACCTTTTTTTTCATACAGTGGAGATGGAGGTTCACGCTTTTCTCTGGGATAAAGATTATCTAAGAATCGCTTTTGGGACATTGGCGCTCTGCCCAGAGGATGTGGGCATAGCCCTTCCACATTTACAGTTGTGTTACTGGACGGCCAGCTTGCTGCTGGTCATTGATTGTCCATTTACGGAGCCCTGAAGACTGACCGGCAGGTGCTAGAGCCATATGGATTCCTGCAGTGGATCTATGGGTATCGACCCTCCCAGAGCCGACTGCCACTGTAGTGCACACCTGGCAGTGAGCGATGTGACGGTTGGGCAGGTTGGTTGACTTTGGAGCTGCCATTATGAGGCTCGGGGGCACTAGCAGAGCTCTGCAAAGTGTGAGGACACAGGTGCTGGAATTTGTTTGGCATCTCCAAGATGGGGGCCCTTTCGGGTGGTAAGGGTTGGCTGACTTTTACAGACCTGAAGGACCAATATGAGATGCTGGGGGCAGTTTCTGTGTTACCTAAAGATTTGGGCTACCTTGAGGCGAAGGATCCCCTGCCAGCAGGACTTAGAAGATATTGATTGGAGTGCATGGCGGCTTCCCAGCTTTTACCGGCATGCTGTCTTGCAGCTCTATTCTACTCTGCTTAGCAATGCACAGGCCCTGTTGCAGTGGCTACATGAGTGTTGAGAGGGTGATTTGGGGTGCTTAGAGGACAATGAGTGTGGGGCAGTGTGTAGGTATCCCAGGAAGGTGGCTATGCGGGAGGGATTCAGGCTTACAAAGTTAAAGCTGATGCACAGGACCTATTACATGCAGACACAGCTCTGGTCGATGAGGTGTGGTTCAGTTTGCTGCCTGTGGGGCTGTGGCAAGCAGGGTACATTGATACACATGCTCTGGGGATGCCTGTGGATGAGGCCCTTCCGAGAGGGGGTCCAGGGTAGGCTCTCGGGGAGGTATGGAAGGCCATGGTGCTCACTCCCCAGTTGGTCTGCCTAAGCATCTGGAGGAGGTGATGCTAGATAGGTATACACTCCTGCTCTGCAATGTGGCACTGGCGATGGCTAGGAGGGACATGGTGCGGTATTGGGGATGTGCACTGCTCCAGACGTTGATGGCCTGGAAAGCTAATATGGAGTGGTGAAGGCAGGTGGCGGAACGGACTTACTGGGCTTGGGATTACCACCGGAAGCTTGAGAAGGTAGGGGATTGCTGGATTGCTGAGGAAGAAGAATGACTGGGATGGATTTGGGGGGAGAAACAAATCCCAGGGCAGCTTGGGACTTGGGTGGGCCTGCTGAAGGCCCATTGGAATTTACAGCCTGACTGGTTTTTTTATTGTTTGTTGCCTAGATCTGACGACATTGACAAATGATGGTCTGTTTGTATACAGGTGGGGCAGCAATCTCGTGGCTTTGATTATGTGTTGTTTTACATGTTGTGTTTTGTTATAAAATTCAATAAAAATATTTACATTCAAACAATTTATGAAGGGGGAAAGCAGCCCTCAGGGGAGGGGAGGACAAGCCCTCTTGGTAGGGAGAAAGGATGTAGGTATGTCCACCTTCTAACCTGTCCTGGTTCAGCTCACCAATAGGAGAAAATTAGATGGCTGGTAGGCCTCGGCACGAACCAGGGCAGGTCACAGGGACTGGTTGCAGCATGGCAGAAGGCAAATAACCCCTTCCAGTGAAGATAAACAAATGCATGGTCCAATGACTGGGGTACCCCTGGGGGCAAGGGGGGATTCTTAAGAGGCCTGTATGGAACATGAACCAATGCGATGTACACAATAGGGCTTCGGGGTATGTGGTGTGTATGTCTCTTCAGTCTTTAAGGAAAGAGATCCAAATCTCTTCAAATAATTGCAGTTTATCATTTAGCTTATAGATAAGGCGTTCAAAGCACACCATGTCGTACATGTTGTCCAACTTGGCTGTAAGGTGGGAGTCAGTGTCAACTTGCAGTGTTGCAAGATCATCAAGTTGGCCGCCCCTAGGGCTACAGAGAGTCATGTATTAACATGTTGGGTCACTGAGGTGAGTTCAAAAGTGTGGTGCAGGAGAACTAGCCAGGCTATCAAACGTCTCTTTATCTGTAGGTCCTTCTTCATATGGTCCCATATCTATTGCCAAAAGGCCTTCATCCGGTCATATTCCAATAAGATGTAGACTATATCACAGTCTCCCACACCACATATCCAGCAACAAGAATCCACGCTAAGGCAGGCACTGTGTAATCTTGCTGTGGGCCAGTGGTGGATGATCTTAAAAAATATATACTTAAGGCGTACCTCCCATAGTTCCTTACTATAGTCCGATAGAAGGGTATCCCATGTCAACATCCAAGAACTGCACATTAAGATACGTTTTTCACCAATCACGCTGTGCTGCAGATGTAGGAGAGGAGAAGCAAGGGCCTGGCAATGCAGCATGCAATCCCGCAATAGCCCCCTGAAGTTTTTCCAAGTATGGATGTATTGAGAAATGAGCGAGCTAGGGAGGTCAATATGTGCAGTCCCGTAGACATGTGTTGGGGTGTAAGATATTGTTTGTATCTCCATAGCTGTGAGTGTGGAATCGCAAATTCCTGTCTCAAGTCAGGAAACATATTCATGGAACCATCAGAAACAAGGTAATCGATGTGTTGAATACCATCATTAATCCAGATAGACCAATACATTATCTGTTCATCGACTGGGGTGGCTGCATTGAACCACAGTGGGGCATTAGAGTGAATACAGCTTGGCACTCGCACAAGCCGATGGGCCCTGTGCCATGCAAATTGGGAAGTGTGAATGATCAGGTTGGAGAGGGAAGTAGCGGAAGGCCTTGAGGTGCAATATAGGCAAGGTCATTGGATGTCTGCAAAATGTGACATTCCAATAACACCGATGTGGGTGTGGCCCTGGATGTGGGCAACCAATACACAGATGGCCCAGCTGTTCCTCTAACCAATAATAACCCTCCAAACACAGGAGATGTAAGCTGCCCTTCTCTGATAAAGAGTGGAGCTTAGCTTCCTTTTATTCTCAGTATCACTGGGCCCCTGACTGGGAAATAGAAAAATAGAATGCTCCGAAGATTGGAGATTTATATAAAGAAGGGCAGCATACTGCAGATAAAGTTGAATTTGGGAAGGACATTTAGATTGATGACCTGAACCCTACCCACAGGAAGAGATTCAAAGCAGACCACCATCTAAAATCTCATTCCATACAGTCCACAATGGACTGCACATTATTTCAGACAATGTCTTCTAGGCCCCAGTTAATATGTACCCTGAGGTATCTCAAATGGGACTGAAACCACTTAAATGTTAGGTTGTCCATAGAGGCTCTCTTGGTGGTGGCTATTAAGGGTAGGGCCTTACATTTCGACCAGTTTATCATTTATCCAGAAAGCTGGGAGAAAGAGTCCAGTTGGGATATCATAAATGCTGCTTAGGCCTATGGGTGTGATAATAACAAGAAGATTTCATCCGCGTATTAAAAAAGTGCTAACCTCATCCGCTGTTGTGTTAATGGCCTTAATGTTGTCATTATATTGTATTGCAATTGCCAGAGGCTCCAGAGTCAGTAGAAACAGCAACAGGGATAAGGGACAACCCTGTCTGGTACCGTGGTCATGTCAAAATATGGGGAGGAGAACCCTCCATACGGCACAATTGAAGTAGGAGCATGATACATATCCTTGGCAAGTGTTATAAAGTGGTGACCTATGCCCATCCTCTCCATGGTCTGAAATAGGTAACGCCAGTCGAAGGCGAGGAGGACCTTTTCTTCCATATCATCCCTCACCTGAGAATAATATGGGCAAGAGTGCGCATGTGATTGGCCGAGGAGTGTCCAGAGACAAAGCCCACCTGTGAGGGATAAATGAGGGCAAGATGACTTTGGGCCTGATTTAGAGATTTAGATGTTGGTGGAACTGGTCCCGCCATCGCTTTTTCGGCGGTCTTTCCGCCCACCAGCTTGGCAGCTCACCTGCTCAATTTTGATGTTGGCGGGACCTTGGAGGGAAAACCTTCACAGTCCTGCCGCCTCTGCCAGAATATTTCACCCTCATCGACGGCATCAGAGACTGACGCAGCTGTCAGAAGGAGTCCCACCAAAATTCCCGCCATCCCAATTATGATGTGCGTTTCTGTCGAGGCAACTATGGCAGGGAAACCTCCAGAGTCAAGTTGGCGGAATTGATGAAAAAGAGGTGAAAACTCACCTTTTTTTTCCAGTTTCCACTTCCGATTCCATCTTGAATCTCATTGTCCAGGTCCTTCCTCTGCTGCAGCTACTTGACAATGACGCTCAGCAACACCGTTGTTACTGGAATCTAGGTAGGCTTCTGTGTCATTTGTCTCACTATGAATAGTATGGTAGCATTTGCTTTTGCCTCATGTATTTTTACATTGCTCTCACATGCAATTTTTTATGTGTCATGCATAAGTGTTTATCCTACGACTTATCGTGGTAAAATGTACACACCTGTATTGACACGTAATGTTGTGTAGTTCCCACCAATCAGTAGGAACTGTGCATTTGCAGACTACATAAATTTAGGATGATGCCAGACTAATTCCATGCATCCCCGCAGGATATTTTGTCCCTTGGACCAGCTAGCTTACAATGTCACCATTAGCCCACTAAACCTAGACAGGGAGCAAACAATTTCTGGCAACTACTGAACATGACAACTCTGTTCCCTCAGGAATTGTGGTGACAGACTTCTAACTTTTCGCTCAGTTACTCGTGCTCTCTTTTGCTCAGAGAAACATAAAAAGAAAACACGGGGCAATATTTATTGAACCATAGTGAGTCTTGCATAGAAAATATGGGCTGCCATGATTTATAGACAGTAGCATACAAAGGTTATAGTAAGTGTCAACACAGTGAATAAATCAAAGAGTTCCACCATCTTGTTGAGACAGCTAATATATATGCATACATATAAAAGATTATAACAAATCAAGTGTAGTACTTTGATGCTAACACTAACCTATGTGTCTAGGGTGTGAATGTATGGTCTGCCAAGGAAAACCCCATCAGGATGATCTAACCCCTTTACCTGGTGGGTAAGAGTGTAGGACCACATCTTTGTCATGAACTGGACACGCCTCACGGAGATGTCAGTCAGCTGTTAGGCAAAAGCTTCAGCATGGAGGGGCCCCTCGAATTCAGAAGAAGTGTCTTCTTTGATTATGTTAGGAAACAAAAGGCTGTATATAGAAAATGGCATCATTGCCTTAGGCCAAGATTGCGATCAGGCTACCATTGTTCGTGTTCTACAGATAGCTGCGTCGCCATATGGAGGTGTGAGAAAGTGCCCTCTTTCTTGCATGGTATGCCCCCACTTTTTGCTGAATTGCTGATGTGCTTTGACTGAGTGTGCCCTGGGCTCCGGCCAATCAGGTACCCAGGGCCTGTGTTCCTTTCCTAAAACTGCATTGAAGCCTAAACCCAATTGGCATCTCTGGCCACAGGTAAGCCCCTGGTAAATGGTACCACAGGTACCCAGGGCACTGTGACCAGAGAAGGCCCCTATGGGCTGCAGCACTTATTGTGCCACCCTTAGAGGCCCTGTACCCTGACACACACACACACTGCCTTTGCAGGCTGCGTGTCTTGGTGAAGAACAAAGTGAAGAGTCGACATGGCACACACCCCTGTGTGCCATGCCCACAAACCACTGCCCTGGCATCCATCAGTCACCCCTCTAGCTGGGTGCCCTATGCCAGTGGTGAGGGTACAGGTGCATGAGCCCTGTACCCCTACAGTACCCAGGTCCATTCCTGGGCACTGTAAGTGCAGTGCTGCCATTAAGAGTATATGGTGCTGGGAGCTTGTCATCACGAACTCCACAGCACCATAATGGCTGCACTGAAGACTGAGAAGTTTGGTATCGAACTTCTCAGCACATTAAACCCACACTGATGCCAGTGTGGGATTTAATGTAAAATGCACGACAGAGGGCATCTTAGAGATGCCCCCTGAAACTCGACCAACTCCCAGTGACCTGACTGAGTGGCTGTGCAGGCTGCCACCACCAGACAGGTTTCTGGGCCCCTGGGTCGAGAGCTTGCTGCTCTCGGGGGCCTGAAACAATGCACATCCTGGGACGAGGTGCCAAGCCTCCTCCCCCAGGATGGGCAGGGTTCACGAAGGAGAGGCTTCAAAGGCATGCCGCCTTTGTGAGCCTCTCCAGACCATTTTCTGCTTTCAGCAACTGGTCCCCACTGGTTCTACCCCCCCACTTTGGGTGGGAGAACCGGCGGGAAAAACAAGTGAGGAAGAGAGGTGTGCCCACCTCTGCCAACTCCACCCCTAAGATGGGGGAGGCGAGGTGAAGCACAACCTTGAGTCCCCGCCATCTTGAGGATGGGGGGACCCAGCCAACCAGGGACAGGCTCCTCCCCCCTCCCACTGGAGAGTGGCAGAATAGGGGGTGTACCCACCCCTGGGAAGGGACCCATTGGTCCCTGCCCTTTACCTACCTGTAACGCCCCTAGATTTAGTATTTAGGGGCACCCTGAAACTTCCTTCCTCAGATCCAGCAACCACAAGAAAAAGAAGAGTAGAAGAAGGATGAGAAGCTGTGCAGAGCTAACAAGAGGACGATGCCCACTGACTTGGCCCCAGCCCTACATGCCTGTCTCCCCTCGAACCTGCTCCTGCAAAACCCCGGCGTGTCCAGCGGCCAGCAACCTCAAAAACCCCGGAGGACCTGCCTGCATTCACTTTCCAAGCTGTTTCTCTCGTGAACACCGGACGTGTTTGAACTGCAGCTCCTGGTGCCAGCTAGGAACCGCGAATCCAGCGCACTCTGCACCCGCCGAACCCGGCTCGAGCTAGAGTGGAAAAACACCACGAGGAGGTCCCCCCAGCGATCCTGACCCGAGATCCGGCGACCCCTTGACCTGCCTCAAGCCTCCAGACGATGCCTGCAGCCTCAATCCAGAGTACCCCCCCTACCGCGACCAGAGCGGGTAAGAAAATCCGACGTCCAAAGGCACCCCTGCACCCGACGCCCCACGGCCTTGTGTGCCCAACCCAGCCTTGCCTAACCATCCCTCTACATCCCAACTTACCCCTCAAAGTGGTGGTAGCTCCTGGAAGATCCTCGTCCCGAGCCTGCAGTGTTTCTTTGTCCCGGAGAATATCCATTGAAATCAACAGGGCACCTGACCTCAAAACAGCACCCTGCACCCGGACTCCCTAGTGCCGCTGAGGGTGCCCCTTTTGTGCTAACTTGGTCCCCAACTTGCCCTGAGCTTAACCCTAGGAGCTTTGCTCCCACAACCCCGTCGCCTGCTTGCCAGCAGCCACCAACCGGAGTCCCCCTATCCTCCATAGGATAACATTGGACTCAACACTCTGCACCGGCCGCCCTAGTGCCGCGGAGGGTGCAACAACAGTGCATCACTGACCATGGGAGACCCCTGAGTCTAACCCCAGAACCCTAACTCAAAAGGCCGATTATTTACCTCGAAACCGATAACTCATTTTTCCTCATAGGATAACATTGACACTTTTTCTCCCAAAAAGTTTGTGTCGACTTTTGAAAACTACAAATATTCCTTAAAAATCAGCCGAATAACAAAAAATCATTTTTTCAACTGTTTTCAGGAAATGTCCCAGTGCTGAATCTAGGATCCAGCACTGAGTAAGAAAAAGTATCGATAACCTAACTTACCTGCTAAGTGAATTTCCTCCCATAGGATAACATTGGTGATTCTATGTGAAAAAGTTTGTGTCAACTTTTGAAATGCAATAATATTCTTTAAAAATCGTACCTTTAACCAAAACGCATTTACTCACCTGTTTTCAGGAAATGTTCCAGGGCTGAATCTAGGATCCAGTCCTGTGTTAGCAAAAGTAATCTGAAAAGTAATTAACTGCATTTTACTGAAAAAGCCCATTCAATTGAATGTACTATACCTGCAATGTGTTGCAAACTGCTTACGTAAAACTGTAACCAAAACCAGTACAAATTACACTGCAATTTTGAACTGTGTTCATACAAGTAATTTACTACTGAAAAGTATTTTTATGCTTACCTGTACCAGGCTTGCTTGGTTCTAGAAATAAAACAATAGTATATTTTTTAATACAAAACAATTTGCCTAGAGTTCAGTTCTTGAGTGTGTGGATTCATTTGCTGACTCAGTGTGTACATCAAATGCTTTACACTGTCCTCTGATACTGCCTTACTGCTCGACCAAGCTACCACTTTAGAGAGTAAGGTTCTATCTAACTTTAACCTCTGCCAAACCTCTGGAGACCCTTGGACTCTAAACACACTGTACCTCACTTTTAGTGCAGTATATATAGAGCCAGTTTCTTACATTGGCGGCAGCGGTGGGATTCAAACTTGCATTTGTTGGACTACTTGGTTACCATCTGATCACACGACAGAACTCTTAAATTGCCTTTAGAATTCTGATTTTTTTCAAATTGGCATTTTTACCAAACTACTAAAAGTCTTGTTAGGGCCTTGCTTAAGTCCCTTTAGAATTTTAGAAAATAAAAAGTCACTATAGTCAAGGGTAGAGGGGTTAGAACTTTTTGTTAGAATGTCTCAAGAAAAGAACCCAGCTATTAGTGAAGATAATAATGACATACAGGACATGGTTGAGGAGCTCGACCTCACCCCTTATCTTCACTTGTCCTTCAAGGAGATAAGGTCCTTATGTAGAATTAAAAATATACCAATGGGCCAGCATCCAACCAAACAAGGGCTCCAGGAGCTCCTGGCTGAGTATGCACTGGCCCACCCATCTGAAAATGGTGATGACCAATCAGATGAGGAAAGGGATGAGGATGATAGGGCTAGTAACCCACCTCCAATAATCCCTAGGGAGGAAAGGGTCCCCATACCCTTAACTCCAAGAACCAACCCCTGGGGACCTAGAGGCCACACAGGTGGCTCAGGCTCTGGTGGGGACATTGAGGACAGCCTCAATGAGGAGGACAACCTTTTAGCAAGGTTGGCCAAAAGATTGGATCTAGAGTCCAGACTCCTGGCTCTAGAGAAAGAAAGAAAGGAGATGGGTTTAGCACCCATCAATGGTGGCAGCAATACAAATAACAAGGATAAAGAGCAATGTTATGATCCTAAAATCCCCAAAGGGATTGTCCCTAAATTTGAAGAGGGTGATGACATCACCAAATGGTTCACAGCCTTTGAGAGGGCCTGTGATATGAGAAAGGTGAAGAAACCTCTCTGGGGGGCACTCCTGTGGGAACTGTTCTCTGGTAACTGCAGAGACAGGCTTCTGACCCTCTCTGGGCCAGATGCAGGGTCCTATGATCTCATGAAGAGAACTCTGACTGAGTGATTTGGACTCACCACTGAGGAGTACAGAATTAGATTCAGGGGGGCTCACAAAACCCAGAACCAGTCCTGGATTGATTTTGTAGACTACTCAGTAAAGACACTGGATGGTTGGTTAACTGGACACAATGTGCATGACTTTACTGGACTTTAAAATTTGTTTATGAAGGAACATATATTAAGTAATTGCACGAATGAAAAGTTACATCAGCATTTGGTAGACCTAGGTCTAATTTCTCCCCAAGAATTGGGAAAGAAGGCAGACCACTGGGTCAAGACTAGGGTGACAAGAACAACCACTGGGGGTGACCAGAAGAAAGTGGTTACAAAACCTCTCCAGGGGAAAGGTGGTGAGAATCCCCAAGATAAAAAGTCTGAGTCTTCCAAAGGGCCCCAAAAACCTGTACAGGGGGGTGGGTCCAAAACTACTCCCTATGTGCCACAGCCCTATAGGGGGAAGAACTTTGATCCCACAAAGGCCTGGTGTAACAACTGTAAGAAGTTGGGACACTTAACTGTAGACAATTCTTGCCCTCACAACATGGCCCCTAGTTCAACAAGTACAGCTACTTCTGGGGTGGCAAGTCTACAGATGGGATCAACAGTGTGCCCAGATCAAATCAGGATGCACACTGAAACAGTTCTAGTTTCGGAGGGGGAAGTTGAGTTTGCCACTGTAGCTGTGTGGCCACCCAACTTGAAGAAATACTTATAGTACCCTTGGATCAATGGAACTAGGATAGAAGCTCTGAGGGATACAGGTGCCAGTGTCATGATGGTGAGAGACACACTGGTTTCCCCTGAGCAATATTTGGTTGGGCGAACTTACCCAGTCACCAATGCTGACAGTGTTACCACTAATCATGCAATGGCTATGGTGACATTGGACTGGGGGGGGGTTACTGGCCTGAAACAGGTAGTGGTCTCTCCAAAGCTACCAGCTGCATGTCTGCTTGGCAATGACCTGGAAACCTCAGCCTGGGCTGAGGTTGAACTAAAAACCCATGCAGCAATGCTAGACATCCCTGAATTGGTGTGTGTAAAAACAAGAGCACAGAGCAAAAGGCAGGGTGAAGAAATAGTGTTGGAGCCTGAAAGAATGGCCCAACCTACCAAGAGAAAAGCTAAGAAGACTGGGGGACCAGCTTCTATACAGCCAAAGGATTAGGACCCCTCTCCTCAGGGAGAGGACTTGGATAGCCCAGAGGGAACTGAGCCCATGGAGCTTGACCCTTACCAGGTTGAACTCTTGGGCCCAGGGGGACCCTCTAGGGAAGAGCTGTGCCAGGGGCAGCAAGACTGTCTCACTCTTGAAAGCCTGAGGCAGCAAGCTGTTTCAGAAGCAAAGGGAGATGTCAGTGGTACCCACAGAGTTTATTGGGAAGAGGGATTACTGTACACTGAGGCAAGAGACCCCAATCCTGGAGCCACCAGGATAGTGGTAGTGCCACAGAAGTACAGGGAGTTCCTCCTAACTTTAGCTCATGACATCCCCCTAGCTGGACATCTGGGCCAAACCAAGACTTGGGGAAGGCTAGTTAGCCACTTTTACTGGCCCCATATGCACCAAAAGCTAAAGGAGTTTGTCAGCTCCTGTGTTATCTGTCAGGCCAGTGGCAAGACAGGTGGCCACCCAAAGGCCTCCCTGATACCACTGCCTGTGGTGGGGGTTCCCTTTGAAAGGGTAGGTGTGGACATAGTGGGTCCACTTGAACCTCCCACAGCCTCAGGGAACAAATTCATACTAGTGGTAGTAGATCATGCCACTAGGTACCCTGAAGCAATCCCACTTAGGATTACTACAGCTCCTGCAGTAGCCAAGGCCCTCATTGGTGTCTTCACCAGGGTAGGGTTTCCTAAGGAGGTTGTTTCAGACAGAGGTTCTAACTTTATGTCTGCTTACCTGAAACACATGTGGAAGAATGTGGAGTGCAGTACAAGTTTACTACACCCCATCATCCACAAACCAATGGCCTTGTTGAGAGATTTAACAAGACATTGAAAGGCATGATTATGGGGCTCCCTGAGAAACTCAAAAGGAGATGGGATGTCCTCTTACCATGTCTGCTTTTCGCTTACAGAGAAGTGCCACAGAAGGGAGTAGGTTTCTCACTCTTTGAACTTCTGTTTGGCCACCCTGTGAGGGGACCACTTTGTCTTGTAAAGGAGGGCTGGGAGAGGCCTCTCTAAGAACCCAAACAAGATATTGTGGACTCTGTGCTTGGCCTAAGGTCCAGAATGGCTGAGTACATGAAAAAGGCATCCAAGAATCTTGAGGCCAGCCAGGAGCTTCAGAAGCACTGGTATGACCAAAAAGCTGCACTGGTTGAATTTCAAACTGGGCAACAGGTGTGGGTTTTGGAGCCAGTGGCACCAGGGGCACTCCAGGACAGATGGAGTGGCCCTTACCCTATCCTAGAGAAAAGAGTGAGGTCACCTACTTAGTTGACCTGGGCACAAGCAGGACACCCAAAAGGGTTATCCATGTGAACCGCCTAAAGCTATACAATGACAGGGCTGACATCACCATGCTGATGGTGACTGATGAGGAGCAGGAAGCAGAGAGTGAACCTCTCCCTGACCTCCTCTCATACAGCCCAAAAGATGGGTCAGTTGATGGAGTTATCTTTTCAGACACCCTCTCTGCCCAACAGCAGACTGACTGCAAGCAAGTCTTGCAACAGTATGCTAAGCTCTTTTCCTTGTCCCCTGGTCTGACAAACTGGTGTACCCATGATGTGGACACTGGTGACAGTGCACCTGTCAAAAACAAGATCTATCAACAGTCAGACCAAGTCAAGGAAAGCATCAGAGCTGAGGTCAGCAAGATGCTGGAGTTAGGGGTTATGAACCCTCCGAGAGCCCCTGGGCTAGCCCAGTGGTTCTGGTCCCCAAACCTCACCCACAGGATGGAAAGAGAGAAATGATGTTTTGTGTGGATTACAGAGGGCTCAACTCTGTCACCAAGACAGATGCTCACACTATCCCAAGAGCAGATGAGTTGATAGAAAAATTGGGTGCAGCCAAATTCTTAAGTACCTTTGACTTAACTGCAGGGTACTGGCAGATTGGCATGGCACTAGGAGCAAAAGAGAAAACAGCATTCTCCACACCTGATGGGCACTATCAGTTCACTGTTATGCCCTTTGGTTTAAAGAATGCCCCTGCCACCTTCCAGAGGTTGGTGAATCAAGTCCTTGCTGGGTTGGAGTCCTTTAGTGCAGCTTATCTTGATGATATTGCTGTCTTTAGCTCCACCTGGCAGGATCACCTGGTCCACCCTGGGAAGGTTTTAAAAGCCCTGCAAACTGCAGGTCTAACTATCAAGGCATCCAAATGCCAGATAGGGCAGGGCACTGTGGTGTACTTGGGCCACCTAGTTGGTGGAGGCCAGGTACAGCCCTTACAGCCCAAGATCCAGGCCATCCTGGACTGGGCAGCTCCAACAACCCAGACCCAAGTCAGGACATTCCTTGGCTTGACTGGGTACTACAGGAGGTTTGTGAAGGGATATGGGTCCATTGTGATTCCCCTCACAGAACTCACCTCCAAGAAGATGCCCAAAAAGGTTAACTGGACAGTTAGTTGCCAAAAGGCTTTTGACACCCTGAAAGAAGCAATGTGCTCAGCACCAATTCTAAAAGCTCCAGATTATGCCAAACAGTTCATAGTGCAGACTGATGCCTCTGAGCTAGGGATAGGAGCGGTCCTATCCCAGTCCAATGATGAAGGCCAAGACCAACCTGTTACTTTTATAAGCAGGAGGCTTCTCCCCAGAGAGCAGTGTTGGAGTGCCATTGAGAGGGAGGCCTTTGCTGTGGTTTGGTCCCTGAAGAAGTTGAGACCATACTTGTTTGGTACTCACTTCCTAGTTCAAACTGATCACAGACCTCTCAGATGGCTAATGCAAATGAAAGGGGAAAATCCAAAACTTTTGAGGTGGTCCATCTCCCTACAGGGAATGGACTTTGAAGTGGAACACAGACCTGGGACTGCCCATGCCAATGCAGATGGACTTTCCAGGTTCTTCCACTTAGACAATGAAGACTCTCTAGGGCAAGGTTAGTCTCATCATCTTTCGTTTGGGGGGGTTGTGTGAGAAAGTGCCCTCTTTCTTGCATGGTATGCCCCCACTTTTTGCTGAATTGCTGATGTGCTTTGACTGAGTGTGCCCTGGGCTCCTGCCAATCAGGTACCCAGGGCCTGTGTTCCTTCCCTAAAACTGCATTGAAGCCTAAACCCAATTGGCATCTCTGGCCAAAGGTAAGCCCCTGGTAAATGGTACCACAGGTACCGAGGGCACTGTGACCAGAGAAGGCCCCTATGGGCTGCAGCACTTATTGTGCCACCCTTAGAGGCCCTGTACCCTGACACACACACACTGCCTTTGCAGGCTGCGTGTCTTGGTGCAGAACAAAGTGAAGAGTCGACATGGCACACACCCCTGTGTGCCATGCCCACAAACCACTGCCCTGGCATCCATCAGTAACCCCTCTAGCTGGGTGCCCTATGCCAGTGGTGAGGGTACAGGTGCATGAGCCCTGTACCCCTACAGTACCCAGGTCCATTCCTGGGCAGTGTAAGTGCAGTGCTGCCATTAAGAGTATATGGTGCTGGGAGCTTGTCATCACAAACTCCACAGCACCATAATGGCTGCACTGAAGACTGAGAAGTTTGGTATCAAACTTCTCAGCACATTAAACCCACACTGATGCCAGTGCGGGATTTAATGTAAAATGCATGACAGAGGGCATCTTAGAGATGCCCCCTGAAACTCGACCAACTCCCAGTGAGCTGACTGAGTGGCTGTGCAGGCTGCCACCACCAGACATGTTTCTGGACCCCTGGGTCGAGAGCTTGCTGCTCTCGGGGGCCTGAAACAATGCACATCCTGGGACGAGGTGCCAAGCCTCCTCCCCCAGGATGGGCAGGGTTCACGAAGGAGAGGCTTCAAACAAGGCATGCCACCTTTGTGAGCCTCTCCAGACCATTTGCTGCTTTCAGCAACTGGTCCCCACTGGTTCTACCCCCCCACTTTGGGCGGGAGAACCGGCGGGAAAAACAAGTGAGATGGGGGAGGCAAGGTGAAGCACAACCTTGAGTCCCCGCCAACTTGAGGATGGGGGGACCCAGCCAACCAGGGACAGGCTCCTGCCCACCTCCCACTGGAGAGTGGCAGAATAGGGGGTCTACCCACCCCTGGGAAGGGACCCATTGGTCCCTGCCCTTTACCTACCTGTAACGCCCCTAAATTTAGTATTTAGGGGCACCCTGAACCTTCCTTCCTCAGATCCAGCAACCACAAGAAAAAGAAGAGAAGAAGAAGGACGAGAAGCCATGCAGGGCTAGCAAGAGGACGATGCCCACTGACTAGGTCCCAGCCCTACATGCCTGTCTCCCCTCGAACCTGCTCCTGCAAACCCCGGCATGTCCAGCGGCCAGCAACCTCAAAAACCCCGGAGGACCTGCCTGCATTCACTTTTCAAGCTGTTTCTCTCGTGAACATCGGACGTGTTTGAACTGCAGCTCCTGATGCCAGCCAGGAACCGCGAATCCAGCCCACTCTGCACCTGCCAAACCCGGCCCGAGCTAGAGTGGAAAAACACCACGAGGAGGTCCCCCCGGCAATCCTGACCCGAGATCCGGTGACCCCTGACGTGCCTCAAGCCTCCAGACGACGCCTGCAGCCTCAATCCAGATGACCCCCCCTACCGCGACCAGAGCGGGTAAGAAAATCCAACGTCCAAAGGCACCCCTGCACCCGACGCCCCACGGCCTTGTGTGCCCACCCCAGCAGTGCCTAACCATCCCTCTACATCCCAACTTACCCCTCGAAGTGGTGGTAGCTCCTGGAAGATCCTCGTCCCCGAGCCTGCAGTGTTTCTTTGTCCCGGAGAATCTCCATTGAAATCAACTGGGCACCCGACCTCAAAACAGCACCCTGCACCCGGCCGCCCTAGTGCCACTGAGGGTGCCCCTTTTGTGCTAACTTGGTCCCCAACTTGCCCTGAGCTTAACCCTAGGAGCTTTGCTCCCACAACCCCGTGGCCTGCTTGCCAGCAGCCACCAACCGGAGTCCCCCTATCCTCCATAGGATAACATTGGGCCTCAACACTCTGCACCGGCCGCCCTAGTGCTGCTGAGGGTGCAACAACAGTGCATCACTGACCCTAGGAGACCCCTGAGTCTAACCCCAGAACCCTAACTCAAAAGACCGATTATTTACCTCGAAACCGATAACTCATTTTTCCTCATAGGATAACATTGACACTTTTTCTCCCAAAAAGTTTGTCGACTTTTGAAAACTACAAATATTCCTTAAAAATCAGCCGAATAACAAAAACGCATTTTTTCAACTGTTTTCTGGAAATGTTCCAGTGCTGAATCTAGGATCCAGCACTGACTAAGAAAAAGTATCGATAACCTAACTTACCTGCTAAGTGAATTTCCTCCCATAGGATAACATTGGTGATTCTATGTGAAAAAGTTACTGTGTCAACTTTTGAAATGCAATAATATTCTTAAAAAATCGTACCTTTAACCAAAACGCATTTACTCACCTGTTTTCAGGAAATGTCCCTGGGCTGAATCTAGGATCCAGTCCTGTGTTAGCAAAAGTATTCTGAAAAGTAATTAACTGCATTTTACTGAAAAAGCCCATTCAATTGAATGTACTATACCTGCAATGTGTTGCAAACTGCTTACTTAAAACTGTAACCAAAACCAGTACAAATTACACTGCAATTTTGAACTGTGTTCATACAAGTAATTTACTACTGAAAAGTATTTTTATGCTTACCTGTACCAGGCTTGCTTGGTTCTAGAAATAAAACAACAGTATATTTTTTTGTACAAAACAATTGGCCTAGAGTTCAGTTCTTGAGTGTGTGGATTCATTTGCTGACTGTGTACATCAAATACTTTACACTGTCCTCTGATACTGCCTTACTGCTCGACCAAGCTACCACTTTAGAGAGTAAGCTTCTATCTAACTTTAACCTCTGCCAAACCTCTGGAGACCCTTGGACTCTATACACACTGTACCTCACTTTGGTGCAGTATATATAGAGCCAGTTTCTTACAGGATGTAATAATAAACATGTTTGAATCACGCACGTAAGGGCATTGTACCTAATGCCCAGGCAATGTGATAGTGTTCTCACAAAGTGTTTCATGTCAGCAAGGTCAGTGCTTTCAAGAAACTAGTCCAAGTGTCACGAATACAAATGTGAGGCAAAAGTCGATAGAGAAGGTAACTTTACGAAAGGATTGTGTATATGTAAAAATGGCACTAATTCCTACCGGGCCTAACTTGGGCACATGACAGTAAAAACATATTTTTTAAGTGGTTGTAGTTGTAGATGTTGTCCTTGTCGTGCCTGTGGGTGTACTTACAGTAGTGTGTGTATGTTGTTGGTATGCAATGCTATATGTATATGTACTCCGTGAGGACTCCGCTGCCAGGACACCACCAGCACAACTGGAACATCTAAATCGGCTCGGAGCAAACCCACCGGCCTGATGGCGGCAGAGTGCTGTTAGCCAGCAAAGAACACTGTCGCGGGAACCAATCTATTGCCACAACATCTAACTACAACGGGCAGACTGTCATCAGTTAAACAGAGTTCTTGGAACTGCCATCGCAGCGGGACAATGCTAATCCCACCAAGGTCTAAATCAGGCCCTAAATTCATGTGGGTTGCCAAAACCTTCACTAATATCTTAACGTCCATGTTTTTCAAAGAAAGCACTCAATAGCTAAAGCCTTCTAATGGGATCTTTCCCTCATTTCAGGAGCAGTGAAATTCAAGGCTGAGGAACTCCAGAGAGAGACATCCTTGTCTTGGGCCTCCTTGTAAACAGAGACTAAAATAGGGATGTCTGGACTTTGGTGGCTTCATAAAGTAAAGAATAAGGATTTTCTTCAGTTTGATGAAGTGCATTAAGCTGAGGGATAGTACTTTCGAGGATATTTGTGCTGGGGGTGTGCCATAAGGTTAATATTTGCTGCAAGGCTGTGATGAAAACCCTGTTGGGGAGGTCAACTAGCAAGCCAGGGGCTCTGGAAGTATGGAGTACAAAGGTGGATGGAGCAGTGAGGAAACACTGGGTGTGTGGAGGGGTATCTGAGCGTGTGGTAGGAGGGATGGTTTGGAAAGGAATTGCTACCAGGGTCACCCAGTAATAGTTGGGAAGCCTGTACATACTGTAGGAATAGGTCTCACCCAGTGAGAGGGTCTCTGAAAGACCCAAAGACAACCTATAAATAGGGCGCAAGAGGATGCGTCAGCACTGAAGGGAGTGGGGCTGCCTGCTGGAAAGGTAAACCCATTTGTTGAGAATCAAGGTGCTGAAAGGGGAAGCAGTTAGGTGGGAGAAGTAGCCCCTGGGCACAGGAGTGGAAACAGACATCAGGGGCCCACAATCAAATTTGCAACATCAACATTTTCAACGTTTCCTCCCAGCCTCCCACCCCAGAAAAATAACATAACAATGAACCAGGAATATTATACCATTATACATTTTACCAGGAGGTCATCAACAACATCCGCCCACAGTATTATACAATCAATCAAGAAGTGAGAAAAACAAGGGGGAGAATGAAGTGTACATTCACATAATGAGCTCAAATATATACATTACCAGGCAATCACCACCAGGGTGCCACCAGAGACAAAGGTTCCATTAGGTCTTCAGAAGTGATCTCAATTTATCTCTTGGGTGGGGGAACTTTCCAGATCGAGGTCAAGCAATTTGAGACCACTTCTGCGTGACCTAGTCCCAGCATTTAAGTTTGTCCAATGAAGAAGTGTCTACTTGGGTCACACCCTTTTGAGTCGGGGGCAAGTAGTCCGAGTGAGCCGCAGTGTTAGAAATGGGATTTCTGGTTGGCTAGGGCTTGCGCCTAAGCCAGGCAGAAACCACCACTCTAGTCAGGGCAAGGGAGTAACACACTGAAGATAACCCCTGCTCACCCCCTTGGTAGCTTGGCACGAGCAGTCAGGCTTATCCCAGAGGCAATGTGTAAAGCGTTTGCGCAACACGCACACACAGCAGCAACACACTAGGCACACCACAAAAGAAACTCCACACAAGGTTATATCAAAAATAGCCTTTGTATTATCATAAACACATTAGATCATAACCACACATATACACTGTGCCAACTGGCACTGGGCAATATTCACAGGGGATTATATACATGACAGGGCCAATCAGGCCACTGTCAGAACCTTTAGAAAGCACAAGTAGTAGAAATAAAACACAACCAGTTACTACTGGTACAATAATGACCTCAGAAAACGAAACCAGTTACTACTGGTAAAATACTGTACTCAGCATTATATCACCGTAGCAACATAAACACATGATGCAAAAATCACATTAGATCAGGCATAATTAGCAGCAAAAACACCTTATGTCATAGGCATCACCTAAATCACATTAGGGCCTTCCGCCCTACCAACCTACAACTGACCCCAGGCCCACTGGTCTTTCACTGGGCTCCAAATGCCCTCTGTCCATAAATGTCAGGGCTTGAATTGGGGCCTCTCAAATGGCCCCCTAGCTGCCGATGCAGCGAAGATGCTGCGCAATGCGCTGGGGCACAGGGGAGCGTCTCACCCCCTCTTTATCGCCAACAAAATGCCCCCAAATGTTGCAGCTGCCCACGCTCTCGTGGCGCAGCTCGGATCAGCACTGGCACTCATTGTGCCCTGAGAGCCCCTCGGGACTCTATCAACAATTGACCCCCAAGTCCCACCCCGGGACTTCTAAAAATGAAATGGCCCCAAGAGTTGCAGCTGCCCACTGTCCGGCGGGGCAGCAGTGGGAAAAATGAGCCCGGGCACCCCAGTGCACTTGAAGCCCCACTCCGGGACTCCTGAATGCTAAATGGCCCCCCACGTTGGAGCGGCGCGCTCTCCAGTGGGACCGCTCAGGGAAACAGGCACCGACAATGTGCCTCAGGGAGCCCCTCTCACCTGGGTTCTCTGGGGGCTCTGTCCGGTCTCTGGGCAGGTCCTCAGGCACAGGCAATGTGCCATGGCTGGTCCAATGCGGGGAAAGCTCGGCTTCCTTCTTGTTTCGCCCGGTCCCTCTCCTGGGACACGGGACTTCTCTGTGGAGCCCACAAGGTTCCGGACGGTCTGGGCTGCACGCGGGGCTCCCCTCACTCACACGGGAGCCCCGCCTCGATGCTGGAAGCCGTTTCCTGCGTCCCGCTCCTCTTCCTGGCGCCGGGCAGGGATTGGCTCCATTGACGGTCCTGCCCCATGTCAGGCAACAGACGCCTGACTTCTGGTTTTGCTGCTTGCAGCGGCTCTTTCGTTTCGGGCTGCGGCGGTGATTCCTGCGGCGTGAATTCAGTGTGGGTGGGCACCCGCCCGTAAATAACACCCAAAAGCGGGGTGGGCTCCCGCTATTAATGAGCACGAACCAGCGGGGTGGGCACCCGCTTTTTAAGGAGCACGAACCAGTGGGGTGGGCACCCGCTTTTTAAATAGGCATGAAAGCGGGGTGGGATCCCGCTCTGATCCCAGCAACACGGGAGTGTCCCCACACCGGGATTCCCCTTGCAGTACTGCAGCCGCATGCTGCAAGGCACCAGCGCTCCTCTTTAGAACAAAAGTAAAGCGCTCACAAGGCGCTAGAGTCCTCAAGGTTCCAGGGGCACAACAGGGCCCAGGCAGGCCAGCACACAGGGCCCTCCAGCAGGGAGGCAGTCCCTCGTGGCGGTTCCTCCTGGGGCCCAGCAGCAGCAGGTCGCAGGGAAGCCCAAAAGCACAACATTTTCATGGGGTCACAGCCCCAATATTTAAACCCATATTTGCTTTGTCTGCCCTGGCACAGGGCTTGGGGGAACCAGCCTAAACTGGTTCTGGGGGGTTTTGGAGCACTTTGTTGACAAGGCTCCTCGTCCCCTTTGTCAGCTGGGGCTCATCATCAGACACACCACCGGGGGGCGGAGCCAGCATTCACATAGGCAGGCACAGACCTATTCAGGGTCAGGGAACTACTCCTCCCACTACTCCAAATGCAGATGCCCTATTCAGCCTAGCGCTGACTCACCCTGCCCTCCCTGGAGCCACACACACCTCACCAGCCCCTGTCACTCCAAAGCCAGACATGCAATCCACATTAGGCAGGCAGACACATAGCACACAGAAATGCCAACTTCTAAAAGTGGCATTTCTAAAATAGGTATAATAAATCTGCGCACCCCATTGCGTAGCATTTATTATCACCATTCCAAATATACCAAACTTGACCACGCTTCTCCTCTCATATCAGGAATTACCACTGAAACACTTATCAGGGAATCCCCAATGCACTCCTATGAGAGGGCAGCCTCATAGCAGTGAGAAACCAAAATGGCTGTTTGTCACTACAAGGACATGTCACACACTTAATGTATATGTCCTACCTTTTACCTACAATGCACCCTGCCCATAGGGCTAGCTAGGGCCTACCTTAGGGGTGACTGACATGTAGTAAAAGGGGCGTCACAGACATGGCACACACTTTAGGTGCCATGTCACAGCGGCAGTAACACTGCGCGCACAGGCCCTGCAGTGGCAGAGGCCTGAGACAGGTTTGAAAGGCTACTTTGGTGGGTGGCGCAATCAGCGCCGCAAGCCCACCAGTAGCATTTAATTTACCAGCCCCGGGTATATGAGATACCACTTTACAAGGGACTGACAGGTAAATTAAATATGCCAAACAGGTGTAGACCAATCCTTACCATATTTAACACAGAGAGCACACGCACTTTACACTGGACAGCAGTGCTAAAGTGCCCAGAGTCCTAAAACCACCAACACCATGTAAAAAAAAAGGCTAGGAGGAAGGCAAAAAGTTCAGGGATGACCCTGCAAAAAGTGCCAAGTCCAACACAACCCCCTTCCAGCGAAAACGCAGGGTAGACCAATCACCACCTTGATGGGCTTCTCTGCTTTGGACGATAGAACACGGACGCGGGCCCGCAACTGCAGGGACACCTTCCAGTTCTATGCCATTCTGAACCCATGTGGTTCCCTCTGTCAAAGCTTCCAGGACCAACTAGGCTACCCCACTGGTACTCCCTAGCTGTCCATGGCCAGGGCCAGGCCCTAGGCCATCCAGATGTTTCTGGTCCTTGCCAATCCACAGAGTGGGGGGCAGGATCCCCTGTCACATAGTAACCATTCTCCACTCTTCCTCTCATCAGTGCAGTTCCAAACTGCCACTGATCCTCCAACCTAGGGTCCGCACTCTCAGGCTGACCAGAAGTCACAGGCGAGGCTCTCCTCCCCCTACCTCTCCTTCTGGGGTTCCGCACTCTCCTCCTATGAGAGGCAACCTCAGAACACAACTCACCCACCAGTTCAGGGCCTTGACCCTGCAACTGATCTACCAACCTGGGATCTAAACCCTCAGGTTGCACTGGGGTCAGAGGAGAGGACTCCCTCCCTCTGCGCCCCCTTCCAGAGTTCTGCACCCTCCCAACTGGAGTGGTACCCCTAGAAGCTACATCGGTCAGGACACTGCTTACAGTTGTCCTTCCCTCCAGGTCAGGCATACCCTGAACCTGGCCTTCCATCCCAGGGACGGAACCCTGCGGTTGAAAACTTGCCGGGCGCACCAGGACTTCCTTGGGAGCACACATGCCCCACCCGAGGGTGACACATAACTCATGTGTCGTGTGACAGTCTGCCTGGCGCAGATCTCCCGACCCCTGTCCATCTGACAGTGCGTGAAGATCCCCCAGGACAGAAGTGGTGTCACCATGGTCATTCCTTGGAGACTCAGCCCTTCTGGCTGGCCCCTGACCCACTGGTTCTTCCACTGGGGACTCTTTTCCCTCTCACCCCTCAATCTGGACTTCTGCACCCTCCACTTAGGAGTGGCACTGCCAGACACCAGAACTGATGGAGGCCTGCTTACAGACACTCCCAGTTCTCCTGACACTAGGAGATCCCCCTCAACGGGTGGCCCATCAGGACAGCATAGGCTCCCTACCTGGTGTTCCCTTAAGGAATCATCCAGGCCCTGAGACTGAGGTTGGGCACTATCGGGACATATCCCAGTATCAGTTCTTCTCCTAGGACACAGGACATGAGGCCCTACAACCTTCCCACTACAACGGGACCTAGCCGGGCTACTCTGAACCTCTCCCACCACTCTGGGTTGGAAGATACCTGAGCCACTCCTCTTAGGGTCACTCCCCAATGCCTCTTCAGAACCTCTGGCAACCACCCAGAGGTCTGCCTCCCGTGCAAGTTCCCTGGGGTCAGAGAACTCACACTCCAACAGGTGTTGGCACAACCCCGGAAAACAATTACTGAACATGTGCTCTCTGACAACCACATTGAACAGCCCTTCAAAATCATTTGCTGTGCTAACCATCACCCAATCCTCCAGTGCATCACAACATTCATCCACAAACTCCCCCCAAGACTGGTGAGACAGTTTTTTACTGCCCCTGAACCTCAACCTGCACCCTTCTTCCCGGGAACCAGGTACCATACTCTGGGATCTGGGAGTGGGACTTCATGCACTGGACTCCATATTGCTGCCACCACTGGACCCCACCCTCACTGGTGAATCCAGACAACTAAAGCTGTACTCAGGGGATAATCTACCCTCCAGAGCTAGTTTCTCCCTGGCGATGGCCCTTTCTGCCTCCGCCATCCTCTCCTGCGCCTGGACCCTCTCAGTCTCTAGCTTCTTCTCTTCAAGGCCCAACGCCTTGAGACTCAACTCCTGGGCCAACAAGGCCTTTTTCTCCTCTAAGGCTAACTTCCTATGCTCCAACTCCAATTTCTGAGCCTCCATATTCTCATGGCTCTCCTTCTGGAGCTTCTGTAAAGCTAGTTCATGCTCCCTTTCTTCCCTCCTATCTACCAACTCCTCTGGGGACAGGGAAAGGGATGGGGCGCTGCCCCCGGCACTGGACCCAGCAAGGGACTCCCTATCTATGGGGTCCTCACTCTCTACTGGCATCCCTGCCCTGTCATCTTCTTCCTCCTCTTCAGACTCTTCAGGGTTACCCTCAGATCCACTACCCTCTTGGTATGCGGACTGGGAACCCACCCTCTCCTGGTCCTCCAATGCTCATATTTTCTGTTGCCACCGGAGTAGGGTTCCTGGAGGTCTAGCTGGGTGTCCCACCCACTCACTGCTATGTCTCTCTCCTCACAGAACCCCCTCAACGCCAACATACTGTATCTGCACAGGTCTGTTATAATAAAGGCAGATTCCATTTTGGCAAGGCACCAAATACACAGGTGCAACACGGGAGACCTAGGTGCAAGAGCAGAAGCAGGAATAAACAATTCCAAAATGACACTTTTAAGGAGAAAAATAAAACTCAGGAAAAATAATCCCCAAACATGTGATTATCTAAATGCAGAGTTTGTAGTGCAACCAGTTGTCACTGTGGTACTGCGCAAACGCAAGTCCTACCCTCACCGCTGACAACCAATGTTAGAAATGGGATTTCTGGTTGGCTAGGGCTTGCGCCTAAGCCAGGCAGAAACCACCACTCTAGTCAGGGCAAGGGAGTTACACACTGAAGATAACCCCTGCTCACCCCCTTGGTAGCTTGGCACGAGCAGTCAGGCTTATCCCAGAGGCAATGTGTAAAGCGTTTGCGCAAAACACACACACAGCAGCAACACACTAGGCACACCACAAAAGAAACTCCACACAAGGTTATATCAAATATAGCCTTTGTATTATCATAAACACATTAGATCATAACCACACATATACACTGTGCCAACTGGCACTGGGCAATATTCACTGGGGATTATATACACATGACAGGGCCAATCGGGCCACTGTCAGAACCTTTAGAAAGCACAAGTAGTAGAAATAAAACACAACCAGTTACTACTGGTACAATAATGACCTCAGAGAACACAACCAGTTACTACTGGTAAAATACTGTACTCAGCATTATATCACCTTAGCAACATAAACACATGATGCATAAATCACATTAGATCAGGCATAATTAGCAGCATAAACACCTTATGTCATAGGCATCACCTGAATCCCATTAGGGCCTTGCGCCCTACCAACTGACCCAAGGCCCACTGGCCTTTCACTGGGGCTCCAAATGCCCTCTGTCCATAAATGTCAGGGCTTGAATTGGGGTCTCTCAAATGGCCCCCTGGCTGCCAATGCAGCGAAGATGCTGCGCAATGCGCTGGTGCACAGGGGAGCGTCTCACCCCCTCCTTATCGCCAACAAAATGCCCCAAACGTTGCAGCTACCCGCGCTCTCGTGGCGCAGCTGGGATCAGCACTGGCACTCACTGTGCCCTGAGAGCCCCACGGGGACTTTATCAACAATTGACCCCAAGTCCCACTCCGGGACTTCTAAAAATGAAATGGCCCCAAGAGTTGCAGCTGTCCACTCTCCGGCGGGGCAGCTGTGGGAAAAATGAGCCCGGGCACCATGGTGCCCTCGAAGCCCCACTCCGGGACTCCTAAATACTAAATGGCCCCCCACGTTGGAGGGGCCCGCTCTCCTGCGGGACCGCTCAGGGAAACAGGCACCGACAATGTGCCTTGGGGAGCCACTCTCACCTGGGTTCTCTGGGGGCTCTGTCCGGTCTCTGGGCAGGTCCTCAGGCACAGGCAATGTGCCGCGGCTGGTCCAATGCGGGGAAAGCTCGGCTTCCTTCTTGTTTCGTCCGGTCCCTCTCCTGGGACACGGGACTTCTCTGTGGAGCCCGCGAGGCTCCGGACGGTCTGGGCAGCATGCGGGGCTCCCCTCACTCACACGAGAGCCCCACCTCGATGCTGGCAGCCGTTTCCTGTGTCCCGCTCCTCTTCCTGGCACCGGGCAGGGATTGGCTCCTTCGACGGTCCTGCCCCTGGTCAGGCAATAGAAGCCTGTCTTCCGGTTTCGCTGCTTGCAGTGGCTCTTTCATTTCGGTCCACAGCGGTGATTCCTGTGGTGTGAATTCAGTGCGGGGTGGGCAGCCCCAATATTTATACCCATATTTGCTTTGTGTGCCCTGGCACAGGGCTTGGGGGAACCAGCCTAAACTGGTTCTGGGGGGTTTTGGAGCACTTTGTTGACAATGCTCCTCTTCCCCTTTGTCAGCTGGGGGCTCGTCATCAGACGCACCACAGGGGGGCAGAGCCAGCATTCACATAGGCAGGCACAGACCTATTCAGGGTCAGGGGATTACTCCTCCCACTACTCCAAATGCAGATGCCCTATTCAGCCTAGCGCTGACTCACCCTGCCCTCCCTGGAGCCACACACACCTCACCAGCCCCTGTCACTCCAAAGCCAGACATGCAATCCACATGAGGCAGGTAGACATATAGCACACAGAAATGCCAACTTCTAAAAGTGGCATTTCTAAAATAGGTATAATAAATCTGCGCACACCATTGCGTAGCATTTATTATCACCATTCCAAATATACCAAACTTGTCCACGCTGCTCCTCTCATATCAGGAATTATCACTGAAACACTTATCAGGGAATCCCCAATGCATTCCTATGAGAGGGCAGCCTCCTAGCAGTGAGAAACCAAAATTGCTGTTTGTCACTACCAGGACATGTCACACACTTAAGGTACATGTCCTTCATTTTACCTACAATGCACCCTGCCCATAGGGCTAGCTAGGGCCTACCTTAGGGGTGACTGACATGTAGGAAAATGGGGGTCACAGACATGGCACACGCATTAGGTGCCACGTCACAGTGGTAGTAACACTGCGCGCACAGGCCCTGCAGTGGCAGAGGCCTGAGACAGGTTTGAAAGGCTACTTTGGTGGGTGGCGCAATCAGCGCTGCAAGCCCAGCAGTAGCATTTAATTTACCAGCCCCGGGTATATGAGATACCACTTTGCAAGGGACTGACAGGTAAATTAAATATTCCAAACAGGTGTAGACCAATCCTTACCATATTTAACACAGAGAGCACACGCACTTTACACTGGACAGCAGTGCTAAAGTGCCCAGAGCCCTAAAACCACCAACACCATGTCAGAAAAAAGGCTAGGGGGAAGGCAAAAAGTTCAGGGATGACCCTGCAAAAAGGGCCAAGTCCAACACGCAGAGGGAACAGCATCCATATTAGTGTCGTCCTAAGCATCCAAAAAGGACTCCAGGTCTTTCAGCTCATGATATTTGGGTGTTCTGCTCTGAAAGGTGATGAGCATGGTGGCGGGTTCCAGTAGACAGCATTTAATATCCTACTTCTTGAGTCGGGCGGAGCGTTAGGAACTGCTTCCATTTGATGTTAGTAGATGCAGAGAATCCACTCTGAACAGGATTTGAGCATTGTCCTGTCAGTAGGGACCTTCTTTGTTGGATTCCCAAAGAATTTGTCTAGCATGCTGATGCCTTACACAACACCCTAAAACATGGCAGGGAAGACAATCATTGGACACACGGTTGGAGCTGACCATATGTGCCCTATGGAGGATAATTATTTATTAGAGTGGGGATCAGTGCACCCAGAAAGTGGGGCATATTATGTTTCTCAACATGCTCTGGGTGGCCAATGATCCTTATGTTGTCTTGGTGCCTGTGGTCTTCCAAGTCGATGACCTTCTGCTTGAGATACCAGATATCTCTACCCCAGTCTGGAATTGCATCTAGTCATGATTGCATGTCCATCTCCCACCCCTCAGCTGCAGTTAGTCTGACCTAAAAGGTGCTGATGTCATTTCACAGAGATTGCACTTCCAAGTTTGTTGTGGTGACTGCTGAGAACATCTGTGCAATAGGACCTTTATTCTCAACGAGCTCGTTTGGGAGCTTAGTGAGGGTTGATTCCACAAGAGCAGGGGCTGGGAGTGAGTCAATTATCAGCATCTTGACCTGGGCTCTGTTTGCCATGGCTTCTGGGGATTTGAGGTGGTAAGCAGGCTTGGATTTTGTCATGAAAGGATGCAGGGAGATAATCATGAAAGGCCTAGAGAGTGATATGACACAGTACACCTGAGTCCATCAGGAGTGCATACCGGTCGTCAGAACTTGAGGCCATGAGGGAAAACCATCCACGCCCCTTGGGGCAGACCAGGAAGTGTGGCCCAAATCAGGAGCGATATTCACACAAATTATGGGAGCCCCCGTTGCTTGAGTGAGTGCAGGCAGCAACAGGGCCACTCAACTAAGTGTCCCTGATAGAGGGGTCCAAGACTCTGGAGGATATCAATCAGCACCGTAGGAAACCTGCAGGGGAGATAGGAAGCTGACAGTAGTACGTGCGCATGGGGAGAGTGATCACTGCATAAACCCACCCACCCCCCACCTTCAGGCAGGTGTCTACTAAGCCTGGGCAGAGCTCGTAGAGTTGTACTCAGCGGAACTGCATGGAGTTACTGGAAAACTCTGTGAAATTCCATGGAGTTCCATGACCTGGTGGAGTAACATGCACCAATTGAGACCTTCCTTGCTCAGTCTCTTGGTGCGTCTGTGTGTGTCACCCCCCACGTAGTAAGGCCTTCCAACCTTACTTCCTTCACATGGTGGGTATTGGCCGCTATCCTCGGTGGTGCAACCCAGCTGCCACTCTCTCATAGCTGCGACTGCCTTCATGTTCCTGCTGGCTGCACACACTCAGCTGAATAGGCAGAAGCCTGAGCCTCCGCTGCTCCAGCTCGGATTCAATGCTGGAGCCAGCTTAATGCAGCAGCTAACCCCAACTCAAAGGACACCAAGAACTGCAGTGCACATGTCATGTTGCGTGAAGGCATGTCTGACCCTATCATGGGATTACATCAGGACAGGCTCACCTTCACGCAATACGACATGCACACTGCAGTTCTTGCTGTCTTTGGAGTTGAGGGTTAGCTGTTGCACTAAGATTGCTCCCGCAGTGAATCTGAGATGGACCAGTGGAGGCTCAGGCTTCTCCCTATTCAGCGGAGTGTGCGCAGGAAGTAGGAAGGCAGTGGTGGCTAGAAAAGACTCATGGGGGGCTGCGCTGCCGTGGATAGCCACCATTTGAGAGGTAAGTCCTAGTCTGTGGCACCGGTAAACTCCGCTCTGCTGCGAGTGCAGAGTTTATGCATACTTTGCACTCCAAACAGAGTGTGTAGTTTTAAAACTCCACAGACTCTGCTGGTAGAGCAGAGTTAACCACCCACCCTTAGTGTCTACATAGAGAATTGTCCCAAGGAGTGCAGGGTCCGTTGGGGCATGTGTAGGCACCAAGATGCAGGACTCGCTGTTGGGAGCAGTACGGTGCAGGCTGTGTAGTGGAGCCCGTAGACAACTTCAATTCCATGAAGTTGGGTGTTGCACCCTCAGGGCCCACCCTGCACTGTGGCAAATCCGGCAGAGATGAGGGGGTAAAGAATATGGCTGCTCCGGGCAAAGAGATCGCTCCACGCTGGGGCTGTTGAAACTTTTTTCCAGATGGTGTAGCCCCCAGCGACTGACACGTTTTGTGCAGCCTCGCCTAGTGGCAGCAAGAGGATGGAGGTTAGTGCCCCTCACCGTGTGATGGCCTGTGGCAGTTTTCCACTCTTCTGGGACACGGCACAGTCAGTATCTCCTGTGTGTGGGAGGAACAATGGACCCACTCACTCCAATGCTAATTCCTGGGTCAATCGACTCCAGTGCCCTTCTGGGCAGTTAATGGGACAGTCCCATTTTCTGGAGCCATTCGGACTCTGTGGGCCATGAAAAATGGGCAGGAGGCATCTCACTCCCCTTAGAGAGCTAAGGGTGAACGGCCGTCTTCATCGGCACTTAGCTACGTCCCCTCAGTAATTTCTAAAATTTGCGTAATTTAAGTTGCTGCTCTACAGAAATAATGAATGAAGTTTTGCTAACCATAACTTACCCTCTACTACCTTTGGTTTTTCATTGAATTTCTGTGGATTTATATTTATAAAAATGTGTTTGGATTCATATATTGTTGCTTAATATGGTATTAATTGTTAAAAAAAATATTTGGGGCCACAGTACTTTTTCAAAACTTCAAAGTTCATTATTAGAGTAGAGTGGCATAGTGGAGAGTTAAGTGTTGTAGCTTGGAGTGGCATAGAGTGGATAAGAGTGGAGTACAGCAGACTGGTGTCTCGAAGACCAGAGTGGAATGAAGCACAGGTCTGTATTATATTATTGACGCCACAGCTACATTGTCAAAAGTGCATTGGAGAGTCAGCGCTGATGTTCTTTTATTTTAAGGGGGATTCTCCCGTGCATCATTCAGCCTCCAAGCAGCATAGTTATGAGTGTTATGTATTTTTGCTTTATAGGGATTACTCTCCCATGCACTTTTGACAACGTAGTGGTGCGGTCAATAATATAGTACGGACCGGAAACATATACTTCACTGTTCACTAGTTTTACATTATTGCATGGAAGGACCCTCCCGTGTGTGCTATAACAATAGAAAGGTGCTGCTCGAAATATACCATAGACCGACATCATTGTCAGATGGCATGTGGCAAACTAGGACAAGCATGTAGATCACTTTTGTTTTTTTCTCCTACTCAGCACGCTAGAAGAAGTCAAAGGTAGTTAACATTTTTGGTATCCTACCCTGGGCATGGAGCGCTGTGTACAGCTTGTTCCTGGATGTCAGTAAGGGATCGCTTGTACCTCTGGGTGTGGCACAGAGGATTTGCTTACTCCCTGGGTGCCAATAGGGAATAGCTTGGACCGCTGGGCAAGGTTGTTAGTTGGTTCCCATAGGCTCTGGGTGCGATATAGAGCCAACATCTCAAACTTGATTTTTTTGTTACAAAAGTACTTAGGGCTATCGATTCGAATACTGATAGACACTGAAAGAGTGAGAGGTCTTCCCTCTTTTCTCTCCTCTTGGATCGTTGGGCATTAGGCAGTGATACATACAACCCCGGGGTGTTATATAGGGTGTAATTTGGCAGTTAAGATAAATTTCGGACCTGGGTGAATCCGATATATCGTGTGTCTGGCCACAGAGGCCCGATAGTTATCAGGTTATTCTTTTTTCTCCTCTGAAATTGTTGCTAATTTTTGTCCACGGAGCTGATAGTGACAGACTATCAGGCACACCTAGCTTCACTTACTGCGCAGAGCATCCCCTATCCATGGGATATAAGCACTACAAGAGGGCTCACATTTTTGGACAAAATAATATTTTTTCTGTCAACCAGTTTAGTCTCTATTAGATGTTTTCCATTTCTACACATGTATTGATATTGTGGTTAGGCCTGGGCAGAATTCACAGAGTTCTGCTACGCGGAACTATGTGAATGGCTAAAAAACTCTGCTGCGCTATGGGGAATTCTAAGTGTGGGCAGAGTTTGCCGGACACCTGTTCGCATCCCCATGTGCAACGCAGAGTGCGTGCGTCCTCACATTGCAAATTGCACATGAAAGGCACTACACTGTTCTCATGTGCGTCCTCACATTGGAAATCAGGCGCGAACAGCACCACGCGGTTTGTATGGTCGCAGCCATCTTGTTTTTCTACTCTCTGGCATGATGCTGGGCCTATTTTCAGAATCCCTCTTAATCTCTTTAATCCTCTCTATTTAAAACTTGTCTTCCCCAAATTTTTATTTATTATATTAGTGTGTGCCTTTGTGTTTGTGTATTTTTGGGAATTTTTTTTTTTGTAACTTATTTGTATTTTATTTATTTCCCCTTACTCCTTATTTCTTCTTTCCTTTCCCTTCTTTTTCCTTCTTTTCTACCCCACACGCCACCCAGGAATACAGCCCTGGGTGATCTTTAGCGAGGAGGAGGTGGCAACACTCGGTTTTTTTGTGCAGCGCCACCTCCCCTCAATGCTGTAGCAGGTGGCTTGCCCTGCAGTGGATACCTCCTGGGGAGCATCGGCTGTGCTGGGGGAGGGTACGCTGATGTGCACGGTGCACCAGCCAACTTCGGCACACTGTCCAGCAGCCAACACACCACTGGGCAGATATCTTGGACCGAGAACAGGACCAGCCAGGCTTCAAGATTCCAGAGCTCCGTGAGTATTAATTATTTGTTCTGTTTGTGTTCTACATTGCTACAAAAAAAGTTACGAATAACTCAGAGGTAAGTTACATTTAGTTTATGTTTGAATATTATTATATGATCTAGTTTCTAGTTTCTGCTAGGCAGGTGCTCAGCGCTATCTAATCATACTCATCATTGGCGCTCGTTTTGGGTGATTAATTTAAAAGCCATTGCAGATTGTCCTGCTGTCACTATAGGGAATCAGTGATATCAGTGAGTAGCGTGTTCTCTCTGTGACTTTGTTTATGTAGCTCATACAGTTCCAAGCTACTTCACAGAGATGTGCAATATGTATCTATGCATTGCAAAAAAGGGAGACTGAGTTAGTCCATCAAGGGGATTGAGAAATGATAATAGAATCAAAGATCGTTCACTTCAATGCATTAGTTCCAAATGTAGTTTTTGTTAAGGAAATTTGGAAAAGAGATTTTATGATTAGTATGGGCAACACAACGATAGTCGATACACTCTAATCTAGTATTGTAGGCGATGGCGACCTGCTTTGGAGTAGTACAATGTGACTGCATTTGCCTGTGTAGGAAAGTAGGATATGCTTCTTATGGCTACCCCCACTTTTTGCTTTTTGCACCCACTGTTTTGACTAGTCTGGCTGGGATCCTGCTATTCAGGACCCCAGCCTATCTGCTTTCTCCCTTAAATTGATATGTATGTTCTTTGGTACAACTCCAGATTGGATACTGGGGTACCCTTATCAGTCTCTAGTATATGGTACACATGTACCCAGGGCATAGGTACCCCAGAGGCCTCCCATGGGCTGAAGCATGTATTATGCCACCCATGAGAGGCCATGCAAAATGGAACCTCAGGTCTGCTACTGCAGCCTGTGTAAGCTGCTGCTTGCACCACTTACGAGAGATATAGGTTCAATATATCTAACCATATCACTACACTGAAAACCTTATAAATCACCCCTTTAGCAGGCCTTAACAGTCTTAGAAGGCAGGGTGCTGGGTTTTACATGAGAGGGTGCTCCTGCATGAGGAGGGCCCCTCTGCAGTCTTCGGAGACCATTCTTGCCAAGATGGCCGACAGGTGTTGAGCTCCGGCCGATAGCTCCTGGCCAGGGATCGCCTTTTTGGGCTCTAATCCCTCAAATTCACCCCCTCCTTGGACCCTTTTTGCTCACCTGGATTGTGTGGACTGCAGTCCTCGTCTTCTCCAACTCTCGTGACTGAGTCTCGAGTTCTTCCAGATGAACCGTGATTGAAGTCCTGACTGCGGCGACCCGATCAATATGGCCGATGCCCGGTGCAGCTACTCGTTTGGCTATAGAGGAGACTGGCTCGGGTTCTTTCCCTTGGCCGTCACCTACCCAGCCGGACATGGGGCACAGTTGCAGTTGTCTCTCTGCTGCTATCTCCTTCCTCCTCACCAATGATTTTCTGTCGATGGAGCCAGATACAACACAGTGCCCCTGAGCTTGCTTTCGCCTTCTGAGCCTTGGGAGGTGTGCCCGCTTGGTCCCCGCTGCTTCCTCCATTCTCCTCCTCGGCCTCGCCTTATCTCTGGACTGGACACTCATTTCTCGACCCCCGCCTCGTTCTCCTTCGCTCCCACACCGTCCGATCAACCAACGGGGGTATACCGATGGCGGATCCTGTTCATTGCTGCTGATGCCCGATGGGGCCACCCTTGATGCTTCTGGGGCGTTTATTGGGGAGCAGCCCTCTGGCCGTCGCCTGCCCTCCGGACCTGAGCCACGGCTGCCTGGCGTCATCCTTTGCCTCTCCTTGACTGCAGTTGGGACGCACGATGCCTGTCACCCCGGCAGAACAGCAACGAGGGTGCCGAAATCGCTGCTTGCCATGGTCTCCTGGCCTGTTTTTCCCTTTCTTCCTACGATTTGGCGCGCCCTCCTGATCCGACTGCTCCCTTCCTCCTCTGAGGTTGCTGCCTGGGGGCCCGCGCTGACTGCTTCAACCCGAGTACAGTCGGCGTCCTGCAGCCTTTCCCCGCCTGATCTGGTGACAGTCTTCCCCTTCCAGCCATGTTCCATGGGTAGGTTCCCTTATTGGTATTTCGAATGGACTGTTTTTTACCTCTTTTGCCTGCTATTCTGTCACTAAGTTATTGGGGTCCATGACCTGGATCCTCCATTTTGCGGTCTCTACACACTCTCAAATCGAATCCTGCCACCAGTCTCTTCATCGCCCTAATGGATCCCCTCTTAGAACTCTTAACCCCTCTTTCCTTGCTTTGTCACTGGGATGCTTCCCTTTGCCCCCTCCCTCTGACCCGTTCCCTTTTCTAACACGACCTGAAGCAGTGAAGGAGTCCTGGCCCTGGATTTTGTTTGATCTATTGGACCCTACCGGTTTGTTGACTCGCTTTCTCTATCTTTTTGTGTTCCCTCTTAGTACTATCCTCCATGGCCGCTCCTACCAGCCCTGATCTGCATCCCTACCCCCTTAATTTTCCCTCACCCTCTCGTCGCACCATAGAACCTGTTTTCTAAGTTTTGTTTTGCTCTTAGCACAGATGTAATTATGTAACAAGGTTTTTTTTTCTCTCCGCAATGATTTTTCTTGTAATTGATGTAACGTTTGTAAAAATGCTAACCTCATGTAAAGCGCTCTGATACCTCCGGGACTAGCCAGCGCTATATAAAACTCTTCAGATAAATAAATAAATAAATTCTCCAGGGCTGTACGTGATATTACCAGACATAGAGGTAGAGGTGCATAATAACCTCGCTGTAAATGCTATCTCGAAAACGACTGCAACGAAGTATGCCGTGTTTGGTGTCAAACACCTTGGAATCATACCTCCACACCAGTAACTGGTGTGGGAGGTATGATTCCTCCCCTCAGAACTGAGGTTCTGGGGGTACCTAAGTCTACAGTTACCAACTTTCTCGAGCCTTACAGGACAAAATGGATGCTGCCAGCCACAGACACGAGTCTGCCCTCCTGCTGCTGAGCCAAGCTCGAGCAGGGGAAGGCAGCACAATAGGCATCCTGTCACAGGGAGGTGTGACCACCTCCCAGACAGGATTTAGTGTATTGGGGCTGGGTGGGTGCACTGTCTCAGTGCCAGAAAGTCTGGCTCAGGGGCACATTTGGTGTCCCTGTGCATAGTCCAGCTCAAACCAGTCCTTTTTTTTTTTTTTTTTCTCTAGTCCACATTCTGCCAATTTACTTGCTGGCTATACTCGTCCCCTTCTCTGGTAAATGCCAGGCCAGGTTGGAGTCCTTCCAATCAAGAGAGAAAAGCCGTTTCCAATTCCACCCTTCCCGGGAGTGCCCATAGCACGGAAGAAACACAGGACCCACAGCTCTACATTGGCTTAATCATTGGACCGCAAATTTTTGAGACCAATTTACCAACTTAAGCCATACTTTCTCTCTGCTACTACAATCACACATTAAGTCCTGCTTACTTATATGTATTACACTTTTTATACACTCCAGGAAGTGCGGTGGAAGATTTGCCTTCCATGATTTACAAATCTCTCTTCTTCCTAATAAGATTACATAAAAAATAAATCTTGCATCTAATCTACTAATGGTGATAATATTATCTTGCCAAATTCCAAAGAAGACCAGGGCAGGACTGACCTTCACAGTAATACCTGTGACTTCAGTTAAGAATTGGCATACCTCGAACCAAAACTTCTCAATTTCCGGGCATGTTAGGAACATATGCATGTCATCAGCTACAGGATCTTGACATCTTGGGCATTCATAATGTATCCCTAAAAACTTTTCTAATCTCGCCGGAGACCAAAAAACCCTATAAACCGTGAAGAGGTGGTTTCGTTTTAGATAGGCGGGTTTCACACTTTCCCTCAGCAATGCAAAGGAGGCCAACCATGCTTCCCTTAAATTAATGTTCACAATTCCCTCGCCCCAAAGCCTCTGAATGTCTCCTTCTAAATCGTCTTCTGCATTAATCAGAAATTGATACCACAGAGCTACCTCCTTCTTAATAACGCCAGTTTTAATCGCTTGAGCTAACCAAGTATCATCCTCCTCTTCACTCCAATTTTGGTCCCTCCACCATGCAGAAATCTGGTAATATTTGAACCTGGTTAGATTTCCCCCGCAATTTGATTCAGAGTTTCCCAATTGACTAGCTCAATTCCCATCTTCAGATCCCCCAACAAGAAATACCCGAAACCTTTAATGGGAGACTTAATGAATCATTCAAGCATTCTGGAGTCCCTGGGGACTCCCAGATCGGGGCCCTAGACGCATAATATGGGATACCTAACTTTTTCCGAATATAGACCCAAGGTTTCAAAACACCCACTAGAATCTTCAACCTTACTTTTTGTAAAACTTCGGGTCTCCGAACTTAAACAAAAATTGGTCTTGGCCCTCCTTTAGTTCTCCAAGCATGGCTCCAAACAAACTGCCAATAGCCGAACTATCAACCCTATTTAAAAGCATCCTGCAATTCTTAAAAAGGAAAGCATATCCATACGTCCTCAAATCCGCTAACGCCAGCCCACCCTTCTCCAATCTCCTCCTCAATCTCTTCCAAGATATACGTGAGCCCTTGGAAGCCCAAATAAAACTTCCTAGTCTTCCTTGTAATTTAGCAATTTTCATTCTATCAAACGATAATGGTATTGAATTAAAAGAAACGTTATCTTCGGTAGAATAATCATCTTGATAAGATTTACCCTACCATACAAATTTAACGGAAGGTTTGCCCATCTGACCAACAGTTTCTCTACTTCTTGTCTAATCTTTTCCCAATTTACCTTAGTGACTTCAGCCAACTTCTGCGTGATTGTCACCCCAAGATAGCGCATACTTGATTTTGCCTGTATTTGTTGAACTGGTTGGTTCCATTCCATGATTTCAGTCTTGTTTATATTTACTCTGTATCCTGATACTCTTCCAAATGCTTCGGTTTTAGCCATTAATATGGGGATAGACACTTGCGGATTTAGAGTGTAAAGTAAGAGATCATCTGCATACAACGCTAACTTAATCTCAAAATTTCCGTGTCTAAAAGGAATAATAGCAGGGTCTTGTCTGATCCAAGCCGCTAATGGTTCAATATATATATCGAACAAAAGCGGGGACAGGGGACATCCCTGCCTAGTCCCCCGTGATATATTGACCCAATCAGTTAGCTCCCCATTGACCAGAACCTTTGCTCTTGGAGATCTATACAAAAGTTGAACCGTTTTTATTATATTAAGGGGAAAACCAAATACCTTTAAAGCTTCCCACAGATATGACCAGTGAACCTGGTCAAAAGCCTTTGAGGCATCTACTGCCACCAGCGATACTGGAAGATTATAAGCTTCTGCTAAGTCTATCACTCCCAATATTTGAAAAGTTAACTCGTTGAGCTGCCTTTCGGGAATAAAACCCTTTTAGCTCAAACCAGTCCTGAGTGCCATTTGCTCCCGCTTTGGAGCAAAACTGGACAAAGGACATGGGAGGAGCCTCCCCCCTGTCCTGTCCCTCCCCTAGGAGGGTCCCTAGAATCTGTTCAACCCTCTCCCGTGGGTATAAAAAGGGTTACCTGGCTACAGGACATTAGATTTTACGTGGACAAGATTCTGCAAGAAGATACCACTACACTTCGACCGTCTGGACATGCTGGACTTCGCTGGACCTCCCTTGGGCTCGACTTCGTCTTCCCTTGCTGTCCCCAGTCTCGCCACTGTCCGTGATCCATACAGGCTCTGTGCAGGACCCTGTGGACCTCCAAGACAACAGAAGAATCTCCCTTGGAGTGAAGGAGTCACTCCCCTGCAAACGCAGGCACCATAATGCTTCTGACTGGTTTGCTGATCCTGAGCTCCTGCAAACTCCAAAGGCTCCAGCAACACAGAAGGTAGGTTTCTGAAAGTCTCAGAGGTTGAGATGCTGCCTTACAGAGTTTGAGGCAGATATCCCTCGTGGGGACAGCATAACCCATACCCCTGTGCACCGGTTAAATTTGCACCTCCATATGCTTGTTTTCATGCAACAATTCTGTGCATTGGGCCATTTGTAGCCCTGACTCCAGCGCATCTTTTCTGAGAAGGACTCTGGCATCCTTGCACTCTGTGCTCTGCTAGCTGGTATCCTGTGAAACCGCCTGAGGTCCCCTTGTGACTACTGTGCCTCCGGCCTGTAGGTCCACTTGAGGGTCGCATTTGCTTTTTTTGGGCTCCCCTGGTTGCTCCAGGCCTTCCTTGACTCCCCTGGCTGTGGTGAGTCTCCTGGTCCTTACTGGGCCAGATCAACACAGAATTTGACCATCTGCATTGCTTGCCGCTGCCAAGGCTTGTTGGTGCTCCCGCCGGACACCGACCCCTCAGCACTCGACATCCTTTGAGGGACAGCTTGTATCCAGATCCTGGTTGTCCTAGACATCTCCTGGTCTGCGCAGCTGAAGAGTCAAGATCACCGTCAACACACCTGAAGCACCCGACATCGTTGGGCATTCGTCTACCGAGCCCCTGGTCACTCCAAAGTGACCCAGACTCTGTCCCCTCTGCTTTCAGGTTCTTCTCATCTAGAATCAATATTTGGATTCCACCAGACACTTTTCTTTCTTCCAGCAGCAGCATTTCTTTGTCGACATCCATAGAGAACGACAAGGGTTTCCAACGCCACTTCGTGCCTATGCACCCGGCTCCTCTGGGATAGGTAACTCTGGTACAAAGGTATCCACGGGTGGGGTGGCTCTCCAACCTCTTAAGTTCCAAGGGTTGTCCTCGTAATCTGCTGGGAAGGGTCCTTAATCTCTAATTTTCCAACCACAACTTTCCCATTGAATTGTACGGAGCACACGGTCGTGTTCTCACTATGCACCCGTCCTCTGTGGGGTCCCTACATACTCTCCTTGGGTGGTTCCTTGGGGTCCCAGCAATTCTACACCTTCTAGACTAGGTCTAGTCCCGAGTCGTGGTTCTTATACCACTTATTTAGTATATGGTTTGGTCTCCCCCTGGAGCCCACTGTGTATTGTGCTACTTACGTTTGATTCTTTGCAACTGTATTATTTGATTTGTGTCCTATCCTCATGTAGAGGATACTAGAGAGTGTTATATAGAATAAATACATATTTTTATAACTACTGTGTGGTTTCCCTTTCATTTAACCAATACTATAAGGTTGCATTCTGGTAAAACAAGGTGCTTAACATTTCTTCAAAACTTAGCCTGAAGGCTGCTCTCCATAGCTACCACTAGGATAGCTTTCTATTAAGGTTATCTTTGACCTAATCACCATAAGGGTTGTTTGGACTGGTACAAGGTGCCCACTTTAATTAGTGGACAGCATATACCAGGCCAACTTCTCACAGCCTGTCATAATCATTTTTGGGAGATTAACTGAATCACTAATCTATTTTTTATATCTTTGTAATTTCTTACATCAGCACTCAAGGGCAAGAAGAGGGGCATCGAAGAGACAGGTCTGGGAGTAGCTGGTCAGCAGAAGGCGCCAACCACTTGCACCGCTGCTGAGGGCTCTGCTCAGCCTAGTAATTCCTAACATTTATTATTATTATTTAAATAATGTTGGGTTTTATGATTCTTGTGAGCTTAGGGTAGAATCGTGGGGTATTGGAATGTTGGTGCTGGGTTCCATGATGGGAATTGCTTTCTGGAGGCTGCTGTTCTTGGTGAGAAATAAAGTTTCTCTGACACCCTTACCTGCTGTCTTCCTTCCATGTAGCGATGAGGATGGGATGCAAACCCACTCGTGCAAAGCACAATGGATTCCATTTTTATTTTTTTCTTGTTATCCCTGCATTATCTTTTTTTTCCTTATATGAAATGGTTTTCTTTTTTGTTAGCTGACTTTTTCCGGGTTACTCTAGTCTCTAGTTCACTTATCTTCTGCTTTGTTGGTAATCTTTCCCTCTCTGCTATATATCTTGTGGTACTGCAAGAGTAAGACTAAGAATAACACATTTTGGTACTCTACTGTCTACTGTGAAGATTGCAGGCCCAAGTAAGCTAGCATTATAAATAATATTCACCATGTATGTTTGTTGAGAAGGCTTCCTTTCCTGCTCAAGCTCTAACAGTTGAGTTCACGAGAGAGTGGCAGCGGTCATCGTGGAAAACACCCCTCCCAATGTTGTATTCTATCTCATTCATTTATACAGCATACCAGCAGTTTTCCATGACAGTGCATCAAAGGGAAGGATAGGCGAAAGGATGGTTGGAATAAGGGAGGATATTCAATGGATGGAAAATGGATTGGAAATGTTGGTGAAAAACTGGATGAGAGAAAGTAAAGCTTAATCACAGTGGCTATGGATGAATTAGAATGAAAGGATGAATGAATATTTGGATTGTTTGGATGAATAAGCAAGGCAGCTCATCTCATGAGGAGCATGCTGCTCACCAACTTCGCTTACTTTGTTTGTGTAGGGTTATCAAAGCTATGGTTCGGAGGTATTTTTTATTTTGTGTTCTACTCCCTTGACTCGCTGTATTTGTTAAGTGAGCCAGATGTATCCCACTCATCATTCATTACCCCCCTCCCCACCCATGGCATTTTGCCACATATGATCGAAGTGCAGTGTGGTTCAATTGGTGGCCGCAGTGTTAGCTGTGCAATGTGTGTCTGCTTCAGTTAATGCAGCATTTAAAATGTTTTCAATGCATTGCAAATTGAACACACTAGGTGTGTTGTTACCCTTCTCCCACTCAGTCACCTCTTAGATCTTCACTCCTTTATTTTTTCCTAAGTTCGTCTATCCCAGCCTAACAAGAAATTGGAAAACCCAGTCTTGGTATGTGGCACATTTGATTTTCTAACCATGTGAAGTGAAGTGACTGAATAAGCCAAAGATGACGAATCGATGACCAGTGTAGTGGCCCCTCTATTCTGTATCAAATAAGCTCTACCCTACCCGCCCAATCCCTCAACCCTACCCTGAAGTCCATGCTTACTGCCCAGCGAATAAATTTGTTAAAAATCATATGTGGTGGTTTGCAAGGCCACTGAGTAAATTGGGAGTAAGTTCATGATTTGATGTCATGTTTGGCATATTGGATACACTGTGACAAAAGTGCCAAATACAATCTATAAAGCTCGTTCCTTTCCCTGTAGTGAAGTCCATCATTTTCCCCAACATCTACTTACGGTGTTCTGTAGTTCCTATGAATCTATATAGGATCTGCGCGTTTAGACAACACAAACTATGGGATTGGTGTCCAGACTGATTACAGACACCCCCAAAGGATAGGTTAGCCTTTAGACCTGCTAGCTCACAGTGCCACTATAAGCCTCCCCTAACCTTACCAAGGAGCAAATAGTTTCTGGCAACTATCAAACATGACAACCCTTCATCCTGCAGAGATCGTGGAAACAGTACAGTACTTTTCACTTAGTCACTCGTGCTCACTTCTTTTCAGAGAGATATACAGAATAAACAAAGGGGACGTTTTCAATAAGCATTTATTGAGCTAGCGTCATTCTAGTATAAAATACATGTGCTGTGACAACCATTAGACAGAAACAGATACATATGATTACAAGCACCAACAGAGTAAATAAAAGGTAGAATTCTACCATGGTGCTAAAACAGTGAAAATATGCAGGCATATAGATACATGGCAGTAATCAAGCGTACTCCTAAGATACAAACCCTAGCTAAGTGTACCTAAGTGTACCTGGCATGTATGTAGGTGTGAAGCCAAGAATCCCCCTAGGAAAGAGCCAACCCCATTACCTAATGGGAGAGAATGAAGGACCCTATCTTCGTCTCGAGTTGGACACCCCGCAAGGGATGTCAGATCACTGTGTGATGGAGTTTCTGCGTGCAGGGACTTCAGCCCCTCATGTCAGCATGGAAGCTTCTCCTCTGGTTTGCCCAGTGAAGATGTGGTGCTTATATTCCCGAAAGGTGCCTTCAGGGGTTCTACCTAGATGTGTGATGGTGCTGTGGGCCTGTCGTCCAAGGGTGGCAATAGCGGTGACTTTTGTGCAGTTGTTGTGCAGAAGATGGTAATCCTGCTATGTGATACTAAGAATCCTCATGTATAATAAATTAGGCTAGTTTTAGAAGAAAAACACACAACATTTATTCGGCACATAACTAGGCAGCGCCAGAGCGATTATGCAAGGCAAGCTAGGACAAATGTAGGTAAAAGGTCGAGCAGCTACCTAGGCCTATATTGGGGTACATTGGGGCTCATAACACCCACTCCTCATCCGAAGGATGATAAGATAAACTAATGATAAAATATGCCTGTCTAAGAAGTATAAAAACATTGTTAAAAAACGAATGTTAAAAACATCTGAAAACATGGTATACATAAAGACGGTGTAAAAAGGTTAAAAAAGCTCTATAAGTCCTCTATAATGTCAATATACTGTTTAGACTAACTGAGCACATCGAAAGCCATGGTCCAACAAAAAGGCACCAAGGCACACCAAATGATTGTAACTATCATCCAATTTCCACGATCTGTGGTACAACCGGTCAAAATGAATGTCCTTTCGAAGAATTCCACAATCAATGTTGAATCAGGTCCCTCTACTTGTTTTATTTCATTTCATTATACATAGACATCAACAGCAGCCATTGATGGACATTCATTTTGACTGGTTGTACCACAGATCGTGGAAATTGGATGATAGTTACAATCATTTGGTGTGCCTTGGTGCCTTTGTGTTGGATATTGTTCTAGGCTGATTTCAGTACTGGTTGATGCATACCCTGGTGGGTGGGTATTATGACACCATGAGAGCACCCTAAAATATTGTGAATTTAATGACACGTTTGAGACAAATTGTACATTGATGCTAATAGATGTGCAGGTCATGGGGCATACCCACAATATTTGGAAACAGTTGAAAGCCATGGTGTTCAGTGAGACCTAGGAGAGAAAAATAAGACAAAATGATGTTTCTGAAATACAATAATACTTCTATACACACACCGCCTTCTATTTTAACCTTGCCCCATCTCCAACTGAATAAATCCTCTTTGTTGTTGAGAGATGTAGGTAATTTTAAGTCTCACTTCACTTGCACTAACACGATTACTGGTCACCACTGTTATCATCAGTTGGTCTACCTCCAGGTGGAGGAAAGCATATTTTATAAAAGACCCAATGATGATGCTTTCACGTAGTCTGAGAAGCGGATAATCAAGATATACTGATCCCCCACCCCTGTACGTGATTGAGGGTTTTTTAAGATGGTCAAAACCACAGACCCTGGTTGTAATACAGTTCAAGTGATCCATTCTCCTTTGATTATTTATTTACAGCCTGGAAGCCGAATGGATCTCAGCTTCTCTCTCCCTCTACTGATTATACGATATTAAAGCAGCGCATAGCTGTGGGAGCCTTTTCCCTAAAAGAAGATACAACATACTTACGTCCCCAGGAGTTAATTACCAGGGAGGGACGTCAATACGCTGTTACATTCAGGACGGCTGAACAGAAGGAAAAACACACATACAGCAGTTATCGATTCAGAATGGCAGAAAACCCGGGACTCAGTTATACAGACGATTAAATTAATACGATCCTATAAGGACCCTCTTTGCTGCATGAGAATGAGTTTACTCAAACTCTAGCACAGACAAACGAATGGGATGAGCTCACACAAATTAAGAAAGAACAAGTAAGGACAGCCATACACGGCTTAATAATGACTGAATATCTCTGCACGAACGCGGCTCCCAAAGGCCTATGGGTACACAATGCCCCACGGATTTTCTTACAGGACATTATATTTTGCAAAGATTGGTCTGCCATCTCTTGGAAGTGCACAAGGGACTATTTGGTCCCATTTATAAAAACAGCCACTAGACTTTCAGAAGCCTTAACAGTGAAGATACAAGTAAGTGAAGCCAAACTTAAAACCACTGTGCACATCTCGGTCTACAAAAAGAGGCTGGAAGAAATAAATCGAGAGATGAATGAAACCAGAGAGTATATTACGCAGAAGAAAATACAAAAGCTGGGAAAAGACCTAAAACGTTTTTCTCTGGAGAAGATGCACCCATATACCAAAGACGATTACACTGCACCCGAACAAACAAGCGACAACGAGTCTTCTGGGGGCAACTCCACCGACAATTCTGACTGGAGTGGTGATGACACACCGTACCAACGGTGAAATAGAGGACAGAACAGACGTCAACAAAGCCATTGGCAGAACTCGTGGCGAATACCCCAATTCGGTGACCACCCCCCACCATTGTACCAACCATATGTACCGAATTTCCATGGATGGGTGAACCCATATATGCAAGGCCCACCATCGATGGGTCCTTTTATGGGACCGCAACAAACACAAACACAAAGGCTGCCTTTTTTAGGGAGAGGCCCAAACAACCGGAGTGGAAAAAGAAAAGGAATCACCTGGACAGAACAGGAATGTCAAGTTCAAACCCGCAGCATGTCCAACGAGAGACCGAGACCCAGCACAACAACTCGCTTGTAGTGTCCTTAACAGACTGGACTCTGACGGAAGACCAAGAAAAAATTCTGAACAAAGGCTTGGGTTTTGTACCCACTCCACCACTGGACCAATTTAAACTGCAATGCGAATTGGGCGAATTCTGCAGGAAAATTAAACTCAAAGCCTTCTTTGCAGATAAGGAAGACAAGACTGCTGAGAGTGAGACCAACTTACAGAACAAATCATCCTTCTGTCCCCCCAACCACCTGGTTCCGGTTGAGATACAAGCTTTCGAACAAGCCCTATTCAGGGAAGTAGAAAACGTGAAACACACCACGAAGAAGCCCTTCTTAAACATTACAAAGCAGGAACGCCTAGCTCTGGAAGAGCTCCAAAAAAATGGGGACTTGATAATCAAACCGTCGGACAAAGGAGGAGGCATCGTCCTCCTTACCAAGGTAAACTATGACAAGCAATGCATGGACCTCTTATCTGACGAGAAATTTTACAGAGTAATAACCACAGACCCAACAAGGAGACTACAGTGGACCATAGAACTTATGGTGGATGAAGCAGAGATAAACCTCTGGATTTCCAAAAATGAAGCTGATTTTCTGAAGACCAAATCGCCCAGAGTACCATATTTTTACTCACTACCGAAGACACACAAAAACAAAACACCGCCACCTGGACGCCCAATAGTCTCTGGGATTGGTTCGGTTTTAGAGCCCCTCTCTCAATTTGCTGATCACTTTTTAAGACCATTGGTCCAAGGGACCCCCACATATCTGAAGGACACCCGGGATTTGCTAAACCAACTAAGAGGACTGTCATTGGAACAAGACACAATGAGTTTAGTAGGACTTGATGTGGAGAGTTTATACACCAGCTTACCACAGCAAAAGACCTTTGAAACTATTGAGGACATACTATTCTCACAACAGTGGGAGCATAATACACCAAGACACTTTGTATTAGAGTGTTGCCAGATGGCCCTCACTGAAAACCTTTTTTTAATACAATGGAACACTGTATTTACAATGCCACGGAACTTCAAGGGGCAGCACATTCGCCCCCAGTGTAGCAGGGCTGTATGTGAGTAATTTTGAGAGCACCCACATCCTTAATGACAGCAATCCATATAGAGAAAAAATACTCTTCTGGAAGCGATATATAGATGATGTGATCATGATTTGGAATGACACCCCAGACAGCCTGTCGGGTTTCCATGAATGGATCAACACCAGGGACGAGTTCCTAAAATTCACTTACACAGCAGACAATCACAAATTGGACTTTCTGGACATAACAATCTACATAGAGCACAACTCCATCAACACAAAGACATTCTATAAACCAACATCAAAGAACAGCCTGCTCTCATATAACAGCTCCCACCCACATCCTTTGAGGGATAATCTACCTTACAGCCAATTTATACGCATCAGGCGCAATTGTAGCAAACTAGAAGACTACAAAATACAAGCTAAGGACCTATGCCAAAAACTGGAGGCTAGAAACTACCCACAAAGAACAATACAGAGATGCAAAAAAAGAGCGAGGAACCAACACAGGGATAGCCTTCTGGAGACCACGACAAAATAAACAGCTGAAGATGTCCTCACCTGTGTGACAACTTATAGCACAGCATCAAACATGGTGAAAAAAATCATGAATAAGAACTGGTGAATCCTCACTTCAGGCTCCTTGAACTGGCCTAAACTCAGATTCGCCAATAGGAGGACTAAAAACATCAAAGACATACTTGTGCACACTAGACAAACCTCAATAAAACCTAGAATGGAAACAATTACGAACGCCTGGAATTTGGCGCCAATAATTGGTCACTATCCATGTGGATCTTGCTCTGTGTGTAAGTTAACAAAAAAAAACAAGGTTCTGCAACTCACACCGGATTTGAAATGGATTATATGACACCACACCAATTGTAACACCACTCATGTGATCTATATGATCACCTGTCCCTGCGATCTAAAATACATCGGAATGACTTGTCGCAAGATCAAACAACACATTTGTGAGCATAAGAGCAACATAAAGTTCAAGAAAGCGACAACGAAGATGAGTACCCACTTCATCGACACAAATCACACCATCGATGAGATAAACTGGGTAGCCCTTGAGACACTGGCAATAAAGAACCACAACGCTGAACAGATACTATATGAAAAGGAGTAACGATGGGTGTACCATCTCAAAACCTATGAGACAGGACTGAATGACAATATCCTGTGGCACACCATCACACACTGATCTGTATATGAACATTAACCATCGTACAGAAGCTGACATGAGCGAACGCCTTCGCTATTTCAACTTCGGGTTTCAATCAACCACATGAAGACTAACCCTAAAAAAGAGGTCCAGGATCGACAATTTTGTCCATGATCAATCAAGATAATGAGTCCATGAACTCTCTCTCCCCGGTCCTTGGCTGAAATGGACGATCGAACTGCATCAAGCACAGTCCAACTCAGATATTACATAATACTATCACCAATGGGTTATCACCCATATGCTGATTTGATGGCCAACAAAAGAATGCCACCCCCCCCCCCCCCATTGCGGCCTATTCTTTCAAAAAGTACATTGGATAACCGTGAAACTTCCCTCCATTACATCATGAATAGGCGTAAAAATCTTACAGTCCGTTATACATTCCTCTCTTTGCTCAGAACACACTGTGCTTATTAACGCACATGTGCTTACATATACGCATCTCGAGATAGCCTTTATATAACTGTAAGTAAATAAGACTCGAATCCCCAACACAACTCTCTAAAAGAATGAGAGCTTAGTCTTTTTACCATGCCCATCATTTGTCAAAAAACATAAAAAAAGCTAGCAAGGGGCCCGCTTCACCGGGGCACCACAGACGGAGCGAGCACAAGTCGTGCATCTGAATCCTCAAGGTACCTGTTTGAAATGGGCGGCCGGTAATTGACGTGCACTGAAACACTGTTCTCTGACTCTTCCTTTTCACTCAAACAGTAGGTGATCAGCCCGCTGTCCCCCGTTGAAGCCTTGATACAAATCCGTAAGGTAATTATGCTCTGCGAGCACTGTGTATTTGTTTTTTAATAAAGCGAGCAACTCCATCACGCGCTCTTACTTTACTTAAGCCACTTCAGATGCACAATAGCGCTTATGGTTTTAAAAAAAAAAATCTCACGCCCAGGGACCACGCACCCTGATTTCACCGATAACGGTGTAACTTTCCATATAGCCGCTATCAATCAATCAATCACGGCATTTATAGAGCGCGCTACTCACCCGGGAGGGTCTCAAGGCGCTGGGGGAGGGGGTAAGTTACTGCTCGAACAGCCAGGTCTTGAGCTGCTTCCTGAAGGAGAGATGGTCCTGGGTTCGCCGAAGGTGAGTTGGGAGGGAGTTCCAGGTCTTGGCTGCCAGGTAGGAGAAGGATCTTCCTCCGGCGGTGGTTCTGCGGATGCGTGGTACGGTGGCGAGGCGTGGCTGGTTGATCGTAGCTGGCGGGTGGGCGTGTAGAAGGTCATGCGGTTGTTGAGGTACTTTGGGCCCAGGTCGTGGAGGGCCTTGTGTGCGTGGGTGAGGAGTCTGAGCGTGATTCTCTTGCTGACGGGGAGCCAGTGCAGGTCTTTCAGGTGTCCGGTGATGTGGCTGTGTCGGGGGATGTCCAGGATGAGTCGTGCGGAGGCGTTCTGGATGCGCTGGAGTCTTTTTGAAGTTTGGCTGTGGTTCCGGCGTAGAGGGTGTTCCCATAGTCCAGTCGGCTGGTGACGAGTGCCTGGGTGACGGTCTTCCTGGTTTCAGTGGGGATCCATTTGAAGATCTTGCGGAGCATGCGCAGGGTGTTGAAGCACGAGGATGAGACGGCGTTGACTTGTCTGGTCATCGACAGGGAGGAGTCCAGGATGAAGCCCAGGTTGCGTGCGTGGTCCGTTGGCTTGGGCGCGGTGCCCAGGGCCGGGGGCCACCAGGAGTCGTCCCAGGCGGAGGGTGATGAGCCCAGGATGAGGACTTCCGTCTTGTCTGAGTTTAGTTTAAGGCGGCTGTTCCTCATCCAGTCGGCGGCGTCTCTCATCCCGTCGTGTAGGTTTGCTCTGGCGGTGGTGGGGTCGTTGGTGAGGAGATGATCAGCTGGGTGTCGTCGGCGTAGGAGATGATGTTGAGGTTGTGTTGGCGTGCGATGGCTGCGAGGGGGCTCATGTAGACGTTGAAGAGCGTTGGACTGAGTGAAGATCCTTGTGGAGCGCCGCAGATGACTTCAGTGGCCTCGGATCTGAACGGGGGAGGCGGACTCTCTGGGTTCTTCCGGCGAGGAGCGAGATGATCCATTCCAGTGCTTTCTCTCGGATTCCGATGTTGCTGAGGCGCTTCACTAGGGTGCGGTGGCAGGCGGTGTCGAACGCCGCGGAGAGGTCCAAGAGGATGAGGGCTGCTGTTTCCCCGTTGTCGGTTAGGGTTCTGATGTCGTCGGTGGCTGCGATGAGGGCGGTCTCGGTGCTGTGGTTGGCCCGAAACCCGGACTGCGAGGGGTCGAGGGATCCATTCGTCTCGAGGAAGGCGGCAAGCTGTCCGTTGACGGTCTTCTCGATGACTTTGGCCGGAAACGGAAGGAGCGAGATGGGACGGTAGTTCTTGAGGTCGGTGGGGTCCGCCGTTGGTTTCTTCAGGAGGGCGGTAAGCTCGGCGTGCTTCCAGCTCTCCGGGAAGGTGGCAGTGTGGAAGGAGGAGTTGATGATGTCCCGGAGATGGGGTGCGATGGTGGCGTCGGCTTTGTTGAAGGCGTGGTGTGGGCAGGGGTCGGTTGGTGATCCGGAGTGGATGGAGTTCATCGTGCGGGTGGTGTCTTCGGTGCTGATCGGGGTCCAGTTGCAGAGGGTGGTGGTGGCGGGCATTGGTTCGGCGGTAGGGTGCGTGGTTTGTGCGTCGAAGCTGTTATGTATGTCGGTGATCTTGCGGTGGAAGAACGTGGCGAGTGAGTTGCAGAGGTCTTGCGAGGGGGTGATGTCGTTGTTTCCGGCGCTGGGGTTGGAGAACTCTTTGACGATGCTGAAAAGTTCCTTGCTGTCGTGGGCTATAAATGTGTATTAGCGATGGCGCTCATAGCTTTAGGGCCGAAGGGTCCAACACTGATACCACGCGTAGCGTCGAACCCAGTACAGTGCGGGAGTTCAGACGCAACTAATAAATGAAATGAAATTAAATGAAATGAAAATCGATATTTGTAAAGCGCTAACTGTCACTCCGAAGGGAGCATCCTGGCGCTGATACTGAGGTGATATAGCACTCTAAGGGTCTTAGATGAGAGAGAGGCAGAGTTCGTCTGTTGCTCCGAAGATCCATGTTTTTAGAGCCTTTCTATATTGGGTTTCAGTTTTTTGCATTCTCAGTTGCAGAGGCAGTAGGTTCTAAGCTCTGGAGCCTAACACTGCTATGGTTTTACCTCCTTTAGTTTTGCATCGAAAATTGGGAGGTATGAGCAGGTTAGCTGATGAGGACCTGAGAGTTCTGTTTGTAATATAAGGAGTGAATCGAGATGAAAGATATTTTGGTCCTATCTTGAGTGACGCTTTAAAAGTGATTAGAAGAATTTTGAACAGAATTCTCTTATGTAATGGGAGCCAGTGAAGGGTTTTGAGAGCTGCAGAAGCGGAAGACCTTCGAGGAAGTCTTAAGACAAGCCGTGCTGCTGCGTGTTGGACCACCTGGAGTCTTTTTACTGTTTTGTTGCTGGCTCCTGCCAGAGGCTGTTGCAGTAGTCAAGGCGTGAAAGAATTAACGCGACTGCTACTGATTTCCTTGCTGCAAGAGGGAGTAAGTCAAAAAAATGTCTCAGGGATCTTATAATACTGAAGCAGGTCCCTGCTACCTTCACTGCATGTGGTTGGAAGGTGAGTGCGGAGTCAAACTGCACTCCCAGATTTCTTGCCACTTTCACAGTCTCAGGCGGGAGTGGAGTTCCCTCTGGCCACCAATCGCTTGGTAAAAATGAGACTTCTTTCCCTATAGGTAGGATCTCGGTCTTGCTGGTGTTGCACCTAAGATGGTTGTCCTTCATCCACTGAAGGACCTCGGTCAAACATCTTTTAAAGTTAAGTTCTGGGTCCTTAGAGTTCCGATCGAGAGATAGTATCATTTGAGTATCATATGCGTAGGAGGTAACTTCGATCCCGTATGATGAGATCAGTGAGATAAGTGGAGTCATATAAACATTAAACAACAATGGGCTCAGTGTGGACCCCTGAGGCACCCCCGCTGTGATGGTCCGTTCGACAGATAAGAAAGTTCCCAGCGACACGACTTGCTTGCGATTAGAGAGGAAGGATTTTATCCATTCTAAAGCGGTATTTAAGATGCCGCTAGATCTGAGTCTTGATAGAAGGATGCTGTGTGATATAGTATCAAACGCGGCCGATAGGTCGAGTAGGATCAACACAGCCTTCCTTCCTCTGTCTGCTATAGTTTTTAAAGTTTCTGTAATTTCCAAAAGTGCAGACTCAGTGGAGTGTTTGGGGCGGAAACCGGATTGTTGTGGGTGAAGGATGTTTGCTGTCTCAATAAAGTTGGATAATTCTTTATGGACAAACTTTTCTGTGATTTTGCCTAAGGCGGGAAGCAGAGAAATAGGACGAAGATTGGAGAGTACTGCTGAATCAATATTTGGTTTCTTTTTTAGGGGTTTCACTATTGCTAATTTCCAGTCCTCAGGCACAGTCCCTGTTCTTAAAGATGAGTTAACAATCTGATTTATAACTGGATTAATTGTGTCTACAATTCGGTGGAGGATTATGCGAGGACAGGCATCCAGGGGAGAGCCTGATTTGCATGTTAAAATTGCCTCTCGAGTTAAAAATATAATGTCCTTCGCTTCACTTATTCACATACCAACTATGAGCACAACTATGCCGGAATTCACTTACTCCGGAGCACAAAACGGCGAAGTCGCTATGTCAGTTTTCTAATTTAGTGCGGTACTTGACACACTTAGTGGCTAATTTGTATCTGTTTAAGCATCGTTTCATCGCAGTTTTGGCATCATGCGCGCATCTAACTGCTCACATAGTCATTAACTATGGTCCTTTTGGTTTGTTTCTCTACCTTTTCAACACCAATGACCGTTAATATGATTTTGAATGCCAGCAAGTCATCTAACTGAACCCTGAACAATGTCCCTGAACTTCTTATATCTGCTCTATGTATGTGTTTATATTGATTCCTATGCTGTAAATAACTGCCACTGCAACATATATGTTTTAACATTGATCCCTAGGTAGCACATAACTACCACAACTAGCATCTTCATTGTAATTTACGGATCAGAATAGATCTAAGTAGCCATTGGTTTGTAGTAACGTTACACCCTGTTATCATGGTCCTTTTCTCTCCAGTTACAGGTACTATTGACTGGTAACATTTAAGAAGATGGGTAAGTGATTAACCAACCCCGCACATTGCAAAGTGTGCGACATGCTTCACATTGGTCCTGAAGAAAGCCCCCCGACCCACAGGGCGACAGAAGGGCTGAAACATGTTGACCACTCACATGGACTCACAGGTGTCGAGAACAATAATACTTCTATACACACACCGCCTTCTATTTTAACCTTGCCCCATCTCCAACTGAATAAATCCTCTTTGTTGTTGAGAGATGTAGGTAATTTTAAGTCTCACTTCACTTGCACTAACACGATTACTGGTCACCACTGTTATCATCAGTTGGTCTACCTCCAGGTGGAGGAAAGCATATTTTATAAAAGACCCAATGATGATGCTTTCACGTAGTCTGAGAAGCGGATAATCAAGATATACCGCTCCCCCACCCCTGTACGTGATTGAGGGTTTTTTAAGACGGTCAAAACCACAGACACTGGTTGTAATACAGAATAAGTGATCCATTCTCCTTTGATTATTTATTTATAGCCTGGAAGCCGAATGGATCTCAGCTTCTCTCTCCCTCTACTGATTATACGTTGTTTTGGAATAGGCCAAATCATTGCCATTACACAGAGAGCCAGATGTTTAGGTGTCCTGTGTGGGAGACGGAACATCACTGTTGCATGCCTTCCCAGACGACGGTCCCTGTAACACCTCTTGGATCAGGTCAATAGAGCAAAGGTGATCTTCTCCGCGTCCCACAGCAGCCACTGAGGAAGCACTTGACACCTGTGAGCCTGTTGCAGAACCAGTGTCCATTCTGACAGGAGCTGAAGCATCCCGTGGTGGCTCGAAGAGTGGTGACATCAACATGGGAATACGCTGAGCACACTGTAATACGTAGGCCTTTAAGGGGTCCAGTAGTATGTCTACATCCGATGGTGCAACCGATGGAAGGGTTAGACATATGTCCAACTCTCATTCGTATCTGCAGAATTGGCAGCCGAGCACAGGCAAGATGCCGTCAACCCAGACTGATCTGAATTATAGGAAACAATTCTCACTTAGCTCCTGAAGCCGAGGTGTGCCCAGATGGAGTACCATGCATTCACAGCAACGTCGCACCAGGAGTGCTTTTTCCATCTCTTTGGAAGCTGGGAAGTCCATTGTGTAGCAGGAAAATTAAAACCAGGATACCCACTACAAGGAGCAAGGAGTAGGAACAGCGGACACCCTCCAAAAATGCTTCCTAATACGGAGTTTATAAATGATGGGATAACTCCGAAGATTGTCTGAAAGGTGCTCAATAGTCCAGAACCTATGCTCTTAAATAGGTGCACAATCCCACTCGTATCTGATATGTTAAAGATACGATGTACATTTTCCCCGTGATGGAACGGGAAGTTCGTTCGGACTAGTGCATTTAGCTCAGCTGAAGACCTTGCAACCTGAAGATCAAAAGTTTCTCGGGCTAAGGTTAAGGCCACATACTTCTGTAGAAGCATGGCTTTCAGTCTGCCCAGAGAATCAAACTGTATAAGAGAAACATTCAATAAAGGCCAAAGCTGGCGCCTCCATGACTGTGTAGGTCGGTGGAAATAATACTTGCATACAACAAGTAACCCTGGAACTTACTGTGCCTAGATGTGCGATGCCTGGCAGCATCCCACAACAACCTTCATAATTCAATATCAAATAACTCCCATTCGAGAGCAGTTTGAACACTGGATGAATCACGGCAGCTGTCGATCCTTTTAAGTGACACTATAGATTTGCAATCAAAGCATTACAGGCTCCATGAAGCAAAATATCCTGACAAATTAGAGACTCACTTAAAGAAATCTCACAGTCTAAACCGCTAAGAAATACTTCAGTATCCCCATTCCTGCAGCTAAATCTGTACGGTAATTCCCAAGGTTCATGTATGTAGCCCTCTCCCATCGCTCCATATCTGCCTACCTGGCGATACTGTATACAGTATTGAAATTGGAATGCTGTGACTGACAGTGTAATGTAGCGATGGATTAACCATTCTGGGGAGGGTGACTCAGCCATGGTACAAGGTAATTGGTCCAATTTGCCAATGTGCAGCATTGTATATTTTGCATCTCTTCGTGCCATTGTTGTCTGTCTTTCTGTTAGATTGTATGCAGAAAACAGAGACGTACTGTTGATATACCGCCAGGGCACGTGACCAGAGCGCAATGAGTTTAGCGTCCAGCTCAATAATAGAATGGATCGCAATTGTGATTGCCAATGTTGAAGAATAGACAAATCCTGTTCTATTATATCTATTGCAGAAGACACAATGTCACCCAGTGAATAAATCCTGGATGTCAGTGTGGTCACACCATTGTCGACCACAGCCAAAGCCTTTTCTAGGTTAACCCTGTCAATCTCACGCAATCTCTCAGCAGTCTCCTGCTGGGAGATTTTCTATACCTCGTTGTAAATAGTGTAAAGGAAGTGCTTCTGACGTGGCTTCTGGGGACCTAACAAAAAATCCCTAATATCCATATCATCTGAGAGTAAGGACAAGTGTTGTTTCACCTGGGACAGTGTTGAGGTATTCAGCCACTCTAGGCATAACTTCCCAACACTGTAAGATATCACCACCCGAGTGTTCCCGTTGCACATAGCGTTGTTTTGTATAACTTTGTCAAACCTGAAAGAGTGAAAGCGAGGGAATCCGAGGTGTGTTCAAGTCCTTGATCTCGGCTAGACCAAGACAGGAAGTCTGTAGGACTGTGTCGGTCAGAAAAATAATTTGCTGTTGTATGAGCCATGCTCTTAATAAAGACTCAGGGGCATATTCACAAGGAGCTATCGCCGAATTAACGGCACTTTATCGCAGCCAAAGTCGTGATAAATTTACCTCCCCATTCACAAGCCGGTGTTAACAGCCCACAGCACCAGTTTACCCGCGATAGAAGCCGCAAAAAACATCGCCACAGAGGACCCCCACAAATATCGCTAATGAGATACAGAGTAGGCGTTCCCGTGCCAAAAGCCGAGACAACATCACACCTCAACATTCACAACGACCAGCCACATTGGCGATAAAAACACAAAACAGGCCAAAACAGGCGATAAGGCGCGTTAGCACTAAGAAATTTACATCTGCTCTGACCTGGTGTAAAGTCGGACGGCAGCCAGCACCACAAAAGGGAGCACAGCCCAGGGCCACATCCGAAGGGCAACAGATGCCATGGAGCCACTCATCATGCGGCCCGGACACCCAAGAGGGCCACAACACCCACCGCCACCACCCCAGGACCCCAACCCACACCCAGAACACCCCCCCCGGACCACCACAGACGCAGCGCAGACAAAGACAGCGGACCCCCAGGAAACGTACCAGCCGCACAGACCCAACATCTGACAATGTCACCGTCCACTACAGGCTGAAAGGGACAATCATCCTACGCATCCTGACCATCATCGCCTAACAGGCCTAAGGCACCAACACAGCGGACAACCAACATCCCACCCCACACAAAGCTGCTGGCCTGGCTGCACCTGTTGGCCCCTGGTACCCCCCAAACAACACCCGCCAGAGTCAGAGGAGTCACACAGCCAGCCATATCCATGTCCCCCACACCTGTCCTGGACATTTCCATCACCCTGGTACCCCAGTCCCCATACGTCCAACACAATGCGCAGGATCCGCTGGAGATCAAGCAAGGACCATACGCCATAGCAGGATGCACGCACGTGTTGGGGGCAATCCACAGCACACATGTACTACCTGTGCCCCTTGGTGACACAGCACACAATCACCTCAACAGGAAGCACACGTCTCACATCAATGTGCAGGCAACAACAGAACACCGTGGAACCTCCAACAATGTCGCCTTCAAATACACAGCCAGTGTGCATGATACCTTCATCCTCCGACAGTCCATCATCAACCAGCGTTCCCAGGATGGCAACAAGGGAAATGCACACCCCCTTGGCAAGTTCGAAATGAACACCCCACACACATCAACTCCACAACCATGCAACTCACAACTCTGGCAATGCACACGTCACAAAATCACAACCAACATGCACAACAACATGACCACCCACCAGACATGACAGAACAACTTACAATGGTAACCTGGGCAAGCCCTGAACATGAGCCATCAACGGCATGGCACCTCAGCCACATAATAGCCGAATGTGGGGAGAGGTGGCAACCAGGCATGTGTGAAGGATGCAGTAGAACCATGATAGGGAAAGCACACAATGCCAAGAGTGGCAGAGATGTGCTGGACAGACCGCAGTATGCAGAACACACCCATATCCATGGCGACATACACCTCTGGTGTATGGAGTGCAGTGGACAGTGGACGCAACCATGTCACCCCAGCCAGTGGGGGACCTCGCGGAAATGCTGCCTGTGACACCACCCCCTAAGAGTCACCGGAGTAGGATTGCCCGGCGTAGGCCACGCCAGCGTAGGGGTGTGAATAAAAAGCACGTAGGCCTGGGCGTGGTCCTCTCCCGCAAAGCCCCACATCTCTGCCAGGGCGTCGCCTCCCACCCTGCCACGAGGCCGACGCCGTCCTCATGAGCGGAGTTGCCTGCGATGCTGTGCACCTGCCGGACCCCGGACCACAAACCTGTCAAGCCCCTCCCTGCGCAGCCAGGCCACACTGATCACCTGCTGACACCGGCATGTGTCAAGGAGGGCCCACCACGTGCTGGCGCAAGCTCCAAGCCCGAGGCCTGTGACCTTGGCAGCCACCTCAGACCATCACGGCCTCCACGACACAGGCCCGCTTCAGTCCTTTCTCATTGACGTACTCTACTGCCACCTTCGGCCTACTCTTCGGACCAGTAGGTCCCATATGTGAAACTGTGTCCTGAGTCATGAATGGCAGTGACCCCAAATCCGGGCCAGCGGCCACAGCACCAGACCCCCCCCCGATTAGTGAGGCATAGTTCCATATGGGCATCTTGCGACACGTGGTGCCACTAACCCTGATCAATGCCAGCCGACTACACGTGGTGCCACTAACCCTGTTCAACGCCAGCCGGCTACACGTGGTTCCACTAACCCTGTTCAACGCCAGCCGGCTACACGTGGTGCCACTAACCCTGTTCAATGCCAGCCGGCTACACGTGGTGCCACTAACCCTGTTCAATGCCAGCCGGCTACACGTGGTGCCACTGAACCTGAACAACGCAGGCCGGTGGGGCCATCCAACATATGCCGGCGACACTAGGTGAATGGGCCGTGCTGACTGCTGCCTCAGGCCTACACCACGGTCAGGTAGGTCACACATTTGGAACTGAGTCTTGATTACACCATGGCAGTGAACATCATTTAAGGCAGAGAACAATTCACTATACTCCCTTCGATGTGGTGCCAACAAGTCTGTGCATGGCATCACAACCACACGTGTCTGTGGGCCTACGCGGATCACTGCCCTCGGCCTACGCTGCGCACGAGTGGGATCACAGATTTGGAACTGAACATCGGTAATTCAAAAGGCAGAATACATATCATCGCACGCACGGAGAGGCGTGAGAGAATGACGTGTTGCAGTCCGGAGGGAAAAGGATCATCATTACGGAGGTGATCGAACTCTACGGACAACTGCCCTTGTGTCACTAACTCTGTGCCTCGCGAGCCAACGACACGTGGCTGTGGGCCACTGCTGACCGCTGCCTCCGGCCTACACTGCGGTCCAGTGGGTCACAGTCCTGATTTGGCAATGGTGGAGTTCATATCAGTGTACCAGCATCATCGCAGACTGCATCCCCTCACAGCACCTGTGCCACCAAATCTGTTCCCCGACATTCATGGACACTCACTGGTCGTACATTGGTGGCGTTTGAGTCTATGGACTAGGGGCTAGTTTTCATCCTCATGTAGCTGATACTGAATTGTTGGTGAGGACGAGGGTTGCGCTTTCCACTCCTCCATTTGCTGCTTCCAGATAACATCAGACCTTCCGCATCATGCCCTGGAGGACACCTTCCACTGTCCCCCGCAACCCTCCGCAACATACACCTCGGACATTGATGGGGACCCTCTCAGGTCGCATGGCCCATCTGACTGTACCGCAAGTCACCGTCCCGTGGCTGGGTGCCTGTGCCGGCCGCAGTGCATCCGGGGCCACTGACTCTGTGCTTGTCAGGTCTGGGACCCCTTCTTCTGAGACATTGGATGGCCTCTGAAGCGATGGTCTTGGGGTCATCAACGCCATGTGTCTGTGGCCCTGCGCTGTCCGCAGCCTCCGGCCTCAACTGCGGGCCACCAGGGCCCACACATAGCATCGAGTCCTGACCGGCCCGGACATCGCATCACCGCAGGAGGCACACGCCACCACCGCAAGCACCACCTCCAACCACCATCTGCCAGAGTCGAAACTCTGGTCCTGACAAACCTAGGGAGTTGCTCAGACCTGTCGTGGATGCCATCATCGGCCTGATACCCTGCTCAGAACTCCAGGTGCCAGTGGCTCAGTGCACCGCAAGCCATTGTCCGTTACTGATTGAGTTGTGTGCTGTGGAGAGGTTGCGCAGCAATGTCACCTCAAACAGTGTGGGAGCCCTGGTACATTGATGGGGGAGATGATGCAGGTCTGACACACCCCACTGCACCTGCATCAGGAGTATATATCGAAGGGGCACAATCCGAGACTTTTTCTTCACATAAGCGTGCCCATCTCTAGTGCCCCAACCCCAGTGCACTGCAACTCACGGACACTTCTGTTTGCATGTTGGCTGTCCTCAGGACTTTCTCCGGCTCACTCCATGTTGCTCAGCTGTTGACTCTGTTATGCATGTGTTTTCTGTTTCCGTTGCACTGGTGACCAATGTTCAAGTTGTTGGCAGCACCAAGCATTCCGTGCGGACTGGCTTACACTCACCCCACACACATCCAGCACAGGCGTCACTGTACATGTGGCCCTGCCAATAAAGGGGCCGGGCGCACGTGCCCGTGGCCAGTTCAACATGATATATGCGTGTTTCCCTGTGGTCTTGTTGTATGCATGAGGGCCCTGGGCCCTAGGACATTACATTGTGCTGTGTACATTGGATGCAGACATGTCACCGCAGGCAGCGGGTTGTAGCTTGGACATGTAGCTTAGTCGTCACCCACTCAATTCGTAAGGGGAGTGGCCGGGGCCGTCTAACGCAGAGCCAACATGGATGTGTGACTGCTATTTGCGCGCCCCTGGGCGTGGTTCTGTACTGTGAATGTGCATCTGCATGTGTCTCTATGGCAGTGTGGGTCTCCTTTGTGGGGTGGGGTGGGGTGGTCCCTGAAGGGTGATAGACACCTATGTATGTGTTCTAGTTTGCATTCCAGGTGTTCGGCCCCCACCCAGGCCTGTTGGGCCACCTCCTTTTGGCGTTCTGACACCTGGCATTGGGGTGCCATGTGTGGGTGGGTGAAGTGTCGTGAGCCAGCTGTGCTTGTGTGTGCTTCCTGCTGTGTGGTCTGTTGCAGGCTCTGTGTTCTCCTCTGAGTAGCTCGGCTGCCCGGGTCCTGGTGGTGGGTTGCGTGGGATATCCATGGGCTGTTGTAGGGCGTCGGTGTCGACGGTGTGGTGGTCCTCTCCGGCATCGCAGATGTGTTGTCTTCTGTGCTCTGCTGGAGGTGTTGTGTGCCCCTCTGCAATGTGCAGGGGAGATTCTTGTTGACATTGTTTGCAATGTATGTTGGCGCATTGTTCTGGTTTACATGCAGACTGTCTGGCAATGTACATTGTGACTGTTTGGGAGGTGCTGGATTCTTCTGCGGGACAGTGTACATTTGGACTACATGACGGATGTGAGGTCGTACGCGTACATTTCCATTTCACACTTTCCAGCTCTGTCAGGTGTAGTAGGCATGTTTCTGGGCATGTGCGGAGCCAGATGTGTCCTCTGTTCTGCAGTGTCGGCTATGCGCATTGTACCACATTATTGTCGATGTGGGTGTGCTGTTCTTGCTATGTGTGTGTGCTGTAGTGTGCCAAGGGGATCTGGGACATGATCCTGGATAATTGTGGGTGTGCAGTGTGCTAAACCTCGTTGTGCATGTGTGCTATTGTGCCCATCTCCCCCCATCCCCCCAGTCCCTGTTCGTTCCACTCCCTGTTGATGTTGTGTCAGGTCCTCTCGAGCTGTGTCCGTACTCCCTACTCCTTGCACTGTCTACACACTGATGACTGTGGCCTGGGTTTCCTCCAGCTCCTCCTGTGGTGCAGGACTGCCACCTCCTGTCGCCGTTGCTGCCTTCCTGTTGGCAGCGGGTTTGTACCTGGTTTAGGTTGTCACGTCCTGCCGGCGCCTCTTGGCCTCCTGGATTGGCATCCTCGGCACTCCGACTGCATTCCAGGTGGTCTGCTTGTGGGTCAGTTGCTGGCAGTGTTCTGTCACCTCCGTGACGCTGGTCTTGTTTTCCTGCGGTCTGCACCCCGTCTTCCTCTCCCTTTTCTCCTTGGCCTTCCCCGACCCAGTTGTTCCTTGCTGGTGGTCTGTGGGGGTTGTGGGGTTCGCGTTGACCTCTGCGCTGGGTCAGGGTGCATCCATGTTGCTATGTGCTTTGGCTTGTTTCTGGTGTGTTGTTTCTGTGGTTTTTATGGTGCATTTTCCCACCAGACGCGTGGGATTTGCAGGCTTGTGGCTGCTTTTCGCTACTTTTTGTACCGCGATTGGCCTCATCGCATGATTTCTCGCGTTTCGCATTTTTTCGGCGTGGCGTTGATTTTCACGCTGACATTTGACGCGTTATCTGGTGACTATCGCATGCTACCGCCTTGTTGTGAATTCCACGTTGACACAGGGTTATTTTCCCGCGATAGGCTACAATATTGAAAGTTGCGTTACGCTACTCTTGCAGTAGTTATCACACGTTCTTGTGAATATACCCCATAGTTCCCTGAACGTGACAAACTTTAGTCCCCCAGACAGATTTTGTCTCTATGGTATCCCTCCAAAAGTTTAAACCCTGTAAAGACAGTTGGGAAATAAAGGAAGCAGAGTGTATCTGTTTTGTATTGGTGAGCATATTTTTCTTTGCAGGTATAGGTGCAAGCTTATAGTCATAAGATCTCGGGTCTGAAGTGTTAAACCCAGAAAAATAAGCAAACTTTTGTGCAAATGTTGTTGAACTACTATTTGGCAGTGTTGGGCAAGGTTCCCATTGATGATAAGAGAAAACATTATGTGGGATATTAGCATTGTGTAAGAAATGATGACCATAGTGTTGGTAACAATACATGGTGTCAAAATCAGATGTATCATCATACAATTCATTACTGGAAAATGCAGCAGATTGTTCTAAATCAGACAGCATAGTATTCATAGTTTCAAAGTCCCAATCATCAGAGAAAGTACTGGAGGTGATGATAGCACTTAATGACATTTTAAATATGTTTGGTATTTTTAAAAGTTAATTTGGACCCTATACATCATATGAAACCCTATCCCAAACTATTCTTTCTGGAACTGGAACTGCTGTAACGTTCACTAAGTACAGGTCTCTTTGTTCATGATGTGATGATGTATGTGGTTTCCGGACCAAGTTCACATGTTGTATTGCGGAGCGCTTTGGGAGGCAATGTCCATTCAGGAGCAGGAAAAAGACAGTCACTGCACATATCTAAAGGACTAGAAACAGTAGACCAATTGCAAATCCAGAGCTGTAGCCAGGGAGAAACTTTTTCAGCCAAAGGTGGAAATCACGAAGTTGCTGTTTCTGGGAAACCAGATCTGGTGGTGACTTGGATTATCTTGGATCCAGAGAGAAAATATCAAAATCGAAGAAGTAGCAAGATGCAGTTTTTTCTGTCTTTGGTAGCTCAGCAAGTTTTGTAGAACTGGCAGATGGCTCATTTTGAGACATATTCACATAGATGTTGGTATTAGGCCAGATTGTTGCAGTTCAATTTCAACAGCAAAAAGAACAATTGATGGACAGAATGCAGAACAATGTCATACATTCACCCCAGTACAGAGATCTTTGCCTAAATCCATCGTTTTTTTGCTCCCCATGCCATTCCAGTTTAGACCCAGCCAGTTCAATTTCAACAGTCACGAGGTCCATTCCATTGTTGGTAACTCCTTCACTTCGTAGACTAGAATCTTCAAATGTTATTAATCTTTCTGCCTGAACTTCCTGTACGGTAGCGAGAGGAGATCTATGGCTACCCAGGAGCCCATGCGGCCTACTATTCAGTATCGGCCACATAGTGTGGTCTGATCAGGTCAATGGAGAGAAATCTCTTTTCTTTCTTGCCGGCAAGAGGCGGAAGAAGTACTGTTCTTGTTCCTTTGACAGCCAGGACAGGTGCAGGTGCTCTGCAAGAGGGCCCAAATTCTTTCTTGTCCACAATGTTTTCTCTGACCAGGTCCCTAATCTTCGGGTCCCAGACAGGTCTTGCCGGTACAGCTTTCACTTCTCCAGTGGTGGTGCGTTTTACTTGGACGTTGCTTTGTAATGCCCAGAATTCATTTTGTTCCTGTAAAACAGCCAAACGATCATTGATGTCAAATGGTTTCTCATCCGCCACTGCACTGCCACAATCGAGGTCGGATACCCACATTCTAGTCCCAAACATGACTTCATATGGAGTACGGCCCCCTAGAGAACTTTTTGGAATGTTATTAAGTCCCCTCTGGACCCCATATAGATGATTGACCTAACTGCTACCCGAGCCTTATACCTTTGCTTTTAAGGATTGCTTTAGGTCCCGGTTTTTCCTTTCCACAATCGAATTCCCCTCTGGATGATATGGAGAGGAGTACCCCAAGACCACACACAAACTTCCCATAGCTTCTTTGTAAGCCCGAGAGCTCAACGCAGGGCCACGGTCAGAATGTAATGTGCCAATTGGATATGTCCCTATGAAGACTCGCAAATCCTTTATAACAGTTTGAGTGTCAGAAAAGTGCTACAGCCAAACTCACAGGAATCTAGAGCATGAATCCACTACCACCAGTATGTACCTGTAAGACCTGTCAGATTGTAAGTGGCCGTAGTTGTCCAAATAGACACATGCGAGAGGTCATCTGAAATCAGTAATGGTGTTTGTGGTGATTGTGCTACAGTGAAACCCTTCATCTGCTGACAGATGTCGCACTTCAGGACAAACCTTTGGTCTGCTTTGTAAGACCTGACCACCATTAACGTTGTTTCAGTAGTGAAACCGTTGCAGTAATACCTGCATGTGCTGAGCCCAGACCCTCGTGTGCAGCTAGAATTAAACTTAATTTGCGATCCATGTTTGGTATCACTCTATCCCCACTGCTGGAATTTGAGCATATTGTATGTTTTGCAAATCTAACTTGTAGGAGTACTTTTGGCAAGGCTGAGCTGTTGCACGTAGCATTCACAGCTATCATTATTTGTCCGTCTATTCTCATCCTAGAACAAGTGATTGCAGATACGGCAGCAGTTCTCACTGTCACTTTGGCGGCTTCATCAGCCAGTGAATTCCTTTCAATGTGCACGCCAACACGCTGATGACTCAATGTGTGAATAACATGAGCCCGTGGCACGCTTTTTTCCAGCTCTGCCACTTGTTCCCAAAGCAACCTGTGCTTTATTGTGCAACCTTTGGAATCACTAAACCCATTCTGGCCCCAATAGTGAAGATTTTCATTGTATGACTGGACACAGTAAAACGAATCGCACACAATGAGTGTGTGGAATTCTCGATCCGTATTTTTAGTGCCAGTAGCAGGGCTTTTAGTTCTACCAGCTTCGCCATGCAATCTCCTAGAGACTTCGTCTGCGTATTGCTAGGACGGAACATGCCGTCCCACAAACGTCCCTTCACCATGACACATGCTGCTCTGTATCGCTGTTTACTTCTACCGCAGGCTGGGCAGATCCGTCATTGTAAATTAGGTATTCATACTGATCTACAGGCATTATTTCATTCAGGAGAGAATATTCTTGTTTGTATTGCAGGAATGCTTGTGTTTTTAATGTAGCATCAAATTTGTAGTCTACATCTGTTGCAGTGAGAGAATTAGCCCATTGTATCCATCGTGAATGCAGTGCTTTTCCATTTGGTACGCTTGCTTTTGTAACAGCCTCTAAGGTTGGTACTGGAGTCACAACAATTATGTGTTTCCCCTGAGCTAGTGCTCTTTCTCTCACTACTGCAAAAGAAACAATTGATGGACGGAATGCTGGACAATGCACACATTCACCCCAGTCACAAGAATCTGGGTTAAATCCATCATTCATTTGCTCACCACACCACCCCAGTTTGGACCCAACCATATGCAAACCAGTCTTGACCCTGTTCCTTGTGGGAACAGTCCAGCCCGAACTGCCAAGCCAGGTCCTCCCAGGACCGGAAAAAAGCATCCTGGGACCGGTTTCAGGGCATCACCCTTCATCAGCTAGGCTAGCTTGAATCCAGTGGTGTAGTGAGCATGGGACCCACCACGCCTGGGCATACCCTTCCCACTTAGGGTGACATATGTAAAAGAAACAATTGATGGGCGGAATGCTGGACAATGCAAACATTCACCCCCAGTCACAAGGATCTGGGTTAAATCCATCATTCTTTTGCTCACCACACCACCCCAGTTTGGACCCAGCCATATGCAAATCAGTCTTCACCCTGTTCCTTGTGGGAACAGTCCAGCCCGAACTGCCAAGCCAGGTCCTCCCTGGACCGAAAACAAGCATCCTGGGACCGGGTCAGGGCATCACCCTTCATCAGCCAGGCTAGCTTGAATCCAGTGGTGTAGTGAGCACGGGGCCCACGTCTGGGCATACCCTTCCCACTTAGGGCGACATATGCAAAAGAAACAATTGATGGATGGAATGCTGGACAATGCAAACATTCACCCCCAGTCACAAGGATCTGGGTTAAATCCTTAATTCTTTTCATTACACCATACCACCCCATTTTGGACACAGCCATATGCGAATCAGTCTTGACCCTGTTCGTTCTGGGAACAGTCCAGCCTGAACTGCCAAGCCATGTCTTCCCTAGACTGGAATCAAGCATCCTGGGACCGGTTTCAGGGCATCACCCTTCATCAGCCAGGGTAGCTTGAATCCAGTGGTGTAGTGAGCACGGGACCCACGTCTGCGCATACACTTCCCACTTAGGGCGACATATGCAAAAGAAACAATTGATGGATGGAATGCTGGACAATTCAAACATTCACCCCAGTCACAAGGATCTAGGTTAAATCCATCATTCTTTTGCTCACCATACCACCCCAGTTTGGATCCAGCCGTATGCAAATCAATCTTGAAACTGTTCCTTGTGGGAACAATCCACCCGAACTCCCAAGCCAGGTCCTCCCTGGACCGGAAACAAGCATCCTGGGACTGGTTTCAGGGCATCACCCTTCATCAGCCAGGCTAGCTTCAATCCAGTGGTGTAGTGAGCACGGGACCCACGTCTGGGAATACCCTTCCCACTTAGGGTGACATATGCAAAAGAAACAATTGAGGGGCGGAATGCTGGACAATGCAAACATTCACCCCCAGTCAGAAGGATCTGGGTTAAATCCATCATTCTTTTGCTCACCCCACCACCCCATTTAGGACCCAGTCATATGCAAATCAGTCTTAAACCCTGTTCCTTGTGGGAACAGTCCAGCCTGAACTGCCAAACCAGGTCCTCCCTGGACCGGAATCAAGCCTCTTGGGACCGGTTTCAGGGCATCACCCTTCATCAGCCAGGCTAGCTTCAATCCAGTGGTGTAGTGAGCACAGGACCCACATCTCGGCATACCCTTCCCACTTAGGGCGACTTATGCAAAAGAAACAATTGATGGACAGAATTCTGGACAATGCAAACATTCACCCCCAGTCACAAAGATCTGGGTTAAATCCATCATTCTTTTGCTCACAACACCACCCCAGTTTGGACCCAGGCATATGCAAATCAGTCTTGACCCTGTTCCTTGTGGGAACAGTCCAGCCCTAACTGCCAAGCTAGGTCCTCCCTGGACTGGAAACAAGCATCCTGGGACCAGTTTCAGAGCATCACCCTTCATCAGCCAGGCTATCTTGAATCCAGTGGTGTAGTGAGCACGAGACCCACGTCTGGGCATACCCTTCACACTTAGGGCAACATATGCAAAAGAAACAATTGATGGATGGAATGCTGGACAATGCAAACATTCACCCCCAGTCACAAAGATCTGGGTTAAATCCATCATTCTTTTGCTCACCACACCACCCCAGTTTGGACCCAGCCATATGCAAATCAGTCTTGACCCTGTTCCTTGTGGAAACAGTCCAGCCCGAACTGCCAAGCCAGGTCCTCCCTGGACCGGAAACAAGCAACCTGGGACCGGCTTCAGGGCATCGCCCTTCATCAGCCAGGGTAGCTTGAATCCAGTGTTGTAGTTAGCACGGGACCCACGTCTGGGCATACACTTCCCACTTAGGGCGACATATGCAAAAGAAACAATTGATAGATGGAATGCTGGGCAATGCAAACATTCACCCCCAGTCACAAGGATCTTGGTTAAATCCTTTATTCTTTTGATTACACCACACCACCCCATTTTGGACCCAGCCATATGAAAATCAGTCTGGACCCTGTTCGTTGTGGGAACAGTCCAGCCTGAACTGCCAAGCCATGTCCTCCCTGGACCGAAATCAAGCATCCTGGGACCGGTTTCAGGGCATCACCCATCATCAGCCAGGCTAGCTACAATCCAGTGGTGTAGTGAGCATGGGACCCACATTTGGGCATACCCTTCCCACTTAGGGCGACTTATGCAAAAGAAACAATTGATGGACAGAATTCAGGACAATGCAAACATTCACCCCCTGTCACAAAGATCTGGGTTAAATCCATCATTCTTTTGCTCACCACACCACCCCAGTTTGGACCCAGCCATATGCAAATCAGTCTTGACCCTGTTCCTTGTGGAAACAGTCCAGCCGGAACTGCTAAGCCAGGGCCTCCCTGGACCGGAAACAAGCATCCTGGGACCGGCTTTCCTGCATCACCCTTCATCAGCCAGGGTAGCTTGAATCCAGTGGTGTAGTTAGCACGGGACCCACGTCTGGGCATACACTTCCCACTTGGGGCGACATATTCAAAAGAAACAATTGATGGATTGAATGCTGGACAATGCAAACATTCACCCCCAGTCACAAAGATCTGGGTTAAATCCATCATTCTTTTGCTCACCACACCACCCCAGTTTGGATCCAGCCATATGCAAATCAGTCTTGACCCTGTTCCTTGTGGGAACAATCCACCCGAACTGCCAAGCCAGGTCCTCCCTAGACCGGAAACAAGCATCCTGGGACTGGTTTCAGGGCATCACCCTTCATCAGCCAGGCTAGCTTGAATCCAGTGGTGTAGTAATCACGGGACCCATGTCTGGGCATACCTTTCCCACTTAGGGCGACATATGCAAAAGAAACAATTGATGGGCGGATTGCTGGACACTGCAAACATTCACCCCCAGTCAGAAGGATCTGGGTTAAATCCATCATTCTTTTGCTCACACCACCACCCCATTTAGGACCCAGCCATATGCAAATCAGTCTTAAACCCTGGTCCTTGTTGGACCAGTCCAGCCTGAATTGCCAAGCCAGGTCCTCCCTGGACCGGAATCAAGCATCCTGGGACCGGTTTCAGGGCATCACCCATCATCAGCTAGGCTAGCTTCAATCCAGTGGTGTAGTGAGCACAGGGCCCACATCTGGGCATACCTTTCCCACTTAGGGCGACTTATGCAAAAGAAACAATTGATGGACAGAATTCTGGACAATGCAAACATTCACCCCCAGTCACAAAGATCTGGGTTAAATCCATCATTTGTTTGCTCACCACACCACCCCAGTTTGGACCCAGCCATATGCAAATCAGTCTTGACCCTGTTCCTTGTGGGAACAGTCCAGCCCGAACTGCCAAGCTAGGTCCTCCCTGGAACCGGAAACAAGCATCCTGGGACCAGCGTCAGGGCATCACCCTTCATCAGCCAGGGTAGCTTGAATCCAGTGGCGTAGTGAGCATGGGACCGACGTCTGGGCATACATTTCCCACTTAGGGCGACATATGCAAAAGAAACAATTGATGGACGGAATGCTGGACAATGCAAACATTCACCCCCCAGTCACAAGGATCTGGGTTAAATCCATCATTCTTTTGCTCACCACACCACCTGAGTTTGGACCCAGCCATATGCAAATCACTTTTGACCCTGTTCCTTGTCGGAACATTCCAGCCCGAACTGCCAAGCTAGGTCACTACAGCAGTCTGTAGAGCTGTCAGAATTATTTCAGTGGATGCAAAGCACTTTTCAGCATTTGTATACAAATGTGATTTGTATGAAATTGGTACAGTTTCACCATCATTGAAGGATAGGTAAGTGTCCCCTGATTGACCCGTGACCACATTGATCACCAAACTTGTAGTATTTACACAATGATGTAAGTGTTTGGAAGCTATCACGTCAGCTTGTAGGGAACTGAGAATTTCTGTGTGTTTCTGTGTCCAATGTCGAACTCAAAATTGACGTCAAATTAAATTGTAGATAGGTTTTACCTTTCCTGCGTAATACAAAATGTATGTTCAAGCCAAAATTTAGGAATCCTAAAATGTATTGTAAGTTTTCAGAGTTTTTGGAGGTTGGAGCAGTGCACCATTTTCTTAAAAACTAACTGCCATGCTTTTCCCTTCACTTTAGAGCTCATATCCTAAAAATAGGACATTGAAGTGTGCAATTTTTGATTTTTTAATGTTACATTTGTAGCCCACAGTGGCGAGCCCCAAGATTATGTTGTTCAGCCTGTGCAAGTGATCCAATAATTCCTCGTCCATCAGCTAAATTTCATCTACATAGGACAATGCCTCCTCATCACAATTTTGAAGTAGCTCTGTCACTCTGGCTGAGAACAACCAGGGGCTATTGTTATACCCTTGGGGCAGTCTACAGAATTGCCGCTGAGAGCCAAGCACTGAAAATGCTGTCAAATGTCTGCTTTAAGGCGCTATATTTTGGCAAAATAATCCATTTGAGATATCTAATTTTTTTGTATTTTTTCACACAATGTTATTTAATAATGCGGCACTGTGTGCATTTTGTACTGCAAATGTTTTTGTGCATGTGTTCAACTGCCTGTAGTCTAAAACTAGACGGTATGAATTGTCGGGTTTCATTACGGGAAACAAAGGATTAGTCATGGAGGAGGTGCAATTATCAATCACACCTTGGTATTCAAGTTGATTTAAGATCTCCCTGACCTGTTTCTGTGCATCATGTTTTATTGGGTACTGCTTCTGTGGTGCAGTAGTAGTTTTAATTGGTATTTCATGGTGAGGTGACTCAGCATCCCACCCTACATGATTGAGGCATGATGCAGGAACTAGTGCTACCATCTACTCCTGCGCGAATTAATGTTTAAGTGATTCTGGAACGAGGTCGGAGGAGGCTGGTAATATTACCGCTTCTCCTTTTGGGCAGTGCATACCAAACTCTGGTGGCCAATCTTTTTCAGCCAAAAGGATATCATATCCATATGTCAGGTTCTCGCAAAAGAGACCTTTCACTTTCCTGGGTATGTCACCCTCCATTTGGAGTGCTATTTCGTATAACTGATGTGGGACGCTCACCCTTGGATCAGGTGTTTCCAGCGTGATATGCTCATTCAACGCTGCTGTCACCAGAAATTCCATCAGGTTCTGTTGAGCTATTGTTCCTTCTGCTGCGCTGTCTAGCATTGTCAAAGCCCATTCCCCGTTCAGTAATTGAGTCCTCAGTAGCCTGGGCATTTCTTATTTTAAGGCCAGCTACCTTCTGTTTAAATTGAGGATTGCTTTTGGGTTTATCTTCTTGTTTGATATTGTAGTCTGAAGTGCGATGTGTGTTTCTTGGTTTTGCTCTGTGTTCAGACCGTCCTTCCCTCTCTGAGTTTTTCGATGAACCCTGAAAGAACGAGAGGAAAATGAATCAGTATCCTGATACCTGTCAGGTTTTTTAATATTATCACGGTTTCTAAGGTTATATTTCCTGTCAGAGGGCTCCTGTTGAGGTAACCCACCCCGTGATTGTGATGCATTCTGCTTGTTTTTTGATTGCTTATTATGCCATTTCGTTTTAGAAGAATCAGGTGCTTGCTTTGAGTATTTTTTTCACGATTACTAATCAATTGTGGTTTCACTGGTCTAGCTCCTAAATTATCTCTACCCAGTGAAGCATAGGTATCTTCAATAATTCTAGGTAAGTCATGGTCCTGTTGTGCAGGAGTCCATTCCTTTAGGTGTTGAAGTATAGCCACCGCTGCTGCCTCCCCTTTTATGTTGACTAACATAATTGTCGATACCTGGGCAAAATTGCCTATCAATTTCATCCCCAAGTCCAGGGCAGGTTCTACCCCGTACTCGTTCTGTATTTGTTTCAATAGTTCTGGTATGACTGCTATTGAGGGTGTGCCATGCGTTCTGGTATAAACTGCAGCGCCAACTGTACCCCAAGTGGTACAATCCGCTATCGGGGGAGGTATCCCTATCGGCAAGCAAATAGTCAGTATTCTGTGTTTTTCTTGGTGGGCTGTGTGGGGAGGCACTACCTCAAGCTGTGCTATGTTCTGTGCTATCCAGAATAGCACTGCTCACATCTAGTGGGCATTCTTCCCATAATAGCATTCAGCGTTTGTGGGGTGATTTTTGTTGCGGTCCCTTGCGGTTGACCAGCTTGAGTGACCCTTGAGTAAGTGTTCGCATCACAAACTGTGTGAGGTTTCTGTATAGTTATATTATTTCTTTGTAAATTGGATGTAAGGGGGCATGGCTTAGATGGCAGAGCTCATGGCTGCCTGATTCTGTCTCTCTGTCTGACACGGAGACCAAAATGCTACCTTCACTACGTATATGAGGTATCTCAGCAAACTGAAGACGGGATTTGATCCCACCCATTTTGAGGCATCTTTCAACACATCTAAATAGTAATTAGACGCAACAAGGATCAAGAAATCGACTTTTATCAACCCAGTGCGCTCCTGAATACTCCGAGCACAAGATGGCGGCGAGCCAAGTGGACCTGACCGGATCTGTACTCTAGCGCAGGAGCATCTAATACCCATCCCAAACGGCTGTTACCCACCTAGGAGTCACAAGAGGATCATTGATTAAGTGCTCATAAGGTATCCCAACAATGCCTCCCAGGCTCTGAGTCTAACTCTACAGTCGTCTTAACCGCCTTGCTGTTGCCTGACCTTAAAATGGAGAACACTCCAGCAACAGACCTACTCTGACATCATGCTATCAGCTTGCGGAATTGAACTCCAAGTACCAACACGTGAAAAGCTCGTTTCCAGCTCAGCATGGCCTCGACTCACCTAGCATAGCTATTCACAACAGTCAGGAATGAGAAGCAGCCCTTAACAATTTGCTCCCGGTCTCTCTGCTAACAAAATGGCAGCAAGCTTCTTCGGGATCAGCCAGTGGAACTTTTAATTTCCAAATCGCTAAACACCCAGCCAAACCAAGCCAAGCCAGGCAGCGGTCTACACTACCGATGTCTGACTGATTCTTCGCTGTTCAACTTTGCAAGGATCAGCCTTTCAGTCGTCTTAGACTGCAACACCTGCCTGCCTATATGCCTGACCCTAAAATGGCGTGTGCACGAGTCTCCTGATAGCAAGTCTTACAGCTACAAGGCAACCACAGGAGTCTCCCAGCGGACCATGGTAGAGAGCTCACAAGGTACTTTTTAATACCCCGGTGGTGTCTTCCTGCAACTTGGGGGTCAGCTTAGTGGTCGCCTTGATCCAGCGCGTTACTAGCAACAAGCATTCATACACAAAATACTCACTTGGGCCCAAACATTCATACTACGCTAGTAATTTCTGCTGGTGGGTCAGTTGTACTCTTTATCAAAATCCCTGCTACCAATTACTTTTCTTGATTGAAGAGTAATGACTTACCAATGGACCCCCTGCTAATTGGGAAGTTTAAAATGAGTGACATTCAGTACAATTCATAATTCCTGAAATAATCACTGAGTCAGGAAGTTTTAAAATATTTATCTAAAGATTTAGCAGAGTAAAATACAGAGCCACATGATACTTAAATCGTATATCAAGGATGAAGCATAATAATCAATTATTGATAAAAGACGGTCCCTCAGAAAGGAGAAGATAGAGACAGCAGCGCAACTAAGGTTTGCATTTATAGTTACCTAAAGTGCGAGAATCAAACCCCTTGGCCAAGGAGTTGGAAAGATAGGTCTCAGGAAGGATGAAGAGCAATGACCTCCAGACCAAGTTCAGGATGGGATAGGTGACCTCTCTACCAACGACGCCTGCGTCGTTCCCCTCTCTGGTACTTCGCTTCTCCTCGATTCCTCCCGTGTCTTTATTCTAGGTACACCGCCGCCCCCACCTCAGGACCTCTCTGGACAGCGGTTCTGTCTGCATGGATCTCGAACCTCGAACTCGTGGTGCGTCCTAATGCTAATGCTAACTAATTTGCTAATGCTATATCTATTATACCCTTCTACGCCCATGTACCTCCCCTTAATGTTGCAGAATTATGGGCCCACTACTTCTGATTGGACGGGGACAGGGGGTTGATCCTCACACCATATTGATTTTATTCAATTTCTTTAAGCCCTATTGTTTAAAAATACCGCCCATCACAATTAATACATTTGCTTTATTTCCCACCCGTCTCACAACAAAGTTTATTACAAAATTTATACAAATTGTTTCTTTCGGTTAGGACATTGTGGGTACAATAATGTTGGCCATCAGGTCACGGCCTTGGACGACGTCCAGGTTGACTTCATCCTCTTTTCTGGGCAGCCTCGTCAGGGCGCATGCGCAAAAACCATTTCTCTCGAGTTTTCAGTTCAACCAAACCCCGGGCCCATTTACGAACTAATAAAAAGTCAAAGAAGAAGATATTAAAATCACAAATAAAATGTTTTACGGTATACCCACTCTTTCTACTCTATTCCCATTTAATTATATTTTCTATCCCGCATTAGTAGCGTTAGGATATCACAGTTGAATTTCAACATATAAGCAAGCTGCAGCACGTGAAAACATTAAGCAGCCATTTTAATACACACTGCGCAGAAGCGAGAATTTCCCTCCAAGCAAAGAAAGACGTCACACCATGTGATATGGTTGAGACATGCGCAATAGGTTTCCGCGCTTTAGCGGCCATTTTAGATTAGACAAGCGTTATTTGTTAGCTTAAACACATATGCAAGCTTCCTTCTACTTATGTTGGTGTTGTGCATTGATTAGTATAACATTACAAAGTTAATAAATTAATACTGTGAGAAGATTGCTTCCGAGCAAGTCTCATTTATGAGTCCTTGCTCCATCAATCCCCTCTCTGATGGCGTTTCTGAGCCATCAAAATTATATCCCACAACCAGATGCCAACTTTTAGCATATTATCGTTTCAGCTTCATTTTTACACTTTCTATTTTTCGCATCTCCTTTCAGTTTCTTATATAATTCACTTCTCAAATCTTCTAGTTCAATTTCGTCAAACTTTCGCTTCTTTCCTTTTCCTGTCACATTGTATGATCCATTCCTTCTACAACATTTGCACCATATTATGATTGAAAATATTATTATTGCTATTCCTATTAAGGGTACTAATATTTGACCTATAAGTCCTTTCCCTATATTAGCAAACCAGGTACCAATTGACGTAATACTATTTGTCAACCTTTTCCATACACTATCAGCTTCCAGTGGTTTCAGTTCCTTCTCAAGTTTAGTTATATTCTGTATATATGTTCCAATTTCTGCACTTTTATCAGGTATGTAAGTGCAACAGTGCTTCGTCTTCAATAATTTACAGACTCTGCCCTCTTTTGCTAGAATTATATCAAGAGCAAGTCGATTTTGCATAACCATAGATCTAATAGCAACCATTTCCGCATTAATCATCAGAAATCCTCCAGCAGTGTCAGTCGATAAACGATCAACCACTGTAGATAATTTACATATTTTCCTTGAGTTCAGAATTATTCCCACTGAAGGTATCAATGCACCAAATATATCACCTACAATTTCAGAAAAACTAGCCCTTTTACTACGTGTTAATTCACTATTATTTTCATTGCTCCCAGTGTTTCTTTTTACGTGGTATATCTTTGGAAATACTATTCCAAAATAACAACTTCCATACCACCGTGCAGGAAGCCTAAAGTAAGCCTTATTCCCACACACATAATAGATTCCCGGAAAAACAGAATCAGTTCCTCCTTTTAGTCCCCAACCTCCAAGAATTAAGAAATTATGTTCACATTCACTGGTACCTATGAAAACGTTGTTATATTCAGTCTTTAACCTATGTAGACAAATTTTCCCTGTCTTTACAAAATCTAGAGCCATAGCAGCTTGAGCCTTGCCAGGTGTGTAACTACCCTCTTTCTCAGCCCAAGGTGGCAGATGAGCCTTATACTCAGATGCTTTCTTCTGGAAATCTTGTCTTCTATTCTCTACTAAATTCAAAAATATCTTTTCTTCTTCATGTAACGAACATGTTAGATTTCTTCTATGTGCATGTGTTATGTCTATCGATTTCATTGTTAAGAAAAATTCTCCCATAAACTGTGCATCTTTACTACTAAGCACTGGATTCATGTTCTTTCGAATCGGAACCTCCGAAAATATCACATCTATATTTGAATAATAATACTGAAGTTTCCCTGTTTCGTAAAATAAACTAGTCAATACACTACATGATATGCCATATGTCAATGGCAAGTGATGATATGTTAATCCTTCTGCTACTGATTAAGGTAATTTCATACAGACATAACAATTACTAACTTCCATGGTATCTACATATTGAAACAATAATTTTGTGAAACCATTTAAACTAGTGTTGTTATCTGTTACTTCATGATGCAATTCTGGTTCATCTTCTGTTTTTAATTCTACTCTATTACTTCTCAAGTTATCTGTCCTCTCTTTTGTTTCGTTGTTAATCTTTTTATCCATTATCATAAGGTAAGGAATTGCTACAATCACAAATAACCATACTATAAGCACCACTACTAGATTACATATGCATATAGCACAGCATCTTTTACAACATTTCTGTTTTGGTCTCCCAGTAACTCTATCGTCATGCATTTCTGACAAGGAAGATTTCTCTTCTTATCGTAATCTTAAGTCTTTTTACGTTATCAAGGTGGTTTTAATTCTTTCTCATATGTCAGTTCTGTACTTTTTCCTTCGTCACCACTCTCACTTGATTCTGAGCTCTCGTAGTCTTCAAGGATGATATAAGTCCAATCAGGACCTTTAAATTTGTTGTTCACAAGTTTCAGTCTTTTGCTTCTTCGTCTTTCACTTCCACTTGTTTGTCCTGTTAGACTTGTCACTTCATTTACTTGTTCTGGATCTTCACTCCTGGTTGTTATGTGGTATTTCCCTCTTTTAATAATACTAGGCCAACGATCCCCTTTTCTGACCTTCTTTGTTTGCACTGTCTCTTCACTTCTTATTTCTTCTTCAGAAATCCTTGTATTTTCAAGTTGTGGCACAATTTCGTTTTCTTCTATTTCGGTTTCTTCTACTTGCTCTTTTTCAGGTCTTATTGCTTTCTCTTCAGCTGCTCCACTGTGTGTTTCCAATAACTGACCTTGTTCAGGATTTACGTCTTCATGCTTGTGATTCTCGTGATCTTCTTCTTGAGTGTATTTTCCTAGATCTAACTGGTTCTGATCAGGGCTTATTGCACTTTGTACTTCTGCAGCCTGACCGCGTTCTTCTAGACCTGTCTGTCCCTGCTCAAGGTTTGTCGGTTCGTTGTTGATTTGAGCCCAATTTCCTCTCCCTATCTGATCCTGCTCAGATTCTCTTATTGTTTCTTCTTCTTCTTTCTGAGCTGCTTCTTCTTCACCTGTCTGATCAACTTCAATTTCTTCTAAATTTGCTTGACTTCTTGTTCTGTGGTAAACTTCAGGTATTTCAACCACTGGTATCCAGTCCTGACTTGTGCTCGGTTGTTCTTCTTCAGCTTCCCTCGAATCTCGGACCTGAGATTCTTCAGCTGGGCAACCTTCAGCTTCCTCAGTTATCGATACTGTCTGAGGATTTTCTTCTTCAGGGTCTGGTACTCTTTTGGTGTGGCTTACATGAATCCAATTAGGATGTCCTGCACATTTCACTGCTGAGTTCGTAACTAGTTTGACTTGACGAGGTTCTTCCCATCTGGGTGATAGACACGTTTCTCTGACGTGATGCTTCACAACCACCCAATCACCTGGATTCAGATCATGCTCTTGTTCTGGCTGCCTGGAAACTGCGTCTTCCCCAACCTGGTGAGAGACAGAACGCACTAGGTCAGCCAATCCTTTGCAATAATCCAGAACCATATCATCAGTTATATTCAGCAGTTTATTTGTAGGGACATGTGCTTGTCTCATTGCTCTTCCCATGATTATTTCGTGTGGACTCAATCCGGTATTTCTATCAGGAATGCTTCTGAGTCCCATCAAAACAAGTGGCAATGCATCCGGCCAGTCTAACGACGTTGATGCACACATTTTTGCCAGTCTGGATTTTATTGTGCCATTCATTTGTTCAACCACTCCAGAAGCCTCTGGACGAAGATACACAGTGCAATTTTTGCTCAATTTGGAAAGCTTCACAGATTATTCTAATCACATCACTGTTGAAGTGCCTTCCTCTATCTGATTCCAAAGTTACTGGGAAACCAAATCTAGGAATGAGTTCTCGTAGCAACAACTTTGCGACTGTAATACTGTCATTTCTCCTAGTAGGATAAGCCTCCACCCACTTTGAAAACAGACACACTATGACAAGTACATATTTCAATCCTCTACATGGTGGTAACTGAATGAAATCAAGCTGCAATCTCACGAATGGTCCCTCTGCCTTTCCGATTTTCCCAAACCCAATGACTGTTTTTCTCCCTGGATTATGCATTTGGCAAGTTAGACATCTCTGGCAAAGGCTCTCTGCTACTGCCCTAAACCTTGGATTGTACCAATTTTGTCTGAAAAGTCTGATCATGGCATCCCTCCCTACATGTGTCTCTCCATGATATAGTCTGGCCATTTGCGAAATCAAACAGTCGGGCATTACTGGTCTGCCATCGGCATAAATCCATACATCATCGTCTGACCTTTGAGAACATCCCATTTTAATCCATGCATTTCTTTCATTCTCGTCAGCGTCATCTTGTAGTCTTTTCACATCATTCCATGTTTCAGGAGGTGCATACAGCATAAGTTGGCAGCTGATTCCCATTCTTTCAACCCTTTTATTTACTGACAACCTGTTTTTGGCACAGTGCTGAGCCACTAAATCTGCATATCTGTTACCGACTACCACCCAGTCATCTCCTGACTGGTGTGCGGCACATTTCACCACAGCCAATTCTTTTGGTGATTGTATTGCTTCCAATAGTTCTTTTACGAACTGTCCATTTTTGATGGGGGATCCTGAAGAAGTCATGAAATCCCTCTGCATCCATAATTGGCCAAAATCATGCAGAACCCCGTAACCATATTGGCAATCTGTAAATATAGTTACTTTCTGGTTCTTCCCAATTTTACAGGCTTTTATCAAAGAAATTAATTTAGCTACTTGTGCAGATTTTACTCCTGGTAAATAGGATGCTTCGACTATTCCAGTTAATTCACATACTGCATATGCTGCAGTTAGTTTACCATCTTCATGCCTTTGGCATGAACCATCAACAAACAGCTCCTTGTCTGGTTTCCTGAGGGGTAATTCCTGAATGTCAGGACGTGGTTTTGTGCACAATTCTGTGACTTGTAAACAATCATGCTCCTCTTCATCATCTGTAACCTCCTCATGATATGGGTCTGGTAGTAAGGTAGCAGAATTTACTATGGTACACCTTACAATAGTCACATTTTCAGCACCTAGTATTATTCTTTCATATTTAGTCAGCCGACTAGGAGTAAGATGCTGAGTTCTGGTTCTTGTCAATAGAATCACAACTGAATGTGGAACAAACACTTTGACATGATGTCCCATTACAATTGATTCACTTTGCTCAATGCTCAAACATGTAGCCGCTACTGCTTTTAAGCAGCCTGGCAATGCGGCTGCCACTGGGTCCAATGTAGCAGAAAAATATGCTATAGGACGTCTGTCCAAACCATGTCTCTGAGTTAGGACTGAAAGTGCACAATTTTCTCTTTCATGGCAAAATAATGCGAATTTTCTTTTATAATCAGGCATGCCTAGGGCAGGTGCTGCACATAAATCATTTCTCAATTTCACAAAAGCTCCTACACTCTCGTCATCCCACTCAACTGGGTCCTTTGCCTTATTTTTCGTCATTTGAATTAATGGCTTTGCTAGCAGAGAAAACCCTAGTATCCATTGACGAGAATAGCCCACTATTCCAAGGAACATTCTCACTTCTCGTTGGGAGACAGGCATTTGCATTTTCTTGATTAACTTTACTCTTTCAGAGGTTATTCTTCTTTTTCCCCTCTCAATTTGGTGTCCTAGATACTTAACTGCTGTTGTACAAAACTGTAACTTTTCAGGTGAAACTTTATGCCCTTCTTCAGCTAGATGATTTAATAAGGCAATGGAGTCAACAACACAGTCCTCTCTGGTGTTAGATGCCACCAGTAAATCATCTATGTATTGTACTAGGACTGAGCTTCCTGGCATCACTAGTTTCTCTAGACACTTTTTCAATATCTGATTAAAGATGGAAGGACTTTCCGTGTACCCCTGAGGAACACGATCCCATACATAGATTTTGTTCTCGAATTTAAATTAAAAAAGATACTGACTATCTGGATGCAATGGTATGGAAAAGAATGCTTGGCATAAATCAATTACAGTAAACCATCCTGCACTCCAAGGAATCTGGTAGAGAATCACTGCAGGATTTGGCACTATGGGACAACAAGGTTCCACAATCTTATTTATTTTGCGTAGATCCTGAACAATCCTATACTTTCCACTAGGTTTCTTTAAACCCATTATTGGTGAGTTACAAGGGCTACTCATCACTTCTTTTAGTATGCCTTGTTTTACCATTCTGTTAATTTCTTCAATGACTCCTGCTTTTACTTCTGCACTCATTTTGTACTGTCTGGTATTTGGGAAAATTGTACCTTCCTTTACAGTAATTTTTACTGGGTCTATTTTTGCCATTAGTCCTACTTCTTTTCCCGTGAAATCCCATACCATAGAATTTACGGTGGTTTTTAATTCTTCTGGCAACTCATCTTTTGTTATCAAAGAGAACATCTCATCTACTTCTGTACCTTGCTTTGCAATCATAAATTTATATTCATGGTCTTCATCTGGGGTCTGAACTGCCACACCATCCGGTGTGCAGAAAATTGTGCAATTCATTTTACACAACAAATCTCGACCCATTAAGTTTACTGGACTAGAATCACATACTACAAATTGATCCATTTCTCTAAAATTTCCAATTTTTACTTCCATTGGTTCAGTAAGAGGTGTTCTAATCTTTTGATTAGCTACACCCACAACTTGGATAGCTTCTCCAGAGAGAGGAAGGTCTGGGATGTCTGCTGTTCTCACAGTAGACCTGGTAGCCCCAGTGTCCAAAAGGAAAGTAATATCATTACCTTTCACACTCCCTTCTACATATGGACCTGACTGATCTACCGGTAAGGATGCACCAAGTATGCACTCCTTCTCCCCCTCTCTTAGGCACCGTCATTTACTAAAGGAACAAAAGTCGTCCTGTAAAAGAAATTGTGAGGTTACATACTCATTCTTACCACTTCCTCCTTGATATCTGACGTCTGTACCGTGCTTTGCTCTGCTTACATTACCCTGCATAGGTGCAGGTGGTAACTGACTCTGAGGATTTACACCCTGCTGTGAGTCATTCTGCGTCTGTGGATTTAAATTTTGATTTGGGCCATTATTATTCCGCATCTTTTTACATTCATCCTTCCAATGCCCCAATTTTCCGCACCCATGGCATGGAAACTTCTTTTTAGCCTCTTCTCTACTCATTCGTCCTCTCAATTTACCACCATTTCCAGTGTCACCATTCGTTCCAGAATCCTTTCCCTGATTATCACTTGGATTACCCAAATTAATTCCCTGTCCCTAAGCCATTTTTACCTGAGCCCACATCACTTTCTCTTGCAGTTTCTTGTGCCTATCCTCAATATCATCGCCACAATATTTCGCATATTTCAAAATCTCATCAATCGGTTTCCCTTGCCAGCACAACATGTGCTGCTTAATCATCTGACAAATTTCTGGTTTTGATCCATAAACAAATCGGTAAACGAACTGACTCATGTTTTTATCTCCAATATCCTCAAATCCACTATATTGTTTGAATACCTGCAATAGACGCTCATAGTAGGCATGTACTGATTCACTGGCTTCTTGGGTAGTTCTGTCTATTTTCACCCAATCTGTCTCTTTTGGGGATATTTTCCCTTTCAGGTAGGTTATTACCTGCTGATATTTTTTCATTACATCACTTGATGGGGCACCTGTCTTTGGATCTCTAGGATACTCTTCGCTTGGCCAATCAACTGTAATTTTACAATCTGTCCATAAGTCGGCAGGTACCACTATGTCAAACAATCCATCTAAGTCCTTCAACAATACCTTTGACACTTTCACAAACCTTTCAACTTGCTTGTACCATTCAATTGGTTTTTCTCTCAACTTTGGAAAATCATTCGTAAATGACAAAATATCCTGTCTGCTCCATGGGACATGTACATATCCTCCTCCTGGAACTTCTCTCATCGGGTACATTTGATCTGCTTTCCCTGTCTCCTTCATTAAATATTCAGAAGTAGTCCTACTATATCGTGCCTCTTCCTTTTTCTTTGTCCATCTAACTTTCCATTTATCTAGGTCTCCCCATTTCTGTAAAACCGTCATTAATTCCCTTACTTGTAATTTTCGGCCACAGGCATTCATGTTTTCTAAATCTTTGTCAGAAAAATCTGCTCTATAAGGTTTCTGTAACACTTTTGACTTCCCTATTTCAATTCCCATCTGTAAAGCCAAATCGGATAATTTTTCGTGAAAGATTTTTACATTTCTGGTGATACTTCTACATACAAATAATAGCTCTTCTTCATCGTAAGTATTTAGACGATCTACTCCTACATTTCCTGCTATAATTTCTTCCAACTCAACCTTTAATTTGTAAATGTCCATGATCTTTGGAGGTGAGTTCTGTTTGTCTGATCCTTGTGCCCACCTTTCTAAGTCTTCTGGTGTAACTACTGTGGCACTCTTAGTTCCAGATGAGGTCACTATATTTACATCTTTGGAACAACCAGGTGTTATTCTTCTAGGAGTACTATTTATAGATCCTCGAATAGGCAAATCCATTAAGGATACCATAGATTCACAATCACTAAATTGATCATCAATTATTACAGGATCTGGTTTTGGGATTTCTATAGATGTGGGCATTGCTAAGGGTTTCGGATAACTTACTTTGTCACCGTATAAGGGAACCACTGGACCAATTGTTACAGGTATGGTCAGCGAATCGGGATGGACACTCAATTGTGTTATTTTCTGTATTAATTCGGCTCTGTTTTTATCTATTGCTTCCTTTTCTTTATCATGAAGTACCCTACTAGCGGGGGGATTATGCAATTCTTGTGGTACTAATGGTGTCTTTAGCAGTGGTGCACTTGGGGTGCATCCACTTGTCCCTTCCTGATATGGTGGCGGATTCTTTAATATTTCTTCCATAAATTCATCTTCTGAATCTCCAAATCTAGTCAAATGTTTTGTCTTTTCTGTGCATTTATTCCCTGACGATTCTTCTGCCATTAATATTGGATATAAACCTTCTGTAAGCATCACTCTTCTCCACTGTTTCATCTGACCGTCCCTTGACTCATTTTGGTATCTAGGAAAAATTCCCCTATAACCCCTATTACTCCTGGATTGGTCGAGTTCGAATGCCTCGGTTTCCCACTCTTCTAAGGCTTTGTATTGAGTTAATCTTGGTCTGGGTTCTAAGTCATTCATCCTCAATCTTAAATTTTGAAGAATTCTCCCATTGAAAGTACCATTCTCGGGAAATGCTAATATTCCATCATTTTTGGTATATTCTATCCAATTTTCTAACCATACGCAAGTATGATAACCTCTCTCCATCATCATGAATGAAGCAGGCGTTTTAGCTGGTGGAATGATAATTCCTTCCCTAGTTTTGATTGTTTTATCCTTTTTAAAATAATTCTTAATCTTTTGTAGAAATGACATTTTCCTCTTCTCTCCGTACATTTTGGGTAAATATCTATGTATCGAATTATATTCTGCCAATCCTAGGAATCTCCTGTCTGGACGAGTTCCTATTAAAGTCGGATCGCGTTTCAACATATAATTTTACTGTCCACTAAGATTTCGACTTCTATGCTGACAACCAATTAAATTCCAGCTAACATTTATCTCTGAACCAATCCTGGCGCGGCCTTTTAGTGACGTTTTTCTCTGACAACCCCTCCTTTACAAGCTGCGCTTTTCTGTCCTCCGCTGTTTCGACCAATCCCAGCGCGACACTTGTGACGTCAGTATTACTCCTGACTACTGACCCCTCCTTTACAAGGGTCCTTCCACGCCCGCTGTTGCAACCAATCCGAGCGCGGCGCTTTGTGACGTCAGCTTCCTCTCCGGCAGCTGACCCTCCCTTTACAAAATCGTACGAAAAACTTTAATTTCTTCTACGCTTCTTATTAAAATTCAGTAACAACATAAAACATTCGCTATCGTGTCAGTTTCTCTAACTTAAAAGAATAGTTTCTCTCTCACACTTAGTAAAACCTTTCCGTTTACTAAACATACACTACGAGTAAAACGCTTCCGTTTACCCTTCACATAAGCTTTATAAATAACTGTTACTCCTTCAATGTTACCCTTTCTAGGTGATATAACATCAAATTTTCACCAGCATACTCCTTTGCTGTCACTCACATACACAAGGGTCCCTAACAAGTACTGATAGCCCTGCTTAACTTTTCAGTACTATTTCTGCCTGACAGATAACCTCACTGTAGTATGGCTTCCACTTACCATCCGCTATTCTTTCCCCAGGGATTTTCTAGACAACATAAAACAACTTTAAACACACGGATGTTAGTTCATAAAAATAAAACTCTCATTACCCAATTAACAAAGTGCAACCATCCTCTGATAACCAGAAAACTGATCCAGCGCATTACTAGCAACAAGCATTCATACACAAAATACTCACTTGGGCCCATACATTCATACTACGCTAGTAATTTCTGCTGGTGGGTCAGTTGTACTCTTTATCAAAATCCCTGCTACCAATTACTTTTCTTGATTGAAGAGTAATGACTTACCAATGGACCCCCTGCTAATTGGGAAGTTTAAAATGAGTGACATTCAATACAATTCATAATTCCTGAAATAATCACTGAGTCAGGAAGTTTTAAAATATTTATCTAAAGATTTAGCAGAGTAAAATACAGAGCCACATGATACTTAAATCGTATATCAAGGATGAAGCATAATAATCAATTTTTGATAAAAGACGGTCCCTCAGAAAGGAGAAGATAGAGACAGCAGTGCAACTAAGGTTTGCATTTATAGTTACCTAAAGTGCGAGAACCAAACCCCTTGGCCAAGGAGTTGGAAAGATAGGTCTCAGGAAGGATGAAGAGCAATGACCTCCAGACCAAGTTCAGGATGGGATAGGTGACCTCTCTACCAACGACGCCTGCGTCGTTCCCCTCTCTGGTACTTCGCTTCTCCTCGATTTCTCCTGTGTCTTCCTTCTAGGTACACCGCCGCCCCCACCTCAGGACCTCTCTGGACAGCGGTTCTGTCTGCATGGATCTCGAACCTCGAACTCGTGGTGCGTCCTAATGCTAATGCTAACTAATTTGCTAATGCTATATCTATTATACCCTTCTACGCCCATGTACCTCCCCTTAATGTTGCAGAATTATGGGCCCAATAGTTCTGATTGGACGGGGACAGGGGGTTGATCCTCACACCATATTGATTTTATTCAATTTCTTTACGCCCTATTGTTTAAAAATACCGCCCATCACAATTAATACATTTGCTTTATTTCCCACCCGTCTCACAACAAAGTTTATTACAAAATTTATACAAATTGTTTCTTTCGGTTAGGACATTGTGGGTACAATAATGTTGGCCATCAGGTCACGGCCTTGGACGATGTCCAGGTTGACTTCATCCTCTTTTCTGGGCAGCCTCATCAGGGCACATGCACAAAAATCATTTCTCTCGAGTTTTCAGTTCAACCAAACCCCGGGCCCATTTACAAACTAATAAAAAGTCAAAGAAGAAGATATTAAAATCACAAATAAAATGTTTTACGGTGTTCCCACTCTTTCTGCTCTATTCCCATTTAATTATATTTTCTATCTCGCATTAGTAGCGTTAGGATATCACAGTTGAATTGCAACATATAAGCAAGGTGCAGCACGTGAAAACATTAAGCAGCCATTTTAATACACACTGCGCAGAAGCGAGAATTTCCCTCCAAGCAAAGAAAGACGTCACACCATGTGATATGGTTGAGACATGCGCAATAGGTTTCCCGCGCTTTAGCGGCCATTTTAGATTAGACAAGCGTTATTTGTTAGCTTAAACACATATGCAAGCTTCCTTCTACTTATGTTGGTGTTGTGCATTGATTAGTATAACATTACAAAGTTAATAAATTAATACTGTGAGAAGATTGCTTCCGAGCAAGTCTCATTTATGAGTCCTTGCTCCATCAGCCTCATCAAACTTATGTGCCTGAACTCAAAATGGAGCATTGCCTATCTTGAAGGTTCTACGCTGTCTCTGCTTTTCCAGTACAAGAGTCTTGTCTCAGTGTCTCAAGAGTTTGTCTCAGGGTCACAGCACTCATCATTAAAATTAGTATTCAGTAACCTCTTGTGTGTCAGTGGACGTGTGCAGCCAATTTTCTATTTACAAGACTATTGCTCCATTGCCGTAGCAATACCAGCCTAACTGCGAAGGTGCCACTCACAGCTCTACAGACCTATATAATCAGCACTCTATTACTCAAGAGTTTAAGCACCCAATTTATTCAAATTAACTTTTGGGTGCCAAAATAATCCTGCACCCACCAGAGAATTGCACTGCATTGGTGTGCTGTGTATCATGCTGTGCAGGGATCTGCGCACACTCTTACTCGCTGCACGGCCATCACCCAATTCAAACCAAATCAGACCGTAGCAAATTAACCATAGCCAATTGCTAATAAGCATTACTAAGCATTATCATCTCTACCACCTGCCACTCAGGAACTATCGTCATGGCAGAAAAAGAATCTAAATCGCACTACAAGCGTTCTAAAGCTGAACCGTCTCCGTCAGACTCTCCTATCACACCAAAGGCTGACATGAACAGCACAATGGAAATTATTCTCCAAACGTTGGCAGAAGTACACGACTTGGCGAAGTCAACCAAACAAGATACGGATGATATACAGTTGGGAATGACCGCCAATCGAACTGACATAAATACAATCAACTCGAAAATATCTGCGGCAGAACAAAGGACAAGTGATGTGGAAGACTCTACTACTCGCTCCAATAAAGACATGAAATCCCTACTAATCGCTACCAACCTTATAAAAAGAGATGTTGCCTAACTTGAAGACCCTAACAGAAGGGGCAATATTAGAATTTTTGGTGTGCCGGAAGGGTCGGAGGATTCTGCCCGCTCCTGCATATGCTTCCTGGAGAATTGGATTCCACAAATCACCGGCATAAAATTCAACAAAAATCTGGAAGTAGATCATACCCATAGAATCCCGACATTCAACTCCCCGATAAGGAATATGACATGACCGATCATCTGCAAACCCCTGAGATATCAACACTCTGAAGCCATCCTTACCTTTGCTCGCAAAAACCACCAGATTACGTGGAATGGGCATAAAATCATATTCACACAGAACTATTCGAAATCAACCGTCGAAACCAGAAAAGGCTTCTTCTCGCTCATAGACAGACCTAGAGAGATTAATATCCAATTCTCCTTTGAAGGCCCTGCCAAATTTAAAATCACATTGACCGGGAAACATCACATCTTCACTGGTCCACCTGACCTCAGCAAAAGAATGATGGATTTAACCCAGATCCTTGTGACTGGGGGTGAATGTTTGCATTGTCCAGCATTCTGTCCATCAATTGTTTCTTTTGTATATGTCACCCTAAGTGGGAAGGGTATGCCCAGACGTGGGTCCCGTGCTCACTACACCACTGGATTCAAGCTAGCCTGGCTGATGAAGGGTGATGCCCTGAAAAAGGTCCCAGGATGCTTGTTTCCGGTCCAGGGAGGACCTGGCTTGGCAGTTCGGGCTGGACTGTTCTCAGAAGGAACAGGGTCAAGACTGATTTGCATATGGCTGGGTCCAAACTGGGGTGGTGTGGTGAGCAAAAGAATGATGGATTTAACCCAGATCCTTGTGACTGGGGGTGAATGTTTGCATTGTCCAGCATTCCGTCCATCAATTGTTTCTTTTGTATTCCTCTCGCTCAGAGACAGACTACGAGAGATGAATATCCAATTCTCCTTTGCAGGCCCTGCCAAATTTAAAGTCACAGTGAACGGGAAACATCAGATCTTCACTGATCCACCTGACCTGTCAAGCTTCCTGGACAATATGAACTCCCAGGACATGGAGCACTCTAATTCCTTCTCCAACAAAAGGAAATCATGATATCCTTTGCTCGTGTAAGCATCTAAGTTTTTCAGGATGGGTTGTACTCTTTCTAGACAATGTTAGTCAAAGTTAGTTAATGCTAGGTAATGCACATTTATATCCTTCACTCATACAGATTCCAAGAAGGGTATTGCTTATACCAGTTAATACTAGTTAATACTAGTTAATGCTAACAGATATTACTTGTTACTGCATTCTATATGTCATTACATATTACTATCTGTTAACTTACAATTCCTCTACACCACCTTATAACGGTCAATATAAATAGAGGTCTTACAATTTATCTTATAACTGCTGATATCTTATAAATGTCGAAAGCACATAGATGCTCCAAAGAGGTCACAAACACAGCTATCCCACAACATATCACTCACCATCTTACATAGATGCAATCATACTCTCAGACTTTCATAGATACAGTCATACTGTATGGACTGTACTTCACTAGCGTACTTTACTAGTGACTACATACCCCTTGCCTCAAAATCAACATGACAAACAAAAGTACCACAAATTTATCCACAGAAACATTATACTCATGTATTAGAAGGCTGCCCTAGTAAGTAGCCATACCTTACTCTGGGTTGGCGGACAGACGCTTCAGCCGTCGCACCTCCGACGGTCTATGCCTTCAGGGATAGGAAATGATGGGTGGGAGAGGGGAGGGGGGGTGGGGGTTTTGTTATTATTTTTTGTTATTACTATTATTATTGGTTTTGATATCCTTCATTTTACTACTGCTTCTTGTTTTGCACTGTATCCAGCCACTATACCAATGTTAGCGCATATATAGATCTGTCATTTCCTTCTCACATCCTATTAGCCCTTACCCAGAGCTTCCTACCCCTTCGGAGCTACTGCACCAAACGCCTCTTTACAAGCATTGCAAAGACAACCGAAAGTGCCACCAATATCTCTCTACCAGTGGCAGTGGGAGAACACAGCAAAACAATCACACATATCTCTTTATGGGGATTCATTCACCTATACTAGTCAGTAAAACTCACAGTAGACAGTATTTATTGTCCTTGCGCCACCAATACACGCACTTATGATGACACATAGCTTTACAGACAATCTTAATGTCATCTCTTTAAATGTGAAAGGTTTAAATCACCCGATCAAACTACGTAAAATGATAGACTATCTAGCAAAAGCAAAAGGGGACATCATACTCCTCCAGGAGACCAAACTATCTAACAAAGATGCTGAGTTTCTTAAAAGCAACTGGATCGCACAAGTGTCCTGCTCCCCAGCAGATCACAAGAAAAAAGGTGTAATTACCCTGATAGCAAGAAAATCCAATATGACTCTTGAATAATTTTCACATGATGAGGAGGGTAGGCTCCTAATTACAAACCTACGTAGAGGAGAAGACTCCGTTCACGTTGTAAACATATACGGTCCGAACACAGATGACCCATCTTTCTGGGAAAGCGTTTCTAGAAAGATCAGGCACCTACCCCAGGAAGACTTGATCATAGTGGGCGGTGACTTTAATCTCCCCCTAGACCCTATTCTAGATCGCCAATCCACTTGCAAAACCACAAAATGAAATCTCATGGCATAGTACAGAATATATGCTCAAAATATAATCTTAAAGACACTTGGCGCCTACAAAACCCTGACTCCAGGAACTACACTTTTTACTCAGCACCACATAACTCATATACAAGGATAGACTATATACTAAAATCGGGTACTTACACCCACCTAATTGACCAAACTAATATATCCCCGAAACTTGTCTTTGACCACTCATGCATCAACACCCTATTAGCAGGCATTCATACAAAACCACCGTTAAAAAGATGGCGTTTCAATAATGAAGTTCTGCTAGACTCTAGTGATAGGAACAAAATCGAAGACTTAATCACGAATTACCTCAGAAATAATGATCTACCAAAAACAAATATAAATAACCTATGGGACGCATTTAATGCAACCCGGAGAGGTGTTCTCATAGAAATCAAAACAAAAATCAACAAGAGATACAACGCAAAACTAATAACGCTAGAACAAGAAATAAAACAATTGGAACTATCACACACCAACTCCGTAGATAACAACATACTCTCCCAGCTCACACAGAAGAAATATGAATATAACAAAATCTTCAGTGAAAGGGCAGGAGTGTGGATAAATAAATTCAAGGGCCTCAAACTTTGCGAAGCTAACAAAGCAGGTAAGATTCTAGCCTCATACCTTAAGCATAAACAAAACCAACACAGAATTACATCAATCAAAGATGCAAACAATCTGTACCACACCAAGCCAGAGAAAATACTAAACTCCTTTAAATACTTTTATGAATCCTTGTATCGGAATGATCAGAACTTCAACTTGCAAAAATGCAATATCTAGAACGTGTTAAAGTCCCACAACTATCAGAAATGGACAGACTGTCCCTCGGTAAGCCGATAACTGCCTCTGAAGTGGCCAAAGCTATCAAAACCCTAAAGAAAATAAAGCCTCGGGTCCAGACGGCTTTACCGTCAAATTTTACAAATCCTTTTCTGATCTACTGCAACCAACCATGCTAAATGTATTCAATCATATTGCTAACTCTAGCGGCGTTACTGATTCAATGGCCGAAGCTAACAGTATCATGATACCCAAGGAAGGGAAATACCCGTTGCAACCAAGAAATTACAGACTGATATCTCTAATAAATGTAGATTGCAAAATGTATGCAAAAATACTGCCCACAAGACTTAATGAACACCTTCCAAAGCTAATAAGCATCTCCCAAGTAGGCTTTATTAAACACAGTATGTCAAACGACAATACACGTCTCCTCTGTCACGTCCTCGAGAATGCGAACAAAGCTAACTCATCATCTGTTGCAATAAAATTAGATGCAGAGAAAGCGTTTGACAGAGTATCTTGAACTTTTGTAAAACAGTGCATGGAATCCTTTGACCTTGGCAAACCATTCATAAAAATGGTCATGGCTTTATACAAGAAACCTTCCGCACTCATCGCCATTAATGGCTCCATATCCCAGCCACTCAACAAGGCACGAGCCAAGGCTGCCCACTTTTTCCTTCCTTATTTTTCCTAGCTCTAGAACCCCTCCTACAGGATATAAAACAGAATCCTGAAATAATCGGAATAGGCTTTAATGACAAATATGTTAAATTATCCGCATATGCGGTTGATATCCTGACTGTCACAGAAAACCCGGGCCCCTCCATTCAAGGTCTAATGAACACCATAGAAGTCTACTCTGAACATTCAGGATATAAATTAAACAGAGATAAATCAGAAGTGAAACCTTTAAATATTCATTGCACAAAAGAGGTATTGGGGACTTCTGGGCTCTCATGGCAATCCGGCTACATAAAATACCTGGGAATTGAGTTTGGGGCCGATGTAATAGACACCATTAACTATAACAAAAACATTACCCTAGACAAAATAAAAAAAACTATTGGACAAGTGGTCCCCTATATTCAACACCTGGTGGGCAGGATCGAAACAAAAAAATTGCTGATCACCCCGATGGTCAACTACCTCATCAGCATGCTCCTTCTCTTACTATCAGAAGACTTCCACCACAAACTAGATAAACAGATCTCAAAATTCATCTGTCAAAACATAAAAGCCAGAATAGCCCTAAAAAAACGTAGACAACATAACTCACTTGGAGGAGTTAACCTGGCCAGCTTTAAAGATTACCAAAATGCTTTTCTAGCAAAACAGGGCTCCTATTGGCTCTACCCCCCCCCCCAATAAATATACTCCAGTTTAGCTAGAGGTAGAAAAGGCTATTCTAAACAACCTAAACCCACTTACCCTACTAACTTCAAACACAACTAAGCTCGATAGATCAAAATATATATTCAGAAACACAAAAACATTTCTTTTAAAATTAGACAAGAAACTCCCTTCAAGCATAAGGTGCACAAATCTTGCATCACTTTGGATTAACCCGAACAGTAAATACAATGGCAAAATCATATATTTCCAGTCATGGATAGATAAGGGCATCTTTTTCCCACAACAATTAGACTCCTCAGCGTATCCCAGAACTTTCTCGGAACTCCAAACTAAATACCAACTTGATAAAATGGAATTTTACAATTTCCTTAAAATCAGGGCAGCCATCTCGAAATCAAAACATCATAGAGAAAATCCCTCTCTCCCAAACCTTATACTGAGAATTAACTGCTTGGGTCACCAAGTCTCCCATATTTATAAACTCTTACGCCCTAAATCCTCGCATTTAAACAAAAACATAACATCCTTCTGGGAACAGCACTCATCTAATCCTTTGACTGAGTCTGACTGGTCTCAAATCTGGAAATCAGTTACTTCTTAAAACATTTCCCCCGTACTGTCGCAAACTAAAAATTGCTCATTCACAAATCATTCTGGACCCCCGCACGCTTACATGCACAAAGCATTCTAGAAGATCCCACTTGCTGGAACTGTAAGGAAGAGGTTGGAGATCTAGCTCACCTCATTCTTCACTGCAAATCCTTATCCATCTTCGTGGAAAAAGTGTTCTCATTTTTATCAAGCCTATTTAATTGCCACCTGAAAAAAGAATTGGCATCCTTTATTGCAGGATTTCTTAACACAGACTTAGATAACCCTGCTGACAGAGCATTAATGGACTTATTATTTACGTCAGCAACAAAAATAGTCCTAAACAATTGGAAATACACACACAAGGCCTTGTTTAATTGCTGGATTAACTGGATTACTCACATTAGGGGCGCAGACAATATCTCTCTCCAACACTCACCATGGAGGTCTCCTTCTAGGCCTATCTGGGACAAGTTGGACAATTACTTTGCCATAAATAAACCACCTTAAACATCCTCACATGAAAAACTCTACTTCATACAGAGTGCTCAATCGCTCACCCCCATTGATATATTAGCATTGAGCGGTGGCTCTCCCTCTCACTTTCCTAATTTACAACCCTACACAAACCTGGACAGGTGCGCATAGATCATACCAAAAGCAATATAATGGCTCTTTCTTCTCCCTCTTCTCTCGTTCCCCATCTCCTCTTACCTTACTTAACTACACCTCTGCCTATTACTTTTAAGTTGAGTAAGTCTGCCAGGCCAATCCTAACCTTTGGACTACTATGTGACCTTTCCTTTTTGTATTATTTTATGTCCTACTTGTTTCTTGAAAAATTTAAATAAAAAGCTTTGAAATAATAGTAATTGGATGCAAATCTGCTGCTGGTAATGTATCAATCTCTGGATGGCGTGAGTAAGCAACTAGGACCGTCCAAGTCGCTCCATCTCTGCTGAGCGGACCAAGTCTCACTCTATCTGTGGTATGGGGAGGGCGCCTTTAATCCAATTTATATGTTCTTGGTAAGTTAACGGGACTTCTATGTCCTTTTAGGGAGAATATTCTTCAGGTGGTTCATCTGGAATTTAAGTATGAAACAAATGTGTGTGCGCATCCGCAGGTGGTGATTTAACCCAAGAATAGAATACCTCTGTTCTGAATGCCTCATGTGCCTCAATCACGAAGGTAATGCTCCCACCCAATGATTGGACACCATAATCTAATAATTTCATAGTAAGTGCATGTCTACAATTATCTGAAATGTTAAGAGCACTTTCCTGCTCAGCTTCCTCTGTACAAGCACAACTCGTACAAGCATTCCCATTGTTAGACACAATGGGAGGAAGTATTAAGAAAAAGAGATAAGGTTTTGCAAAATGTAGGGTACTATGATCCTTCAAGCTTGAACAAACCTACAGCCAATACATAGTATATACCTACTCAGCTGCGGTGGATTTTCCCTTCCCACTCCAGACGTCTCTGGGTAAATGTGAGTAGGGGTCTCTGAGAAAGCACGACTGAACTACTCAGATTTGACCGTTAAATAAGAACCAAACCAAAGTTCGAGGCGCCATGTCATGTAGTTCCTATAAATCTATATAGGATCTGCACATTTAGACAACATAAATTAAGGGATTGGGGTCCAGACTGATTCCAAACACCCCCAAAGGATAGGTTGGCCTTTAGACTTGCTAGCTCACAGTGCCACCGTAAGCATCCCTAACCTTACCAAGAAGCGAATAGTTTCTGGCAACTATCGAACATGACAATCTTTGATCCTGCAGGGATCGTGGAAACAGTACAGTACTTTTCGCTCAGACACATGTGCTCACTTCTTCTCCTAGAGATATACAGAATAAACGAAGGGGACGTTTTCAATAAGCATTTATTGAACCAGCATCATTCTAGTATAAAATATGTGTGCTGCGACAACCATTAGACAGAAACAGATATATACGATTACAAGCACCAACAGAGTAAATAAAAGGTAGTATTCTACCATGGTGCTAAAACATTGAATATATGCAGGCGTATAGATACATGGCAATAATCAAGCATACTCCAAAGATGCAAACCCTAGCTAAGTATACCTTAGTGTACCTGGCATGTATGTAAGTGTGAAGCCAAGAATCCCCCTAGGAAAGAGGCAACCCCATTACCTGATGGGAGAGAACGAAGGACCCTGTCTTGGTCTCAAATTGGGCAACCCGCAAGGGATGTCAGATCACTGTGTGCTGGAGTTTCTGTGTACAGGGACTTCAGCGCCTCATGTCAGCATGGAAGCTTCTCCTCTGGTTTGCCCAGCGAAGATTTGGTGCTTATATACCCGAACGGTACCCTCAGGGGTTCTACCTAGATGTGTGATGGTGCTGTGGGCCTGTCGTCCAAGGATGACAATAGCAGTGACTTTTGTACAGAGTTATTATACAGAAGATGGTAATCCTGCTGTGTGATACTAAGAATATGCATGCATAATAAATTAGAATAGTTGTAGAAGAAAACCACACGACATTTATTCAGCAGATAACTTGGCAAAGGTCAGCGCCAGAACCATTCTGCAGAGCAAGGTAGGACAAATGTAGGTAAAAGATCGTACAGCTACCTAGGCCTATATCGGGGTACATTGGGGCTCATAACACCCACTCCTCATCTGAAGGACGATAAGATAAAACTAATGATAAAATATGCCTGTCTAAGAAGTATAGAAACATTGTTAAAAAACTAATATAAGAAAATCTAAAAAAAATGGTATACGTAAATACGGTGTAAAAAGGTTAGAAAAAGCTCTATAAGTTCTCTATAAAGTCAATTTACTGTTAAGACCAACTGATTGAAAGCCATGGTGCTCAGTGAGAGCAAGGAGAGAAAAATAAAACAAAATGATGTTTCCGAATTCTAATTTGGCTTGTTTTGGAAAAGGCCAAACCGTTCCCATCAGACAGAGAGCCAGATGTTTATGTGTCCTGTGTGGTAGACGCAACATCACTTTTGCTTGCCTACGCAGACTACGGTCCCTGTAACACCTCCTGGATCAGGGCAATAGAGCAAATGTGATCTTCTCCGGTTCCCACAGCAGCCGCTGAGGAAGCACTCAACAGCTGTGAGACTGTTGCAGAGCCAGTGTCTATTCCAACAGGCGCTGAAGCATCCCGTGGTGGCTCTAAGAATGCCAACATCAACATGGGAATACGCTGAGAATACTGTAATACGTGGGCCTTTAATGGGTCCAGTAGTATGTCTACATCTGGTGGCACAACTGATGGAAGGGTTAGACATAAGTCCAACATGCATTCGTGTCCACAGAGTAGGAAGCGGAGCACAGGCAAGACGCAGTCAACCCAGACTGATCTAAATGATAGGAAACAATGCTCGCTGAACTCCCGAAGCCAAGGTGTGCCCAGATGGAGTACCATGCATTCACGGCAACGTTGACCAGGAGTGCTCTTCGAAAGCTGGGACATCCATTGTGTAGCAGGAAAATTAAAACCAGGATACCCACTACAATGAGTAGGACCAGCGGAAGCCCTCCAAAAATGCTTCCTAATACGGAGTGTATAAATCATGGGATAACTCTGAAGATTGTCTGAAAGGTGCTCAATAGTACAGAACCTATACTCTTAAATAGGTCCACAATCCCACTCATATCAGACATGTTAACGATACGATGTACCATTTCCTAAAAATAGAATTAGAAATTTGTTTGGAATAGTGCCTTTTTCTCAGCTGAAGACCTTGCAACCTGAAGATCAAAAGTCTCTTGGGCTGAGGTTAAGGCCACATCCTTCTGTAGAAGCATGGCTTTCAGTCTGCTCAGAGAACCAAACCGTATAAGGTAAACATTCAATGAAGGCCATAGCAGCGCCTCCATGACTGTGTGGGTCGGTGTAAACAATACTTGCATACAACAAGTAACCCTGGAACTTAATGTGACTAGATATGCAAAGCCTGGCAGCATCCCACAACAACCTTCATTATTCAACATCAAATAACTCCCATTCGAGAGCTGTTTGAACACCGGATGAATCACAGCAGCTGGGGATCCTTTTAAGTGACACTATAGGTTTGCAACCATAGCATTACAGGCTCCGTGATGCAAAATACCCTGACAAATTAGAGAGCCACTTGGAGAACTATCACAGTCTAAACCCCTAAGTAATACTTCAGTAACGCCATTCCTGCATCTAAATCTGTACGGTAATTTCCAAGATTCATGTATGTAGCCCTCTCCCATCGCTTCATATCTGCCTGCCTGGTGATACTGTAGACAGTATTGAAATTGGAATGTTGTGACTGACAGTGTAATGTAGCCATGAGGTAACCATTCTGTGGAGGGTGACTGAGTCACGGTAAAAGGTAATTGGTCCAATTTTTCAATGTGCAGCATTGTACATTTTGCATCTCTTCATGCCATTGTTTTCTGTCTTTCTGTTAGATAGTATGCAGAAAACAGAGACGTACTGTTGATATACCGCCAGGGCACCTGATCAGAGCGCAATGAGTGTAGTGTCCAGCTCAATAATTGAATGAATCGCAATTGTGATTGCCCATGTTGAAGAATAGACAGATCCTGTTCTATTATATCTATTGCAGATGACACAATGTTGCCCAGTGAATAGATCCTGGATGTCAATGTGGTCATGCCATTGTTGACCACTGCCAAAGCCTTTTCTAGGTTAACCCTGTCAATTTCACGTAATCTCTCAGCAGCCTCCTGCTGGGAGATTTTCCATACCTCGTTATAAATAACGTAAAGGAAGTGCTTCTCACATGACTTCTGGGACCCTAACAAAAAATCTCTAATATCCATGCCATCTGAGAGTAAGGACAAGTGTTGTTTCACCTGGGACAGTGTTCAGGTATTTAGCCACTCAAGGCATAACTTCTCAACACTGTATGATGTCACCACCCGAGTGTTCTCGTTGTAAGTAGCGTTGTTGTGTACTATTTTGCCAACCCTGAAAGTGTGAAAGTGAGGGAATCCGAGGTGTGCTCAAGTCCTTGATCTTGGCTAGACGAAGACAGGAAGCCTGTTGCACTGTGTTGTTCAGAAAAATAATTTGCTGTGGTATGAGGCATGCTGTTAATAAGGCTCACTTCCCTGAACGTGCCAATTTTTATTCCCTAAGACAGATTTTGTGTCTATGTAGTCCCTCCAAAAGTCAAAATCCTGTAAAGGCAGTTGGGAAATAAAGGAAGCAGAGTATATCTGTTTTGTATTGGTGTGCATATTTTTCTTTGCAGTTATAGGTGCAAGCTTTTAGTAATAAGATCTCGGGTCTGAAGTGTTAAACTCAAAAAAATAAGCAAGCTTTTGTGCAAATGTTTTTGATGGTAAAAGAAAACATTACGTGGGATACTAGCTTCGTGCAAGAAATGATGACCATAGTTTTGGTAACAATGCATGTTATCAAAATCAGATGTATCATCATGCAATTCATTACTGAAAACTGCAGCAGATTGTTCTAAATCAGACAGCATTGTACAGTTTCATAGTCCCAATCATCAGAGAATGTACTGGAGGTGATGATTTATTTATTTATTTTATAGTTTTATAGAGCGCGAACCAGACCCGTGAGGGTATCAGAGCGCTTTACATGATTAAGGGTGGTATACAAAGCATTAGGAGGTGAGGGATCAATTGGGTACAATAGGGGATACATTATACAGGGAAGCACACAGTCCAAAGTCCCAGCTACAAGTGGGATAAAAATTGAAACAAGAAGATATATTATGGACGAGGGCACGCAGTCTGATATCACTTAATTACATTTTAAATAAATGTGGTATTTTTAAAAGTTCAGTTGGACCATATACATTATATGAAACCCTATCCCAAACTATTCCTTCTGAAAATGGAACTGCTGTAGCGTTCACTAAGGAGAGGTCTCTTTGTTCATGATGTGATGATGTATGTTGTTTCGGGACCAAGTTCACATGTTGTACTGCGGAGCACTCCTGGAGGTAATGTCCATTCAGGGGCAGGAAAAAGACAGTCACTACACCTATCCAAAGGACTAGGAAAAGTAGACCAATTGCAAATCCAGAGCTGTAGCCAGGAAGAAACAAAGTGAGTCTTTTTCAGCCAAAGGTGGAAATCACAAAGTTGTTGTTTGTGGGAAACCGGATATGGCTGTTCACTTGGATCTAGAGAGAAAATATCAAATTCGATGAAGTAGCCAGACGCAGTTCTGTCTATCTTTGGTAGCTCAGCAGGTTTTGTAGAGCTGGGCGTTTTGAGGCATATTCACATAGATGTTGGTATTAGGCCGAATTGAGATCTGTGTTTCGTTTGTGTTTGTTGTTGTTAAATTTCGACAGCAAAAAGAACAATTGATGGACAGAATGCAGAAAAATGCCATACATTCCCCCCAGTACAGAGATCTGGGCCTAAATCCATTGTTTTTTTGCTCCCCATGCCATTCCAGTATAGAGACCCAGCCAGTTCAATTTCAAAAGGCACGAGTTCCATTCCATTGTTGGTAACTCCTTCACATCATAGACTAGTATCTTCAAATATTATTAATCTTTCTATCTGAACTTCCTGTATGGTAGTGAGAGGAGATCGACGGCTACCCAGGAGCCCACACGGCCTACTATTCAGTATCGGCCACATAGTGAGGTCTGATCAGATCAATGGAGATAATTCTCTTTTCTTTCTTTCTTTCTGGCAAGAGGCGGAAGAAGTACTGTTCTTGTTCCTTCGACAGCCAGGACAGGTACAGGTGCTCTGCAAGAGGGCCCACATTCTTTCTTGTCCACAGACTTTTCTCTCACCAGGTCCCCAATCTTCAGGACCCAGACAGGTCTTGCTGGTACAGCTTTCACTTACCCAGTGGTGGTGCGTTTTAATTGAACGTTGCTTTGTAATGCCCAGAATTCATTGAGTTCCTGTAAAACAGCCAAATGATCATTGATGCCAAATGGTTTCTCATCCGCCACTGCGCTGCCACAATCGAGGTCCGGTACCCACATTCTAGTCCCAAACATGACTTCATATGGAGTACGGCCCCCTAGGGAACTTCTTGGGATGTAATTAAGTGCCCTCTGGACCCCATATAGGAGATTGACCTAACTGCTACCCAAGCCTAACACCCTTGCTGTTATAGATTGCTTTAAGTCCCAGTTTTTTCTTTCCACAATCGAATTTCTCTCTGGCTGATATGGAGAGGAGTACCGCAAGACCACACCCAAACTTCCTATGGCTTCTTTGTAAGCCTGGGAGCTAAACGCAGGGCCATGGTCAGAATGTAATGTGCCAATTGCGTATGTCCCAATGAAGACTCGCAAATCCTTTATAACAGTTCCAGCGTCAGCCAAGTGCTGCGGCCAAACCCACAGGAATCTAGAGCATGAATCCATTGCCACCAGGATGTACCTGTAAGCCCCGTCAGATTGTAAGGGGCCGCAGTGGTCCAAATAGACACATGCAAGAGGTCATCTGAAATTAGTAATGATGTTTGCGGTGGATGTGCTACGGTGGAATCCTTCATCTGCTGACAGATGTCGCACTTAAGGACAAAGCTTTTGGTCTGCTTTGTAAGACCTGGCCACCAATAACGTTGTTTCAGTAGTATAACTATTGCAGTAATACCTATGTGTGCTGAATCAAGACCCTTGTGTGCAGCTAGAATTAAACCTAATTTGAGATCCATATTTGGTATTACTCTATCCCCTACTCCTGGAATTTGAGCATACAGTATATTTTGCACATCTAACTGGTAGCAGTACTTGAGTGGAACACCTTTTGGCAAGGCTGAGCTGTTGTTGCGTGTAGCATTCACAGCTATCATTATCTGTCCGTCTATTCTCATACTAGAATGAATGATTGCAGCTACGGCAGCAGTTCTCACTGTCGCTTTGGCGGCTTCATCAGCCAATGAATTCTCTTCAGTGTTCACGCCAACACGCTGATGACTCAATGTGTGAAAATCATGAGCCCGTGGCACACTTACTTTCATCTTTGCCACTTGTTCCCAAAGCAACCTGTGCTTTATTGTGCAACCTTTGGAATCTCTAAACCCATTCTGGCCCCACTAGTGAAGATATTCATTGTATGACTGGACACAGTAAAACAAATTGCACACAATGAGTGTGGGGAATCTTGATCCGTATTTTTTTGTGCCAGTAGCAGGGATTTTAGTTCTGCCAGCTGCACCATGCAATCTCCTAGAGACTGCGTCTGCATTTGCTAGGACAAAACTTGCCGTCCCACATACGTCCCTTCACCATCGCACATGCTGTGCTGTATTGCGGTTTACTTCTACCGCAGGCTGGGCAGATCCGTCAGTGTAAATTTTGTATTCATACTGATCCAGAGGCATTATTTCATTTTGGAGAGGATATTCTTGTTCGTACTGCAGGATTGCTTGTGCTTTTAATGTAGCATCAAATTTGTGGTCTACATCTGTTGCAGTGAGAGAGTTAGCCCATTGTATCCATCGTGGATGCAATGCCTTTGCGTTGGAATGCTTGCTTTTGTAACAGCCTCTAAGGATGGTACTGGAGTCACGACAATTATGCGTTTCCCCTGAGCTAGTGCTCTTTCTCTCACTACAGCAGTCTGTACTACTGTCAGAATTTTTTCAGTGGATGCAAAGCGCATCTCCGCATTTGTATACAAATGGTATTTGTATGCAATGGGTACAGTTTCACCTCCATTGAAGGTTAGGTAAGTCTACCCTGATTGACGCACGACCACACGGATCACCAAATTTGTGGTATTTACACATGTATGTAAGTGTGTGGAAGGTATCATGTCAGCTTGTAGGGAACTGAGAATTTCTGTGTGCTCCTGTGTCCAATGTCGAACTGAAAAATGAGGCCTAATATAATCTTAGAAAGGTTTCACCTTTTCTGCGTAATCCAAAATGTATGTTCTGTCAAAATATAGGAATCCTAAAATGTATTGTAAGTTTTTCAGAGTTTTTGGAGGTTGGAGCAGCGCACAATTTTCAAAAAAATTAGCTGCTGGCTTTTCCCTTTACTTCATAGCTCATATCCTAAAAATAGGACATTGAAGTGGACAATTTTTGATTTTATAAAGTTGCATTTGTAGCCCACAGTAGCAAACCCCAAATTTATTTTTTCACCCTCTATAAGTGATCCAATATTCATCGTTCATCAGATAAATATAATCTGCATAGGACAATGCCTCCTCATCAAAATTTTGAAGTAGCTCTGTTACTCTGGCTGAGAACAACCCGGGGCTATTCTTATACCCTTGGGGCAGTCTACAGAATTGGTGCTGAGAGCCGAGCACTGAAAATGCTGTAAAATGTCTTCTTCAAGGCGCTATATTTTGGCAAAAGAATCCATTTGAAATATCTAATGTTGTTTTGGATTTTTTCCACACATTGTTATTCATTAATGGGGCACTGTGTGAATTTTGTACTGCAAATGTTTTTGTGCATGTTTTCAAATGCCTGTAGTCTAAAACTAGACATTATGAATTGTCAGGTTTTATTACGGTAAACAAAGGATTATTCAAGGAGGAGGTGCAGTTCTCAATCACACCTTGGTATTCAAGTTAATTTAAGATCTCCCTGACCTGTTTCTTCGCATCATGTTTTATTGGGTACTGCTTCTGTGGTGTAGGAGTGGTTTTAACTGGGATTTCATGGTGAGGTGACTCAGCATCCCACCCTACATGATTGAGGTATAATGCAAAAGCTAGTGCTACCTCCCACTCCTGCTCGTATGAACGTTTAAGTGATTCTGGAACGAGGTCGGAGGAGGCTGGTAATATTACTGCTTCTCCTTTTGGGCAGTCCATAACGAACTCTGGTTACCAATATTTTTCAGCCAATAGGATATCATATCCATATGTCAGGCTCTCCCAAAAGAGACCTGTTACTTTCCTGGGTATGTCCCCTTCCATTTGGAGTGTTATTTCATCTAACTGATGTGGGACACTTACCCTTGTAGCAAGTGTTTCCACCACAATATGCTCATTCAACTCTGTTGTCACCAGAAATTCCATCAGGTTCTAGCGAGCTATTGTTACTTCTGCTGCACTGTCTAGCATTGTCAGAGCCCACTCCCCGTTCAGTAGTTGAGTCCTCAGTAGCCTGGGCATTTCTTATTTTTTAAAGCCATCTACCTTCCTCTGTTTAAATTCAGGTTTGCTTTTGGGTTTATCTTCTTGTTTGATAATGTAGTCTGAACTGCAATGGGTGTCTCTTGGTTTTGCTTGCGCTTCTGATCTGCGTTCAGACCGCCCTTCCCTCTCTGAGTTTTTGGATGAACCCTGAAAGGAACGAGAGGAACGTGAATCAGTATCCTGATACCTGTGAGGTTTTTTAATATTATCATGGTTTCTGAGGAGACTCACCCCGTGATTGTGATGCATTCTGCTTGTTTTTTGATTGTTTATTATCCCATTTCTTTTTTGAAGAATCGGGTGCTTGCTTTGAGTTGTCCTTTCAGGATTACTAATCAATTATGGTTTCACTGGTCTAGCTCCCAAATTATCTCTACCCAGTGAAGCATAGGTATTTTCAATAATTTTAGGTAAGTCACGCTCCTGTTGTGCAGGAGTGCATTCCCTTAGGCGTTGGAGTATAGCCACCGCTGCTGCCTCCCCTTTTATGTTGGCTAACATTATTGCTGATACCTGGGCAAAATTGCCTATCGATTTCATCCCCATGTCCATGGCAGGTTCTGCCCCGTACTCGTTCTGTATTTCTTTTAATACTTATGGTATGACTGCTATTGAGGGGGTACCATGCGTTCTGGTATAAACTGCAGTGAAAACTGTACCCTAAGTGGTACAATCCTCTATTGGGGGAGGTATACCCATCTGCAAGCAAATAGTCAGTATTCTGTGTTTTTCTTGGGGGCTTGTGTGGGGAAACACTGCCTCAAACTGTGCTATGTCCAGAATGGCTCTGCTCACATCTAGTGGGCATTCTTCCCATAATGGCATACAGCGTTTGCTGGGTGATTTTTGTTGTGGTCCCTTGCAGTTGACCAGCTTGAGTGACCCTTAAAGGTTGAATTGTAAGTGTTTGTATCACGAACATTGTAAGATTTCTGTATAGTTTTATTATTTCTTTGTGAAGTGGACGTAAGTCTGCTGCTGGTAATGTATCAATATCTGGATGGCGTGTGTAAGCAGCTAGGACCATCCAAGTTGCTCCGTCTCTGCTGAGCGGACCGAGTCTCACTCTATCTGTGGAATGGGGGAGGGCACCTTTAAACCAATTTATATTTTCTTGGTAAGTTAACTGGACTTCTATGTCCTTGTAGGGAAAATATTCTTCAGGTGGTTCATCTGGAATATAAGTATGAAAAATATGTGTGTGCATATCCACAGATGGTAATTTAACCCAAGAATAGAATGCCTCTGTTCTGAATGCATCATGTGCCTCAATCACGAAGGTACCAGTCCCACCCAATGATGGGACACCATAATATAATAATTTCATAGTATTTGCATGTCTGCAATTTTCTGAAATGTTAAGAGCACCTTCCTGCTTAGCTTCCTCTGTACAAGCACCACTCGTACCAGCATCCCCGTTATTAGACATTATGGGCAGAAGTATTAAAAAAAAGAGATAAAGTTTTGCACAATGTAGGGAACTATAATCCTTCAAGCTTGAACAAACCTGCAGCCAATACATAGTATATACCGACTCAGCTGTGGTGGATTTTCCCTTCCCACTCCAGACGTCTCTGAGTAAATGTGAGTAGGGGTCTCTGAGAAAGCACGAATGAACTACTCATATTGAACCATTAAATATGAACCAAACCAACGTTTGTGGTGCCATGTCATGTAGTTCCTATAAATTATATAGGATCTGCGCGTTTAGACAACATAAACTAAGGGATTGGTGTCCAGACTGATTCCAGACACCCCCAAAGGATAGGTTAGCCTTTAGACCTGCTAGCTCACAGTGCCACCATAAGCGCCCCCTAACCTTACCAAGGAGTGAATGGTTTCTGGCAACTATCGAACATGATAACCTTTGATACTGCAGAGATCATGGAAACAGTACAGTAATTTTCACTCAGTCACTCATGCTTACTTCTTCTCATAGAGATATACAGAATAAACGAAGGGGACGTTTTCAATAAGCATTTATTGAACCAGTGTCATTCTAGTATAAAATACGTGTGCTGCGACAACCATTAGACAGAAACAGATATATATGATTACAAGCACCAACAGAGCAAATAAAAGGTAGAATTCTACCATGGTTCTAAAACAGTGAATGTATGCAGGCATATAGCTACATGGCAGTAATCAAGCGTAGTCCTAAGATGCAAACCCTAGCTAAGTGTACCTGGCATGTATGTAGGTGTGAAGCCAAGAATCCTCCTAGGAAAGAGGCAACCCCATTACCTGATGGGAGAGAATGAAGGACCCCATCTGGGTCTCGAGTTGGGCACACCGCAAGGGATGTCAGATCACTGTGTGCTGGAGTTTCTGCGTGCAGGGACTTCAGCACCTCGAGTCAGCATGGAAGCTTTGCCTCTGGTTTGCCCAGCAAAGATGTGGTGCTTATATACCCAAAAGGTGACCTTAGGGGTTCTACCTAGATGTGTGATGGTGCTGTGGGCCTTTCGTCCAAGGATGACAATAGCAGTGACTTTTGTACAGAGTTATTATCCAGAAGATGGCAATCCTGCTGTGTGATACTAAGAATCCTCATGCATAATAAATGTGGCTAGTTTTCGAAGAAAACCACATAACATTTATTCAGCACATAACTAGGCAAAGGGTCACCGCCAGAGCCGTTATATAGAGCAAGGTAGGACAAATGTAGGTAAAAGCTAATGCAGCTACCTAGGCCTATATTCGGGTACATTGGGGCTCATAACAACAGCAGACAGGATAATATCCGCATTTCATATGTGAGGTGTGTGAGTAATATCTTATTTATTATTCATCTGCCTCTTTGGAGTCAGGGTAGAAAGAGAAATGCATTTGGAGAAGAGCAGGACCATTGGAATTGAAAATGAATAATTGTCAACTACAGCTGCCCATGCGGCAAATAGTAGCAAAATACCTGATGCGCTGTCTAGCAATGAGCATGGCTCCATTAATTTAGCACAACACACAACTTATACTCCATAGTGCATACTGCCATACTCATTAATGAGAGCTCATTTATTTTTCCACTCAAAGTGTCTGTTTATAGTTACTTGAAAAGTCTTTAAAAGAAAAAAAATCAAATCACTGTTTTTTTAATCTAGCGTTATACGCCTTAATATGTTTCTGCCACACAGTCAGTGCTTTTTATGCAAGGTATGTGTGGGTAAAACAAAATTGGCCTTGTGACTCTCTTAATCATAATCAGATCAAATTCCAATGGCCCTAGGGGACCAGCAATGTACTGCCACTGTGCCACCCAGTAATTTAAAACAATTGTTTGCTCAGAGCATTATTTACAATTTGCCTTTTCTTTTTGTTTTTTTCAATATAGCTGCTCATGCTGGTCCAACCATAGGACCCAACAGGCAGGGAATTGAGGCCTGTCTGTGGCAGCAGAGGCTGGAGCATATCCAGTGAGAATATGGTGGCTGGTGGACCTGGAAGAAGAGGAGGAGGAAACAAATGCCTCTCAGCTGGGCCTCAGTTCAGTCTGCCCCCTCAGCCTCCAGCCTCCCGGCCATCCCATCACCGGCTTTGCCACCAGCTGATATCATCAACTGCTGCCACACCCTCCCACACTGACAACAGCAGGCCATTGCTGGGCCACATCCTGCAGCGGCTGGACATCACCAAAGGCAAGCTCACCATGATTGATCAAAGTCTAGACCTGCTCTGGACCAACATCCAGAATGCCCTATTTTAGCCCTTTTAAAAAAAAAATGTTTTGTGGGTGGGACTTGTTTATTGTGGCTGTGTGGAGAGGGTAGGAAGGGAGTTTGGACCGGGTTTCATTTTCTTTATACATTTTGAATTTTGGTACATTGGGCTTGGGTTAATTTGTTTAGTGAGAGAGGTAGGATTTTTGTGTGGGTGGAGAGGGTGGATTTCTTTGTAAAAAAAAATAAAGGGGAAACTATTTGATTGAAATGTATGCCTGAAGTAGTTTGTTTTACTTTTACTTTGCACTGCTGCCTTCTGCTTTTATGTAGCCTGTTTGTGTGCTTGTAAGAGAGTGTGTACTGTTTAGTTATAAAGTTATACTTCTCTAACTATCTTGACCATTACAGGGGAATGCTGCCATGACCGATATTGTCTACAACAACCTAGATAAACAAAACTAGCAGTTATTTACTTACTAAGTTAACTACTTCACTTCACTCCGTAGTTGTCTTACCTGAACATAGATGAAGCAATAAGAGGGAAGACATCTTAACTTCACAAGGAAGTCCCACTTCCACCCAGGTGAGCTCCAACTGCAGGATTAATCAGAATGATTATCCATCATAGGCAACTAAATAGAAATAAAAAGACTGAGTTAGTGGGTTAAATCAAAGCTTTATAAATAATTGACACCAGAGTACTATATGATGACACAACAAGAATACCTGATAGTGAAACAAATAAAAAAATAGCAATAGTAGTAATTTGGGTAATCGGGAACTTCTGAAATCCTCGAGTCATAAAAAATGGACTCAAAGTCTGGAGTGGACTAGCATAGTTCAGACATTTATGGTTACGCAACACATGGCCTGAATGATGATGCTGACGACTGATGTTCTTCATTCTACATCTAAAATATGGATCACTTTTCATGTGCAAGTGGGCAAATGGGCCCAGTGTGGGTCATTGCTTAGAAGATCCTGCAGTAAGTTGGTATTGCTTTTACCACATCTGCCTCACCAAATGTGTGATCAATTGATGGTGTAAATTAAGCCACACCTCAATAAATCACACAGTCTTTGGGAAGAGGGTTAGGGGTCTAATGAATGGATGGGAAAGGGTATTTGGGGAAAGGTTTGACAAAGACAAACACTAAACAAGGACAACATTCATCTGGGCAATGAGCAGCACATCATTCGTCAACTTTCTGTTGTGGAAGGAAATGAAGGAATGAGTATAACAGAGTACAGTTAAGTGCATTTAAACAGTCCTTCTGTCCCCGAGACCCAAGTTATCAGATATCAAAATGGTCTGTCTTCTAGGTTGGGAGTGAACCCAGTTCTTCAAATATGATTGTTAAAAGAAAAATGATACTGTATTGCAAATTAGGTGGTGCATCCTCATTCTCCTAGGGAATGTCCATCACTGTTGGGTGCCTGTCTGGACTGGTCCAGTAGGTAAACAGGAGGAAACTCTGATTACCTATGGGGCCGCACTGAGGCCCATTTTTTGCCTTCTCCTGCCGTGCTGGGATGGGACTCGGTCCCCCAGCCATCATCACTGCTGTCCAGAGGGAGGAGGAGCCTCCCAGATGCACAAAGGTGCCAGCAGACTCCCGGAGTGCGGGACACACTGATTACCTGTGGTGCTGCACTGAAGCCCGAGTTTTGCCTTCTCCTGCTGTGCTGGGGAGGGGCTCGGTCTCCCAGCCCCCCAGAGGGAGGAGGAGACTCAGGTGCCAGCAGACTCCCGCAGTGCTGGACTCGCGCGGGCGCACCTGGCTGAGCCGTTACCAAGCACATGGTCGACCTCTGTTATTCTACCTATTTTTAAAAAGGGTGACCGCTCCCAACTAGGTTGCTATAGGCCCATCTCTTTTTTTTTATTTTTTTTTTATAGAGTTTTATATAGCGCGAACTAGACCCGAGACATCGGGTATCAGAGCGCTTTACATGAGTACCAGTTTCGTTACAGAAGGACACATTCATTTTTTTTGTTAGGCACGGGGAGATTAAGTGATTTGCCCAGAATCACAGGATATTGAGCGTCGTTGCCAAGACTCGAACCCGGTTCCCCAGCTTCGAACTCGACAGCTCTAGCCGTAAGGCTACATCCTCTCCTCCTCTTTGATAGATACCACATTGAAAACCCTGGATAGGTTCCTGTACAACAAGATTAAAGATTGGGCTGAGGATAATTCCATTCTGCACCCCTGCCAATATGGTTTTAGCCATAATATAGGTACAATAGAACAGTGTCTTAATCTAAATGTAATAAATGGAAAATATACTATATCCCAACGCTCACTGATATATTTGGCATTTATGAATTTGACCACAGTGTTTGACTATGTCAATCTATATCGGCTGTGGTCTATCCTTTTAGAGAATAGAATGCATGAGACTAGTGCACTTTCTAGCCTGTTTACACAGAGATATGAAGGCTAGGATTAGAATCAATACACAAGGGGAAGTTTCTAATGATATTTGGGTTTTTACAAGGGTGTGTTTTAGCCCTGCTACTTTTTATTCTGTATATCAATAATTTACATGCGTTTTTAACAACCCTCACCAGTGACATCCCAAGAATGAATGGCTCTATACTCCCATCCCTATTGTATGCAGACAATGCAGTCTTAATGGGATGCAATCCTAAAGCCTTGCGCCTTTTTGTACAGGGGTTCATGGATTTTATGGCCTCCTTAGATTTACGCACTACTTTTATAAAATCTTTTATTATGGCCTGTGGTCCGAGAAAGCATACGACAAACGCCCTTTCTGTCGGCAAACAGAGTTTACGAAGCACAAGCACTTTTCGTTATCTGGGTCTGGTCTTTTCTGCTAATGGTCTATTGACGGACTATACTGTCTACTGCAGGAATACGTTTTCTAAGTCAATTAATGCAGTATTTAGCTTACCCCAACCGAGGTGTGGGTGCCATTTACCTATTTAAAACCTTTATAAAACTCAGTGTACACCAACAGCAACCTATGGCGAAGAGGTTTGGGGTATTTCTAATTGCTATAATATCCAGAACAAAGAGAACAGATTCTGCCGCAAGCTCCTGGGTGCCCCAATCTCTTCATCCCAATACGCTTGCCATAGTGAATTAAATCTACACTTCGTTGTATATTTTATTAAAGCCTGTCCTGATCTATGGGTAGTCTAGGTATTAGGTATTCATCTTTGATGCGGACAACATGTTAGGATTTGGTATTGGCACTCTTGTACATCAGCAATCTTCTGGGGCAGACCTGCTAGTGCTAAGTGATGCAAAAAGGGATGGGCACTAGGAATGCAAGGGGGTCAGGAATTGTCTCCAATTTCATGAAAGAATTGCAGAGGCTTCTTCAATGCACAATGATCCAACTGCAAACCAGCAATATCAGTGACTAAATAATGGTGGGCATCATACATCTGACACATAAATAATAATGTTCTAAAAGCTTTTTTGTGTGGGAAAGATAGAAATGCACCCAGATATATTAAAAAAGTTCTATAGAGGCCCTGGCATATTCAGCACAGAAAGTAGAGTTTGCCCTCAAGCTCAGATGGTTCACCCAAAAGATTATCAGCTAACACACTTGACTCTGGCCAATCATCCTCCTGTGCTGTTTCAAGAACAGTGTATTTGTGTGGTATAAAATGTTGGTTCAATTTGATCATAGTCAATCTCTCCACACTTTCAGGCGAGAGATTGGTCGTTCTTACTGTAACAACCGGATCAGCTGCACTGACGACATGCTCAGTAGACACACTGGTCCAAGACAAGCCAGGAGATTCATTGCTAGCCTGCTGAGCTCTGACCATTTGAGCATCTTCCAATACAATACATCAATAGATTTTGATCCATATAGACCTCTTTTGGATCATCCAGCTATTCTTGGAACATCTTGTGGATGGTCATTGGTGCTGCAACTTGCTCAAACAGTTTTGCCACCACCTATGCACTGGACTTAACACCTGCAGATTGAAACCAATACAATGTAGATGTGTCTGGTCCTTCTGTTGCTGCGGTTGCTGTTGTTCTGGTTAATGGTGTTGTTGGCTGCTGTGAGACAAGACTGCCCTCTCTGGAATTTTAAGACAGCACCCCAGAACTGCGGGGTGGGACTTTAAGTTCTAGATGTTCTTCCTCCAGGTCTCCAGCTTGCTCTACAATCCACCTCTTATATTTTCAAACATCCCCATTCAGAAAAAGGAATAAAAGTGGGAAGAATTATTTTGTACTTTGGATAAAGTAGTGTAAGCAAGTGAAGGATTAAGCTCTCAACCAGGGATGCACTTCTGTGTTTTCATTCACACCTGCGGGGAGAACCTTTCAGACAACTTCTGTGCCTGGTCCAGTAGATGCAAAAATGAGACCGCTTGGCCCATCGTACTGTTCTCCTTGTTAACTTTCAACGTGAAAACCTCAAAAGGGAGTAGCATCTGTATCAGGCATTTGACTAGGCCCTATTTGCCTGCATCCATGGTCGTAGCTTTCCCAACTGCATCGCCTCCTCTTTGAATGACATAGTCATTGATCTGTTTGTACTGCTCAAACAGATGTTGCAATATGTAATAGGTCCTGTAATTGGAACCTCCTGTATCAGGGCTTTGAATGGTGCCCTATTATTATGCAGAATAATCTTCAACTGCTTCTGGGCTTATAAAGAATGGCTGAAATGAGTGCAGACTCATCTGCAGGTGGTCAGTATGTTGCTGACTATGTCTTCTTCTTTTAGAAAGTCTTGCACCACCAGGTTGATGCAATGGGCCAAACACAGGTCCTGAAATAGCCTCCTTCTGACATAGCCTTGACTATGTTACTGCCATTGTTCGTGGTGACAAATCCAATTCTGAGACCTCTGGGTCGCAGTCATTCTTGCACCTTGCTGTTAAATTCTTCCAAGATGTTTACAGCTGTCAGTGATTTCTCCATGGCGAACATGGCCACTGTTACATGCCACTGACTTACTTCAGGGCCAAGACCTGCAGATATATTTAGCTTTACCCTTGCAAAAGAGATCCAGGGTGCAGTGATACACATGCAATCAGTCGCCTGACAACTGGTCCACATGTCTGTCGTCAGGTGGATGATGTGAACAACACTTTGCAAAGCATGTCCAAACAACTGGAGCACATTGTGATGCAGCACTGGAGCATTATTTCTGGCAAAAAAGGTCCAACTTGATACCTTCCATTCTGGGTAGTTGGCTCCTACAAATTCTAGAAATCCCACTCTCCACAAAAAAAATAGGGAGGAGGTCCAGCACTAAAATGTTTGCCAGCTTCCTATTGTACAAATCGGCAGTGGGGTGGTTCCGCTCATAGGATTCCTCCTGCCTAAACATGCCCATAATAATAGCATAGATATTCTTCTTTTCTGAGGCCACTGAAACAGGTGTATTTCGAGAAGAAGATGGTGGTGGTAGACTTAATGTGCGTCATGGTGGGGCAGACACTGTATGCTGTGGTGACTCCATCTCACTCTTAGTCTTGTGCCATTGTGAAGACGCATAGGTAGGTGATTCTGCTGATGCACTGCTGGGAACAGGACTGCTTTGCATGAAGATGTCACCTCTTCATCCGCTGATAAGACTCTGGAGTTGGTAGAGTCGGTTTATGTACAGTGATTATAGGTAAGATCATTGAAAAATTCTTTTTGAGCATGTGTGTGTAAATATGGTGACGTTACACATTGATAACAAATTGAATGGTGTTCCCCCCCCCCCTTCTTTTACTGCAGGATCGCCAGATTTTCTGAATTTTGATTACGACAAATTGCGTATGGTTGGTCCTATCTATGATTAATTTTTGATTATTCACACAATTATGCAGAGTGACTAGATACTATGGTCCTGATGAACGCCCCGAACAATTCATTGTCATCTAGGGCAGAAACATGTTGACTGCTATACAGGGGTAGATATCCATAACCCTGTATCTTGTTACTTTTTAACTCTATCGAGTAGGACGTTAGAATAAAGCTTGGTTGTACCTACTGAGATAGTTTTAATTCACACACTATACTCTTTTTTTGCACTCTGCCCCTCAATTACACCACAGAGGTGTAGACACATTTACGTGCTACCTAAGAACACTCCTGCTCCTTCCCTGAGGGGAAGCTGTAGCCCACACTGGGTACCTTGCCGTCCCAGTGTGTTGGAGGAACCCAATGATGAAGCATGTCACCCTTGGGTGAGTAAGGGTTTACGTCCATATAATGGTCATGCCCACCTTTACACACACTGTTCCTTCTTTTCCCTCTTGCCTCACTTAATTTCTAGCTATTTCACTACCCTATATTTAGTGTGAGTTACATACATTTGGAAGTGATATAGGATAGCGTAGTACTTTCTTTGTGTACTACACACTTCTGTTTGACCCTCTGTGTGAGAAATAGTATAGTACAACTCTCTGGGTTTGTGGGTTAATATAGTGTTGGTTAGCTTTTCTGTAGGCTTTTGAGGTTAGTGCCGCTTGACGTAGTGATCGACAGACGTAGGCATCATGACCGAAAATACAGGCCTTTCCTTTGATGATGAAATGGTACAGGCCATTTTGCAGACACCCAGTATCTTGGATACACAGATTTCACAGACCTTAGCTCTGAATGAAGAGTGGACAAAACTTACCAATCTTAAGAAACAACATATACGCACAGCTCTACATGCAGCCATCTTCACAGAATATTCGCGAGCAAACATAGCCCCAGAGGACCTTGTTGTCTCGAATGCACCTAGACTATTTTTGGATAACAAGGTGTTTAAGATCAATTGGTCCAAAATAGCATGGAAATGCTCAAGAGATTGGCTTGTGCTTTTGATCAACACTGCCAAGGAAACAGCGGACCTTCTCATTATTGAGATTCATTCATTCATTCATTCATTCATGAAACTTTATTTCGGCCATAAAAGTACATACATATACACAACCAAATTAAAATTAATATCAAGATAAAATACGATGTCGTAAGAACCACTTATTATAAAATAGTACAAGCATAGATAGCAGTAATGATCACTCATTGGGAAACAGGGAAATAAAAATAATAATCATCACTATGGGCAATATAATCACTGCAAGCCAATCATAAAAAATATAAATTAAACTAAAAATATTAAAAGAAAATTCACAGCCTATGTTTTTATATAAAACCTAAGTCGCGGTAGCAGCCAATTAAAAGCAGGTCTTAATAGATCTCGTATCAGTTGTTTGATAAAATACCTACACTTACAGGCTAGGTTTTTTGCCAAAACTAGGGTCACAATGGTTGACAGACGGGAGCGGGTATTACTAATTCTCACATCGATTTTTCAATAGATACCTTCGCTTACACCACATTGCAAAGAGAAACTTAGAGATTGCAACAACAAAAACCGGGTTAGTGTCAGATTTTAAAACCCTGTAGGATTCCTTATAATTTCTAATACCTAGGTTCCTACACAGTTGAATAACCCACTTTAACCTTGCCCACTTATATGCCAAGCAGAAGAACAACACATGAATTACAGTTTCCTCCTCTACTAGGCACCCCGGGCAAAGGTGGGTGGTAGCGCCTGCCCATTTGTTGGTGAGTGCATGGAGCGGCAGCGTCCCATATCTAAATTGCAAAAACAGTTTTTTGCTGTTGGCGGTTGAATAAAATCCAACACCTGCTCCAATTTATATTGCTGTTTTATATCCAGGAACCCATAGGTTAAACTAGAAGAATTAGCGGTCTGTAAAATGCATGTCAATTTATACCCCTTCAGTACACACACCAAGGATTTTTTGAGATAGCTGAGCATGACTCCTCCGGTGCCGACCATAGGTCCTCCCTTCCTATCGCACAGAATGAGTCTCTGATAAAGGAGAACCATGGGATATTACCCGCCCCCAGAGTGAACATTACAGCCTTTAATTCCTCTCTATAATGTCCTAGCTCTGGCGTACTCCACAGCCGTCGCCAGTAAAGCAGTGGGCGAGAAGCAATTAGGTCTGCAATGGGAAGGATGCCCAGATCCATCCTTAGTGGCGTTAAAGGAGTACTTTTAGGCAAACACAGGATTTGTCTCATAAAATTATTTTCTGTTATAGTGAGGGCATTAACTAAGCTATGGCCCCAAAGTTCGGCCCCATACATAGTTGCCCCCCTAGCTTGGACCTTGTAGATTTCTACAGGCGGGCTTATAACCTTTAGGGCACATCTCTTATAAACCTTTAAAATCCCCCCGACTGCCTGAATTAGCTTTAAATTAGCTTTGTTGATTTGGGGTCCCCACCCCATTTTATCGTTTAATGTGAGGCCCAAATAATCAAAGATAGGAACCCTTTCTAAGGGTCCATCATCCATTCTTGGGTGCGGACAGTTTATAGAGTCAGCGTGGAAGACCATATATTTTGTTTTCTTAATATTTACTACCAAATTCCTCCTTTTACAAAACGACTAAATTCCTCTAATACACGCTGCATCCCCATTGGTGATTTCGAGAGGAGCAGGGTATCGTCCGCAAACATTAGGGCAGGAAATTTGCGGTTGGCTAGTTTTGGGGAATCAATGTCCTTAACGGCAAGAAGGTCTCCTATTAACCCGTTGAGAAAGAGTGAGAAAAGGGTTGGTGCAAGCACACAACCCTGCCTCACCCCCTTTCCCACAGGAAAAGGAGCAGTTAATTTCCCATTCTTGCCGAACCTTACCCTAGCAAATGTTCCCTCGTGGAGGCGTTTAAGCTGGTGGCAGAGGTATGGTGGTACTCCCATATCCAGCAAGATTCCCCACAGCTGGTCACGATCCACCATATCAAACGCTGATTTGAGATCCACGAATGTAAGGTACAGACTACCACCCTCCAAAACTATATGCTTCCAATAGATCAATTGAAGCCTAAACAACTGATCTATAGTAGATGTTTTACATCTGAAGCCTGCCTGTAAAGGAGTTAAAATATTAAGGTCTTCCATCCATTCCTGGAGTCTTCCCAATAAGACTCTAGCAAAAATCTTTTGAGTTACATCAATAAGGCTGATTGGCCTGTAATTTGCCGGTTCTATGGGAGACCCTTTTTTATAAATAGGAATAATCTCTTATTGAGATTCAGACCTTAGAGAACCAACTCAAGAGCTCAATACAGGTGACCATTTTCAAAAAAAGACTTGAAGAGATCTCTAAAACACTTAATGAGACCAAAGAGGACCTCATTAGGTACAAAGTTAACAAACTTAAGAAAGACATGGACAGATTTACCCAGGAGAAGATATACCCCTATGTCGCAGATGACTATTCCACTCAACAAACTAAGAAGAACAATCGCAGAGGAGCCAGAGGTTGGCGTCGTAATACTGACGAATGGACATCCAATTCCAAAGATTGGAGCCAATCTGAAGACACAGGTTCTAGTGACTCAGATTCATCTTTCAGAGCAAGATCTATGAGGGGAAGAGGCAATTTTACATCGATGCCTCAACAGATGCCTTGGTGGCCACCACAACCCTGGCCCTTCCACCCCCATCCTTTTCAACCACAACCTTTCGGCGGACCTGGTTACCAACCGCCTTTTTTTGGCCAGGACAGAGGACGCCGAAGAACCAACAGAGGGCGGGCACAAGAACCACAACAAGATCCACAGAGAACACATGTGCAGTGAGATCCAGCGTTGGAACTATGGATCACGAGAAGCATGACGGGCGCTGCCACCAGCGGAACAACGACTTAGCCATCAACTTAAGCCAGAGGTGCCTTACCCCTATGGAGAACCAAGTCCTGGAGAAAGGGCTAGGTTTTGTACCTACACATATGGGTGACGATTTCAAAACACACCAGGAGCTGTTCGCTTTCTTTCGAAAGATACGTCTATCCTTATTCTTTAACAACCAGATTGATACTACACAAGAACCCTCAAATAATACAGGTTTAAGGAATAGATCTACGTTCCTACCATCACTTCAACAAGTACCCTCAGAAGTGGCAACTTTTGAAAAGGCTGTCCTTAAATATTTTGCTTCCAACAAAGCATCAGCTAGACGCCCTTTCTTCAATCTTACTAAAGAGAAAGAACGTTGTGTACGGGCACTGGGATCTGATCCCCTTATAGTTGTTAAACCTGCGGATAAGGGTGTGCCACTGTTGTGATGGATACCGTCATGTATCGGACAGAATGTTTACGACAACTACAAGACACCAAATACTACAAGCCCATCATTCGAGACCCCACAATGAGATTACAGAAGACCATAACAAGTATGATTAAGAGGTCGGTAGAATCTGGATGGATCATTAATGGTGAGGCAGAATTTTTGACACCAAAACAGCCCAGGATTCCAGCGTTTTACATCTTGCCTAAGATACATAAGGCCCAGAGACCCCCTCCGGGTAGGCCTATTGTATCGGGTATTGGTTCTATTTTAGAACCTTTATCCCAGTTTGTTGACTGGTTCCTGAGGCCATTGGTGTCACAGATGCCGTCATATCTTCAGGACACGAAACATATCCTATCCTTCCTCACTGCTATACAGTTTGATCCTGACAAACATCTTTTGGCCTCCTTTGACGTTGAGACCTTATATACGAACATCCCTCAAGACGATACTCTCAAGACAATCGAACAACTGTTGCCTCTACACCCTTGGAATGACCAGACCCCTACATCCTTTGTAATGTAGTGTGCCAACCTTGTGATGAGAGAAAACGTCTTCTCATTTGAAGACCAGCTATACTGGCAGGTAACTGGCACTTCAATGGGCAGCACTTGTGCTCCCAGTATGGCTAATCTCTATATGCATTGGTTTGAGGAGATATATATATCCTATGGTGAATCCCTTCCACTGCAACATGGTGCTGTGGAAGAGTTACATCGATGATATCCTGGTCGTGTGGGAAGGTGACCAAACATCACTGGATGATTTTGCTACCTGGTTGAATTCTCTCAATAGACATCTTAGATTCACTTGTGAATCGAGCAGAGAAGCTTTACCATTTCTTGACCTCTTGCTCTACCCTAAAGATGGTCACATCTATACAGAACTTTACCAAAAACCCATGGCCCGAAATTCACTATTGAACTACAGGAGTTTTCTCCCACGAGCATTACGTGATAACCTTCCTGTAGGACAATGTTTGTGCCTGAGGAGGAATTGTACTGAGCTTGTCAAGTATCGAGAACACGTTGACAATCTCAGCCATAATCTCCTGGCACGACAATATCCGGCCCATTTGGTACATCGAGCAAATAAGAGGGCTCGCAATAACAACCGTGATGCCCTCCTAGAAACATACCCCAAAACTTCCTCTGATCGTTTGGTCTGTGTGTGTACCTTCAGCCACTTGAGTGATACTATCAAGACAGCTGTTCTTTCCAACTGGCACATTCTTAATAAAGGCGACAAAGTTTGTGAAAAACCTCTCTTCGCTTTTAAGCGAAGCACCAATCTGGGTAACATTCTGGCACACACGAGACCACGACAGCCACACACTCTGGATCATCCACGTACCATCTGGACAGGTCTACCAGTACAGGGACACTTTCTGTGCGGATCATGTGTGGTTTGTCACCTTACCACGCGCAATACCCAAATAGACCTGGGTTTAAAAACACCCTGGATTTTGACTAATCACACTAATTGTAACTCCGAGGCAGTAGTGTACCTAATTAGGTGTTCCTGCAACCTGATGTACGTGGGCATGACCACGCTAAAGGTCAAAACAAGAATAATAGAGCATAGGAGCTCAATTAAGTGTAAGAAGTCCAATACTAGATTGACACGCCACTTCTTAGATACTGGCCATACAGAGGAGAACATCCGATGGGTAGTGTTGGATAAACCCCATTATCATAGAGGCATGGGTCCTCTTGACGCTATCTTGTTCCATCGAGAGCAACGCTGGGTGTTTAGATTGGCTAGTAACCACATCGGCTTGAATGATGATATACCATGGTGTAGTATTTAAAACACTATTTGCAACATTGTCTGACTGGATATATCTGTCATCTCTCCATTTCCTGAACAAGACTTGATACACCATGACTTACTGCTGTATAACTGTACTCACAATTTTTACAATCACATATGATTGGGGGAGTATGTGTATGTGTTCGCCCAATCGGTGTATTTGTGCAACATTGACACAAGACCACATTTATGACTGGATATTATACTTTATACATTTTATAGTCTATGCGCTTCTTGGTCCTGTCCAAATAAACGCGTTCTGAATATGTTTTGATTTACTAAAAATTCCCTTTGAGCGCTTTGTTTATACATTTTTAAAACGGCGCGCTTTATTACGCTACCTTTGTGCTCAAAGACAAGCGTCCCGGATCTCGGATGCCTGCATGAGGTAACTATGACAACCCTTGCGTAGTCCCAATTCAATGCTCATGCTTCATTGGAGACGCGATGATGTACTATCACGTCTATTGACGTTGACGCGTTCCATGCAAACGCACATCATTGCCTTAATGAAAACGCGAACACCTGTGCGCATACCGGGTGCTCTACGGATATAAGGCCGCCGAAGAAACAAGAATTCCACTCCCCCCAGAGTCAGATAGTGCCACACGACAGGAATCCGTAGGTGAGACTTCATCGCCACCAGTTTTGTTTTGTCCTTGTGAGCTTCCTTGGTAATTTACAATGGGGCTGTGTCGCGTTTACATTTCTCCTTTTTCTTGCTACTTAACTTTTACACCGGAAGTTTTGGTCCGTTTTACTTATGCACCTCGGTTGTGCCATTAATTCTAGTTTAGGAGAGTTCTGGGTTTGCTTTTAACACTCCCTCTAAGACTGGAGTTGTTTTTAGTCATTTGGTCTCCTTAAATACTGGCATAACATTAATTTGCTTTGTTCTTTTGAACATTACACCTCTTACATGGTAGATAGGAGACTAATATATTTTTCGGCTCCTGTTTCACACACTGTATACACTAGATCAGGGTGTCTACTGTTGATTACTTACTAAATGTGTGCCTGCTCATGGCCTGTCTGTTTCTTGTCATTATAATTTTTTCGTTGATGCCATTGTGTCCCTTAATAGAGGGTCCTGCCGCTGATAAGACTCTGGAGTTGGTAGAGTCGGTTTATGTACAGTGATTATAGGTAAGATCATTGAAAAATTATTTTTGAGACGTGTGTGTAAATATGGTGACGATACACATTGATAACAAATTGAATGGTGTTTTCTCCCCCCTTCTTTTACTGCAGGATCGCCAGATTTTCTGAATTTTTGATTACGACAAATTGCGTATGGTTGGTCCTATCTATGACTAATTTTTGATTATTCACACAATTATGCAGAGTGACTAGATACTATGGTCCTGATGAATGCCCGAACAATTTATTGTCATCTAGGGCAGAAACATGCTGACCGCTATACAGGGTAGATATCCATAACCCTGTATCTTGTTACTTTTTAACTCTATCCAGTAGGACGTTAGAATAAAGCTTGGTTGTACCTACTGAGATAGTTTTAATTCACACACTATACTCTTTTTTGCACTCTGCCCCTCATTTACACCACAGATGTGTAAACACATTTACGTGCTTTCTAAGAACACTCCTGCTCCTTCCCTGAGGGGAAGTTGTAGCCCACACTGGGTACTTTGCTGTTCCAGTGTGTTGGAGGAACCCAATGATGAAGCATGTCACCCTTGGGTGAGTGAGGGTTTACGTCCATATAATGGTCATGCCCACCTTTAAACACACTGTTCCTTCTTTTCCCTCTTGCCTCACTTAATTTCTAGCTATTTCACTACCCAATATTTAGTGTGAGTTACATACACCTCTTCATCCTCATCATAACCTCCCACTGTGATTTGACTTGTAGCTGATGTTACCCTACTCTCCTCACCACCACAGCCACGTTCAGCAATATTTTTAAGGTGCTCCTCCCACTTGAGTGTGTGGTGTTTTTTTTGTATGGGTCATTTGGCCTCCAGTACCATAATGTGTACCAAGCCCCGATATGAGACTGCCAAAGCCATAAAAAAAATGCCCGCCAGAGTACGGCTTTTAAAGTCTTTGGCGGGAAGTTCTTTGGTGGTCCCATGGCGGTGCCTTTGCAAAAGGCACCGCAATGGGAGAGTAAAAGGCAGTTCTTGCATTGCAGGAATTGAGGGTGCATGCAAATAGAGGGGCACAACATGTGCCTCCCTGCATGCAGCCCATGGCGCAGAGGCACAAGGGTGCCCTGTAGGCCCCTCTTTGTTTACTCGCCACCACAATCAGGGAACTAAATGGATAAATGGAATAGTAATCTTTTAAAAAATGAATGATGCTAGAGTCTAAAGTACACCACAGCCAGGGTATCCATCAGGAGGAAATTGAATTATATACCTAAAAAACTGAATCCAATACAAAAACATTAACATAAAAAAATGAAAAATTAAAAAATGAAAATAAAAAAAAATGTAAAATTAAAAAAAATAACAATAAGTGAAATGTTTCACAAGAAAATTAATAAACTGCTATCTCATCCTTCCATGCAAGCCTATGGCAAAGGCACACTGGCTAGACACACAAAAAGGCTGTCAGCCAGTGCACATGGTCAACAACAAAACTGAGCGAGAAACCATAGGGAACAAGGAATACATGCAGGTCTATGGCAACAGCACACTGGCTGGCTATACAAAATGGCCGCCAGCCACATGGTCACAGCAACAACAACAACCAGCAAGGAGGCATGGCCACAACAAAGAAGATATGCAGGCCTGTGGCAAAAGCACACTGGTTGCCTACACAAAATGGCTGCCAGCCACATGGTCAGAACAACAACAACCAGCAAGAAGGCATGGCCACAACAAAGAACACATGCAGGCCTATGGCAAAAGAACACTGGCTGCCTATACAAAATGGTCACCAGCCACATGGTCAAACAACAATGAGCAGGACGCATGGAAACCAAAGAACACATACAGGGCTAAGGACACTGACTATACAAAAAAATGGCCCTCGCAACACAGGCAAATGGTGGCCTATGGCCATACAAAGGAGGCATGGTAACACAGAAAAAAAGAACATTAATTCCGCAATGGCAAAAAAAGAAATTAGCTGGGCTGAGAAATTTTACAACACATATCCACCAAAGGCATCAATTATAATTACCCCACCTATGCACTATTTTCAGAAAAAAAATGTGACATACCCCCAAAAAAACACATTTTGTAATTTAATCCAATGCCATCCATGGCCAAAAGGTTGTTTCAATTCAACAGACACTACAGAAACAGTTGCTTCATGCACCCATAACTACTACTGGGCCTACTGGATGGAAGGCCCATTGGCACACTAGGCTACATAGTGAATTAAATGGATATTGCAAATTTATTAAAAAATATGGAGTACATGTACTTAGTTGGGCAACATTTTTCCTTTACAAAAGAAGAAAAATGACATGCAAAAAAATAACTAGGCCCCTACTGAAATTGCAGGCCACCCACCACAATAAATTTTAAAAATCGAATAAAAGCACAAATAAATCCTGTTGCATGCCCCCAAACAAAGAAACAACACCTTTATACGCCAGATTTTCAACTTACTTGTGAAATCTCAAATACAAAGTCCTTAAATCCAATCAGATATATGCAGCAGACAAGGAGAGTGATCATTCCAGCTCCAAATCCCAATGAAAAGTGACCAGGAGAAAGCATTGGGAGGAGCCTGCTGGAGAGGAACAGGAGGTTGGAGTCTCTGAGTACTTCCTTCCTGTTGGAGAAAAAGTTTTAAAAAAAGCCTTCTAGCACAAAAAAATAACTCCACTGGAAAAGCTGCTTCTTGAGCACACAAGCTGCGTGGACGCTCCGTTTGCTATCGCGATTAGCCCTACATCGGTTCCATTGTGGCAGGAAGTCATGCGAGTGACCACGAAGTCTCGCGGGAGCTCGCCAGTTGTGCGACCGAGCGTGAAGTCTTGCACATGCTCGCTAGCATCCAGAGAGTATTGTGGCACTTGTGAACGGAAAAAACAACTCTGCTTCACACCGAAAAGGTGGAATTCGGGAACTCCGTGCTCATCTGTGGAGTGCCCGAATTCCACATACTCCACTAGCGGAGCAGAGTTTTATGCCCAGGCCTAGTTGTGGTGCTGTTGAAATTTTGCAAATCATGTCACATGTTTAAATGTTATGAGCTCATAACCAGTAAATTGAGTTTTTTGTACCACCCCTGTGTACACAGTTCCCCAAATAAGAGTAGAATTGGTAACTAATTTTAAACAAATCTCAAGCTATCCAAAATTTTGCAAACCCTTAAAACAAACAAATTTCCCAACCCATCAGGAATACTCTGTTAGACCACATGCGAGCGAAGTTCCCCAACCAGGCCTGAAGAATAGAGAGACACTGTTGTGAGTGGCATGCCCATACTAAAACACAGGCATTCCCTTGACCTGAAATGGGCATGCTTGGACCCCAATACCATAGATTTCACTAAAACTTTCATTCAGACCAGACACAAGGGCCAAGAGAGAGCCCTGCAAATTACCCTGTTAAGAATGTGGGCCGACCGAGGTGCGGCCACAATACTCACCATACCTGACCACAGAGCTAGAAGCAGCGAAGAGGAAGGCTCAAGCTCCTCTGAGTCTGACAGTGAAGGTGAAAGCCTAGAGTGGGGCATGGCAACCCAGGGGGCAGATAAGGAGTGGTCGCCAAAGTCCACCCAGGCTTGTAAGAACATGCTCAACACCCTGGCAGCCCCAGAGAGCCTTGAGTCACAATGCTCATCATCAAAACACCGTACCACTTCCTGGTGGATACAGGGGTGGCTAGGTCATGCCTACAGGAAGGAGCAGCCTCTATATCAAAGACCACTGCCACGATACAGGGGATTTTGGGATGCACGGCCAAAGTCCCTCTCACTGAACCCCTCGGGCTGGAAATAGGAGGAAGTAAGATCAGGGAACACTTGTTATACTATCCATCCTCCCTGATCAATATATTGGGACAGGACCTATTATCCAAATTGAGGATGTCCAGCCAGTTCACTGAGAATGGAACTATAGCCTGCTCCTCCAGTGAACTCTACTCCCTTGAGTGCGGACCAAAAACATTCACCCACTCCTCGGGGATGCTAGCCAAAGCAACCCAAGATGGTTGAGCACTCCTCAGAGGAGCAGTCCGAGGTTATATGGAAAATATCTTAAAATTGTATGGCCTAGCACAACTATGGACCGGCCGCGCACACCATTGCCTGGTAGAAACGGCCAAAGCAGTAGCATGTAGGGAATCAAGGGAATCAAGGAGCCTGGTTCGCGACACGCACAGCACCATCACATCCCCTGAGGCTAGGGGGAAGGCTGACTCAGGACTACCCACTTTAGCCTCTGCCACCACCTGGCGCCTCCTTGAATGAGGAGGCAGTCCATGCAAAGCGGCACCCAGCCAATGGTCGAGTTTCCCACAATGGGAGCCCCCTCCTTGTTACCTGATATAGGGCTGTGACAAATGACTTCGGCAAGGAAGGCGGCATTGTCTGACTATCAGGACATCACTTCAGGGAATTGTCCCTGCCTGTTGCATGGAAGAAATCCCTGTACCTAGAGTGGACAGGATGTCTCCTACATTCCCCACCCTGTGGTTCTGCTGGATTGACCAAGAAACTGGCGACAGCACCCCCAAAGGGTTGGGGGGACCACAAACATACAGGTGGCACCTGATGGGTAGAGAACTCAGCAGCGGGACCCCAGGGCAATCCAACTGAGTGCTTGTACCAGAAAACCAAAAGGCGGGTGGCCTCAATCTGTCATAGAGTGCCACTACTGTCTCCAAAGAAAGCACAAGGCCGCTCATTGTCACCTAAAAGTATAACACGAACCGAATAGACTGTTATCAGGGCTACTCCAACAGAATCACTACACACAGAGCAAACCCCAGAACCCCACAAACATGTAGTGAATCTAGAACATCAGCACCCACTACACACTCGCTTCAGGAGACTCACCACAAACATAAAAAGGTGACATTACAACAGTAGGGATGACTCAAAAACTTCACATTAACAGCAACAGTAGGTATAACTTCAAATATTTAATTTAACACAAAACAGTAGGGATAATTCAAGTTCACACAGGAAAACCTCAGGATGGCCATGCTATGTCGACTGGGGATTGACACTAGAGTTCACCAACCAGGTGCCCACAGGAGGTCTAGGGCCCCCTCTGCTTTTTATCCCCGGAGGCGGGTTAGCTCACCGCTCCTCCATGGGGAAGACAGTCTGATGAGGAAGCAGGATTGCCCCCACTGATGCATGAAAGCAGGCCCCTAGATCCTTATGCCCATACCACCAGGGCGTGCCGCAGATCAAAAGGACCCCACTCTTTAATGTCTTTCAGGCCTCCTCCAAATGGAGGCCCGCACATAGTTCCAAAAATGGTCAAATGCTCCAGTGTTGGAAGCCAGAACTTCCAGGCATTTTGGGGAAGAGAACACTGAAGCTCCATATGCCTCACACTACTCCAGCACAGAGTCAGTAGATAAATCCACCAGCGATCAGCCATTTCAGTTCACTTACTCACCACGCAATAAGCCCCCAGCTTCACACCTGACTCCCCTCTGGGGGCCAAGCATTTAACTTTGTCCTCCACTCCCCCTAAATGTTTCCAAAACCTTCTAAGGTTGACCCATGTGGTTACACCTCACCAAAACTGATAGATCAGGAACATCCAGGAGTGGTGGGAGGTAGAGTGTCTCCTAAGACAACCTTCTCAGCCTGCATCCAGCATGTGGGGGTGGGCACACCAATCATGCTTAGTTAGTCAAAATGACACTCACGGGGCCCCATGAGGTAGCCTCCAAAAAATTGGACCGCCCGATCCCAGCTGTGTCCGTGTTCAAGCCACAGAGTCACAGAACTGCAAACAAATACAGCCCCAGCCATTTTTTCCCACAGCATGTCCCTAACAAGGTGTCCACACATGACCTTCCAACCACCTCTAGTATTCTTTGTTAGAAGTGGTGACACCCAAGAACTGAAAACAGCCTGCCAGGACCCACACAAAAGAGCCCAAAGGTTCTCGGCCCTTCCAGAAGAAGGGTGGGACCTGGAAATTCAGCATAAATTAGAGAAATGTCATTCAAAGAGACATGCAGAGACCCAATGGGCATACATATGTCAACTGAAACTTTAAGCAAAAAATGAAACGTCTACCTCTCCTTACAATTGTATGCAGCCCAGATAGGTCAAAAGGACACCTCTGCACTGGATAAAACATTGCGCTCTGAACACAATAGCAGCAGAGAAAATACTGTCCCTGCTGTGGCAAGGAGATGGGGGGACTAATAAATATGAGCCACATTAAAATTAGTTGAAAAATTCCTGGTTGTCCCCAAAATTCTAAATCTCATTAAAAAAAATTAAAACCTTAAAAACCTAACCAATGCCATTAAAATGTCTATCACCTCCGTCCAATCCCGATAGGAACATTCCCTCCCAAGTAAAACCATATAGCCCCCCCCAACATAAAAACATCTAGCAGGATCATCTTACAGATGAAACAGGAATGTTTCAATAAATTGCCTAATAAATGTGTTTTCCAAGTTAACATACGATCCACAGCTCTTACCCTAAAGGTGTGTGATCGAACTGTAAGTGCACAAACGTTGGTGTAACCCCCCATTCCTTTAATCCGGACTCTCAAGAGACTTTCGAAAGACTAGTCACTCAAACACTTAAGAAGTCAATTGACTTTGTGACTTCATTTTTAAGAGACATTTTTTCTGCACCGCACCAAGACAAAATCACCCCTGGCACCCATACAACAAACATCATACACAAATGCACAGACAACAGCCACCGGACCACTGCCAATGAACAACAAAAGACAGGTCCAGATGACAGACATCTCTCCTGAAGACGATCCTACATTCTACATATGCTTTCCAAGTTATGTACCCTTATATTTTTGTACACGTTCTCCTTAGCAGAGGTGCTTTCAAACCCCCCAGAACCAAAAATGTAGATGATTTTGTAAGCTCTACTTCTACATTCTTGCAATGCATGCACAGAGACCTCTCTCATCTCACCTACACTGAGCCAAATGCTAGTATTCCTCATGCACTACACAGCACACTCCTACACAACACCTGGTATCAGCACATGACCAGCGTAGGTACACAAACTACAAATAGGTCATGTCATGTCTGTTCGCTGATGCAGCACCCCGTAGGTGCGGACAGGCTTTACTTATTACAGGAGATAGCCCCACAAAACCAAAATGCCTCGTCCAGCTGTACCTATGCAGAATCAGGGCAAAAATACAACCCAATAGAGTAGAATCCAGTAGGACACTAGTAAACATCACCGATATGAGACCAACCCCAAAACACTATATCTCTTCACCATGCCAAGTGATATCCAATCCGAAGTAGACAGGATGCGCAGGAAGGGCACTATAGGGGAGGACATTGCTTGGTCCTAGGACTTTGTAGAAAAGCGGTTCCTAGAGGTAGCAAGACCACCACACCAGTGCACGAACACGTCCACTCCCGCCTCCATCTGTGGTCCCATGGCAGCCCTTAACATCATTGGGGCCACCTTTGTTAACAACAAAAGGACCATCGGCATGGAATTCCAGTCCAGGGACGCTCATTTAAATCATGTGGGGGAATGAGTCTCATGGTAGGGGGTTAAACCATAGCATAGACACCGCATGCCAGGAAATCTGGGAAAGCGGAATCGTTAGATACACATGGTTGACAAGGAGGGACAACCCCTAATTGTACAAAACATAAAATTGAACTCTTTTTGTTTTCAGAGACAAATAAACCATACTTTTGGGCAGCAATGGTAACTGCGGCATGATAATGCATATACCGGGCCTGCAATGGGGCACTTCCACATTGATAGATCTGTATTGGCAATGTGGGGACCTTGCCTACACCCATCTCATCCCCAGATGGTGTGGCCTGTGCACCTTCGTGACCATACACACCCCAACCCTTGTTATCCCTGAAGAACATCCGTTACAGAAGAAAACAACTCTATTACATCAGGCTTGAAGGAGAAGAACTGTTGAGTATTTTTGCTGGGCTCAGTACAAGGACATTCCAGAAGAATTTGGACTGTTCACAGAAGCTCAAGTTAACCCTGGAGGGTCAATACCCTTTTTCACCTTGCACACAAAAGCCAACACCTGCTGATTACAAATAACCAGATGGAAGATGATGAAACTGATAAACAGTACTGAGCTCGGCCTAGATGCTATCAAGGAGGAGTTGAGAGCCATCTACCTTATGGTGATGCAACATCGGTACATGCTGGACTTGACCGCTATGGACGGTGGGTGTGTGCCAGAATTGGTGCGTCCTGTTGTACCTTTATCCCCGGGAATTACCTGGATAATGGGTCATTAGCCCATGCTATCCAAGAACTGCAACATCTGCAAACTGACATGAAGGGAAGGGAGGTGCCCCGGAGCAGGACTGGATGCAAAGTATTTTTTCATGGATCCCCTTATGGGTATCCAAACAATTTACATTGTTTACACCAATTCTCAGTGCTGTATGTTAGACCTGACACCATTGGCGTGGGTCTCCCCTGTATTTTTGCCTTTGCCTCCTGTGTTTTTGCTGTGTGTTGGACTCCATTTTGCTGGTCTAGATGCTTTGGGCACTTTGCCACTTCTGTTCAGTGCAAAAAGTGCAGGTGCTCCCTTTGTAAATTGTTGTTATGGATTAGTGATTCCATGATTGGCATATTTGATTTACTTGTCAGACCCTAGTATAGTGCACTGTGTGTGCCCAGGGCCAGTAAATCAAATGCTGCCACTGGGCTGCAGGACTGATTGTGCCACCCACAGAAGCAGCCTGTAAAATGTAACTCTGGCCTGCCATTGCAGAGCCTGTGTGCAGTCTGTACTGCCATGTCGACTTGGCAAGTGCACACACTTACTTGCCAGTCCCTAAACACTTCCCTTTTTTACATACTAGTCACCCCTAAGGTAGGCCCAAGGTACCCCTGTGGGCAGGGTGCATTGTATGTGAAAGGTAGGACATGCCCTGATGTGTGTGGCATGTCCTGATAGTGAAATACTGCCAATTTCATTTTTAACTATTGCAAGGCTACCTGTTCCCATAGGACAGAATGGGGAGTTTGTTTATAACATCTTATAAACATAACGGGTCCTGGGAACAAGGTAGAAAATAAAGTTTAGTATGCCTGAACTCAGAATGTTAAAATGCATCTTTTAGTGAGGATAATCTTTACATTCTGTGTTTGAAAATACCACTTTTAGAAAGTCGGTATTTTCTTGCCTAACCATCCAGTGTGCTTCTGCTAGGTTTGTGTATTGCATGTCTGGCTTTGGATGACAGGGGCTGGAGAGGGGCAGCGGCCCCAGAAGTCTGATGAGTCAGGGCTGGGCGGAATAAACCTGGGCTGCATTTAAAGTAAGGGGGGGAGATTTCCTTTCACCTGAATGGGCCTGGTCTGCGTTCAACAATGCTGTCTCCACCTCCTGCCAGGAAGCTGTACCAGTGAGGACAGAACTGGTTTTGGCTGGATACAGACACTCTCTGCCTTCAGAGAACAAAGGATTTTGGTGTATAAAAAGAGGGGCCCAGACCCCAGACTTTTAGATCACTTCCGGGAATCAAGAGGAACCTTTGCCAAGGAGAAGAGCCGGAGAAGCTGAGGAGGAATACTGCCCCTGTGCTGTTTGCTGTCTGGGGTTGGCCTGCAGTGGGTGCTTGTTGCCAAGGAAAGGAGAAAAGGACTTTGCTGTAGTTTTGTCACCTGCTTGAAAGAAGATCGCCAAGGGCTTGAAACTGAGCTTACCTCCTGTTCTCAGGGACGCAAAGACTTCACCACCAGCTCCCCTGAATTTTCTTGCTGGGAATTCTAACCTGCAAAGAGGTGCCTGTTGCTGTTCTGGTCCTCTAGAGACTGTTTTCCGCTGGGAGCTGGAAAAACCATGCAACATCGAAGAAGTGATACGCATCCGCACCTGTTTCCGACCATCGCCGAAGAAACCGTCGCAGCGCCTGCCGTGGATCGAGAATTCGCTGCACGCTGCATTGAGTTCACCGATCTCGGAAGTCCGAGATCATCGTACCGAGTTCGACGCAAGGCCTGCTGTGCGGCTGCATAAGTTCACGCATCGTCACCGGATCGTCGCATCGCATCGAGGCGCTAATTCTGTCGCATCATTGGGGGACGCAGTAAGAAACTGATGCATCACCTCCCCACGCAGTAAGAAACCAATGCATCACCTCCTCTTAAGTAATGAACCGACGCATCACCTCCCCTGCAGTAAGGAAACAATCCATCACCTCCCCCGAAGCAAGGAACCGATGCATCACCTTCCCTGAGTGTAAAGAACCAACGCATCACCTTCCCTGCGGCCCGTTTTGTTTGTTTGCGTGATGCATCCCAGGTTCTTTGTGAGAAAAGTGTCACATCTGCAATTTGCTTGTACTGAACTATTTTCTACCATCTGAAAGTCATATTTTGATTACTGTATTGTAGATTTTTGTCATTTGGTCTTTTTTTGGTTTAGATAAAGATTACTTATTTCTCTAAACTGGTGTGGTGTCCATTTGTAGTGTTTTCACTGTATTACTGTATGTGTTCACAAATGCTTTACACACTGCCTCTGAGATACGCCTGTCTGCTCATGCCAAGCTACCAAGAGGGTGAGCAGGGGTTATTTTAGAAGTGTATCCCCCTTACCCTGACTAGGAAGAAGGGTCCCTACTTGGACAAAGGTACCCACCTCTGCCAACTAGAGACCCCCATTTCTAACACTGTACTTCTGTTACCTGGTTTCCTACAAGTGGGGGTTTCCTGCTGTAAAAACACAGTCCTCAAATTAGGTAGTATGCACTTAGCTAGGGAAAAATAAACCAACCCTACAAAAAAACACACACTTTCAAATAACATAACTGTCATGACATACGAGGAGGAGAGACTAGTTGATGAATCAACTAGAGGGGGAATATCAGATTGGGAGAATCCAATGTCAATGAATGTCATGATATGTGCAGGCCCAACAATGGCAATATCAGTAAATGTAATGTGAATGTATGCCACAGCTTGTGCCCGCACAATGCCAGTCAATGCAATGTCAATGTATACCATAACTTGTGACCGCACAGCAGCGCCAATATCATCAATAATTATACCAACGTATGTCATAATTCATGCTCGTACGTTAATATTATTGTTGCAAATAAGAACAATGTCAATATATGTTCAGACCAGATCAAACATAACCTTGTCAATACCAGTACAAACAACATTAATGTATGCCCCATGTTGATAATGTCAATGAAAATGATACCAGTGGCTGGCAAATTATTTTTAGGAGTTATGATGAATTCACCTCATTGCTGTCAGATTCACCCAATGTGACCTCTCCATCAACCCCAAGTCAGAGTTACGTGGTCAGGCAGGTCCTGTAACCCATGCCCACGCCTAACGAGTAACAGGCCACAGGTGGGGTCCCCCATAAACTAAAGACAAACACGTACCCAGGGAAAACCATGATCGATTCCACAGATAGATAGTTGCACTGCAAACAAGTCTGAGATATTTTGCCCCAATAAAACACGTGTGGCCAAAGGCTCACACTCTCCAGAAATACCACAAAGCTAGATAGCACATGTAGATAGGTACACTCAACCAATCAGGACACGACAGGCACACAACACACAGTGATCATGCAGTCTTTATGCTGGACATCTGGACAAATACCCACTGGCCCACATAAGCTCTCCCTAAGGTCGAGAGCCATCTGTGTACTTATCTGATGCACACATTTGATTGATTTACAACTAAGATGCTCTTTAGGAATGTAGAGAACATTTTATTGTATCTCATGAACTTTATAAATTGGTGGCCAAAACTTTGTACATCAAGAGATTCTGAGCAGACTCATTCTGGCCAGGCTTTCCCAGTTGCAGCGTTAAATTAAACCAACTTGTTACTGTTTTGCCAAACGCCTCTTGTCTTTTCATTTATTTAAGGTAATTTCATATCCAAGCAACAGAGTGGTGTGTCATAGAGTGGCCTGTCATAGAGTGCCTTACGCTGGAGTGTCGTAGAGCAGAGTGGAGTGTTATGGAATAGAGTTTTGTGGCATAGAGTAGAGTGTTGTAAAATGGGTGGCATATGGTGGAATGTCATAAACTGGAGTGACGTAGAGTTGAGTGACAAAGAGTGCAGTGATGAGAGTGGAGTGCTGTTTCATAGAGTAGAGTGGAGAGGAGTGTCATTGAGTAGAGTGGAGTCGCATGTCATAGAGTGGTAAGTCGCAGAGTGTTTTAGAGTGGAGAGGCATATAGTGGAGTGGCATAGTGTGGAGCGGCATGTTATAAAGTGGAGTGGCATATCATAGAGTGGAGTGGCGTGTCATAGAGTGTCTTAGAATAGAGAGAAGTGTAGTGACATGTTGTAGAGTGGATGTTTTGTCTTAGATTGGAGTGCAGCCTCGTACAATGGATTGGAGTGTTGTAGTGGTGTGTCGCATAGTGAAGTGCGATGTTATAAAGTGGAGTGGCATGTCATAGAATAGAGTGGTGTTTTACACAGTAGAATTGCATGTTGTAGAGTGGAGTAGAGGGGTATAGAGTGGAGGATAATAGAGTGGAGTTAAGCATTGTAGAGTGCAGTGGGATAGAGTAGAGTGGAGTTGTGTGTCATAGAGTAGAGTGGAGTAGCGTATCATAGATGGGAATGCTGTAGAGTGTCTTAGAGTAGAGGGGTGTAGAGTGGAGTGGCATAGAAGAGACTGGCATATCCTGTTATAAAGAGGAGTGGCATGTCATAGAATAGAGTGGTGTTTCACACAGTGGAATTGCATGTTGTAGAGTGGAGTAGAGGGTATAGAGTTGAGGATAATAGAGTGGAGTTAAGTGTTGTAGAGTGGAGTGGTATAGAGTAGAGAGGAGTGCTGTGTCATAGAGTGGAGTAGCAGAGAGTGGAGTAGTGTAGAGTGGAGTGGCATAGATGGCAGAGGAGTAAAGTGCAGCGGCACAAAGTAGAGTGGTGTAGTGTGTTGTATAACTCACCTCTCTAGTAGCTGCTCTAGATTTTTGGTGTGGTGTGTCATAGAGTGGAATGGCATATTATGGAGTAGAGTGGCATGTCGTACAGTAGATTGAAGTGTTGTACAGTGGACTGGTGTGTTGTAGAGTAGAGTGGAGTACCATATCATAGAGTGACATGTCGTAGAGTGTATTAAAGTGGAAGGGTGTAGAGTGTAGTAGCATGTCACACATTGGAGTGGAGTGTCATACAGATGAGTGGTGTGTTGTAGTTTAGATTAGTGTGTCATATAGTGTAGAGGGGTGGATAGTTATACTTTGGAGTGGAGTGTCGTACAGTAGGGGGGCATGTCATAGAGTGGAGTGATATCTCATAGAATATCTTAGAGTGGAGGGGTGTAGAGTGGAGTGGCATTGAGTGTAGTGGCATGTCATAGAGTGAAGTAGTGTGTTGTAAAGTTGAGTGGTTTGTCATACAGTGGATTGGCATGTCTATAGTGGAGTGGCTTGGATTGTTGTACATTGGTGTAGAGTGTAATAGAGTGGAGTGACAAGCTGTAGAGTGGAGTGGCGTATTGTACAGTGCTTAAGAGTGAAGGGTCATAGAATGAATAGGTTTTAGTGTAGTGGCATGCCATAGAGTTGAGTGGTGTGCCATACAGTGAAGTGGCATGTTGTAGAGTTGAGTGGAGTGTCATACAGTGCAGTGGAATGTCATAGAATGGAGTGGTTTGTCGTAGAGTGGAGTGGCATCTCATAGAGTGGAGTGACTTGTCGTAGAGAGGAGTGGCATGTCATAGAGTGGAGTGGTATTCTGTAGAGTGGAGTAGAGTGGCGTGTCATAGAGTGGAGTAGAGTGTTGTAAAGTGGAGTGGTATAGAGTAGAAGTGGCGTGTCCTAGAGAAGAGTGGAGAGGCATACCATAGAGTGGCATGTCGTAGAGTGTGATAAAGTGGAGGGGCATAGACTGGAGTGGCATAGAGTGAAGAGGCATGTCGTAGGGTGGTGTGCCGTATTATACAGTGAAGAGGTGTAGAGTGCATTGGCGTAAGGTTAAGTGGTTTTGAGTGAAGTGATGTAGTGTGTTGTATAACTCTCCCCTCTACTTGTTTCTCAAAATGTTTCTCATGGAGTTTTGTAGAGTAGAGTGGCATGTAGCAGTATAGTGAGTGGCATATCGTGGAGTACAGTGGAGTGGCTTGTCAGAGAGTGACGTGTCATAGAGGGTCTTAAAGAGGATTGGCGTAGAATGGAGTGGCTTGTCATAGAGTGGAGTAGCATATCATAGAATTGCATATTGAAGAGTGTCTTAGAGTGGAGGAGCGTAGAGTGGAGTGGCATAAAATGGAGTGGCATATCGTTGAGTGGAGTGCCATGTTGTAGAGTTGAGTAATGTAGAGTGGAGTGGCGTAGATGGCAGTGGTGTGAAGTGCAGTTGTGTAGAGTAGAGTGACGTAGTGTGTTGTGTAACTCCATCCTCTTCTTGCTTCTCTAAATTTTTGGTATAGAGTGTCATTAAGTGGAGTGGCATGTTATGGAATGGAGTGGCATGTCGTATAGTACATTGGAGTGGTGTACAGTGGGGTGTTGTAGAGTAGAGTGGAGTATCATGTAACACAGTGATGTGGCATAGAGTGTCTTAAAGTGAAAGCGTGTCAAGTGTAGTGGCATGTCGTACATTGGAATGGTGTGTCATAGAGTTGAGTGGTGTGTTGTAGAGTCGATGGGCGAGTGGTATAGTGTAAGGCATGGATTATCATACATTGGAGTGGAGTATCGTAGAGTTGATGGGCGTTTCATTGAGTGGAGTGGCGTGTCCTAGAGTGTCTTAGAGTGGAGGGGTGTAGAGTGGAGTGACATTGAGTGTAATGGCATGTTATAGAGTGGAGTGGCGTGTTCTTTAGTGGAGTGGTGTCATAGAGGGGAAATGTCCTTTAGGACGAAGCCGGAATCATGCTTTGCCTCTACAGCGACAGCAATAGAGCGAATGTGTCCTTCGTACGCATTTGTTCAGTGATTTGCTTTAGAGGGGGTGCATTGGTAGAATGGTGTTGGATTTAAAGTCAAACACCTTCCCTCCTGTTGCGCAGGCTGGAGTTGGAATAGTAAATGATCATATTCCAAAGTCCTGTGCCCCTATAAGGCTAGTCGTTGTAAATACTTGGGTGCTGAACGAATGCATACTAAAAACACGTCTGTTCTAATGACGCGTGATATAAGCATGCATGCTAAATGCATGTGGGATTCCGTTGCGACATTTGACATAGAGTGGAATGGCATACAGTTGAGTGGTGAAGAGTGGAGGGGTGAGAGTGGAGTGCCCTGTCACACAGTAGAGTGGAGTGGCATGTCATAGAGTAGAGTGGTGTGGCTTGTTATAAAGTTTAGTGGCAAGTCATAGAGTGGAGTGGCATGTCATAGATTGTCTTAAGAGTAGAGAGGCATAGAGTGGAGTGGTGTTGAATGTAATGGCATGTTGTAGAGTGGAGTGGCGTGCAGCGTCTGACAGTGGAGTGTTGAAGAGTGGAGTGACTTGTCATAGAGTAGAGTGGAGTAACATATCATAGATTGGCATGTTGTAGAATCTCTTAAAGGGGAGGGATGTAGAGTGGAGTTGCATAGAGTGGAGTGGTATATTGTAGCATGGAGTGCCGTATTGTAGAGTGGAGTGGCATAGATGGCAGTGGCATAAAGTGAAGTGGCGTAGAGTAGAGGGGTATAGTGTGTTGTATTGCTTGCCCCTCTACTTGCTTCTTTAACTTTTTGGTACGGAGTTTTGTAGAGTGGAATGGCTTGTTTTGGAGTAGAGTGGTATCTTGTACAGTAAATTGGAGTAGTGTACAGTAGGCTGGCATCTCGAAGAGTAGAGTGAAGTGGTGTGTCATAGAGTGGCATGTTGTAGAGTAACTTAGAGTGGAGGGGTGTAGTGTGGAGTGGCATTGAGTGTAGTGGCATGTTGTACAGTGGAGTGGTGTGTCATAGAGTGGTTTGGATGGTCATAGGATTACTTTAGAGTATCATAGAGGGGAGTAGAGTGGCATAGTGTGGGGGAGCACAGAGTGGAGTAGAGTGTTGTTGAGTGGTGTTGTGTAGAGTGGGGTGGTGTGTTGTAGAGTCGAGTGGCATGTCAGAGTAGCATGTCGTAGAATGTCTTACACCGGAATGTCGTAGAATGGAGTGGCATGTCATAGAGTGGAGTGACATGTCATAAGGAGAGTGGAGTAGAGTGGCATAGAGTTGAGTACAGTATTGTACAAGTGGCAAAGGGTGGAGTACAGTATTGTAGAGTAGAGAGGAGTGGAGCATCATACAATGGAGTAGAGTGGAGTGGCATAGAGTGGAGTGGAGTGGTATAGAGTTGGGTGGCATATAGTGGAGTGGCATAGAGTGGAGTGGTGTAGAATGAAATGGCATGCAGTTGAGTGGTGAAGAGTGGAGTGGTAAGTGTGGAGTGGCATAGAGTGGAGTAGAGTGGAGTGGAGTGACCTAGAGTGGAGTGGTGTGTCATAGAGTAGAGTGGATTAGCATGTCATAGAGTGACATGGCATAGAGTGCCTTAGATTGGAGTCGCATCATGTGTAGTGGCATGTGGTGAAGTGGAGTGATGTGATATAGAGTGGAGTGGCATGTCATAGAGTGTCTTAGAATAGAGAGGCATAGAGTGAAGTGGTTTAGAGTGTAGTGGAATGTTGTAGAGTGGATGGAATGTTGCACAGTGTAGTGGCTTGAAGACTTGCAAGTGGGTTGGAGTGTTGTAGAGTAAACTGCTGTCTTGTATAGTGGAGTGGGATGTTATAGAGTGGGGTGGCATGTCAGAGTGGAGTGATATGTCACACAGTGAGTGGCATGCTGCAGGGTGGAGCAGAGTGGAGGACAATAGAGTGGAGTATAGTGCTGTAGAATGGAGTATAGTGTACAGTGGAGTAACGTATCATAGACTTTTATGTTGTAGAGAGTCTTAGTGTGGAGGGTCGTAGAGTGGAGTGGCATATAATGGAGTGACATATCATAGAGTGGAGCGCTGTGTTGTAGAGTTGAGTAATGTAGAGTGGAGTGGAGTGGGGTAGATGGCAGTGGCGTAGAGTAGAGTGGTGTAGTGTGCTGTTTATCTCGGTCCTCTACTTGCTTCTCTAAATATTTGGTATGGAGTGTCATAGAGTGGAGTTGTGTGTTCTGGAGAAAAGTGGCATGCCATACAGTAGACTGGAGTGGTGTACAGTGGAGTGGCATGTTGTAGAGTGGATTGGAGTTGTGTGTCATAGAACTTTTTAATAGTTGAGAGGCGTGGAGTGGAGTTGATTGTAGCGGCATGTTGTAGAGTGGATAGCGCATCGTAGAGTGGAGTGGCATGAAGCATCATACAATGGATTGGAGTGTTGTAGAGTGGAGTAGAGTGGTATAGAGTGGAGGACAATAGATGGGTGTAGAGTTTTGTAGAGTGGAGTGGTATAGTGTGGAGTGGAGCTCTATATCGTAGAGTAGAGTGGAGTTGTGTATCATAGACTGGCATGTTGTAGATTGTCTTAGAGTGGAGGGGCGTAGATTGGAGTGGCATAGAATGGAGTGGGCATATCGTAGAGTGGAGTGCAATGTCATAGAGTTGAGTAGCATAGAGTGGAGTGGAGTGGCATATATTGCAGTGGCGTAAAGTACAGTGGCGCAGAGTACAGTAGTGTAGTGTGTTGTATAACTCGCCCCTCTACTCGCTTCTCTATATTTTTGGTGTGAAGTGTCATAGAGTGGAATGGCGTGTTCTGGAGTAGAGTGGCATGTAGTACAGTAGATTGGAGTGTTGTACAGTGGACTGGCGTGTTGTAGAGTAGAGTGGAGTACCATGTCATAGAGTGACATGTTGTAGTTTCTTAAAGTGGAAGGGTGTAGAGTGTAGTGGCATGTCGTACATTGTTGTACATTGAAGTGGAGTGTCATACAGTTGAGTGGCGAGTTGTAGTTTAGATTTGTGTGTTATATAGTGAGGGGCGTGGATTTAACCTCACTATAGAATGTGCATTTAATTTATAAAATGTGTTTTGAACCTTCAAAGTAGCATATATTTGTGCTGAATTAACACGCATTTTACAGTGTAGAAAGGCTGAATTTGCTTGGGCAGGCTCAGCTCACTGCGGCCTTCGGCCTTGAGATAAGAAATGGAATGTGCTCTTTCCTCCTGTTTCTGTCTCTTCATGAAAAGACCTTCGCTTGTGGCTTACTTGTTATCAGTATGCAGTTGTTTAGACAATGCTTTATTCACTTCAAAACGTAGAGTGAAAAACTGCAAAGCACACATTTTTCTTATAATATTTATTCTCTGTTTCCAATTAATTAATACTTTTTGTTGCAGAAAATGTAACTGTTTTTAAGATGTTAGGAGATGAAATCATTTAGCACAAGACTCAAATGTGTTACAAGAACTCGCCTGATTGATGACGTGTCCAGTCAGCCCATGGGGTGTCGATATGTTCTGAAGCTCCAATTGGACAAGCTACGAAGACCAAGTCATGTGTTTTTTTGTTAGAAATATTGGTTGCTAGCTGAGAGGTGAGGGTTTTTTTTTCCTTATTCTTACGCTTGCAGAAAGACACTCTTTTTTCAGAGTTTTGCGGAGAGAGAGAGAAATGGGGGGCCCATGGGCAGCTTCTGTGTTAGACACAGAGAGGCAGAGATGAACAGCGCAAAGCCAGAGAGAATCAGCTGAGAGAACAGGACAGGTTTGGATGCTAAAACTCTAAGTTTTATGCTTTGACTAACTGGCTTTGCAAAGACTTATTTGTCCTAAGCATTTTATTTCTCTTTATGGGAGATTCTTTGCTATTATTAATTATTGATTTAGCCTACTCACTCTATTTTTTCTGAAACTCTTTATGAGTTTCTTCCTGACATTTTATGCCTCATTTCCTTCCTTTATGGAGTGCTTTATATGCAATCTATAAAATGTTCTGTGTTAATTCTATTTTTTCCTATTTTTCAATTCTGTAACCTGATTGATATTTGACTAAGGAATAAAGAGTCAGAGAAACCTTGACTTTTGATTAGAAAATGAAACCCTTTAAAACTACTCACAACTCTCATTATTGCCTTAAATGTTTATTTGCATCTGATTTTTCATGTTTATGCAAAGTCTCCTAATGTTAATCACACGGTGGCAAAGTTCCATTGCCTCAAGCGGAAAACAAGAGGTAATGATGTTTTGCATTGAGAAATTACAGTGAAATTTCCGCTCCATCAGTTTTGGTAGCAGATTTACGGTTAAACACCATCACCAAAAGGAGCATAGTTTAGGTTAATGCCTAAATGGCGCTACAAAATAATTGTCCAAGTTAGATAAATGTCCAGATCCTCAAAAAGTCCTGATTCCTGATTCCAATGCTCAGAACTTGAAGACTGGCAAAGCAGTACTGGAAGGCAATGCGAGAAGGCGATTGCTGGAGTGGTGTGAGTATTAATAGGGTTGTGAATTGTTGTTAATGTGCTAGAAGGGTTTATTAGTAGTGTTGAAAAAATAGGAAGTTTTTGACTGATGATGAAATTGTGCTTATTTAGACTTGATGCTTTTATTGTTTAAATTGGTAATTTATAGGACAGAATTAATGTTTTTTGTTACTAATATAAAAAGTTAGTGTTTTGTTTTTATGTAGTCTGGAAGTACGGGTACGAAGTTGCCTGAGATCCCGGGATGTTATTTTAAGCCTATGTGGTAGTCAATGTGTGGGGAGAGACCAAGTTGAAAGTCACAGTGTAGAAAAATACTACACTGGAAGTTCTTTGTCTGCTGTTGTAATATCAAGCGGCGAAATGCTGTTGATGTTATTTTAGGGACTTATTCTGTTGTAAGGAGAGTGTATGTAATAGTGGAAAGTCCACTTCTGAAACTCTGGCCTTATCCCCAGGGGAGTACAAAGACCTCTTTTAAATAAAAAGTCCTCTTGCGAAACTTTGGCCTTATCCCTAGAGGAGTACCAAGACCTCTTTTCTCTTGTTTGAGAGTAGAGTAGCATTAGTTGTTATTCTGCTGGAAGCAAAAGAAATCTTTGAGTAATTGAACTTTCCTTTACTAGTGGAGCAGACAAAGGCACTGCTTTGTGTCGTTTCTAATAAGACTCTAGTTAGAAAAATTTTGTAGTACATTGCTGTATTATTTTGTGAAGGGAGGGTCAGTAGCAGGAGTTAAACAGACTGAAATTGTCAACTGTGACAGCATTGAAGAAAATAAATTGCATTAAACTATTGCACAAATGAAATTGTTTAAAGGGTTAAAGAAACTGTTGGGAGGTAATGTGAAAAATCTGTTTTTAATTGGTGATGCTCCTGAGGGAACACCTGTGCATTTTATGTCTACCAATTTGGGACAAAATTCATGTATGTGGGTTCACCAATGGTGCAAGATTACTAAAAAAGAGGGTCCTTTGAGATTTTTCAAAAGATGGTACTTTTGAATTGCAAATTATTGACAAATTAAGGGACGTGTTATGTGAAATAAATACACCATCTAGAGCTGCACAGTTTGAAGCTTTAAGCATGTGGGAAAAGACAGCAAGAGACAAAGAAAGTGAGGATAAAAAGGTAAAGCACCAGATACAGGAGAAGGGAATTAAAGATGACAAAAAGCTTCAAATGAATAATGATTCAGGGGATGAAATATTGGATGCATTATTAACTGAGTGTCCACCACCTTATGTGATCCCCACTAAAAATACTGATAATAGTGTACCAGCAAGTACTACAGTGGCGACTGCTTCTGTTGAACAGAGAGAAATACAGATTGAGAGAACTGTGCAGACATTTCAAATTGACCCACTGCCTGTTGATTCAGCACTGACCTTTCCTAGACAAATTGTGACTGTCCTAATTAATATGGTTCCTACTCAAACAGTTCTAAAAGCTGCAGAAGGAGTAATTACATCAGGGTTTATTTCAGAAACTCAGAATTCACAGATTATTGAACAGAAACTACCCCAGACAGTCCAAGCACTGAAAGGTGGGGGAAAAAGGTCTTTACAACACCAACAGCCCAGGAAAAAACGAATATATTTGGAGATGGGATTTTTCAAACCTGCTTTGAGTAAGCAGCCGTGATTAAAAACATTGAGAACATGGGGGAAAAAATTAACCCAGACCCTGAAAAAGAGAAACAGCTTAATGTTTCAAATTCAAAAATTAAATATGAAGAAATTATTTGGTACTGTTTAAATAATGAAAGTGTGAACAAGTGTCAGGATGATGAAGCAAATAGGTCAATGAGTTCTACAGGAATGCAATTATACATTGCAGAAATGGTGAAATATATTTTCAAATGTAATGGGTTTGAGAAATTAGGAGAGTGGGCAAGAAAACATGAGAAGAAAAAGAAACCACCAGACCTGGCAAAGAAAAGTGGATAAGAAAAAGAAACCACCAGACCTTGTTGAGGAAAATAATAAACAGGATGAGGGAGAAGCTTTTGCTTACCCATTGAGAGAAATGGTGGGAGAAGTGCATGTTCATGTGCCACGGAACAAAAGTGAACTTGCAGCATTTCTGAACACATTCCCAAAATTGATAGACAAGCCTATGCTGTGGTACCCACAAGTTGATGGATTTGTTGAACTTTTAAAAGAGTTGTGTATTAATTTGAAAATGTTCTTTGACACTAACTTGCAAACTGAATTGTGGTTTGAATCTATAGTTGTTGTGCAAGGGCCAGGTGAGGAGACAATGAAAAATACGTGCATGAATGCACCACCATTTTCTGTTGTTATGGAGAAAAACGAAGTAGTGAATACTTTTCTGAAGGGCAGAGTGCCAGCAAAAGATGTTAATTGGGTACAGATTAAAGGAAACACACAAGAGCTAAAAGAATTGGTTCATGAGTTTTGTGAAAGTGTGTGTCTAGTGTTTCCGCTACACAGTGTGAGAGAATGTACTGATGCCAGTGGCATGAGATTCTTTGTGACTCAGTTGGTTATTGGATTAATGTTCTCTGATCAGATCAGTGTGCTCGTACAGCAAATATTGGTTTGTTTGCAAATAATGCTGATAGATGTGATTCTGAAGGATGGAGGGTACTATAGTACTGGACAAGGAATAAAGCAGAAAGGGTTTGAGGAAAGACCCTATGATGGTACAGTGGGAGTTTGCTCAGAAAGGTTTTCAGAATCATTTGTTTGCAGAGAATGAAAGTGAGTTACAAGGTGTTGTTTCACAAACAGAAATAAAAGGTGCTCAAGAAAAATTTGGTGTTACACAGGCAAAAGGTAGAGGTGTTTTGGTTTGTGCAAATTCAGGTATGAATGTCGCACTGCTGGAAAAAGTGTCCTTTTGCCATCTTTGTAACAGATTTGAGCATTGGAAGAAGAAATATAAACTTAAACCTGGCGCAGTAAATGGAAATGCGCAAACACAGAGAGAAATGCAGGTGCAAAATGTGCCAGTTCAGCAAATGTCAGTTCAGAAACAGGTACCAATGACAGGAGTTTTTCAAGCTCAGATGGTCCCTCAAAATATGGAAAATATTAAAATTAATTTAAATCAGTTGTCAGAGCAAGTGAGTATTCCTTCCAAAAACAAAATCAGAACCCATTTCAACAGGTTGCTGTATTTGAAAATGAGAGTTTTAGCACTAACAATTCTGAAATTACCAAGTCCATTGTGAAAACAGTGGAAGGTCCAGACTTAGGGGCCAATTCCGATTCGGGCCGGAAAACGTACCGACCGACTCGGAGCCGGAATAAATACCGACCGACACGTACCGGTGCAGCCCGACCCGCAAAGTACGATGAGAAGCGTGCTAAATCCGACCGACTCGTACGGAACACAAGCCGAACGACCGAGCCGCGCGGAAAACAGCCATCCGGCCGGAAAAGCACGCGAATCGAACCAACCGACACGCACCAGGAAGAATCCCGAATGAAACGTACCCGCGAACTCCTACCCGCCAAGTACGATGCAACACGTGGAAAACATGACCGAGTCGCACGGAGCCCAAGCCGCACGACCGACACGCATTCAAAACTGCGAGCCGAAGCAACCCAAAACCCCGCGACCGACGCGTACACAGCACAGAAAACAGCACAAACACAGTGTGAACGAATCTGAGAGGCTCGCACGAGACAACTGGAGGCTCCGACTCGGTCACAAGAACATCTCCTACATGCACAAAAAGAACCAAGGACAAAATAACACAAAAAAAGGCCAAACAAGCTATCACAAAGCAAATAAATACTGGGGGGGGGGGAAACAGGGAACAAAGACACACCCACAACTCCACCCATATAAAGGACACAAATCCCTACCATGATCCCTTGCAAATTCAATTTACCTGCCAGCACTCAACACCAACAGACAGCAACCACACACACACTCACAGCTCATCCATCACACAAGCCACACACCAGCAGCACCACAACAAATAGCACCCTCACATACACCCAGCAAAACACACACTCACACACCCTCACTTGCACACCAACACACACATCACACACCAGCACCACCCAACACCATGCCCCCAAAGAAGAATCACAAGTTCCTAGATAGTGAATTGGAAGTCCTGGTAGATGAGATCCTCAGGGTAGAGCCACAGCTGTTTGGCACATTGGTCCAACAGACACCCATGGTGCAGAAAACCAAGATGTGGGAGAGGATCGTCGACAGGGTGAACACACAATCACCATGTTTGCGCACAAAGGTAGACATCCAGAACAGGTGGTATGACGTGCGCAGGAGGGTCAAGGAGCTGTTGAAGAAGGACTACATCTTGAGCCAACACACCGGCAGTGGCCCTCCTGCCAAACCAGTATACCTCAGGCCCTGGGAGGAGAAGGTGCGGGCCATCCTACCACCAGTGAGCGTCTTGGACTAGAAAACATCCCAGAGCCTGGTGAGTACACAACAAATGTACACAATATTGTGCCACAATACACACACATCACTGTCAAGGGGAGAGTCAAACCATGCACCCTTAGCAAATACACACCAACTAATACAGATCATCCCAAAATGTGTATGTCAGCCAGATAAACACAATACATGCCAGCTCATAGTGAAATGTAACTGTGTCATGACATGTACAAACCTAACAACAAATAGAGCTAGGCAGTGGCACAAATATAACCAACAAACACAGTCAGACATGTAGCCACCACCACAACACCACCTCACAGGGAAGCTCACTGAAAGGAAGGAATACTGTGTATGCTGGGCAAGTCAGTGTAGCCAATAGCATCATGGGAGTCGTAGTCACAGAAATTGCCCACCCTCACAATGCGCACACCAACACCACCATGAACCATGCACACATCACAGGGAGTGCAAAACAACTGACAAGATGGCTGACACTGGCTACTGCTGTGGGGAGCACAAGGCCCTGCTGGCAACTGTGCACCAACCAACAGCAGGACACCACTGACTGACATCCTGAAAGACAACTTGCACTCCCTGCAATGGAAGCACGTTCCATGGTGGGATATCTGGCTGGGTGGGAAGGAGGACTCACAGCACTGACCATAGTCACCAGCAGCTCCACCCACACACCCCTAACACAAACTACACACAACTCACCTGGGAGAAAGCATTGCCTCACACACCAATCAAATATCCCACAAAGAACCACAACCCTGGGTCATGCAGTGTGAAGCACAGGGACACACATGGAACTTGTAGCAAAACAAACCCAAGATAACTCTGTCAGCCATCTTGTCAGCACAGGCACACAACCCCACAGGGAAGCTGAGTCAAAAGGAAGGAAGCATGGGCATGCTGGGAAGGGGGGTGGAGGCAAAAGCATGATGGGAGTGGTAGTCACAGCCCAACATCCCCCACCCACATGGCCCAGCAAGAACACACCCAAGCATGCACACCTCACAGGGAGTCAAAAGCCACTTCAAAGATGTCTGACACTGGTGCTCTGTTGTGGGGAGCACAAGGCCATGCTGGGAACTGGCCAACAACCAACAGCAGGACACCACTGTCAGCCATCTTGCCATTGCTGTCACACCCACACACAGTGAAGTACACTCAAAAGGAAGGAAGTATGGGCATGCTGGGAAGGGGGATGGAGGCAATAGCATGATGGGAGTGGTAGTCACAGCTCAACATCCCCCCCCACATGGCCCAGCAAGCTCACACTGAAGCATGCACACCTCACAGAGAGTGGAAAGCCCCATCAAAGATGTCTGACACTGGTGCTCTGTTGTGGGGAACACAAGGCCATGCTGGGAACTGGCCAACAACCAACAGCAGGACACCACTGTCAGCCATCTTGCCATTGATGTCACACCCACACACAGTGAAGTACACTCAAAAGGAAGGAAGTATGGGCATGCTGGGAAGGGGGTGGAGGCAATAGCATGATGGGAGTGGTAGTCACAGATATTGGTCAGCCTCACAATTGGCCCATCAACACCACCCTGAACCATGCACACATCACAGGGAGTGGAAAACAACTGACAAGATGGCTGACACTGGCTACTGCTGTGGGGAGCACAAGGCCCTGCTGGCAACTGTGCACCAACCAACAGCAGGACACCACTGACTGACATCTTGCCATTGCTGTCACACCCACACACAGTGAAGTACACTCAAAAGGAAGGAAGTATGGGCATGCTGGGAAGGGGGTGGAGGCAATAACATGATGGGAGTGGTAGTCACAGCTCAACATCCCCCCACATGGCCCAGCAAGCTCACACTGAAGCATGCACACCTCACAGAGAGTGTAAAGCCCCATCAAAGATGTCTGACACTGGTGCTCTGTTGTGGGGAACACAAGGCCATGCTGGGAACTGGCCAACAACCAACAGCAGGACACCACTGTCAGCCATCTTGCCATTGCTGTCACACCCACACACAGTGAAGTACACTCAAAAGGAAGGAAGTATGGGCATGCTGGGAAGGGGGTGGAGGCAATAGCATGATGGGAGTGGTAGTCACAGATATTGGTCAGCCTCACAATTGGCCCATCAACACCACCCTGAACCATGCACACATCACAGGGAGTGGAAAACAACTGACAAGATGGCTGACACTGGCTACTGCTGTGGGGAGCACAAGGCCCTGCTGGCAACTGTGCACCAACCAACAGCAGGACACCACTGACTGACATCTTGCCATTGCTGTCACACCCACACACAGTGAAGTACACTCAAAAGGAAGGAAGTATGGGCATGCTGGGAAGGGGTGGAGGCAATAGCATGATGGGAGTGGTAGTCACAGATATTGATCAGCCTCACAATTGGCCCATCAACACCACCCTGAACCATGCACACATCACAGGGAGTGGAAAACAACTGACAAGATGGCTGACACTGGCTACTGCTGTGGGGAGCACAAGGCCCTGCTGGCAACTGTGCACCAACCAACAGCAGGACACCACTGACTGACATCTTGCCATTGCTGTCACACCCACACACAGTGAAGTACACTCAAAAGGAAGGAAGTATGGGCATGCTGGGAAGGGGGTGGAGGCAATAGCATGATGGGAGTGGTAGTCACAGATATTGCTCACCCTCACAATGTGCACATCAACACCACCATGAACCATGCCCACATCACAGGGAGTGGAAAACAACTGACAAGATGGCTGACACTGGCTACTGCTGTGGGGAGCACAAGGCCCTGCTGGCAACTGTGCACCAACCAACAGCAGGACACCACTGACTGACATCCTGAAAGACAAATTGCACTCCCTGCAATGGAGCACGTTCCATGGTGGGATATCTGGCTGGGTGGGAAGGAGGGCCGGATGTCAACCAAATACAACCAATGCAGACCATGTACACACCCCAACATTCACATGGAAATGCCCAAATAATGCAGGACAATGTGCTACACAATATCAACCCCTGACTGTGACAACTTAGGACAATGCAATGTACAGGCCCGCATCCAGAGGCACAGTCACAACTGTCAGGTGTGTCAACCATTGATGCCTGCAGAAACATAACATACATTGTGTGTGTCTCCCAAAAACAGGTGATGATGGGGACACAGCAGCAGACGCTGAGGAGTCCCCATCCCAGGCTCAAGAGGATACAGAGCTCACTGGTGTGGAACAGCCTCTGCCCTCCTCGGATGAAGAAGACCAACCTGGCACCTCCGGAGCAAGTCATCATGCAGCACCAGCAGGACCACCAGCTGCACCCCCTGCACCCACCCCTCCAACGACTGTCAACACACATACCACCCCTGCCGACATGGAAAGACCAAGGAGCACCACCACCACCAGCACAGGGACCCTGGACCAACGTGGGGCCATGGACAGCAACACCACCAACAACTCCCAAGGGGGCCCAGGGTCACCTGTGCGTGCCACCTCAGGTACTGCACGTGTCGCCAGGGGTGGTGGGAGGGGTGGGAGACATAGGTCACTGATCGCAGAGGGGTCTGGACTGCATGATGACCCACAACTGGCACGCATAGCCGATGCGTACCAGTCCAGCACCGGAGAGCTCAGCCAGGTAGTGGGGCTCCTCAGGGACATTAAACAGCAGCAGGCTGCCCATCATGCCCGCTTGGACTCACACATGTCCCGCGTGGAGTCCAAGTGGGACACACTGCAAGAGATGACGGCGGTGCATAGGGACATATTACAATGCCTCCGCCAGATGAGCAGCAACCAGTCAACACCTCCCTGTGTGCCCACAACATCTGCTGCTGAAACAACTGCAACTGCCACAGGGAGGGAGGATGACTCTGGCGGAGAGTCCCCTGCACCGCAGCAGCCTGCACTTGAGGCCCCCCAAAGAAGAGGGGCCGTCCGAGGAGGGGGCAAGTGAGAGGCCGATGGCCATGTGCAACCCCAGGAAGCCAAAACCTGTTCTGGATAATCACCTTTGTGCGCAAACTGTTCACCCTGTTGACTGCAACACAACTCTCCCACATGACATGGGAGCTCAAGTTGGACCAATGTCTCAGATGACTGTGGACTTTACTCTGGACATTTCTGCTACCAGGACTTCCAAATCATCTAGGAACTTTGGATAACAATCACAATGTACAGCACCCACCATCCTGTGCACTATACTCACACATGTATGTCAATAAACTCACTAATACACCATACTTGCCTCTGTTGTTATTCCTACGTTGTCTCTGAAGTGGCGATGATGATCTGGGAAATGACACTGTGCATGCTAACTGCTACAGCAAGTACAACACCGGCATGTGAGTCATGGCGACGTCACACATATGAGGGAGGCACACCACCAGGGCTACACAATACATACACACCATGGCCATCTGACTCATCGCCTACACTGATGTTGCCAGGAAATACGTTGCATTGCACAGACCCAACACCCATTCACAATCTGTGTTAACTAGCCCACTGGTGCAGTAAGCAAATGTCAGTCAGATGTGTGACCACAGACAACGCACATCACAAAGTGAAGCACAAGTTTATTACACATTTGCAACATGTTGTAACCACCACAGATGCAAGGTAATCCCACCTGGCAGCGGGCACACAGTCAACAAGTGTAGAAGGAAGGAAGTCCATGGGTGTGGTGCACATCACCTGTAGGGACACGACAGCTACCACCCTGGAAGTCGAATCACGGTGTCGGGGATCACAGTTGACCAAACGACTCTGAAAGTACCCTGTGAAGGACAGAAATGACACACAGTCAAAAGCACTGAAGAACAGGACAGAACTGCAATACTCATGCCCAATACATGTCACAAGATACCCACCCAGAACCAAGTTAGCATGTCGACACTGTTGGGGAGTACAGACTACCTGTAAGGACACATCGCTACACGCATACAGTCATGTAGCACATGGACACACTCAAACAGCACCAGAGCACCACCAACACATATCATGCAAACTCACATCAGTTACATGACATCTCTGGATACTTACATTCAGCTGAAGAAGTTGGTGATGAGCTGTGTGCGGACATCACCATCATCATCATCATCATCACTGGCATCGTGGTCCAGGCCAGGATCCTCCACAGGTGGCGGACGTTGGTCATCGTCATCCAAGATGAGAGGCAACTCCTTCCGCACTGCCAGGTTGTGTAGCATGCAGCAGACGATGACAATCTTGCACACCTTTGCCGGGGCATATGGGAGGGACCCTCCTGTCTTGTCCAGGCAGCGGAAGCGGCTCTTCAGGAGACCAAATGTCCACTCAATCACTCTCCTCGTCCGACCATGTGCCTCATTGTAGCGCATCTGGGCTGGTGTCACAGGGTTCCTGAGGGGCGTCAGCAACCACGGCATGTTGGGATATCCGGAGTCACCTACATACAGACAATTGCACATTAGCTGAGTTGGAAAAGAGGGTGGAACACTACATTGCAGAACACACACAATGGAACAAAGTCAGTACACACCAACAAGCCAGGCACGCTGGTTCCGCATCTGTGACATCATCCTCAGGATGCGACTACTCCTCATCACGTAGGCATCGTGTGCAGAACCGGGGAAACGGGCACAAACGTGTGAGATGGTCATATCTGCAAGACAGACCACCAGTGCATTGACCGAGTGGTAGTGCTTGCGGTTCCTGTATGCCTGCTCCTGGGCCTGTGGTGGTACCAAAGCCACATGTGTCCCATCAATGGAGCCAATGACATGCGGCATCCTCCCCAGGGCATAGAAGTCACTCTTCACATCAGTGAGTTGCTGGAGTCTAGGGAAATAGATGTACTGGTTCAGGTATATCAACATAGCCTCCAATACATCGCGGAGCACACGGCTGAACATGGTCTGTGACATCCCACCAGCAGTCGCCAGAGTGTGTTGAAAGGTACCGGTGGCAAAGAAGTGTAGGGCTGCCATCACCTTCACCTTGGGGGTCAGCGCTGTAGGGTACGGCCGGCCAGGTTGCAGGTGTGGTGCCAAGCGCACTGCCAAACCATCAATCAGCTGCCTGGTGAAGCGGTACCTTCGGATGCTGTCACGTTCCACCATCGTTGCCAGGTCAGGGAATGGTCTATGGACAGCTGGTGCCCTGCAGTGCATAGGTGAACAAAGAAAGATTGTCACTCACCCCACATATGTGGCATTGTACACACTCAATATCACACGATACATCATTATGAGGCACAAGTACATGATGTGTGCAGTTCCGTAAGGACATGTATGGCACATACATGGCCAACATCCAACATCACAGTTCAACAAGTGGCATCAATAAGTCCCAGGTTGTGCCATTGGGTATCATGAGGACGTGTCACATTTCCCATCTCCTGCTGCCACGTTACAAACACACCCCACAGTGACATGTGAGGACAGATGTGCCCCAGGCATCACAGCCCAACGACAGGTAGATTCCCAGGGACCCTGTATTGCCACATGGACACTGGCATGACATGGCGTATCATGTATACACCACAGCAAAACAACCATGACCCCCACAGGTAGTGGTCCCTGTTGCCTCGGCAGGACAGACATGGACGTCTGTGACACACACACGCACAACATCAAAGTCCATGCACAAACAACGTGGATGTGGAGACTGTCTCCCATTGTGCACATGAAATCCGAGACATTGTAAACACAACATGCACACAGACTGTGGAGGACCATCACTATTGTGCCAATGGGTCACCCTGGGTTAAACATACCGTCCCACATGGGACTCAGGGGGCATGTGACATGACATACACATACACCACCGTGAAATGTGACCATGCCACATGCTCAGATATGAACAGTTGCACATCACAGTGGTCATGTACACGAAACACCAAGGATACTGTCCCCATGAACACGTGCACAGCCTGGGGGTGGCTGCCCCAAGTGACACCCACAGAACAACATGTTCACACCCATACACGGAATAGGTAATGCAGCCTTACATGCCTTAGGATACAGTTTGGACAGGCTGTGGTGTTGTAGGTGTGCCCCTCACTCCCTGGGAAGTATATGTGGCTGGCATATGTTCACCTGTGACAGGCATGGTGACATATGCCAGTGACATGTACAGGGACGCGTTGGACAGCAATGGACCGATCGGTGCGCACACATTGGCCATTGCATTCAATGTGTGCTGGTACGCGTTGTATTCGCAATAAGCATTGGACAGCAATGGACCGATCGGTGCGCACACATTGGCCATTGCATTCAATGTGTGCTGGTATGCGTTGTATTCGCAATACGCGTTGGACAGCAATGGACCGATCGGTGCGCACACATTGGCCATTGCATTCAATGTGTGCTGGTACGCGTTGTATTCGCAATACGCGTTGGACAGCAATGGACCGATCGGTGCGCACACATTGGCCATTGCATTCAATGTGTGCGGGTACGCGTTGCATCCCGGGTACGCGTTGAACAGCAATGGACCGATCGGTGTGTCCGGCCGGCCCATTGCATTCAATGTGTGCGGGTACGCGTTGCATCCCGGGTACGCGTTGGACAGCAATGGACCGATCGGTGCGCACACATTGGCCATTGGATTCAATGTGTGCTGGTACGCGTTGTATTCGCAATACGCGTTGGACAGCAATGGACCGATCGGTGCGCACACATTGGCCATTGCATTCAATGTGTGCGGGTATGCGTTGCATCCGGGTACGCGTTGAACAGCAATGGACCGATCGGTGTGCCCGGCCGGCCCATTGCATTCAATGTGTCGCGAGTACGCGTTGCATCCGGGTGCGCGTTGAACAGCAATGGACCGATCGGTGTGCCCGGCCGGCCCATTGCATTCAATGTAGTGCGGGTACGCGTTGTATCCCCGGTACGCGTTGAACAGCAATGGACCGATCGGGGTGCCCGGCCGGCCCATTGCATTCACTGTGTGCGGGTGCGTGTAGTATCCGGGTACGCATTGAACAGCAATGGACCGATCGGTGTGCCCGGCCGGCCCATTGCATTCAGTGTGTCGCGGGTACGCGTTGTATCCTAGGTACGCGTTGAACAGCAATGGACCGATCGGTGCGCACCCATTGGCTATGGCCTGGCCTGGCAACGGACGCGTTTTCAAATTTTGAGCGAGTCTGATGCTGGAAATTCAGTTGGTTACCCACAACAATGTTGCAAATTCATGGGTGTCATGAAGTTGAACTTTGAAGGATGCTGTGGGCTTGTGTAAGTGGTGCAATTCCATGGATTGGCCAGATTCAGAAGATGCTAACGACTTGGACCTATCACTTTGGACACATGGGACAGTAACTGCCTCTGCAGCACACATATAATGCTGGCTGTTCCCCTGATAGCTCACTTGCCTGCACTACATGCTCCAGGACGACATCTGCCACCACCACTGCTGCTGTATCTGCACCCTCTGGACCCTGCAATGGCACGTACTGTGGAGAGAGCCCCAGCCTTCAGCACTGAGGAGAACCAGGCCCTGCTGGACAGCCGCCTTCCACAGTACAGCAAGCTGTATGGGAAAGCAGGGGAGCAGGTGAGTGTTCTGTCCACTGCCTTCCTAAATGTGCATGTTGTCTGACTAGCAAGGCTAACAGTCTGCACGCCACTGGCTAGCAGGCTCACTGAGTAGTTGTCACCCCCCATAGTGTGTAGTTACATGCACTGGACAGGTATAGTGCAGTGACAGGGCATTTAAACAAGGTTTTACTTCCCAGGCAATGATACCATGTAGTTACTGCTGGCATACTGTCCATGGCCATTGTTGCACTGCCTGTGTACATCATGTGCCCCTGTGATTGAGACATGTATACACAACTGTGTAATGCATGGATATGTTGCATGTGTGGTAATAGCATTCTCACTTTGTCATCCTCACAGGTTGATGCCCACCAGAAGCAGAAGATATGGCTGACCATCGTCCGGGCAGTGAGATCCGTGGGGACTACAAGCGCCGGATCCGCAACTGCCAGAAGAGGTGGCAGGATCTTCGGGGCTGGACCCGGAGGATCGCACGGGTCCAGCTGAAGCTGTCACCTCCTCGCAGGAGGGGCGGACACCTGACCCTGACCCCCCACATGCTCAGGATCCTGGTGGTGGTCTTCCCTGATCTGGATGGGCAGCTGAAGGCCAGGGAGGGGGTGAGTCCATGACTGCATTGTGAACTTTGTCTGCCATGCTATGTGCCCTCCTCTGGCCTGGTTAAACTTCCACAGCACATTAGTCATGTGGTCCAGGACCCATGTCCCTCGATTGTGCACTGCCCACTCCTCATCTGATACCCAGGTGTGGCCCTTGCAGTCAGGGAATTGTGTCACTTGGGTACTGTGTCCTTGCAGTTTGCTTGACTCAAGGTGGGGGACAGCATCTGTTCCCCTAACTGTGGTGGGCATCATGGGTGGGTCCATTGCTTACACAATGCCTGTGTTCTGACATGTAATCTGCGTAGTTACTTTGATATGTGGTCCAATTGCTGAGCTGATCCACCACATGTGCCTGGGGTAACTGGCACACACCCAAGCTGCGGGTGGGAACTATGTTTGGGCCCCAGGAGTGTGTATATTACGTGTGTCACACATACTTAGCCAAAGACACACAATTGATGGACGGAATGCAGAACAAATCAAAACATTCACCCCCAGTCAAGAGATCTGGGTTAAATCCATCATTCTTTTGCTCACCATGCCACCCCAGTTTGAGACCTGGCCATATGCAAATCAGTCTTGACCCTGTGCCTCATGGGAACAGTCCAGCCCGAACTGCCAAGCCAGGTCCTCCCTGGACCGGAAACAAGCATCCTAGGACCGGTTTCGGGGTTTCACCCTCTTCAGCCAGGATAGCTTGATTCCAGTGGCACAGTGAGCCCAGGACCCACGTCTGGGCATACCTGGTGCACTTAGGGCGAGAAAGCAAAGACACACAATTGATGGACGGAATGCAGAACAAATCAAAACATTCACCCCCAGTCAAGAGATCTGGGTTAAATCCATCATTCTTTTGCTCACCATGCCACCCCAGTTTAGACCTGGCCATATGCAAATCAGTCTTGACCCTGTGCCACATGGGAACAGTCCAGCCCGAACTGCCAAGCCAGGTCCTCCCTGGACCGGAAACAAGCATCCTAGGACCGGTTTCGGGGTTTCACCCTCTTCAGCCAGGATAGCTTGATTCCAGTGGCACAAGTGAGCCCAGGACCCACGTCTGGGCATACCTGGCGCACTTAGGGCGAGAAAGCAAAAGACACACAATTGATGGACGGAATGCAGAACAAATCAAAACATTCACCCCCAGTCAAGAGATCTGGGTTAAATCCATCATTCTTTTGCTCACCATGCCACCCCAGTTTGGACCTCGCCATATGCAAATAAGTCTTGACCCTGTGCCTCATGGGAACAGTCCAGCCCGAACTGCCAAGCCAGGTCCTCCCTGGACCGGAAACAAGCATCCTAGGACCGGTTTCGGGGTTTCACCCCTCTTCAGCCAGGATAGCTTGATTCCAGTGGCACAGTGAGCCCAGGACCTATGTCTGGGCATACCTGGCGCACTTAGGGCGAGAAAGCAAAAGACACACAATTGATGGACGGAATGCAGAACAAATCAAAACATTCACCCCCAGTCAAGAGATCTGGGTTAAATCCATCATTCTTTTGCTCACCATGCCACCCCAGTTTAGACCTGGCCATATGCAAATCAGTCTTGACCCTGTGCCTCATGGGAACAGTCCAGCCCGAACTGCCAAGCCAGGTCCTCCCTGGACCGGAAACAAGCATCCTAGGACCGGTTTCGGGGTTTCACCCCTCTTCAGCCAGGATAGCTTGATTCCAGTGGCACAGTGAGCCCAGGACCCACGTCTGGGTATACCTGGCGCACTTAGGGCGAGAAAGCAAAAGACACACAATTGATGGACCGGAATGCAGAACAAATCAAAACATTCACCCCCAGTCAAGATTTCTGGGTTAAATCCATCATTCTTTTGCTCACCATGCCACCCCTAGTTAGACCTGGCCATATGCAAATCAGTCTTGACCCTGTGCCTCATGGGAACAGTCCAGCCCGAACTGCCAAGCCAGGTCCTCCCTGGACCGGGAAACAAGCATCCTAGGACCGGTTTCGGGGTTTCATCCCTCTTCAGCCAGGATAGCTTGATTCCAGTGGCACGGTGAGCCCAGGGACCCAACGTCTGGGCATACCTGGCGCACTTAGGGCGAGAAAGCAAAGACACACAATTGATGGACGGAATGCAGAACAAATCAAAACATTCACCCCCAGTCAAGAGATCTGAGTTAAAACCATCATTCTTTTGCTCACTATACCACCCCAGTTTAGACCTGGCCATATGCAAATCAGTCTTGACCCTGTGCCTCATGGGAACAGTCCAGCCCGAACTGCCAAGCCAGGTCCTCCCTGGACCGGAAACAAGCATCCTAGGACCGGTTTCGGGGTTTCACCCCTCCTCAGCCAGGATAGCTTGATTCCAGTGGCACAGTGAGCCCAGGACCCACGTATATGGCTGGGTCCAAACTGGGGTGGTGTGGTGAGCAAAAGAATGATGGATTAAACCCAGATCCTTGTGACTGGGGGTGAATGTTTGCATTGTCCAGCATTCCGTCCATCAATTGTTTCTTTTGCATATGTCGCCCTAAGTGGGAAGGGTATGCCCAGACGTGGAGTCCCGTGCTCACTACACCACTGGATTCAAGCTAGCCTGGCTGAGGAAGGGTGATGCCTGGAACCGGTCCCAGGATGCTTGTTTCCCGGTCAGGAGGACCTGGCTTGGCAGTTCGGGCTGGACTGTTCCCACAAGGAACAGGGTCAAGACTGATTTGCATATGGCTGGGTCCAAACTGGGGTGGTGTGGTGAGCAAAAGAATGATGGATTAAACCCAGATCCTTGTGACTGGGGGTGAATGTTTGCATTGTCCAGCATTCCGTCCATCAGTTGTTTCTTTTGCATATGTCGCCCTAAGTGGGAAGGGTATGGCCAGACGTGGAGTCCCGTGCTCACTACACCACTGGATTCAAGCTAGCCTGGCTGAGGAAGGGGTGATGCCCTGAAACCGGTCCCAGGATGCTTGTTTCCGGTCCAGGAGGACCTGGCTTGGCAGTTCGGGCTGGACTGTTCCCACAGAGGAACAGGGTCAAGACTGATTTGCATATGGCTGGGTCCAAAATGGGGTGGGGTGTGATGCAAAAGAATGATGAATTAAACCCAGATCCTTGTGACTGGGGGTGAATGTCTGCATTGTCCAGCATTCCGTCCATCAATTGTTTCTTTTGCATATGTCGCCTAAGTGGGAAGGATATGCCCAGACGTGGATCCCGTGCTCAATACACCACTGGATTCAAGCTAGCCTGGCTGAGGAAGGGTGATGCCCTGAGACCGGTCCCAGGATGCTTGTTTCCGGTCCAGGGAGGACCTGGCTTGGCAGTTCGGGCTGGACTGTTCCCACAAGGAACAGGAGTCAAGACTGATTTGCAGATGGCTGGGTCCAAACTGGGGTGGTGTGGTGAGCAAAAGAATGATGGATTAAGCCCAGATCCTTGTGACTGGGGGTGAATGTTTCATTGTCCAACATTCCGTCCATCAATTGTTTCTTTTGCATATGTCGCCTAAGTGGGAAGGGTATTCCCAGACGTGGGTCCCGTGCTCACTACACCACTGGATTCAAGCTAGCCTGGCTGAGGAAGGGTGATGCCCTGAAACCGGTCCCAGGATGCTTGTTTCCGGTCCAGAGAGGACCTGGCTTGGCAGTTCAGGCTGGACTGTTCCCACAGGAACAGGTTCAAGACTGATTTGTATATGGCTGGGTCCAAACTGGGGTGGTGTGGTGAGCAAAAGAATGATGGATTAAACCCAGATCCTTGTGACTGGGGGTGAATGTTTGCATTGTCCAGCATTCCGTCCATCCAATTGTTTCTTTGCATATGTCGCCCTAAGTGGGAAGGGTATTCCCAGACGTGGGTCCCGTGCTCACTACACCACTGGATTCAAGCTAGCCTGGCTGAGGAAGGGTGATGCCCTGAAACCGGTCCCAGGATGCTTGTTTCCGGTCCAGGGAGGACCTGGCTTGGCAGTTCGGGCTGGACTGTTCCCACAAGGAACAGGGTCAAGACTGATTTGCATATGGCTGGGTCCAAACTGGGGTGGTGTGGTGAAGCAAAAGAATGATGGATTAAACCCAGATCCTTGTGACTGGGGGTGAATGTTTGCATTGTCCAGCATTCCGTCCATCAATTGTTTCTTTTGCATATGTCGCCCTAAGTGGGAAGGGTATGCCCAGACGTGGGTCCCGTGCTCACTACACCACTGGATTCAAGCTAGCCTGGCTGAGGAAGGGTGATGCCCTGAAACCGGTCCCAGGATGCTTGTTTCCGGTCCAGGGAGGACCTGGCTTGGCAGTTCAGGCTGGACTGTTCCCACAAGGAACAGGGTCAAGACTGATTTGTATATGGCTGGGTCCAAACTGGGGTGGTGTGGTGAGCAAAAGAATGATGGATTAAACCCAGATCCTTGTGACTGGGGGTGAATGTTTGCATTGTCCAGCATTCCGTCCATCAATTGTTTCTTTTGCATATGTCGCCTAAGTGGGAAGGGTATGCCCAGACGTGGGTCCCGTGCTCACTACACCACTGGATTCAAGCTAGCCTGGCTGAGGAAGGGGTGATGCCCTGAAACCGGTCCCAGGATGCTTGTTTCCGGTCCAGGGAGGACCTGGCTTGGCAGTTCGGGCTGGACTGTTCCCACAAGGAACAGGGTCAAGACTGATTTGCATATGGCTGGGTCCAAACTGGGGTGGTGTGGTGAGCAAAAGAATGATGGATTAAACCCAGATCCTTGTGACTGGGGGTGAATGTTTGCATTGTCCAGCATTCCGTCCATCAATTGTTTCTTTTACATATGTCGCCCTAAGTGGGAAGGGGTATGCCCAGACGTGGGTCCCGTGCTCACTACACCACTGGATTCAAGCTAGCCTGGCTGAGGAAGGGTGATGCCCTGAAACCGGTCCCAGGATGCTTGTTTCCGGTCCAGGGAGGACCTGGCTTGGCAGTTCGGGCTGGACTGTTCCCACAAGGAACAGGGTCAAGACTGATTTGCAGATGGCTGGGTCCAAACTGGGGTGGTGTGGTGAGCAAAAGAATGATGGATTAAACCCAGATCCTTGTGACTGGGGGTGAATGTTTGCATTGTCCAGCATTCCGTCCATCAATTGTTTCTTTTTATATATGTCGCCCTAAGTGGGAAGGGTATGCCCAGACGTGGGTCCCGTGCTCACTACACCACTGGATTCAAGCTAGCCTGGCTGAGGAAGGGTGATGCCCTGAAACCGGTCCCAGGATGCTTGTTTCCGGTCCAGGGAGGACCTGGCTTGGCAGTTCGGGCTGGACTGTTCCCACAAGGAACAGGGTCAAGACTGATTTGCATATGGCTGGGTCCAAACTGGGGTGGTGTGGTGAGCAAAAGAATGATGGATTAAACCCAGATCCTTGTGACTGGGGGTGAATGTTTGCATTGTCCAGCATTCCGTCCATCAATTGTTTCTTTTGCATATGTCGCCCCTAAGTGGGAAGGAGGTATGCCCAGACGTGGGTCCCGTGCTCACTACACCACTGGATTCAAGCTAGCCTGGCTGAGGAAGGGTGATGCCCTGCAACCGGTCCCAGGATGCTTGTTTCCGGTCCAGGGAGGACCTGGCTTGGCAGTTCGGGCTGGACTGTTCCCACAAGGAACAGGGTCAAGACTGATTTGCATATGGCTGGGTCCAAACTGGGGTGGTGTGGTGAGCAAAAGAATGATGGATTAAACCCAGATCCTTGTGACTGGGGGTGAATGTTTGCATTGTCCAGCATTCCGTCCATCAATTGTTTCTTTTGCATATGTCGCCCTAAGTGGGAAGGGTATGCCCAGACGTGGGTCCCGTGCTCACTACACCACTGGATTCAAGCTAGCCTGGCTGAGGAAGGGTGATGCCCTGAAACCGGTCCCAGGATGCTTGTTTCCGGTCCAGGGAGGACCTGGCTTGGCAGTTCGGGCTGGACTGTTCCCACAAGGAACAGGGTCAAGACTGATTTGCATATGGCTGGGTCCAAACTGGGGTGGTGTGGTGAGCAAAAGAATGATGGATTAAACCCAGATCCTTGTGACTGGGGGTGAATGTTTGCATTGTCCAGCATTCCGTCCATCAATTGTTTCTTTTGCATATGTCGCCCTAAGTGGGAAGGGTATGCCCAGACGTGGGTCCCGTGCTCACTACACCACTGGATTCAAGCTAGCCTGGCTGAGGAAGGGTGATGCCCTGAAACCGGTCCCAGGATGCTTGTTTCCGGTCCAGGGAGGACCTGGCTTGGCAGTTCGGGCTGGACTGTTCCCACAAGGAACAGGGTCAAGACTGATTTGCATATGGCTGGGTCCAAACTGGGGTGGTGTGGTGAGCAAAAGAATGATGGATTAAACCCAGATCCTTGTGACTGGGGGTGAATGTTTGCATTGTCCAGCATTCCGTCCATCAATTGTTTCTTTTGCATATGTCGCCCTAAGTGAGGAAGGTATGCCCAGACGTGGGTCCCGTGCTCACTACACCACTGGATTCAAGCTAGCCTGGCTGAGGAAGGGTGATGCCCTGAAACCGGTCCCAGGATGCTTGTTTCGGTCCAGGGAGGACCTGGCTTGGCAGTTCGGGCTGGACTGTTCCCACAAGGAACAGGGTCAAGACTGATTTGCATATGGCTGGGTCCAAACTGGGGTGGTGTGGTGAGCAAAAGAATGATGGATTAAACCCAGATCCTTGTGACTGGGGGTGAATGTTTTGCATTGTCCAGCATTCCGTCCATCAATTGTTTCTTTGCATATGTCGCCCTAAGTGGGAAGGGTATGCCCAGACGTGGGTCCCGTGCTCACTACACCACTGGATTCAAGCTAGCCTGGCTGAGGAAGGGTGATGCCCTGAAACCGGTCCCAGGATGCTTGTTTCCGGTCCAGGGAGGACCTGGCTTGGCAGTTCGGGCTGGACTGTTCCCACAAGGAACAGGTGTCAAGACTGATTTGCATATGGCTGGGTCCAAACTGGGGTGGTGTGGTGAGCAAAAGAATGATGGATTAAACCCAGATCCTTGTGACTGGGGGTGAATGTTTGCATTGTCCAGCATTCCGTCCATCAATTGTTTCTTTTGCATATGTCGCCCTAAGTGGGAAGGGGTATGCCCAGACGTGGGTCCCGTGCTCACTACATCCACTGGATTCAAGCTAGCCTGGCTGAGGAAGGGTGATGCCCTGAAACCGGTCCCAGGATGCTTGTTTCCGGTCCAGGAGGACCTGGCTTGGCAGTTCGGGCTGGACTGTTCCCACAAGGAACAGGGTCAAGACTGGATTTGCATAGTGGCTGGGTCCAAACTGGGGTGGTGTGGTGAGCAAAAGAATGATGGATTAAACCCAGATCCTTGTGACTGGGGTGAATGTTTGCATTGTCCAGCATTCCGTCCATCAATTGTTTCTTTTGCATATGTCGCCCTAAGTGGGAAGGGTATGCCCAGACGTGGGTCCCGTGCTCACTACACCCACTGGATTCAAGCTAGCCTGGCTGAGGAAGGGTGATGCCCTGAAACCGGTCCCAGGATGCTTGTTTCCGGTCCAGGGAGGACCTGGCTTGGCAGTCTGGGCTGGACTGTTCCCACAAGGAACAGGGTCAAGACTGATTTGCATATGGCTGGGTCCAAACTGGGGTGGTGTGGTGAGCAAAAGAATGATGGATTAAACCCAGATCCTTGTGACTGGGGGTGAATGTTTGCATTGTCCAGCATTCCGTCCATCAATTGTTTCTTTTGCATATGTCGCCCTAAGTGGGAAGGGTATGCCCAGACGTGGGTCCCGTGCTCACTACACCACTGGATTCAAGCTAGCCTGGCTGGAGGAAGGGTGATGCCCTGAAACCGGTCCCAGGATGCTTGTTTCCGGTCCAGGAGGACCTGGCTTGGCAGTTCGGGCTGGACTGTTCCCACAAGGAACAGGGTCAAGACTGATTTGCAGCTATGGCTGGGTCCAAACTGGGGTGGTGTGGTGAGCAAAAGAATGATGGATTAAACCCAGATCCTTGTGACTGGGGGTGAATGTTTGCATTGTCCAGCATTCCGTCCATCAATTGTTTCTTTTACATATGTCGCCCTAAGTGGGAAGGGTATGCCCAGACGTGGGTCCTGTGCTCACTACACCACTGGATTCAAGCTAGCCTGGCTGAGGAAGGGTGATGCCCTGAAACCGGTCCCAGGATGCTTGTTTCCAGTCCAGGGAGGACCTGGCTTGGCAGTTCGGGCTGGACTGTTCCCACAAGGAACAGGGTCAAGACTGATTTGCAGATGCCTGGGTCCAAACTGGGGTGGTGTGGTGAGCAAAAGAATGATGGATTAAACCCAGATCCTTGTGACTGGGTGTGAATGTTTTGCATTGTCCAGCATTCCGTCCATCAATTGTTTCTTTTGCATATGTCGCCCTAAGTGGGAAGGGGTATGCCCAGACGTGGTCCCGTGCTCACTACACCACTGGATTCAAGCTAGCCTGGCTGAGGAAGGGTGATGCCCTGAAACCGGTCCCAGGATGCTTGTTTCCGGTCCAGGGAGGACCTGGCTTGGCAGTTCGGGCTGGACTGTTCCCACAAGGAACAGGGTCAAGACTGATTTGCATATGGCTGGGTCCAAACTGGGGTGGTGTGGTGAGCAAAAGAATGATGGATTAAACCCAGATCCTTGTGACTGGGGGTGAATGTTTGCATTGTCCAGCATTCCGTCCATCAATTGTTTCTTTTGCATATGTCGCCCTAAGTGGGAAGGGTACGCCCAGACGTGGGTCCCGTGCTCACTACACCACTGGATTCAAGCTAGCCTGGCTGAGGAAGGGTGATGCCCTGGAAACCAGTCCCAGGATGCTTGTTTCCCGGTCCAGGGAGGACCTGGCTTGGCAGTTCGGGCTGGACTGTTCCCACAAGGAACAGGGTCAAGACTGATTTGCATATGGCTGGGTCCAAACTGGGGTGGTGTGGTGAGCAAAAGAATGATGGATTAAACCCAGATCCTTGTGACTGGGGGTGAATGTTTGCATTGTCCAGCATTCCGTCCATCAATTGTTTCTTTTGCATATGTCGCCCTAAGTGGGAAGGGTATGCCCAGACGTGGGTCCCGTGCTCACTACACCACTGGATTCAAGCTAGCCTGGCTGAGGAAGGGTGATGCCCTGCAACCGGTCCCAGGATGCTTGTTTCCGGTCCAGGGAGGACCTGGCTTGGCAGTTCGGGCTGGACTGTTCCCACAAGGAACAGAGTCAAGACTGATTTGCATATGGCTGGGTCCAAACTGGGGTGGTGTGGTGAGCAAAAGAATGATGGATTAAACCCAGATCCTTGTGACTGGGGGTGAATGTTTGCATTGTCCAGCATTCCGTCCATCAATTGTTTCTTTTGCATATGTCGCCCTAAGTGGGAAGGGTATGCCCAGACGTGGGTCCCGTGCTCACTACACCACTGGATTCAAGCTAGCCTGGCTGAGGAAGGGTGATGCCCTGAAACCGGTCCCAGGATGCTTGTTTTCCGGTCCAGGAGGACCTGGCTTGGCAGTTCGGGCTGGACTGTTCCCACAAGGAACAGGGTCAAGACTGGATTTGCATATGGCTGGGTCCAAACTGGGGTGGTGTGGGTGAGCAAAAGAATGATGGATTAAACCCAGATCCTTGTGACTGGGGGTGAATGTTTGCATTGTCCAGCATTCCGTCCATCAATTGTTTCTTTTGCATATGTCGCCCTAAGTGGGAAGGGGTATGCCCAGACGTGGGTCCCGTGCTCACTACACCACTGGATTCAAGCTAGCCTGGCTGAGGAAGGGTGATGCCCTGAAACCAGTCCCAGGATGCTTGTTTCCGGTCCAGGGAGGACCTGGCTTGGCAGTTCGGGCTGGACTGTTCCCACAAGGAACAGGGTCAAGACTGATTTGCATATGGCTGGGTCCAAACTGGGGTGGTGTGGTGAGCAAAAGAATGATGGATTAAACCCAGATCCTTGTGACTGGGGGTGAATGTTTGCATTGTCCAGCATTCCGTCCATCAATTGTTTCTTTTGCATATGTCGCCCTAAGTGGGAAGGGTATACCCAGACGTGGGTCCCGTGCTCACTACACCACTGGATTCAAGCTAGCCTGGCTGAGGAAGGGTGATGCCCTGCAACCGGTCCCAGGATGCTTGTTTCCGGTCCAGGGAGGACCTGGCTTGGCAGTTCGGGCTGGACTGTTCCCACAAGGAACAGGGTCAAGACTGATTTGCATATGGCTGGGTCCAAACTGGGGTGGTGTGGTGAGCAAAAGGAATGATGGATTAAACCCAGATCCTTGTGACTGGGGGTGAATGTTTGCATTGTCCAGCATTCCGTCCATCAATTGTTTCTTTTGCATATGTCGCCTCTAAGTGGGGAAGGGTATGCCCAGACGTGGGTCCCGTGCTCACTACACCACTGGATTCAAGCTAGCCTGGCTGAGGAAGGGTGATGCCCTGAAACCGGTCCCAGGATGCTTGTTTCAGTCCAGGGAGGGACCTGGCTTGGCAGTTCGGGCTGGACTGTTCCCACAAGGAACAGGGTCAAGACTGATTTGCATATGGCTGGGTCCAAACTGGGGTGGTGTGGTGAGTAAAAGAATGATGGATTAAACCCAGATCCTTGTGACTGGGGGTGAATGTTTGCATTGTCCAGCATTCCGTCCATCAATTGTTTCTTTTGCATATGTCGCCCTAAATGGGAAGGGTATGCCCAGACGTGGGTCCCGTGCTCACTACACCACTGGATTCAAGCTAGCCTGGCTGAGGAAGGGTGATGCCCTGAAGCCGGTCCCAGGATGCTTGTTTCCGGTCCAGGGAGGACCTGGCTTGGCAGTTCGGGCTGGACTGTTCCCACAAGGAACAGGGTCAAGACTGATTTGCATATGGCTGGGTCCAAACTGGGGTGGTGTGGTGAGCAAAAGAATGATGGATTAAACCCAGATCCTTGTGACTGGGGGTGAATTTTTGCATTGTCCAGCATTCCGTCCATCAATTGTTTCTTTTGCATATGTTGCCCTAAGTGGGAAGGGTATGCCCAGACGTGGGTCCCGTGCTCACTACACCACTGGATTCAAGCTAGCCTGGCTGAGGAAGGGTGATGCCCTGAAACCGGTCCCAGGATGCTTGTTTCCGGTCCAGGGAGGACCTGGCTTGGCAGTTCGGGCTGGACTGTTCCCACAAGGAACAGGGTCAAGACTGATTTGCATATGGCTGGATCCAAACTGGGGTGGTGTGGTGAGTAAAAGAATGATGGATTAAATCCAGATCCTTGTGACTGGGGGTGAATGTTTGCATTGTCCAGCATTCCGTCCATCAATTGTTTCTTTTGCATATGTCGCCCTAAGTGGGAAGGGTATGCCCAGACGTGGGTCCCGTGCTCACTACACCACTGGATTCAAGCTAGCCTGGCTGAGGAAGGGTGATGCCCTGAAACCGGTCCCAGGATGCTTGTTTCCGGTCCAGGGAGGACCTGGCTTGGCAGTTCGGGCTGGACTGTTCCCACAAGGAACAGGGTCAAGACTGATTTGCATATGGCTGGGTCCAAACTGGGGTGGTGTAGTGAGCAAAAGAATGATGGATTAAACCCAGATCCTTGTGACTGGGGGTGAATGTTTGCATTGTCCAGCATTCCGTCCATCAATTGTTTCTTTTGCATATGTCGCCCTAAGTGGGAAGGGTATGCCCAGGCGTGGGTCCCGTGCTCACTACACCACTGGATTCAAGCTAGCCTGGCTGAGGAAGGGTGATGCCCTGAAACCGGTCCTAGGATGCTTGTTTCCGGTCCAGGGAGGACCTGGCTTGGCAGTTCGGGCTGGACTGTTCCCACAAGGAACAGGGTCAAGACTGATTTGCAGATGGCTGGGTCCAAACTGGGGTGGTGTGGTGAGCAAAAGAATGATGGATTAAACCCAGATCCTTGTGACTGGGGGTGAATGTTTGCATTGTCCAGCATTCCGTCCAACAATTGTTTCTTTTGCATACACATACTTAGCCAGCTGCCTACTGTCCAGGGTTCATCCCTCATTCATGTGGGGCAGGACAGTCATGCCTACTCCAGGCCATGCAATGCACTCTGTACTCCCACTCCCGTGTATCAGCTGACACGTTGTGCTCAGTGATATGTCCCCTCAGGTGTCAGCCTCTGTGTCAGTGTGCTGTGGCTTCGATGTCAGGACTGCTGGGGTGTTTATCGGTTGAGGCTCAGCATGCCACCGGAGATGTGACCATAGGAGACGATACTTGTGTGACACATAGGTGTTTGAACACCTGACCGTGCAGACTGGGGTATGCGAATGTGAGGTCCATGCAGCTGTTTCCCATTCACAGCAGATTGTGAGGTGCTCAGGTTCAGAGGCTTGTGTTACAGGTCACCCATATGTCCAATCAGTATGACCTGGACAGATAAGGGTTCAGATGATGTGGTGTGTGGGGGATGTACATGTGCACTTGTTCAGCTCCAGGACTTGCATTCCCCATGACCTACTATTGTGACACAGTGCAGACTGTTGTTGTGTGGCTGCCCTGCCCATGTGACTGGAGACAGTGATGTAGGACTTAGCAGGCATGCCTGTGCCATTGTATGTGACTTCCTATGAGTGATCCTGCAGGGGAGTGACATGTGCTACATGCACACCATAGTGGCAATGGCTATCAGCACATGGGTGCATCGTGGTGTCTGTCGCTGGTATGCATCACATGCATTTCATATATCTGACTCTGGGCATCACTTTCATCCGGGCACCTGTACTGACTCAGTGGCAAGAGTTGTGATGAGTGCATGTTCACATGCTTCACCGTGTTCTCTGCACTGTCCAACTGCTGTGTAGGTGGTGCATGTGTCCACACTGGGGTATTGCCAGCCAACGGACGCCAGACAGATGGGTGCAAGGCCAGGTGGGATGTGAGTGCCATGGTTGACGATCAGACTGACAATTGGCTTCTCCTATTCTGTTTGGGCAATTTTAGCAATGTTCAACTAAGGATGCCAGGCCTTGCTCTGTATTGTGCTGTACTTACTGTGGTGTGTGCGTTCGGTGCAGGTGACTGATGTCTGTCTGTTTCCCTATTGTTTGCAGATACATCCACGGCCACAGGAGGGGACAGCTCCACGGACCAGGAGGAGCCGCAGAGCCAGACTGGGTCAACAGCCGAGGAGTGGTCGGAGGGATCCAGTGGCACGGAGGGCGAGGGAGCCACACCGAGGAGTCCTCAGCACCATCCACCTCAGCTGAGGACCACAGCAGCTCGGAGGATGACTCCTTATGGAGGCGGGTGTCAGCAGCCACCACACCCCAGCTAGTGTTGCTGTCCCCGCCACCAACACCACCACCGCCCTCCCATCTGCTCCCATTCCCGAGGTCCGTGGAGGCTCCCATGTTCGGGAGCGTGTCTCCTTCGGGCCAGGCACCGTACCCCCTGCCCCTGTGTCCCCTGCTGCCCTGAGTGAGGAGTCTGTGTACCTCCTTCGCCAGCTCCATGTAGGGCAGACAGCGATGCTGAGTGTCCTCCATGCACACACCACTCTGTTGACTCAGCTGGTGTCGTTCATGGAGGGCATCTCATCGGGCATGTCTGCCCTACAGAGGGGCAATAGGTCCATGGACTCCTCCCTGACGGCAGCAGTGTCCCTCCTCCAACAGTCCCTCACCCCTCCTGTCTCTGCCCCATCCACACTCCCCAGCACCTTACCCGTCCCAAGCACACACACACCGGCACAGGCACACACCAGCACAGACACGAGCAGCACACACACACACACGCCACAGACAAGATGCACACGCACACACAGTCAGGGGACTGAAACCACACTCACAGGGGATGGGGACCAGTCACACATAAACGCATCCACGAGCACTGCGCAGTCCACAGTTGCCTCTCCCTCCAAAGCCCCCTCCGTTGCCTCACCTGCAACCCCAAAGACCCAGCGGCTCTTCCTCAGTGACCTCGGCCTCTTCCCCTCCGATCCAGCTGATACAGCATTCAGGGGGAAGAGGAAGCCCACCCACACGGAGCTGAGTGCCCCTCGCCACCGGACACCCTCCCCCAGGCGCAGTCCGACTGACGCCCCCATCCGCAAGTCCCCCCGGACCCGGAAGAGCAAGACCCCGCTGCCGCCCTGCAGCTCAGTCACCAAGTCTCCTTCCTCCATCCCTCAGGCCCCCACTCCACAGGTGCCCCCACCACACCCTGCCCCAGGTTCCCCCACCCACAGATACACCATCCCCAAAAGGATCAGGCCTTCTCCCCTGCCACTTGCTCTTCCGGCCCCACACCCCCGCTGCGCTTGTCTGTGCCACTGGTGTGGAGACGGTGTCCTCCCCCTCTGTCCTGCCCACCTTACCTGATCCCCATTCTCCTCCCCTGGAGGTAGGCACTGCAGTGGAGTCCACTACCACCCTGTCTGACTTGGGCACTGCAGTGGGGAACCTGTCCACTCCATCTGCACGGTCCCCTGCAGTCTTGCCGGCACCCACACCATCAGAGTCATGCCCCCACTTGTGCCAGCACACACCATGTCAGACACCTCCACTGCAGTTGTCAGTGGCTCTCCAGCACCCACCACCCCTTCCCTGCCTCCTTCTGGTGAGCCATTATCCTGTCCCCTGCGGTGCCTGGCCTGCCCCCCGTATGCCCCTCCAAGGGGATTGTCCCTGGCTTTCATCAGTGCAGGCATGCGTAGGGTGACATCTGCCACTGTCACCCTGTTTTGACTTTCATGTTGGACTGGCCATTGGCCTTTGTTAATTTTTTGCTGGACATCAACTGTTAGACCCACATATGCTGAATAAAGCACCTTTCTGTTCTCTAGTGCTTTTGCTTCTGATGTACATGTTGTTGATGATGCTAACCATGCCCTTGCTGCAGTGATGGTGATATTTGGTCTCATGATAATGAAGTGTTACTGTGCAGGAACACATGTGGTGCAGGGGGAATGTGTCCTATCCTGTGGTGTATCCATGTCATCCTTAGCAGCATCTGAGGGTGTCATGTGTTCAATATTTGGCAATGGATTTCCTACTTACATTAGCAATTTCACATCTGTGGCTTCCACCCCTGCACATCTGTTGTGCCTGCCATTGTTCAATTAGTCTACTTCCCTGACCGTGTGGCCATCTCCACTGGACATGCAGGTTTGGGCATCAATGGGGAAGGACTCATCTGTGTTGTCAGTGCAACATTGCTATACAAGTGTGTTGGATCTGTGCTGATGATTTTGTTGGCACTCCCATGACCAGGCTGATGTGACGGGAGCCTTCATTTGGTGCTAATTGTTGACTGTGTGACCAAGTGCTCAGCTGACATGATGGAGCCCTACTGAGGCAACATATGGCACAGCTTTCCTCACAAAGGAGTGGAGTCCCCTCATGGCAGTGTGTACTCCTGTGACATTGCCTGCGCCCAAGGTGTGTGTTGTATGAGCATGTCTGTGTGTTCACTTCCGTTTTGCTGTGCATGCTGGGATCCCTAGTGCTGTACCTGTTTGTGATGCTTGCTGAGTTGACCTATGTTCCCCCAAGTCTTCTCCTGGATTCTCTGTGATGTGGGTGCATGGCACATTACTGGTCATCAGGGTGTCACCCATAGGTGTGTTTGCTGTCAGGGCTGAGTTTGTGTGCAGACGCAGATGGGTCTACAGTCAGGATTCCCTTGGCACTTGTTGTTTACACCTGTCATGTGATTTCCAGTTTGTGTTATCTTTCAGTGATTGTGACACGTTGTGTGTGTGACTGCTGGCACTCCTCAGGGTCCGGGCTGCAATGTTGGTAGTTGTCTATGTGTGTTCTTTGTGGGTGTCCTTGGCTTCTTCATTGGTGTGTGACTGTGGCTGGGATCCCATTGGTTGGTGTGGTATTGCCGTCATGTCCATGTACAGCGTAGTGTGCAGTGTGTCAGACATTCAGGAGTCTTGTTGAGTGGCCATGTGTGATGTGTTTCTGCACTTGGTTCCCACCCACCTCCCTGGGATTGTCATGGGTGCATGTGCAATGTCACCAGTGCATGTGTGCTTCACTGCTGCACATTGTTGGAGGTCGAGGTGTGTGGTGTTGAGTGTGTGCAGATGAGAGTTGTTGCCCGGCCAGACCCCTGCCTCCATGTTGGCCTTGGCTTACTGGCCGTGCTGATTGATTTGTGCTTGTGTAGGTGTGATGGTAGTTTGTTGCTCAGGACACATGACTGTGGTTCACAGTGTGAACGACATTTAGCTTTGTCATCACAGTGGGATTGTAATGCAGCCCAGGGTCACCACATTGTGGGGGCCCTGGGGGTAGTGCTGTGGTGTGTCTGTGTCTTGCTGTGTCAGTTGCTGTTCCTACATGCTTGTGTGACATGTGTGATTTGTGCTCCCTCTCATCTGACAATGCCTGATTGCCCACATAGGGGATTTGGATCCATGAGTTACCTTTGTGTGGCACTGTATGCACATCTGTGTAATTGGTATTCAGGCCTCCTCATGTGTTGTGTGGTTGCCTGGGGACACTGGCACCCCCTCACCTGTTGTGTTTGATGTGCAGTGTGGGTCTGCCTGTTTGTGTTTGTGCATCTGCACCACTGCATTGGCATATCTTTGGTGTGCCATTGGCTGTATGTTGTTTGGTGGGTTTCCCCTGCTGTCCCTGGGACTCCTAGGTCATCAGTCAGCACAATGATCATGGTTTGTGTGTCCCATTGCTGCCATGGTATGGTATCTGTTCACCTCACATCTACAGTCTCCACAGGGTATCTGCAATCGTGTGCCCATTGGTGCAAATATGTGGGTCTGCATTCTGATGGTCACTTCTGTCATTGTGTCATTGATGAATGTTGACAGTGTCAGCCCCCATGGGTGTTGTTTGTCTGCACATGGGCAAAGGTATGTCTTATTTGCACTGCAGTATTTGCCTCCCCCAATCTATGTTGCAATGGGACACATGCACTACTTTGCCACTGATGTGTTTTATGTTCTGTGACCAGGAATCATCCATGCAGTTTGGCAGTTGCAGCTTTTTCTTTGTCAACACTTGCATTTTGGTCACAGTGATGTTGGGAGTTTGGACCCCATTGCCACAATGTTCAAAATGTGCTTCAGCTATGGACCCCACACTTACCTTTTGGTCACTGTGATGATGGGGGTTTAGACCCCATTGCCACAATGTTCTGAATGTGCTTCAGCTTTGGGCCCCCACACTTGCCTTTTGGTCACTGTGATGATGGGGGTTTAGACCCCATTGCCACAATGTTCTGAATGTGCTTCAGCTATGGGCCCCCACACTTACATTTTGCTCACTGTGATGATGGGGGTTTGGACCCCATTGCCACAATGTTCAAGATGTGCTTCAGCTATGGACCCCACACTTACCTTTTGGTCACTGTGATGATGGGGGTTTAGACCCCATTGCCAAAATGTTCTGAATGTGCTTCAGCTATGGGCCCCCTCACTTACATTTTTCTCACTGTGATGATGGGGGTTTGGACACCATTGCCACAATGTTCAAGATGTGCTTCAGCTATGGGCCCCCACACTTACCTTTTGGTCACTGTGATGATGGGGGTTTAGACCCCATTGCCACAATGTTCTGAATGTGCTTCAGCTATGGGCCCCCACACTTACATTTTGCTCACTGTGATCAATCAATCAATCAATCACAGAATTTGTAGAGCGCACTACTTATCCGCGAGGGTCTCAAGGCGCTGGGGAGAGGGAAGGGGGGGTGCTGCTACTGGTCAAACAGCCAGGTCTTGAGTAGCCTCCTGAAGGTCAGCAGGTCTTGGGTCTGTCGTAGGCTTAGTGGAAGGGTGTTCCAGGTCTTGGCGGCGAGGTGTGAGAAGGATCTGCCGCCGGTGGTTGTTCTTCGAATGCGAGGGACGGTGGCGAGGGAGAGGTCGGCGGAGCGGAGCTGGCGGTTGGGGACGTAGAAGAAGAGTCGTCTGTTGAGGTAGGCTGGGCCAGTTTTGTGGAGTGCCTTGTGTGCGTGGATGAGGAGTTTGAAGGTGATCCTCCTGTCGACGGGGAGCCAGTGCAGGTTCCTCAGGTGGGGGTGATGTGGCTGTGGCATGGTACGTCGAGGATCAGGCGTGCGGAGGCGTTTTGTATGCGTTGCAGTCGCTTGATGAGCTTGGCCGGGGCTCCCGCGTAGAGGGCGTTCCCATAGTCAAGTCTGCTACTGACGAGGGCCTGGGTGACTGTTCTTCTTGTGTCTGTCGGGATCCACCTGTAGATCTTGCGAAGCATGCGGAGGGTGTTGAAGCAGGAGGAGGAGACTGCGTTGACTTGCTTGGCCATGGAGAGCGTTGAGTCGAGGATGACTCCCAGGTTGCGTGCGTGGTCGGTGGGTGTCGGGCTGCTCCCAGCGTCATTGGCCACCAGGAGTCGTCCAAGGCTGAGGGGTTGGAGCCGAGGATGAGGACCTCCGTCTTGTCCGTGTTCAGCTTTAGTCGGCTGATCTTCATCCAATCAGCGACGGCCTTCATTCCTTCATGGAGATTGGCTTTGGCGGCGAGGGGGTCCTTGGTGAGGGAGAGGATCAGTTGAGTGTCGTCGGCGTAGGAGATAATGTTGAGGTCGTGCTGTCTGGCGATGCGTGCAGCGCGGCCATGTAGATGTTGAACAGTGTTGGGCTGAGGGAAGATCCCTGGGGTACGCCGCAGATGATCTCGGAGGCTTCGGATCGGAAAGGTGGGAGGCGGACTCTCTGGGTTCTGGCCGTCGAGGAAGGAGGTGGTCCATTCCAGGGCCTTGTCTCGGATCCCTGCGTTGTGGAGGCGTGCGCGTAGAGTGCGGTGGCAGACAGTGTCGAAGGCGGCGGAGAGGTCCAGCAGGATGAGGGCTGCGGTCTCACCGTTGTCCAGCAGGGTCCTGATGTCGTCGGTGGCGGCGATGAGGGCAGTCTCACTGCTGTGGTTGCTGCGGAACCCCGATTGGGATGGGTCCAGGATGCTGTTTTCTTCTAGGTATCGGGTTAGCTGTTTGTTGACGATCTTCTCGATGACCTTGGCTGGGAACGGAAGCAGGGAGATGGGCCCGAAGTTCTTGAGGTCTCTTGGGTCCGCCTTGGGTTTTTGAGTAGGGCGTTGATCTCTGCGTGTTTCCAGCTCTCTGGGAAGGTCGCGGTCTCGAAGGAGAGATTGATAACGTTGCACAGGTGGGGTGCGATGGAGCTGCTGGCTTTGTTGAAGATGTGGTGCGGGAAAGGGTCTGACGGGGAGCCGGAGTGTATTGTGCCCATGGTCTTGATGGTGTCATCGATGTTCACGCTGGCCCAGGCTGGCAAGGGGTCATGGTCGATGGTGTGCGGCGGGTCTGGAGTATCTATCTTGGTGGGGGCTGTCTGGGTGTTGAAGCTGTCGTGGATGTCGGCGATCTTGCGGTGGAAGAAGGTGGCGAGGGAATCGCACAGGGCTTGCGACGGCGGGATGTCGTTGGTGTTGGAGCTGGGGTTGGAGAGTTCCTTGCTGTTGTGTGTGTTGTTGTCGAGGCGGTCTTTGAAGGAGATTCTCTTGGCGGACTTGATGAGGTGGTGGTGGTTACGGATGGCGTCTTTATGGGCTGCGTGGCTGTCCGGTGTCTTATCACTGTGCCATTTCTTCTCAAGTTTCCGGCAGGTACGCTTGGAAGCTAGGAGTTCCGGGGTGAACCAGCTGGCTCTTTTGGTGGTGTCGCTGTAGGTGAGTTTTTTCAGCGGGGCGAGGGTGTTGGCACAGTCGTCTATCCATCGTCTGAGGTTGCAGGCAGCGTCGTCGGTGTTGGATGGGTCGGAGGGAGGGCTGAGAGCGAGGTTTGCCCGTAGTTGGTCTTCGGTGACTTTGCTCCAGCAGCGGCGTGGATCTGTTGGGTGCGGTGGTGTGTGGTGGGTTTCTGGAAGGTGAAGTGGATGCAGCGGTGGTCGGTCCAGAGGAGTTCCGTGGTGTGGGTGAAGGAGACGTGGGAGCTTGAGGAGAAGACGGGGTCGAGCGTGTGGCCGGCGGAATGTGTCGGTGTTGTGACGAGCTGTCTCAGTCCGAGGTTGGCGAGGTTGTCGATCAGGGTGGTGGAGTTGCTGTCGTTGTTGTTCTCCAGGTGAAAGTTCAGGTCTCCGAGGAGGATGTAGTCGGTAGAAGTCAGGGCGTGCGTGCTGATGAAGTCGGCGATGGAGTCGCTGAACTGGGGTCGGGGCCCAGGGGTCTGTAGACAAGGGTGCCTCTGAGGGTGGTGTTGGGGTCCGTGTGGATCTGGAAGTGCATGTGTTCGGCAGTGCAGAGAACGTCGTCGGTGCTGGTCGAGACCCTGATGGAGTTCTTGTGGACGATGGCGATTCCTCCTCCTACTCCGTTGACGCGGTCTCTGCGGGTGATCTTATAGCCGTCTGGGATGGCTATGGCGATGTCGGGTGCGGAGGAGTCGTTCATCCAGGTCTCTGTCAGGAAGGCGACATCTGGTGATGATGAGTCGAGCAGGTCCCAGAGCTCGACGGCATGTTTGCGTGCGGAGCGGGTGTTCAGTAGGACGCATCGGAGGTGGTTGAGGTCCTTCTTGGCGGGCGCTTCGGTGGCTCTGAGGCTGGTGTAGCTGCAGTTCCGGCAGGTGAAGGGGCCAGGTGTGCGTTTCGGGGCGGCCTTGAAGCAGTTGTGTCTCCATCCGGGGTTGAGAGCGTGGAGTGTGGTGGCATCGTAATGGCGTCGGTCCTCGAGGCTGGAGCGGGGGGCGCGCGGCCCAGGGGTTCTGGCGCTGGGCGCAGTCCAGGCGCGGACAGGCGCAGACGGGCTTGCCTTAGGCGCGCCGGCGGCGGCCGCCATATATGGGGAGCTGGGAGGGAGGAGCAGCTGGGAGGCGGGAGGCAGGGGCAGCGAATGGGCAGTCAGGGGGGCGGGGCCGCAGGGGACGCAGCGGCGGGGGTACAGAAGGCAAAGTTGGGCACAGCAGAATGGGTGCATGAGGGGAGACAGAAAGCAAAAATGGACACAATCAATGGGGGCACGAGGGGAAACAGAAAGCAAAAATGGACACAATCAATGGGGGCACGAGGGGAGACAGAAGGCAAAAGAGGACACAATCAATGGGGGCACGAGGGGAAACAGAAAGCAAAAATGGACACAATCAATGGGGGCACGAGGGGAGACAGAAAGCAAAAATGGACACAAGCAATGGGGGCACGAGGGGAGACAGAAGGCAAAAGGACACAAGCAATGGGGGCACGAGGGGAGACAGAAGGCAAAAAGGACACAAGCAATGGGGGCACGAAGGGAAACAGAAGCTGAAACGGGCACACAAAATGGGGGCACGAGGGGACAGAGGCAAAACGGGCACCAAGGCAACAGCAGAGGGGCGAGCTTACCAGCAGCAGCAGCGGGCAGGACAACACAGGCGGAGCTGTGTGGCGGGGGAGCGACCTACCTGGCAAGGTCAAGGGTCGCTCTCCTCACGCGCAGCGGCCGCCATATATGGGGAGCTGGGAGGGAGGAGCAGCTGGGAGGCGGGAGGCAGGGGCAGCGAATGGGCAGTCAGGGGGCGGGCCGCAGGGGACGCAGCGGCAGGGGTACAGAAGGCAAAGTTGGGCACAGCAGAATGGGGGCACGAGGGGAGACAGAAAGCAAAAATGGACACAATCAATGGGGGCACGAGGGGAAACAGAAAGCAAAAATGGACACAATCAATGGGGGCACGAGGGGAGACAGAAGGCAAAAGAGGACACAATCAATGGGGCACGAGGGGAAACAGAAAGCAAAAATGGACACAATGAATGGGGGCACAAGGGGAGACAGAAAGCAAAAATGGACACAAGCAATGGGGGCACGAGGGGAGACAGAAGGCAAAAGGACACAAGCAATGGGGGCACGAGGGGAGACAGAAGGCAAAAGGACACAAGCAATGGGGGCACGAGGGGAAACAGAAGCAAAACGGGCACACACAATGGGGGCACGAGGGGACAGAGGCAAAACGGGCACCAAGGCAACAGCAGAGGGGCGAGCTTACCAGCAGCAGCAGCGGGCAGGACAACACAGGCGGAGCTGTGTGGCGGGGGAGCGACCTACCTGGCAAGGTCAAGGGTTTGGACCCCATTGCCACAATGTTCAAGATGTGCTTCAGCTATGGGCCCCCACACTTACCTTTTGGTCACTGTGATGATGGGGGTTTAGACCCCATTGCCACAATGTTCTGAATGTGCTTCAGCTATGGGCCCCCACACTTACATTTTGCTCACTGTGATGATGGGGGTTTGGACCCCATTGCCACAATGTTCAAGATGTGCTTCAGCTATGGACCCCACACTTACATTTTGCTCACTGTGATGATGGGGGTTTGGACCCCATTGCCACAATGTTCAAGATGTGCTTCAGTTATGGACCCCACACTTACCTTTTGGTCACTGTGATGATGGGGGTTTAGACCCCATTGCCACAATGTTCTGAATGTGCTTCAGCTATGGGCCTCCTCACTTACATTTTGCTCACTGTGATGATGGGGATTTGGACCCCATTGCCACAATGGTCATGGCCTGCTTGCATTGTGGGGGCCACACACATATATGTGTGGCACATGTGATAGGGGGTCACATTGTATGTTCAAAGTCATGTTCAGTGTTGTAGGCATTTGACACAGTCTACACATGCTTGTCATGGTGTTGGGGGGATGTCTTTTTCTTGCATTCCCTAGGTTGTGGTGTGCTGGTTGTGTCATGCATTGTCCATCCTATGAGTGGGGGTGGTGTTGGTGGTAGGCAGCCAGCCCCCCATGGGTAGAGGTGGTAGTAGTGACAGGCATCCAGCCCCCCATGGGTAGAGGTGGTAGTAGTGGTAGGCATCTGGCACCCCCTGGGTAAGGGTGGTAGTAGTGACAGGCATCCAGCCCCCCATGGGTAGAGGTGGTAGTAGTGGTAGGCATCTGGCACCCCCTGGGTAAGGGTGGTAGTAGTGACAGGCTTCTGGCACCCCCTGGGTAAGGGTGGTAGTAGTGGTAGGCATCTGGCACCCCCTGGGTAAGGGTGGTAGTAGTGACAGGCATCCAGCCCCCCATGGGTAGAGGTGGTAGTAGTGGTAGGCATCTGGCACCCCCTGGGTAAGGGTGGTAGTAGTGGTAGGCATCCGGAACCCCCTGGGTAAGGGTGGTAGTAGTGGTAGGCATCTGGCACCCCCTGGGTAAGGGTGGTAGTAGTGGTAGGCATCTGGCACCCCCTGGATAAGGGTGGTAGTAGTGACAGGCATCCAGCCCCCCATGGGTAGAGGTGGTAGTAGTGGTAGGCATCTGGCACCCCCTGGGTAAGGGTGGTAGTAGTGACAGGCATCCAGCCCCCCATGGGTAGAGGTGTTAGTAGTGGTAGGCATCTGGCACCCCCTGGGTAAGGGTGGTAGTAGTGGTAGGCATCTGGCACCCCTGGGTAAGGGTGGTAGTAGTGACAGGCATCCAGCCCCCCATGGGTAGAGGTGGTAGTAGTGGTAGGCATCTGGCACCCCTGGGTAAGGGTGGTAGTAGTGGTAGGCATCTGGCACCCCCTGGGTAAGGGTGGTAGTAGTGACACGCATCCAGCCCCCCATGGGTAGAGGTGGTAGTAGTGGTAGGCATCTGGCACCCCTGGGTAGAGGTGGTAGTAGTGGTAGGCATCTGGCACCCCCTGGGTAAGGGTGGTAGTAGTGGTAGGCATCCAGCCCCCCATGGGTAGAGGTGGTAGTAGTGGTAGGCATCTGGCACCCCTGGGTAAGGGTGGTAGTAGTGACAGGCATACAGCCCCCCATGGGTAGAGGTGGTAGTAGTGGTAGGCATCTGGCACCCCCTGGGTAAGGGTGGTAGTAGTGGTAGGCATCTGGTACCCCCTGTGTGAGGGTGGTAGTAGTGTTAGGCTTCTGGCACCCCCTGGGTAAGGGTGGTAGTAGTGGTAGGCATCTGGCACCCCCTGTGTGAGGGTGGTAGTAGTGGTAGGCTTCTGGCACCCCTGGGTAAGGGTGGTAGTAGTGGTAGGCATCTGGCACCCCTGGGTAAGGGTGGTAGTAGTGTTAGGCTTCTGGCACCCCCTGGGTAAGGGTGGTAGTAGTGGTAGGCATCTGGCACCCCCTGGGTAAGGGTGGTAGTAGTGGTAGGCATCTGGCACCCCTGGGTAAGGGTGGTAGTAGTGTTAGGCTTCTGGCACCCCCTGGGTAAGGGTGGTAGTAGTGGTAGGCATCTGGCACCCCCTGGGTAAGGGTGGTAGTAGTGGTAGGCATCTGGCACCCCTGGGTAAGGGTGGTAGTAGTGGTAGGCATCTGGCACCCCTGGGTAAGGGTGGTAGTAGTGGTAGGCATCCGGCACCCCCTGGGTAAGGTGGTAGTAGTGGTAGGCATCTGGCACCCCTGGGTAAGGGTGGTAGTAGTGGTAGGCATCTGGCACCCCTGAGTAAGGGTGGTAGTAGTGACAGGCATCCAGCCCCCCATGGGTAGAGGTGGTAGTAGTGGCAGGCATCCAGCCCCCCATGGGTAGGGGTGGTAGTAGTGGTAGGCATACAGGCCCCTATGTGTATGTGTGGCATTGGTGAGGGCCATCCTGCCCCTATGGTGCTGCTGTTGCTGGTGTAGGTATTTCTGCATCCCTCTGTGTGTGATGTGTCGGGTACGTGTAGTTTGTTTTTGTTGTTGGTGTCTGACTTACCTTCTGCGCCGTACGCGTCTGTGCCTGTTCCGGTAATAGAGGTAGAATATTGGTAGGATCGGCACGAAGGGATTCATGGTTGGTTCGTCTCGTTCGTCTTTCTCTTTGCTTCGCCTCATCCTCGTCGCTAGCGTGTTCGTCTCGTAGCCGTGGATCGTGTTGTGGCGCGAATCGGAGCTTATGTGCGCCTCGACCGGATGCTTTGACGTGCCGTACGTAGCGACGGGTTCGGCGCGAACGGGAAGCGCATCGTACTTGTCCGGCCGGACGGGGCTGCAATTTTGCTTCCGTGCGGCTCGATTCTACGATTCCGGATCCGCCTCGGTCGGAGAACAGGACCTGTATTGGGTGAGTACGACTGGGTCGGGATTTGGGCAGTTGTGCGCATCGTACTTGCTCGTTCGGACGTATGTGCGGATCGGTCGGGAAACAGGCATTCACCTGGATTTTTTCCCGACCGAATGGTATTAGGTGCGCCTCCGACCGGGATCGGAATCGACCCCTTAGTTGGAGGAGTTTTAAACAGAGAAATTACAAACCCTGGGGCATATTATCAAGGGCTTTATCGCCGCTTTAGCTGCACTTTTTGCCACTAAAGCGGCGATATTTTTATCACCCTATCAGCAAGCTGTCGCTAACAGGCGTTAGCGACAGCTTTCAGGCAATAGCGGCCGGTTTTAACATCGCCTTGCATGCCAGCGATAATTATCGCTAATGACATGCAAGGGAGGCGTTCCCTACCAAAAGCGACTGAAAACAGTCGCTAACACACGTACCCCCTATTAGCAAGGCAGGCGAAGCGATAAAATAAATCGCGCTAAGCGCGTTTATCGCTAGATTTTATCACCTGCTACTGAGGATGACTTACCTGTTTACAGTATAGGAGGTGGATTGTAATGCTAAATCCACCTTAGCGTTAATGCGAGAATATCGCTGGTTTCCCAGCGATATTCTCGCATTTTGCCGCTATCGCTGGAAATTTTATCGCTATGGAGATAAACCTTACTAATAGGGTGTTATCTCAGCAATAATTTCCAGCGATAGGCGGTGTTTTGTAAAAAATAGATAATACAGAAGTAAGGGAGTTCACAGAAAAACATGTCAGATTAATAAAATGTGCAGAACAAGCCCTAGTCAAATTAAAACAAGATGACATGTATTTAAGAACACCATCAGTTGCAGAAATTTCACCCATAATTTGAGATAAACTGAGTAAAGGATTTTTGATGGAATTGTTTGGAAGTTTATGTAACTTTCTGATCACAGGTTTACAGAAACTAAATGAAAAGAACAGATTAGTGCTGGAGATTAGCAGCATAACTGTTCCATGCTGTCCTATGGTACCAAATCCAGTCAACATATTTTTCTCACATTTCATGTGCTGAAGAATGGCTTACTGTTGTTGATTTTTTCCAAATTCATGTCATAGTGCCATTGCATGAGGATAGTCAGGAGTACTGTCAAAAAGAAGATGAGTGTCTGGGACACATATTTGGAAAAGGAGCTAGAAAGGTGTCACCAGAGAGAGTGGAAGTAATTCACAAGATGAATCCACCTTGTTAGACCTGGCACCATTGGCGTGGGTCTCCCTACCATTTTTTCACTGTTGCCTCCTATGTTTTTGCTATTTTTTTGCTGGTTTAGATGCTTTGGGCACTTTGCCACTGCTGTTCAGTGCCAAAGTGCAAGTGCTCCCTATTGTAAATTGTTGTAGTGGATTAGTGACTCCATGATTGGCTTATTTAATTTACTTGTCAGACCCTAGTACAGTGCACTATGAGTGCCCAGGGCCTGTAAATCAAATGCTGCTGGTGGGCTTGCAGCAATGCTGCTGGTGGGCTTGCAGTACTGATTGTGCCACCCACAGAAGCAGCTTGTAAAATATGGTCCAGGCCTGCCATTGCAGAGCCTGTGTGCAGTCTTGGACTGCCATGTCGACATGGCAAGTGCACCCACTTGCCAGTCCCTAAGGTAGGCCCAAGGTACACCTATGGGCAGGGTGCATAGTATGTGAAAGGTAGGACATGCCCTGGTGTCTGTGGCATGTCCTGATAGTGAATTACAGCCAATTTCATTTTTCACTTTTGCAAGGCTATCTGTTCATATAGGCCAGAATGGGGAGTTAGTTTATAACAGCTTATAAACATAACTTACCCTAGGAACAAGATGGAGAAATACAGTTTAGTATGCCTGAACTCAGAATGTTAAAATACATCTTTTAGTGTGGGTGATTTTTACATTCTGTGTTTGAAAATACCACTTTTAGAAAGTAGGTATTTTCTTGCCTAACCATCCAGTATGCCTCTGCTAGGTTTGTGTATTACATGTCAGGTTTGTGAGTAACAGGGGGCTGGAGAGGACTTTGGCTCCAGCAGTCTGATGAGTCAGAGCTGGGATGAATAGGACCTGGGTTGAATAGAGAGTAGGGGGAGGAGATTTCCTTTCACTTGCCTGAGACTACATTGAATAGAGAGTAGGGGGAGGAGATTTCTTTTCAGCTACCTGGGCCAGGTCTGCTTTCAACAATGCTGTCTCCACCTCCTGGCAGGAAGCTGCACCAGGGAGGACAGAACTGGTTTGGGCTGGGTACAGATACTCTCTGCCTTCAGAGAACAAAGAAATTGTGTGTATAAAAAGAGGGGCCCAGACCCCAGAACTTTAGATCACTTCTGGGAATCAAGACAAACCTTTGCCAAGGAGAGAAACCAAGGAAGCTGAAGGAGGAGACTGCCCCTGTGCTGTTTGCTGTTTGGGGGTTGGCCTGCAGTGGTTACTCATTGCCAAGGAAAGGAGAAAAGGAACTTTGTGTGTACTTTTACTATCTTGAGGAAGATCTCCAAGGGCTTGAAGCTGAGCTTGCCTCCTGTTCTGAAGTCTCAGGGACACAAAGACTTCACCACCAGCTTCCCCTGAATTTCCTTGCTGGGAATTCTACCTGCAGAGAGGTGCCTGCTGTTATTTTAGGACCTCTAGAGACTGCTTGTCGCTGGGAGCTGGAAGCACGACGCAACGAGGAAGAAGCATGTCGCCGCTGCAGCTGTTGCCGTCGCATTGCCAAAGAAGCGTGCCACTGCCGCAGCTGTTTGCCGTCGCATCGCCGAAGAAGCGTGTCGCATCGCCAGAGAAGCGTGCCGCCGCCGCAGAGGTTGCCGTCGCATCACCGGAGAAGCGCGTTGCAGGGCCTGTCACGGCTCAAGAAACCACCAATTTTGGCGCACAGCCGTTGGTCGTGCACGCATCGTATCCAAGTTGTCGCATCGCATCAAAGACGCCATTTTGACGCATCGCACCGGATCGTCGCATCGCATCGAGGTGCCATATTGTCGCATCGTAACCGGAACGCAGTAAGAAACTGACGCATCACCTTCCCTGCGGCCCTTTTGTTTATATTGCGTTACGCATCCAAGGTACTTTGAGAGTAAAGTGTCGCATTTACCATCTACATTTGAACTAAGCTATTTCTACCATTTGAAAGTCATATTTCTGAATACTGTATTGTGGATTTTTGTCGTTTGGTCTTGTGTTAAATCTAGATAAAGATTACTTATTTTTCTAAACTGGTGTGGTGTCCATCTGTAGGGTTTTCACTGTATTACTGTATGTGTTCACAAATGCTTTACACACTGCCTCTGAGATAAGCCTATACAAAAGGGGATGATGGACGGAACGTTTGAGCCAATCAAACACTCACCCCCAGTCAACTGATCTGGGTTTAATCCATCATCATTCTTTAGCTCACTCCACCACCCCAGTTCAGACATGGCCATATGCAAATCAGTCTGACCCTGTGCCTCATGGGAACAGTCCAGCCCGAACTGCCAAGCCATGTCTTCCCTGGACCGGAAACAAGCATCCTAGGACCGGTTTCTGGCATTCCAGCCGTCATCAGCCAGGCTTGCTTGAATCCAGTGGCAAAGTGAGCAAGGGACCCACGTCTGGGCATACCCCCGCCAACCTAGAGGCGAACAAAGCGATACAAAAGGGGATGATGGACGGAACGTTTGAGCCAATCAAACACTCACCCCCAGTCAACTGATCTGGGTTTAATCCATCATCATTCTTTAGCTCACTCCACCACCCCAGTTCAGACATGGCCATATGCAAATCAGTCTGACCCTGTGCCTCATGGGAACAGTCCAGCCCGAACTGCCAAGCCATGTCTTCCCTGGACCGGAAACAAGCATCCTAGGACCGGTTTCTGGCATTCCAGCCGTCATCAGCCAGGCTTGCTTGAATCCAGTGGCAAAGTGAGCAAGGGACCCACGTCTGGGCATACCCCCGCCAACCTAGGGTGAACAAAGCGATACAAAAGGGGATGATGGACGGAACGTTTGAGCCAATCAAACACTCACCCCCAGTCAACTGATCTGGGTTTAATCCATCATCATTCTTTAGCTCACTCCACCACCCCAGTTCAGACATGGCCATATGCAAATCAGTCTGACCCTGTGCCTCATGGGAACAGTCCAGCCCGAACTGCCAAGCCATGTCTTCCCTGGACCGGAAACAAGCATCCTAGGACCGGTTTCTGGCATTCCAGCCGTCATCAGCCAGGCTTGCTTGAATCCAGTGGCAATCTGAGATAAGCCTACCTGCTCGTGCCAAGCTACCAAGGGGGTGAGCAGGGGTTATTTTAGGAGTGTAGCCCCCTTACCCTGACTAGAAGCAAGGGCCCCTACTTGGTCAAAGGTACCTACCTCTGCCAACTAGAGACCCCCATTTCTAACACACCTCAAATTAAGAAAGAAGTCAGGATGTTTTTGGGAATGGTTGGCTACTGTAGAGAGTGGATACTAAACCTTTCCCTAGTGGCTAAGCCTTTACTGAGGCTGACACACAAGGATGTGTCTGATCCGCTTCCATTGGATAACAATTGCACAAAAGCATTCCTAGAGTTGAAAGAAAAAAAGTGTTGCACCACGGCACTAGGGATGCAAGTTTATTTAAAAGAAAATATACCAAATTGCAGTGAGAGAGAGGGCTGCGCTCTCTCGGTGCCTGTTCAAAAACATGATTGTGTTAAAAAATCTGTGACGTATTTACCAATGACCCTTGACCCCATCGTCACAGAAATACCCAGCTGCCTTAACTTAGTAGCTGTGGTAGATGTCAGTCATAAAAAGAGTGAGAATGTAATAATGGGATGTTCAATTACTGAAATGGTCCTTTCCTTTGTGGAGCTGTTTTGGGAAAATACTGTGGCCAAGAAATGTCTAAATTCAAATGTATTGAGCTTACTGCCAGCAAATGAAATTGTTTGTGATGAAACTGAACCTGAGTGTCTAGATGTCATGAATCTATGCATGAAGCCAAGGTTAGACTTTAATGATGAACCTCTGATTGAGCCCAACAATGTCCATTTTGTAGATGGCCCATGTTTGAGAGGTAACAAGGAGCAGCACGTGCTGTGCTCCCTATACATTATGTTGTCAAAGCTTCATGGCTTTCAGTAGTTACCTCAGCCCAAAATTTGAAATTGATTGCCCTTACCATAGTATGCAGTATAAGTGCTCAAATGGGAGTCACTATTGTAATGGGAGAGAGAAATGCTAATTCAGTTGTACAGTATTGTGTCTTGTTAGCCTATGCATTCAATGGAATTTTTTATCTAATGCTGATGTTAATGAATTAAACTTGGAAAGAATTAAAAGAGGCTCAAGAAAATGTTTCGGAGGCAGAACAACAAGGTTGTATCAGAACAGATTTTGAGAAAAATGACAACTGCGTAGTAGCAAATGTGTTATTGCAAAAACTGATCCCCAGGTATAAATTGCCAGTTTCTCTGAAATCAGATCATAATGAGGTCTCAAAGATGATGTCTGCAGAACCACAGACTGGACAAAGATTGGATTGTAGCTATCTGCCTGAAGTGGTGTTACACAAAGACAGCATGGAGTCTCACTTTGCAAAAGACTATGGGGCATATTATCAAGAACGGCGTTAAAATTATCGCCGCATTAGCGGCAGAAAACTGCAGCTAAAGCGGCGATAATGGGCTTGATAATATGCCCTTGAGAATTCCAATAGAAGCCCATGTTGAAACCAGAACATGGGCTTCTTTGAAATTCTCAAGGAGCATATTATCAAGCCCATTATCGCCGCTCTAGCAGCAGTTTTCTGCCGCTAAAGCGGCGATAATTTTAACGCCGTTTCTTGATAATATGCCCCTATGTTTCAGTATCACTGAAGTGGCTTGAATATGTACATGCAAATGCACTTGTGAAAACCACAGATGAAAAGACTAGCCATTGCTGTGAAGGATTGGCTGATATGGAGCGTGTAGTTTCTCACCAGATTGCAATTGCTACACAAGATCTGCATAATGGATGGTGCCACAACTTTGATCTGAGAGATGTTGTGAAATGGAAAGGCCTGTTCCAAATGATCCTGGCAATGACTGTTGTGAAATGTGGTGGCCTTCCAAATTAGGTGCATGCTTCTCATACACGTAGGGTCCTGTGTCCCCTTGTCAAAACAGCTCCTCTTCAAGAAGAGATGCCAGCAGTGGTCAAAGGTCCACAGAAGAGGGTCAGTCAAACACATAGAGCATGAAGCAGCACTAGAGCAAACTAAAGTGGCACTGGAAAAGCAAAAAGTGGAAACTGACTCAGATGAAAGCGGTGTCAAAAGGGTGAATGAGTCAGGTGCAGCCTCTTAAGAAGAAATTAGTGCTGTGTGCCTATGAGTGGAGGTAGAAAAAAGCTGGCTGAAAGGGTATCCAAAACGTCTACAGTGGTCCCCTGAAAAATCATTTGCACCCATAGCTGAAACGTTTGAATCTGAACCAAGTGAAGATGAAAGTGAAAGGCTTGGACTGAAAACGTGCAAAGAATTTATGGTACTCTGTCAGAGTTTTTCAGCACCTGAGCGGTCAAATTGCATAGAAAAAGTACAGAATGCCACATTGAATGAACTGTGTGATGCGAGGCATGAACTGTATGAGCCACCTTGATGGCAAGCTGGAGAAATGCTGAAACAAAAACTGAGAATTGTCAAGAGCTGAAAAGAGAAAACAAAGATGAAAGAAAAGAAAAAGAAGAAGAAAGAAAAAGAGAACTGTTCTATTGGATTTTTAGTTACTTATTTTAGAGAAAACTAACTGCTCCAAGAAGCTACTTACAGAGCTCTGCACTAAACTTTTGAGCTTGGCTATATATGACCTGATTACAGACAAAAGTTGTGTTGCCTTAGAAATAGAGGTAACATTGTTACATGCTCAGCTTTTTGTAATAACAAGTGATAATGAACATACTAATTTTAGTAGGGGTTTTTCTTTATATACCTGTGTGAAATTAAAGTGTGCTAATGAAATTACCATGTCTACATACACTAAAGATGAGTAGTAATATTTTAGGTAGAGAAAAAGTTATATTAGACTGAATTAATAATGAGTGTGCTCTTTGAACAAATGGTACCTGTGAAATTAAATAAGTGTGATAATTAACAAATCATTCGAGGTATCATGATTTGTTTATTAATCATAGGGTGAATTGATGGAGCTCAAATCTCACTTATAAATTTTATCATTACTAAATGACATAAAAACTGCTTTACGTTTCAGACAAACTGCATTTTAAAAATGGCACGCAGAGTTTTGGTGCAAGTGAAAACATGAATGAGGCCTGCTAATTCATGGTTGTTTAATTTTGTTTAGTTTAGATTTAACCTCACTATAGAATGCGCATTTAATTTATAAAATGTGTTTTGAACCTTCAAAGTAGCATATATTTGTGCTGAATTAACACGCATTTTACAGTGTAGAAAGGCTGAATTCGCCTTTGGCAGGCTCAGCTCACTGCGGCCTTCGGCCTTGAGCTAAGAAATGGAATGTGCTCTTTCCTCTTGTTTCTGTCTCTTCATGAGAAGACCTTTGCTTGTGGCTTACTTTTTATCAGTGTGAAGTTGTTTAGACAATGCTTTATTCACTTCATAACGTAGAGTGAAAAACTGCAAAGCACACATTTTTCTTATAATATGTATTCTCTGTTTCCGCATCATTAATACTTTTTGTTGCAGAAAATGTAATTGTTTTAAGGATGTTAGGAGTTGAAATCATTAAGCACAAGACTCAAATGAGTTACAAGAACTTGCCTGATTGATAACGTGTCCAGTCAGCCCATGGGGTGTCGATGTGTTCTGAAGCTCCAATTGGACAAGCTACAAAGACCAAGTCATGTGTTTTTTTGTTAGAAATATTGGTTGCTAGCAGAGAGGTGTGTTTTTTTTCCCTTATTCTTACGCTTGCAGAAAGACACTCTTTTTTTAGAGTTCTGCGGAGAGAGAGAGAAAGGGGGGGCCCATGGGCAGCTTCTGTGTTAGACACAGAGAGGCAGAGATGAACAGCGCGAAGCCAGAGAGAATCAGCTGAGAGAACAGGACAGGTTTAAATGCTAAAACTCTAAGGGGCATATTCACAAGGAGCTATCGCCGAATTAATGGCACTTTATCGCAGCCAAAGTCGTGATAAATTTACCTCCCCATTCACAAGCCGGTGTTAACAGCCCACAGCACCAGTTTACCTGCGATAGCAGCCGCAAAAATCATCGCCACAGAGGACCCCCACAAATATTGCTAATGAGATGCAGAGTAGGCGTTCCCATGCCAAAAGTCGAGACAACATCACACCTCAACATTCACAACGACCAGCCACATCGGCGATAAGAACACAAAACAGGCGATAAGGCGCGTTAGCACCAGGACATTTACACCTACTCTGACCTGGTGTAAAGTCGGACGGCAGCCAGCACCACAAAAGGGAGCACAGCCCAGGGCCACATCTGAAGGGCAACAGATGCCATGGAGCCACTCATCATGCGGCCCGGACACCCAAGAGGGCCACAACACCCACCGCCACCACCCCAGGACCCCAACCCACATCCGGAAAACCCCCCCGGACCACCACAGACGCAGCGCAGACAAAGACAGCGGACCCCCAGGGTGCGTACCAGCCGCACAGACCCAACATCTGACAATGTCACCGTCCACTAAAGGCTGAAAGTGACAAACATCCAACGCATCCTGACCATCATCGCCTAACAGGCCTACGGCACCAACACAGCAGACAACCAACATCCCACCCCACACAAAGCTGCTGGCTTGGCTGCACCTGTTGGCCCCTGGTACCCCCAACCAACACCCGCCAGAGTCGAAGGAGTCTCACAGCCAGCCACATCCAAGTCCCCCACACCTGTCCTGGACATCACCATCACCCTGGTACCCCAGTCCCCATACGTACAACACAATGCGCAGGATCCGCTGGAGACCAAGCAAGGACCATACGCCCAAGCAGGATGCACGCACGTGTTGGGGGCACTACACAGCACACATGTACTACCTGTGCCCCCTGGTGACACAGCACACAATCACCGCAACAGGAAGCACACCTTTCACATCAATGTGCAGGCAACAACAGAACACCGTGGAACCCCCAACAATGTCGCCTTCAAATACACAGCCAGTATGCATGATACCTTCATCCTCCAACAGTCCATCATCAACCAGCGTTCCCAGGATGGCAACAAGGGAAATGCACAGTCCCTTGGCAATACCCAAATGAACACCCCACACACCTCAACTCCACAACCATGCAACTCACAACTCTGGCAATGCACACGTCACAAAATCACATACAACAGGCACAACAACATGCCCACCGACCAGACACGACAGAACAACTTACAATGTTCACATGGGCAAGCCCTGAACATGAGCCAGCAACAGCATGGCACCTCAGCCACATAATAGCCAAATGTGTGGAGAGGTGGCAACCAGGCATGTGTGAAGGATGCAGTAGAACCATGATTGGGAAAGTACACAATGCCATGGGTGGCGGAGATGTGCTGGACATACCGCAGTATGCAGAACACACCCCTATCCATGGCGACATACACCGCTGGTGTATGGAGTGTAGTGGACAGTGGACAGTGGACGCCACCATGTCACCCCAGCCAGTGGGGGACCTTGCGGAAATGTTGCCTGTTACACCCACCCTAAGCGTCACCGGAGTGGGATGGCCCGGCTTATGCCACGCCAGCATAGGGGTGTGAATAAAAAGCACGTAGGCCTGGGCGTGGTCTTCTTCCGGAAAGACCCACGTCTCTGCCAGGGTGGCGCCTCCCACCCCGCCACGAGGCCGACGCCATCCTCGTGAGCGGAGTTGCCTACGATGCTGTGCGTCTGGCGGACCCAGGCACGCTGGACCACAAACCCGTCAGGCCCGCCCCTGCGCAGCCAGGCCACACTGATCACCTGCTGACACCGGCGTATGTCAAGGAGGGCCCACCACGTGCCAGCGCAAGCTCCAGGCCCGAGGCCCGCGACCTTGGCAGCCTCCTCAGACCATCACGGCCTCCACGACACAGGCCCGCCTTACTCCTTTCTCGATGACGCACTGTACTGCCGCCTTCGGCCCACTCGTCGGACCAGTAGGTCCCATGTGTGAAACTGTGTCCTGAGTCATGAATGGCAGTGACCAGATGTCTACTGCAGGGGTCCTGAGTCATGAATGGCAGTGACCAGATGTCTACTGCAGGGGTGATATCACTAAACTCCCTGCTATCAGTGAAGCAAACAAATGCATCACAAGCAAACGACACATGTCTGTGGGCCCATGCTGATCGCTGCCTCCGGCCTACACTGCGGTCCAGTAGGTCACAGAGTCTTGATTTGGCAATGTTGGAGTTCACATCTGTGTACCGGCATCATCGCAGACTGCATCCCCTCTCAGCACCTGTGCCACTAAGTGTGTTCCCCGACATTCATGGACACTCACTGGTCATACATTGGTGGCGTTTGAGTCTATGGAATAGGGGCTAGTTTTCATCCTCATGTAGCTGATACCGAATTGTTGGTGAGGACGAGGGTTGCGCTTTCCACTCCTCCATCTGCTGCTTCCAGATAACATCAGACCTTCCACATCATGCCCTGGAGGACACCTTCCACTCTCCCCCGCAACCCTCCGCAACATACACCTTGGACATTGATGGGGACCCGCTCAGGTCGCATGGCCCATCTGACTGCACCGCAAGTCACTGTCCCGTGGCTGGGTGCCTGTGCCGGCCGCAGTGCATCCGGGGCCACTAACTCTGTGCTGCTCAGGCCTGGGACCCCTTCTTCTGAGACATTGAATGGCCTCTGTAGCGATGGTCTTGGTGTCATCAACGTTATGTGTCTGTGGCCCTGCGCTGTCCGCATCCTCCGGCCTCAACTGCGGGCCACCAGGGCCCACACATAGCATCAAGTCTTGACCGGCCCGGACGTCGCATCACCACAGGAGGCACACGCCACCACCGCAAGGACGACCTCCAACCGCCATCTGCCAGAGTCGAAACGGTGGTCCTACGGAGTTGCTCAGACCTGTCGTGGATGCCATCATCGGCCTGAAACCCTGCTCAGCACTCCAGGTGCCAGTGACTCAGTGCACCGCAAGCCATTGTCCGTTACTGATTGAGTTTTGTGCTGTTGTGAGATTGTGCAGCAATGTCACCTCATGCAGTGGGGAAGACCTGGGACTATGATGAGGAAGATGTGTCAAGTGTGTGGACGGGAGAAGGCACAGACAATGGGAGGGCAGGAGGCAACAGCCCCAAGGCAGGAATGCAGACTGGTGGTGGTAGTCAAGCTACACACCCGGATCTATTACTGGGTATTGCGCTGTGGACTGCGGACGCAACTGTCACCTCAGGCAGTGTGGGAGACCTGGGACGTTGATGAGGAAGTTGATGCAGGTGTAGCACACCCCACTGCATCTGCATCAGGACTAACCCGAAGGGACACAATCCTAGCAATTTCTTCACATGAGCGTGCTCTTCTCTAGTGCCCCTACCTCAGTGCACTGCAACTCACAGAACATCCTGACTGAATATTGGGTGACCTCTGTCCTTACTCCGGATCCCTCCATGTTGCTTTGTAGTTGACTCTGTTATGCTGGTGTTTTCTGTTTCCATTACACTGGTTTCCACTGTTCATGTTGTTGTCAGCACCAAGCACTCTGTGTGGGCTGGCTTATACTCACCCCACACACATCCAGCACAGGCGTCACTGTACATGTGGCCCTGCCAATAAAGGGGCCGGGCGCACGTGCCCGTAGCCAGTTCAACATGATATGTGCATGTGTCCCTGTGGTCTTGTATGCTTGGGGGCCCTGGGCCCTACGACAGTACATTGTGCTGTGTACAGCAGACGCAGACATGTCACCGCAGGTAGTGGGCTAGAACCTGGACATGTAGCTTTGTCGTCACCCACTCAATTCGTAAGGGGAGTGGACTGTGCCGTTGTACGCAGAGCCAACGTGGGTGTGTGACTGATATGTGCGTGCCCCTGGGCGTGGTTCTGTACTGGGTATGTGCATCTGCATGTGTCTCTAGGGCAGTGTGGGTCTCCTTTGTGGGGTGTAGGTGGTCCCTGAAGGGTATTGGACACCCACGTATGTGTTCTAGTTCGCATTCCATGGGTTCGGCAACACCCGCACCTGTTGGGCCACCTCCTTTTGGTGTTCTGACACCTGGCATTGGGGTGCCATGTGTGGGTCGGTGAAGTGTTGTGAGCCAGCCGTGATTGCGGGTGCTTCATGCTGTGTGGTCTGTTGCAGGGGCTGGGTTCTCCTCTGAGTAGTTTGTCTGCCCTGGTCCTGGTGGTGGGTTGTGTGGGATGTCCATGGGCTGTTGTAGGGCGTCGGTGTCGAAGGTGTGGTGTTCGTCTCCGGCATCACTGATGGGTTGTCTGTACTGACCTGCTGGAGATGTTGTTTGTCCCTCTGCATTGTGAAGGTGTGGTGCATGTTGGCATTGTGTTGGCGCCTTGTTCTTGTCACCATGCAGACTGTGTGACAATGTACATTGTGACTGTTTGGGCGGTGGTGGCTATTTGAGTTGGGACTGTACATTTGGCCTACATGGCTGATGTGGGGTTGTAGCCGTAGATATGCATCTCACAGGTCCCTGCTCTGTCCAATGTGATTGTTCTGTTTCTGCACCTGGGCAGACCCAGTTGTGTCCCCTGTTCTGCAGTGTGGGTGTTGCACTTTGTGCCACATTGTCATGGTATGTGCTGTGATTGCTATGTGTGTGTGCTGCAGTGTGCCACCGGGATGGGGGACATGTCCCTGGGTAATTGTGGGTGTGCAGTGTTCTACACCTCGTTGTGCATGTGTGCCATTGTGCCCATCACCCCCGTCCCCCCAGTCCCTGTTGGATCCTCACCCTGTTGTTGTTGTGTCGGCTCCTGTCAAGCTGTGTCTGTACTCCCACCTCCTTGCACCATCTCCACACTGATGACTGTGGCCTGGGTTTCCTCCAGCTCCTCCTGTGGCGCTGGACTGCCACCTCCTGTCGCCATTGCTGCCTTCCTGTTGGCAGCGGGTTTGTGCCTGGTTTAGGTTGTCACGTCCTGGCGGCGCCTCTTGGCCTCCTGGATTGGCCTCCTTTGCACTCCGACTGCATTCCAGGTGGTCTGCTTGTGGATCAGTTGCTGGTAGTGTTCTGTGACTCCGTGGCGATGGTCTTGTTTTCCTGCGGTCTGCACCCTGTCTTCCTCTCCCTTTTCTCCTTGGCCTTCCCCGACCCCGTTGTTCCTTGCTGGTGGTCTGTGGGGGTTATGGGGCTCGCATTGACCTCTGCGCTGGGTCAGGGTGCATTCATGTTGCTACGTGCTTTGGCTTGTTTTTGGTGTGTTGTTTCTGTGGTTTTTATGGTGCAATTTCCTGCCAGACGTGTGGGATTTGCAGGCCTGTGGCTGCTTTTCGCTACTTTTTGTACTGCGATTGGCCTCATCGCATGATATCTCGCGTTCGCGTTTCGCATTTTTTCGGCGTGTCGTTGATTTTCACGCTGACATTTGACGCGTTATCTGGTGACTATCACATGCTTCCGCCTTGTTGTGAATTCCACGTTGACACAGGGTTATTTTCCCACGATAGGCTGCGATATTAAAAGTTGCGTTACGCTACTCTTGCGGTAGTTATCGCACGTTCTTCTGAATATACCCCTAAATTTTATGCTTTGACTAACTGGCTTTGCAAAGACTTATTTGTCCTATGCATTTTATTTCTCTGTATGGGAGATTTTTTGCTATTATTAATTATTGATTTAGCCTACTCACTCTATTTTTTCTGAAACTATGAGTTTCTGACTGACATTTTGTGCCTCATTTCCTTCCTTTATGGAGTGGTTAATATGCAATCTATAATATGTTCTGTGTTAATTATATTTTTTCCTATTTTTCAATTCTGTAACCTGATTGATATTTGACTAATGAATAAAGAGTCAGAGAAACCTTGACTTTTGATTAGAAAATAAAACCCTTTAAAACTACTTACAACTCTCTTTATTGCCTTAAATATTTATTTGCATCTGATTTTTCATGTTTATGCAAAGTCTTCTAATGGTGATCACACGGTGGCAAAGTTCCATCACCTTAAGCGGAAAACAAGAGGTAATGATGTTTTGCATTGAGAAATTACCGTGAAATTTCCGCTCCATCAGAGTGGAGTGTCGTACAGTAGGGTGGCGTGTTGTAGAGTGGCGTGACATCTTGTAGAATGTCTTAGAGTAGAGGGGTGTAGAGTGGAGTGGCATTGAGTGTAGTGGCATTTCATAGAGTGGAGTGGCATGTTGTAAAGTGGAGTGGTGTGTCATAGAGGGGAGTGGTGCGTCATACTGTGGATTGGCATGTCTATAGTGGAATGACTTGGATTGTTGTACATTGGTGTGGAGTGCCACAGAGTGGAGTGACATGCTGTAGAGTGGAGTGGTGTATTGTACAGTGCTTTAGAGTGGAGGGTCATAGAATGAAACGGGTTTAGTGTAGTGGCATGCCATAGAGTTGAGTGGTGTGTCATATGGTGGAGTGGCATGCTGTAGAGTTGAGTAGACTGTCATACAGTGCAGTGGAATGTCATACAGTGTAGTGGAATGTCGCAGATTGGAGCGGCATCTCATAGAGTGGAGTGACATGTCGTACAGTGGAGTGGCATGTCATAGAGTAGAATGGTGAGTTGTAGAGTGGAGTAGAGTGGCATGTCATAGAGTAGAGTGTTGAAGAGTGGAGTGGCATAGAGTAGGAGTCGCATGTCATAGAGTAGAGCGGAGCGGCGTACCATAGAGTGGCATGTTGTAGAGTGCCTTAAAGTGGAGGAGCATAAACTGGAGTGGCATAGAGTGAAGAGGCATATTGTAGAGTAGAGTGCCGTTTCATACAGTAGAGAGGTGTAGAGTGCATTGGAGTAAGGTTAAGTGGTTTTGAGTAGAGTGATGTAGTGTATTGTATAACTCTCTCCTCTACTTGTTTCTCAAAATGTTTCTTGTGGAGTTTCGTGGAGTAGGGTGGCGTTTAGCAGAGTATAGTGGAGTGGCATAGAATGGAGTGGCATATCGTGGAGTACAGTGGAGTGACTTGTCAGAGAGTGACATGTCATAGAGGATCTTAGAGAGGATTGGCATAGAATAGAGTGGCTTGTCATAGAGTGTAGTGTGGTAGAGTGGCGTGGAGTGGCATAGAGTTGAGTGACATGTGGTAGGAGTGGCATATTATGTCGTAAAGTAAAGCAGAATGGCATATAGTGGAGCAGTAAGTCATAGGGTAACCAAGAAAAGACAAAAAGGGCAGTCCGGTCCTAAATGTTTCCTCACTTTGCACTACAGAGACTGCAGTTGTACCCATTATCCCTGTAACCCACCAAATGGTAGTGTACAGATGTACTAATCAACAGCTCCTTGCAAAGCAAAAGTCCTAATCAAAATTATTAAAGGAGCCCTTTTGCCACTCCCCTCACCTGTATCTAGATCTTCTGCCTCCAGCTTCGGGAATGTGAACAATTCACTTTCACTGATGGAAGAACAACTCTCACCTCCATCTTGTCTAAAGGTCAGGCCACGAGCACCAAAAATGGATCCCATATGCCTTCCTTACTCTGGCGTACACAGACACTGCATGTATCATTCAGGCTACATACATCGTCATGTGCAGTGTATAATTTAAATATCAGTGCTAGGAACTTAGAAAGGGAATAGAAGTGGTTGTTTACACAGGTAGGCCTCCACTACAGTGGCACAGATAAAATAGTCTGTCCAACACTATGGATTCCCAAAACATGGTATGCTACCACCACCGCTCCATGTGTCAAGACATTGATCCACTGTCAGTCAATAGGGGCACACTTGGAGGAACCCTCTAGGCCACAGTCAAGTGCAGAACCTACTCAAGTTCATTCAATTGATTAAGGTGACATCAGGCCGAACAGTCTATAGTCAGAATGAAAAATAAACTCAGATAGCATGACATAAGAATGTTCTAACAGAGCATTAAGCAAAAATATTTAGCAATCCTCATGGTGACTTGCAGGAATATGCTGAGCTGACTCAAAAATTATATAGAAGTTTGAAATATCAGATCCTCTACCATCAGGGTTTTCTGCAAACAATGTATGTCAGTCAGCTGTATTTGCTCTGTGCCAATCCTGCAGTATTAAGACTATAGGTAAAATTATTGGTGCAAATTCATAAAGACATGTAAGAATACATAAACAGTATTTCTATGCATAATCTTTTTGTGAATCTGCCAAACTGTTGCCAAATGCTCTTTACCCTTATCAAACTAGATGGGGTTAAGTGAAGAAGACTGAGTAACCAGTTCCATTCTTTATTGATTCACCTGCAATTATAAACACCTCCTTAACATTCACTTTTGAATACATTATTAATCTGTACATTTTTTGGTGGCTACATTTTATGCATTTGATAAATTCTAGGCCACATGTCCCTTTCACATACTTTTATTGGGAGGAAATTCATTCATAAATCTTATCCAGAATTTCTTTCTAGGTCCTTGACTCTTCTTATCAACACTTGTATATTTTCAGTACTGTATTGTCTGTGGTGTTACAGGCAGTACACTAGTTCCTCTTATTTGCAAATCATCAGTACATTCTATCATCAGCTGCAGTTCATCAGTCAATTTCAAAATGACTGCATGAGTTAAGTCCTCCTGTTCAGCATTAAATGTGAGAATCTGACTTCGTTGAAATTTTTTCAGCTAAGCACTAGTCAATCTGGAACTGTAAATAGTATTGCTAATATATGACTCTTGTCAAGTGCGGATGGTATCTGAAATAAGGAATCTGATCTACCAACTTTAAATGTTTGAGATGTTTGTGATACTAACAAGAACACCTTTTCCAACTCTACCTGATTTAAACATTTCAGTGCATGGATGAAGTTCATTTAGAGGTTGTCTTTTTGAAACAGGGCTATTTGTAGAAGGGACATTTGCAGCACTGCAATTTGTAGAGGAGTAATTCCCATTATTGTTGGCCCTACATTGAGGTACAATTTCTTGAAATGTGTAGGATCAATAAAGGATCTTATACTTACCATTATTCATGATCATATATCTTTTCCTTTTCTGTCTTCCTTTGTTGTTATTTTTATTGTTTTCCCTCTAAACTTCATTAGATAGAGAATAACTGAGATGGAGTTACCTTTATCTTATAATAAGATTAACTTTTCTTACACTTTTTCCTTGAAAAATAAAATCCAGTTTGTTTTCATTGTAGTTTCTGTCTTTTTACTTCCCCAAATCATTCTCCTATTTAACTATTTTGCCAATGAGTATCTTCATCATCGTTTCTAGTGTCAACAATTCTTCTCTCTCTTCCAGATCAATTGCTACATTTTGAATTTTGTTGAGCATAAGCTCATTCAATTCAATTCTTAGGGACATACCCTCATTAGGAACCGATGGTGGCAAAAATCCTAGGATTGTCAAAATCATTGGGTTTTGGAGCACAAAAGGTCTTTTTGCTTGTAACTATAACCGTTTGGGGAGTCGATACAGTGTTTCTGACTCCTAACTCTTTTTAGGGAGAGTGAAAGGGACATCTACCTCTTATTTAGTAGTTACAATTTGATGTCTCAATAATTTGTGGCCCTCAATTGTGGACAACTAAGCTGATACAAACTCCCAATTTAATAACGTATCGAATTCAGGAATGGGAAGCTGTCTTTTTGTGTAACTGTGCCTCTTTATTTGTGTGTGGTCAACATTAATATTTCTTTTATTTTTATAGGGTAGTCTTTTTAAGCATTGTGAGTGTTATCAATCAAAGCTTTTACAGAATTCCTACTGCCTTCAAAATTCACCACTCTCACTTTCTGTGGATAATACGGATAATGAAGACTCCTAACCTCCATCTAAGCAACGCTTATATCTTTAGTGCTCATTTTCCATAGTACCATTCTGTCTCCTTTTGACTTTATGTTTATTTACCATTGCCAGTTTCTTAGTTTCATGTATTGTGTATTGAACTTTCTTGCTTATCATACTTCTCATTTTATAAGAGGAGCTTTTGTCACTTTCTTTTACCGTATTTTGCATAGCAATATATCTGCTGATGGGGCTCACAGAAGTCTTGTATAACAGTGCAGGTGTGTAATAGTATTTTTGGGGATAGATTAAGATATGAAAGAGAGTCATAAACACATTCCCTTGATTATAAAAATTCAGTTAACCAAGCTATGTGAGTTCTAAAATAATCTACCTTTTATTTCTGTCTTTTAGAAGGGGTCTTTCGATTACATTTTCTGTTTAAGTTCTTTTCCTTTTCGTTTTTTCATGTTAAGACTTGTTTTATTTGTACTCTTTTGTAAAATCTCACAGCCTTGGAAAAGTCATGCTGTGAGGAAACACATGTTGGCCATTTCCAAAGAAATACATTTATGAAATCTGAATGTACTGAAGAACACAAGATCGCTTACGTTGATAATAAAGTGAACCACATTCGAAACAAGTCCTTACTGTTTGGACCTTGTACTACTTGATGATACTATATGAGTGATTTAGTTTCCATTTATATAAACATAGTAAACAAACGAGACAGTCAGCAAACATGCTTAATGGCCACCACATAGGGAGTACAAAATGCGCGGTCACCAACAATAAGGAGAATCCAAACACACAAACCCCACATTGGCTCATTATTGAACACAAATGAGACAGTTGCATTAGGTCATTTCGTCATAAAAACTCTTTTGAAAATGCACTATCAATGGCTAGTTCATAAGTGAAGCTTGAGTGTTTTTATCTGTTTCTAAAATTTCTGGATCATCATAATAGCTATATGTTTCGAATTTTTGCTGTTTGTCATTAGATTGGGACTGTGTGTAAGACAGTAGCTTTTTGCTGGGTAGGTGCTTCATTTTACTCTGTTGTACCATTCCCATTTGTGTAAGGTAAAAAGTGGACAAATGCCCTGCAAACTTAAGAGTAATTTTTATAAAATGAATTACTGCACAAATCAACTGGGAGTCTGTGCCCGGTCTTCATTTAGGATCTTGGGAGTTCAAACTATATATATATATAATTTGCAAGGCCAGTCACTGCTGGATTGTGATTTCACAAGGGTGCCAATACTTACTTAAGTTGTTGGTGCCCCTGCACGCTGCGGGAGAAACGCGGCTGGTTGACGGGCCGGGATTCAACGCCTCGTCTCCATGGGAACTTCCTGGCATAAAGGGCTAAGCTGCAGACACCGCCCACTGGGGCATGTACTTACGCTATTGTCTGCAGCAACTGTGACTCGGAGTCCGAGTTTGAAAGATCCTCCCCATTAGCCAGTGAAAAGTGCCTCCACCAATCCTCTGTGAGGCGCTTTGTATTTTAAATGGACTGCGAATAGCAAGATGGACAAGTGCATTTGATAAAGGCGATTGGATGCCGAAACGCGTCATGCAGTTCAAACTTGCATTATTAAAAGGATTGCATCCTAGGCTTCCTGTGTGGGCTCTTTTCTTCCGGAGAGGGAAGGGACTGGATGTATATATATATATATATATTCCAAGTCGTCAGTTCGCAAAAAGACCCGAGCCACTTCCTGACAGCGGGCTGAGGCGGGGTTGCGAGCCCCAGTATTCCAACAAATGTTCGTTCGTAATAAAGAAATAACAAACACGCCAGAGCCCTTCGTTCTGCTGCACTCGTGATTTTATTGGCTGAAGTTACCCTACGCGTTTCGGAGCAGCGCTCCTTGCTCACGGGAGCAAGGAGCGCTGCTCCGAACGCGTAGGGTAGCTTGCCAATAAAATCACGAGTGCAGCAGAACGAAGGGCTCTGGCGTGTTTGTTATTTCTTTATTACGAACGAACATTTGTTGGAATATATATATATATATATATATATATATTATATATATATATATATATATATTATCTACTGGCGGTCGCCTGTAGATAGTTATAGTTAGGACCTATTTTCCATAGGAAATCCGCGACATTCTATTTGAAATAACTCTTGCGTCGGTTGACGAATCTTCGCGAAATTTTCAAACTTTATGGCCCGCTCCGGTCCGCTCCTACCCTGAAAGTCTCAGGGTGATTCGTCAAGCGGGGGCCGAGAAAAAGGGGGGTCCCAAACGTGTTTTCCCCATTCATTTTCCCATAGGAAACTTTAGACACGGCTACAGCCCGAACTGCTGAACGGAATTACACCAAATTTGGCAAAGAGGTAGTTCTTGGTTCAGAAAGAACCCTTTTGTTAAATGGTGTAAATCCGTTCAGTAGTTGCGGAGAAATTAAAAAAATAAGAGTCAAAAAATCAATTTCCCATAGGAAACTTTAGACACGGCTACAGCCCGAACTGCTGAACGGAATTACACCAAATTTGGCAAAGAGGTAGTTCTTGGTTCAGAAAGAACCCTTTTGTTAAATGGTGTAAATCCGTTCAGTAGTTGCTGAGAAAATCAAAAGTAAAAGTACATATATATCTATGGCCGCGTCGGATTCGCGCACCCTCCCGATCACGAGCTGTCTGCTAATTGGCTGTCAACACTCCAAACCAGGAAGTGTTGGCAGCCATCTTGTTCCTCGGTAGAACCGAGGAACAAGAAAGCAGTAAAAAAGTGCGCAAAACGCACAAAGGGGGCAGGGTAGAAACACCTGACCCCTAGGTCTGCTCAGGGGGTCCAACAAGGACCCCCTGGGCAGAAAAAAGCATTTTTTTTTTTAAATCGGCAGGATGCGCTCAGGGAGCGCGAATCCTGCGAACAAAAAAATCGAAGAGCGGTCTCCCGCGCTTCGATTGTATTTTGCCCCGGGTGGCCCAAGTCCCGGGGGCATGGTGGGGGGTTAAATTTATGTATGGGGGGCCTCCCGCAGCCCCGGGGACCACCACCTCCCCGGGGCTTCTTTTTTTAAAAACTTTTTCCTGTGTGGGGGGGGCTCGAACTAAGTGTGGAGTTTTGGAACTTTAAAATATTCCTCCAAAATCAGCCAAAATACGAATTCCGATTTACTCACCTGTTATCAGGAGAGACCTCAGTGCTGCATCTTTCAGCCCAGTACTGATCCTCAAAAGTAATTTTAACCGTACTTACCAGTAACTTGAATTTCCTTCCTCAGGATATCATTGTCTGCTTTTTGCTGAAAAAGTTTCTAAGTGTTGATTTTTGAAACATACAAATATTCCTCTAAAATCAGCCGAAATACGAATTCCGATTTACTCACCTGTTATCAGGAGAGACCTCAGTGCTGTATCTTTCAGCCCAGTACTGGTCCTGAAAAGTAATTTTAACCGTACTTACCAGTAACTTGAATTTCCTTCCATAGGCTAACATTGACTGGTTTCACTTGGAAATTCTTCAAAGTGTGGAGTTTTGGAACTTTAAAATATTCCTCTAAAATCAGCCGAAATACGAATTCCGATTTACTCAACTGTTATCAGGAGAGACCTCAGTGCTGCATCTTTTAGCCCAGCACTGACCCTGAAAAGTAATTTTAACCGTACTTACCAGTAACTTATATTTTCTTCCATAGGAATCCATTGTCTGGTTTTCAGCTGAAAAGTTTCAAAGTGTCGATTTTCACAAACTACAAATATTCCTTAAAAATCGCCTGTATGACTTAAACGCATTCTTTCAACTGTTTACAGGAGATGCACCAGTGCTGGATCCAGGATCCAACACTGAGTAAGAAAAAGTAACGATAACAGTTTTTACCTGCTAAGTGAATTTCCTTCCATAGGATAACATTGGTGATTCTATGAGAAAAAGTTTCTAAGTGTCAACTTTTAAAATACAATAATATTCCTTAAAAATCACTACTGTAACCAAAACGCTTTTACTCAACTGTTTACAGGAGATGTCCCAGGACTGAATCTAGGATCCAGTCCTGTGGTTAGAAAAAGTAATCCATAAAGTAACTAATTGCATTTAACTAGAAATTCACATTGAGATGAATGTTGCATTGTGTTTGAAAATGTGTTGCCCATTGCAACAACTGTAACTACTGTACTTAAAAGTCTATTGCCTATGTGCAAAGTATTTAAACTAAAGTAATTCATTCTGAGAAAGTATTTTTTGTAATGTATAATGTAATTACAATGTAATTTAAAAAATAAAATATGTAAAAAAAATTTTTCTAAAAATGTAGTAAATCAGTATGAAAAAATAAATATAACAATTAATACATTTAAAAATTGTCATTTACAAAACCTTTGAAATTCACTGAAAAAACCGTAGGTTTCAGACATGTTATAGTTAGGAATTAGCATTTAAAAAACCTTTGAAATTCACTGAAAAAACAATAGGTTTCAGACACGTTATAGTTAGAAATTAGCATTTAAAAAACCTTTGAAATTCACTGAAAAAACCATAGGTTTCAGGCACGTTATAGTTAGAAATTTGCATTTAAAAAACCTTAGAAATTCACTGAAAAAACCATAAGGTTTTAGGGACAGTTATAGTTAGTTGGACATTGCACTCGTACAAAACCCGTGAAATTCCCCCGTTATAGTTAGTTCAGGTAACTATAACTCGCGCCCGCAATGCACTGCTGATGACGTCACATATTACATCACTCATGACATGGTCAGTGACATCACTGATGACATCACTGATGACATCTCAAATGACATCACTGATGACATCACTGATGACATCATCCATGTGAGAATTTAATGCATCTTCTCACACCCTAATATAAGTTTTGAAACACCCACTCTAAATTACAGACTGCCATTCTCAAAACCATACACACTCCAATACCAATAAGTACATACCCACTCACTGATTCTTAGGTCTACACACACACATCTACTCACTCACCCGTACAGTCACTCATACTTACAGTCACTCAGTACAGGACTATCATATGCACTCATACACCTATATAAACACTCACACAACGCAACTCATCCATAGAGGTATTCACACACCTAGTCAGTCATGCAAATAATTAATCACACTCCAATTTACTCACCTATACAGTTATACACACCAGCTCACTTACTCATAAAAATACTAGCACATTCTTACGCTCCTATGCAATCACTGATGCAAGCACACACTCATCCATATAGCCACTCTCACAATCACACACTCTCACTTATAGCCATTTATATACTCCAACACACATATATACTGCCTTTCACATATGTAGTTACTCACACATGTACCACTGAGATATACATTCAATCACTAACACACCCATACACACACTCACCCACCCATACAGTCCATCACAGACGCACTCTTGAAACCATGCACCCAGTGAATCACCCACTCACACATCTATGCACAGAGTCACACACACCCCACCCACACAAACACTGAGGCACCCATACAGATACTCAGAGAACCAATCCATAATCCATATAGACACTCATTTAGCTAGTCAGAAACCCATGCAGTTGCTTACACAACAACAGACAGACGGATACAGACATTCACACAGTTTAGTCACTCACCCATGCATCCAGTAAGATACGTTTAATCACTCACTTATAGACTCAGTCATGCACCTACTAAATCATCCATTCAGGCGCTTCTACACCCACTCATTCTTCAATACGCCTTTCCCTAAATATATTAAACATATTTAAACTTTACAGAAACACACAGTCACTGGATGATGTCATCAGTGATGTCATCAGTGATGTCATTTGAGATGTCATCAGTGATGTCATCAGTGATGTCACTGACCATGTCATGAGTGATGTAATATGTGACGTCATCAGCAGTGCATTGCGGGGCGCGAGTTATAGTTACCTGAACTAACTATAACGGGGGAATTTCACGGGTTTTGTACGAGTGCAATGTCCAACTAACTATAACTGTCCCTAAAACCTTATGGTTTTTTCAGTGAATTTCTAAGGTTTTTTAAATGCAAATTTCTAACTATAACGTGCCTGAAACCTATGGTTTTTTCAGTGAATATATATATAGTTAGGTAGTTATAGTAAGGACCTTGTTTCTATTCAAAAAGAGTTTATTCTTTTGCCAATATCTTTGATGCCGTTTGACAAATGTTTGCAAAATTTTCAAAACTAATGAGGTGGTCAGGTCAGTTCCTGTGTTGAATGTTTCGGGGTGATTCGTTAAGCGGGGGCCGAGTAAAAGGGGGGGTCCCAAAAAGCGTTTTCTCCATGTTAATTTCCATAGATAACTTTAGACACTGCTACAGCTCGAACTGCTGAATGGAATTACACCGAATTTGGCAAAAAGGTAGCTCTTGGTCCAGAAAGCACTCTCTTTCTTAAATGGTGTAAATCCGTTCAGCAGTTGCTGAGAAATTTAAACATTTCTCAGCTATTCATATATCTCAAGTCTGTGATCAGATCGGCTGCCAACAGTTCCAACCAGGAAATGTTGGCAGCCATCTTGTGACTCGGTTGAACCACCTTTCAGCAATCCTACTGTGTGGGGCTTGCTGGAGGTAACAGGTAGGATAGTTGGCCCCTAATGAGCCCTAGCAGCGAAGGGGACTTCATCCTCCAACCAAGAGCGCGCCAAGACGCATTTTTGCAGAGTGGTGGACAAAGGGGGTGTGGCCTGCTATCATAACTCAGCAATCCTGCTGTGTGGGGCTTACTGGAGGTAATAGGAGGGGTAGTTGGCCCCCAAGGACATCCTTGGGGGCCAACTACCCCTCCTGTTACCTCCAGTAAGTCCCACACAGTGGAATTGCTAAGAGGTCTTGGAGGGCATGCCCCCTTTCTCCACCACTCTGCAAACATGCCTCCTGATGCACTACTGGTTGGGGGATGAAGTCCACTATACTCCAGAGGGACCTTGGGGGCCAAGAAGCCCTCCTGGTACCTCCTGTAAGTCATATACAATGGAATTCCTGAGAGCTGGTCGGATGCCCAGAACCCTCTCTCCACCACTCTGCAAATGTGACTGCTAGTTAAAAATCCTTAGAAATTCACTGAAAAAAACACAGGTTTCAGGGACGTTATAGTTAGAAATTAGCATTTTAAAAAACCTTGGTGTTAGTGATGACATAATCCACAGCATCTCTGATGCACCCACTCACACCTGTATAGAATCTTTTATACACCCACTGCCACTCCCACCCAACTATTCACAAACCCATTCACAGAGCCATACCAGTACTTACACACCCACTCACTGATTCATTGATCTATTCACACATCCACTCGCTCACCCATACAGCCACTCATAGACCCACTCACTCACTGATACAGCCAATGACAAATCCACTCATATAGCCATACAGGCACTCATACACAGAGCGAGTCACCCATAGAACTACTCACACACCTAGACACTCACCCATACAGTCAATCATACCACCACTTACTCACCCAAACAGTTACACACCCACCCACTTACTCATACAAATAGGAGCACATACTCACTCAGCTATGCTGTCACTGAGAGTAGCATGCACTCATCTATATAGCCACTCTCACATTCACTCACTCATGCATACACTCACTCATATACCCCGTCACTCATGTACACTGCCATTCACATACTCAGTTACTCACCCATACTGACACATGCACTCAAACACCAACACAGCCATACAGACACTAACTGATCCATACAACTTCTCACACACGTATCAGTACCTCATTCAGCCACTGAATCACCCACTCACTGATCCATACAGGAAGTCAGACACCTCCTCACCCACAAACACAGACACCCAGACAACCATAGACATAGTCAGACAACCAATCAATCACCCATATAGCCATTCACATACCCACTAACATACTCATACACCCACTTAGACATCAACGGACAGACAGAGACACACATTCACACAACCAGTCACCAACCCATACATTCACTGAGACACTGAATCACTCACTTATACAGTCAGTCATGCACCCACTAAGTCATCCATAGAGTCACTCATACACCCACTGATTCACCAATACACCTTGGTACATATATTTAACACTAATAAACATTTAAAAATCACTCACAGTCACTGAACGATGTCATCACTGATGCCATCATTAATGTCATTTGAGATGTCATCAGTGACGTCATCAGTGATGTCACTGACCATGTCATGAGTGATGTAATATGTGAGGTCATAAACAGTGCATTGCGGGGGCACAAGTTATAGTTAGCTCAGCTAACTATAATGGCTGAATTTATCTGGTTTTGTCAAGTGAAATGTCAGCCTAACTATAACGTCCCTGTAACCTTTGTTTTTGTTCCGTGAAAAAAAATATATATGTTTTTTTTTTAAATTTTCAACAATAAAGTTAAACGCAGCACTCTCCTGGAGTTTGTTATTCAAAAAGCTTTATTCAAAAAGCCATCTCTTCCTCCACCTACGCGTTTCGACCAATAGGTCTTGGTCACGGTGTGTAGCGTTAGTCCCTCTACACTTTCACCTTTTTATACCAATTACCCATACTGCCCCTTATGATGCATTATGGGAATGGTAGTTTGAAATACAAAAAACACAAAAACATGTGTCACAAATTATAAATCTCAACATTTGATCATCAATATCAATGAATAGATATTAGTAGGATTATATTTTGAATGACCCAGTTCATTTACGGATATACCAAAAAGCAAACATTGATTAGGTTTTCTTTTTAAATAATAAGACATGAAAATGTATGAAACATTTATAGACAGAATGGACCACTCATCTGATGACGGGTCCCCTGTACCACGCAGAATTTCTTCCTTATGCTAGTGTGTATATGACTCAGTGTCCATTATAACACTGCTTGATTGTTGTCTCAGTGCCCTTATACATGATCTGTTCTGCGCGTTATTCCATAGTCATGTCCCTTGACAATGTATTGCTCTCTTCACTCTTATTCTGGCTAAGTGCCCTTTTCATGTTGATGTGCTCTATATTCTTTCTCATGAATTCTGGGTCAATGTCAATAATACTTCACAATTTCGTTTTACTTTTCACTATGTCAAGTCAATTCTTTTAGTTTTGAGCTACTTCAGATTTTTTTCTAGTTCAGACATTCATTTTTTCTGTTTGCCAACGACGCGGTTGCTGTTGATGCCATGGTTTCCGGAAAGACGATGTTTATATTTGTCTTACAAATGTATATACATTTCTTCGTCCCCGTTTAACCCTGTTGGAATCTTGGTCTTAAATCTGATTATCAGTCTTGATTCCAGACGTCTTAACTTAAGGGTCCTGTTTCCCCCTCTTTCATGTACTGTCACTGTTGCAAGACCCAAATATGTCATGTCTTGCCATGTTTTTCCTTCATGCATCATCATGTGCTTGGCCATTGCGTATGTTGCATCCTTGTTTTGGGTTGCCCTGATGTGGTCAAGGATTCGCTTTTTTAGGGGACAAATTGTGCTTCCTATGTAGCGTTTGCCACATGGGCACTCTAACAGATATACTACATATGTAGTGTCACAAGTGATGGTTTCATTGATGTTAAACGTCTTACCTTGTGGGTCAATGATCTTCTTTCTGTTCCTGCCAATTTTGCAAGCTTTGCAATGGCTGTATTTGTTGAACCCCTTTTGTAGTCCTTGCAGCCATGTTCCTGGCTTTTTGCTAACAAAATGGCTTCTGACTAGTTTATCTGATAGCGACGTTGCCTTTCTGAATGTTATTTGGGGTCGATTTCCCAGTTGACTACCAATGTCTGGGTCTTTGGTTAAAATGTTCCAATATTTATTTAAGGCACTGCAAATTTTGAAACTTTCTTTGCTGTAGGTCATGACCATTCTTATGGGTTCTTTTTGCTGGTCTCTGTGTTTTTATCCTTTTTGTTTATCAGTGTTTCAGCCCGCGTGAGGCATCTTGCTTTCATCTCTCCACGTTTGATGTCATTGTATTGATAACCTCTTTGTAAAAATCGTTGTTTAGTCTCTTTGAATTTAAGATTTATCTCTTTGGTATTTGAGCAGTTCCTCTTCATCTTGATGAATTCTCCGTAAGGTATGTTCTTTTTCAAGCTCTCTGGATGGAAACTCCTTCCGTGGAGCACACTGTTTGTCGCTGTGCTCTTCCGGAATAATGTTGTTTCTATTTGATCCGATTTGACATACACTTTGGTGTCTAGAAATACAATTTCAGTTGCACTGATATTGTGCGTGAACCTGAGTCCGACATCATTGTTGTTTAGTATATCAAAGAATTCCAGGAATTCTATTTCAGTCCTGTTCCAGAGAAGAAAGAGGTCATCTATAAATCGTAGCCCAAGTGCCACCTTGGCTACGTAGTGGTCATTTTCCTCTCTCCAAGCTATGGTTTTCTACCACCAACCCATTACAAGGTTGGCATAGCTTGGAGAGAAGGAAACTCCCATGGCGGTCCCGCAACTTTGGGAGTAGATGTTCTTGTTAAACAGGAATACATTGTTTCTCAGGCACAGTTCAATCATTTCAATGACCATTTGACAATGTTGCAGTTCTTCAATAGGCTTCTGTTTCAGGAAGTACTTAATCGCTTGTAAGCCTATGTTGTGGTTTATAGACGTATATAGCGATACCACGTCAATGGTCACTAGTAGGTATTCCTTTTGCCATTCTGTATTTATCAGTGTTCTTAAGAAGTCTCCAGTGTCTTTGATGTACGATGTGAAAGTCGGTACCAATGGTGCCAGGAAGTGGTCCACATTTGTGGAGATATTTTCTTATAGTGACCCACAGCTGGAGATAATCGGTCTACCTGGGGGTCTTGTTAGAGTTTTATGTACTTTCGGGAGGAAATAAATGGTACGTATTATCGGGGTATCATTTCTCAAGAATTGGACCTCCTGGTCATTTAACAAACCCTTTTCTTGCCAGGTTTTTAGCTTCATGTTTAGTTCTTTCACTAGGTCATTCATGGCATTTTTCTTCAATTTTTCATAGTTACTTGTGTTGTTTAATTGCTGCATCGCTTCCAAGATGTATTCTTCTTTGTCTAGGATTAATATGTTTCCCCCCTTGTCGGCGGGTTTAATCTCTATCAAGGTATTGTTTATGAGTGACTCAAGTACTTGACGTTCTGGCTACTCAGATTTTCTTTGTTCTGTCTGTGTTTCACATTCCTCATTTTTTCCAGTTCTGCAGTTACTAGGTCATGGAAGGTGTCTATCCGATTCCCCGGATGTAATGCAGGACAGAACTTGGATTTATCTTTGAACTTAGTGTTCATGTGTTTGTCTGTTCTGATACCCATCTCTTCCAGGACTTGTGAGTCTGAGATATTCTCCTCATTTATTTAATTGGCGAGGCCATATGCTGTTCTCAAGTTCGAAACTTCTGCAATTGTGAAATCCTCTGTTTGTTCCCTATTTGTGTTGGTGTTATTCTCAGCACTCATTGAATTTTGTTTGTCTTGTTTGGTAAAAAACTTGGCCAGCTTGAGTTATTGGACATATTTATAAAGATCTATTTTTGTCTCAACGAAATCAAAATGTTTTTCCGGACAAAATGTAAGGCCTTTGTTTAGGAGGCTTTGTTCTGCTTTTGTTAGAACATGTTTCGATAGGTTTATAATCAAATTAGGTTCCATTTTTACTGCCTCTTCTATGTCTTCGTCACTCGATTGCATAGATGGTAACCTTTTGCTTTTTCCGGAGCCTCTTCTGATTTTTCATCGTTTCCTCTTGTTGCCATCTGGCCTCTCCCCCTTCCTCTTCCACGTCCGGATCCACGTCCTTTTCCCCTTCCTCTTGGTGTTTTTTGGTCTAAATCCAGCAGTTTAATTTCGTCTAAAAAAGAGGTACGCTGACTGGTGGTAGATTGTCCCTCTCCTTCGCTGAAATCAGTATCCGATTAACTTTGTGTGGTGTTAGGGGATTCTTGTGACTGCCTCTTGTTTGTACTCATTTGTTGTTTTAGAGCCTCAAACCGTTTCGCAAAGGTGTGTATTGCGCCACATTCGTAGTCGTGTTTGTCTCTTCTGAACTTGCGTTCTTTGCGCTCCTCCACTTCCTTTTCATGTCTGTGTAGGTTTTGTTCCATTTCCTTCCTCAGTTTTTTAGATTCGTCCTCTTGGTTATATGCAAGGATGCGTGCCTCCAGTTCTGATATATTTTTATGCAGTTCTTCAACATCTATCTGCGCATATTTAACTATTATTAGCATCATGTTGAGCGTACACTGCATGTTGTTTTTTCCCCATTCTACCTACATTTCAGGCTTGGTGTCGGGATGGTTAGGCAGTGTAAAGATTCTGAGGCCTCTGGGTACTCTTTCACACTCAATATATTTTTCGAGGGTGATCAATTCCCAACTTTTTGTTATTTCTCTTTTTAGCATCCTCTCTAGTTGGACATACATTTGTTTTAATGTAATTTCTCCTGCACTTGTTTGTTTCTCATCTTCTCGTCTATTTCCTGTAATTTTCTTTCCTTTTTGGAACATTTGTTCAGCTCGTTGAGCACGTTTTGCTGCTCTTTCCTCCATAGTTATAGTGTGTAAGTAATTTTTGACAATATATGACCAACTGATTTAAAACAGTGCGTGTCCTGCCTGTTTTTGGTGTTTGAACTCAACTCTATTTGAAGGAGTCTGTGACTGTTAATGCGATGGCTACTTCTCAAAATGTCTTTAGTTATCCCCCACAGGTAGTGAAAATAATCTTTTGGGAATTGCTCGTTACACTCTGTGTGTTTGAGCGTGGTTCCATTTCACTCGCTGCGACACTCACATGCAGGCCCCCACATATCAAGCACAGCGCTCTCACCTCCTGCTGTTTTTGGTGGCGCTGAGTCCTCCGTATGTTTTTCACTGCCTTTGATCCTTTTGTAGTGCGGGCAAGCAATCAGAGCGTTTCCCCGTTCTGTGCCTTCTCATGCGAGTCCGGTTCACTTCATCCGCGTGTCGTTTTCTTCACTGCGTGCACGCAGTTGTCCTGAAACCTATTCGTAGCGATTTAGAATCCATGCGGGCATTTGGAAAAACAATGTCGGCGCACCTTCAAGTATTAGATTACTCAAAAATTGTGTCCCAAACTAAGGGCGCGCTATTGCACAGCTGGTGCTTGCGGCGAGGCTGGACTTGGCCTCAAACTCCAATTTTCCAACAATAAAGTTAAACGCAGCACTCTCCTGGGGCTTTTCGACCAACAGGTCTTGGTCACGGTGTATAGCGTTAGTCCCTCTACGCTTTCACCTTTTTATACCTTTTACCCATACTGCCCCTTATGATGCATTATGGGAATGGTAGTTTGAAATACAAAAAACACAAAAACATGTGTCACAAATTATAAATCTCAACATTTGATCATCAATGTCAATGAATAGATATTAGTAAGATTATATTTTGAATGACCCAGTTCATTTACGGATATACCGAAAAGCAAACATGGATTAGGTTTTCTTTTTAAATAATAAGACATGAAAATGTATGAAATATTTATAGACAGAATGGACCACTTATCTGGTGATGGGTCCCCTGTACCACGCAGCATTTTTTCCTTATGCTAGTGTGTATATGACTCAGTGTCCATTATCACACTGCTTGATTGTTGGCTCAGTGCCCTTGAACATGATCTGTTCTACGCGTTATTCCATAGTCATGTCCCTTGACAATGTATTGCTCTCTTCATTATTTCTCATGAATACTAGGTCAATGTCAATAATGCTTCACAATTTCGTTTTACTTTTCACTATGTCAAGTCAATTCTTTTAGTTTTGAGCTACTTCAGATTTTTTTCTAGTTCAGACATTCATTTTTTTGTTTGCCAACGACGTTGCGGTTGCTGTTGGTGCCATGGTTTCAGGAAAGACGATGTTTCTATTTGTCTTACAAATGTATATACATTTCTTCGTCCCCGTTTAACCCTGTTGGAATCTTGGTCTTAAATCTGATTATCAGTCTCGATTCCAGACGTCTTAACTTAAGGGTCCTGTTTCCCCCTCTTTCATGTACTGGCACTGTTGCAAGACCCGAATATGTCATGTCTTGCCATGTTTTTCCTTCATGCGTCATCATGTGCTTGACCATTGCGTATGTTGCATCCTTGTTTTGGGTTGCCCTGATGTGCTCAAGGATTCGCTTTTTTAGGGGGCAAATTGTACTTCCTATGTAGCGTTTACCACATGCGCACTCTAACAGATATACTACATATGTTGTGTCACAAGTGATGGTTTCATTGATGTTAAAAGTCTTACCTTGTGGGTCAGTGCCTTTTTGAACGTTATTTGGGGTCGATTTCCCAGTTGACTACCAATGCCTGGGTCTTTGGTTAAAATGTTCCAATAATTAAAGCAAAAAGTTCTAACAGTACCTATGGTACCACATTTTGTCGAAAAGTTACACACTGAGAAAGAATTCGTGTGGACAGTCCTGTCAGGAATTAAACCATCACCTAGAGGCGGCGACACCGAAACATTCTTGCAAAAAAGAGAAGCCTATTTGATTATGAAATATAACTGTGTCATGGATGGCTTAAACGAGATGTCAGAGCTACACCAAATTTTACGCGGAAGTCCTCTGTAAATAACTCAGGTATTATGGATAGCTTTAACGAGATGTCAGAGCTACATCGAATCTAACACTGAAGTCCCCTGTAATAATCAAAGACACTTGAGACTTCTTAAGAACACTGATGATTACAGAATGGCAAAAGGAATACCTACTAGTGACCATTGACGTGGTATCGCTATATACGTCTATAAACCACAACATAGGCTTACAAGCGATTAAGTACTTCCTGAAAGCCTATTGAAGAACTGCAACATTGTCAAATGGTCATTGAAATGATTGAACTGTGCCTGAGAAACAATGTATTTCTGTTTAACAAGAACATCTACTCCCAAAGTTGCGGGACCGCCATGGGAGTTTCCTTCTCTCCAAGCTATGCCAACCTTGTAATGGGTTGGTGGGAGAAAACCATAGCTTGGAGAGAGGAAAATGACCACTACGTAGCCAAGGTGGCATTTGGCTACGATTTATAGATGACCTCTTTCTTCTCTGGAACGGGACTGAAATAGAATTCCTGGAATTCGTTGATATACTAAACAACAATGAGGTCGGACTCAGGTTCACGCACAATATCAGTGCAACTGAAATTGTATTTCTAGACACCAAAGTGTATGTCAAATCGGATCAAATAGAAACAACAGTATTCCGGAAGAGCACAGCGACAAACAGTGTGCTCCACGGAAAGAGATCCATCCAGAGCGCTTGAAAAAGAACATACCTTACGGAGAATTCATCAGGAAGTAGAGGAACTGCTCAAATACCAAAGAGATGAATCTTAAATTCAAAGAGACTAAACAACAATTTTTACAAAGAGGTTATCAATACAATGACATCAAACGTGGAGAGATGAAAGCAAGATGCCTCACGCGGGCTGAAACACTGATAAACAAAAAGGATAAAAACACAGGAGACCAGCAAAAAGAACCCATAAGAATGGTCATGACCTACAGCAAAGAAAGTTTCAAAATTCACAATGCCTTAAACTTAAACTTAAATAAATATTTGCACATTTTAACCAAAGACCCAGACATTGGTAGTCAACTGGGAAATCGACCCCAAATAACGTTCAGAAAGGCACCGTCGCTATCAGATAAACTGGTCAGAAACCATTTCGTTAACAAAAAGCCAGGATCATGGCTGCAAGGACTACAAAAGGGGTTCAGCAAATGCAGCCATTGCAAAGCTTGCAAAATTGGCAGGAACAGAAAGAAGATCATTGACCCACAAGGTAAGACGTTTACCATCAATGAAACCATCACTTGTGACACTACATATGAAGTATATCTGTTAGAGTGCGCATGTGGCAAACACTACATAGGAAGCACAATTTGCCCCCTAAAAAAGCGAATCCTTGAGCACATCAGGGCAACCCAAAACAAGGATGCAACATACGCAATGGCCAAGCACATGATGACACATGAAGGAAAAACATGGCAAGACATGACATATTCGGGTCTTGCAACAGTGCCAGTACATGAAAGAGGGGGAAACAGGACCCTTAAGTTAAGACGTCTGGAATCGAGACTGATAATCAGATTTAAGACCAAGATTCCAACAGGGTTAAACGGGGACGAAGAAATGTATATACATTTGTAAGACAAATAGAAACATCGCCTTTCCTGAAACCATGGCACCAACAGCAACCGCAACGTCGTTGGCAAACAGAAAAAATGAATGTCTGAACTAGAAAAAAATCTGAAGTAGCTCAAAACTAAAAAAATTGACTTGACATAGTGAAAAGTAAAACGAAATTGTGAAGCATTATTGACATTGACCCAGAATTCATGAGAAAGAATATAGAGCACATCAACATGAAAAGGGCACTTAGCCATAATAAGAGTGAAGAGAGCAATACATTGTCAAGGGACATGACTATGGGATAACGCGCAGAACAGATCATGTTTAAGGGCACTGAGCGAACAGTCAAGCAGTGTGATAAAGGACACTGAGTCATATACACACTAGCATAAGGAAAAAATGCTGCGTGGTACAGGGGACCCGTCACCAGATGAGTGGTCCATTCTGTCTATAAATTTTTCATACATTTTCATGTCTTATTATTTAAATAGAAAACCTAATCAATGTTTGCTTTTCAGTATATCCGTAAATGAACTGGGTCATTCAAAATATAATACTACTAATATCTATTTATTGACATTGATGATCAAATGTTGAGATTTATCATTTGTGACACATGTTTTTGTGTTTTTTGTATTTCAAACTACCATTCCCATAATGCATCATAAGGGGCAGTATGGGTAATTGGTATAAAAAGGTGAAAGCATAGAGGGACTAACGCTATACACCGTGACCAAGACCTGTTGGTCAAAACGCGTAGGTGGGGGGAAGAGATGGCTTTTTGAATAAAGCTTTTTGTTTAACAAACCCCAGGAGAGTGCTGCGTTTAACTTTATTGTTGGAAAATTGAAGTTCGAGGCCAAGTTCAGCCTCGCCGCAAGCACCAGCTGTGCAATAGCGCGCCCTTCGTTTGGGACACAATTGTTGAGTAATATATAAATATACCTGACCGGACACCTTCCATCTAACACATCACGTCGAGTCCCCCACAGCACCAGTCCACTGCGACCAGTATTTCAACAGAGGTTCCCCGCGCAACATCTTCCCAAGGTGAATTCTGGGAGTAGTAGTCAGCAAAAGGCTACTTTTGATGGGCGATCACGTGACCTGGGGTGAATAGTGCTTGCACCAATTGGAGTGCAATGGGACTAATTTAAACGTGATGTGATAGTACCCGGACATGAGCGGCATCTGAGGAAGGCTATTTAAAGCCGAAATGCATTATGCCCAGTAAAAGGTCCAATAAAGTGCTTCCAGAGGAATTCCCCCCGTGTGGCCTCTTCCTTCTTGTTCCAGGAGGGTTTCGTGTGATATATATATATATATATATATATATATATATATATATATATCCGAGATAAAAAGACGCAAACCTGCCGACGTCTCTGCTGACATTGTGGAAAACCGACTGCGCTTACACGGAAGTTGAAATTGGTGCAAGTCGGCGAATATCGACCCTCGCGGTGAGTACGAAGGTGTGGGGAAGGTTGTGGGTCGCCACCGAGATGCTGCTGGGTGGTGAATGGGAGGCTACCTTTTCCCGAGCTACGTGAATAGGGAAACCGCTGGTCGCAACGAACCAGGGAGAGGAAAACGGCGGCGGTTTCAAAATACGAACGCCACTGTCCTCCCTCGTGGGATACACACAATAGTTAAAGACAACATTGTGAGCAGTAGATACCAGTATCAAAAAAGCGATTTTGGCTGATCAGAGTTGGAATAGGAAACGGTGGTGGAAAGGACTAATATCCCACCTGGGTAATCACCCTCCTAACGATCTCCAAGACTTATAAGGACTGGAAATCTCAGTGAACTGTGATCAGTGAATAAAAGCATATTCTTGATTCCCGCAAAACCATTCACAAGGATTGCGAGAACAGCATAGAATGGTACAATATTGCAACAAGAAAAATTATTAAATTAAAGATCACACCCATTGTGCACAACAAAGGAAGAAAAAAGGAAAATTGTTATTAACATCCCAATCTCCTCCTTCAATATGGCAGAGAGAAGTAGGACTAGAACATTGCGTGTGAGTGAATTACTCAATGATGATGCAGCACCATCAACGAGTACTTATGCAAATGCAAATGCAACTCAAAGTGTTGGAACAAAGAGAACAATCACAGGGGTGATTAGAGAATTGCAACAAAATCGGATCTTTGAAGTCAACAAGTGGTGGGAGAAGGCCACCTTAGAAAAATACATTGAATTCAAAAGAGTACCTAGAGGATTGAGAATCCTAATAATGCCTACTCTGAATGACCTGGATACCGACTTGATTAAACAATAGCAATCTGACACCAATGATTGTTCCCTAAAATTAATGAGAACCCTAATAATACATGCAGAAAGGAAACTGGAAATATTAACAACAAAAATCAAGGAGTTAGAGGAAGAACTAGACAAATATCCGGCTAATGATGAAAAGAAGGATTTGATTGAATCAATGGAGAAAAAGATCAATAAACATGAAACTGGAAAAAAGAAAAGCTAGTAAATTTAACAGAGACCGTCTGGATTATGCTAACGGGCGGATCTACACTTCCGTGAGGAAGTTTGATCTGTATAGAAATAAAGCACTAATAGATAAATGTGCCGGATATGAGACCTCAGGCACTGTGGACAGTTCCGACATAAGTTCAGCTGATGACTAACCAGGCACATCAAATCTGGATTTTTGCGGGGAGATGCAGTTAGTTCAAATGATAACGCGACAAAGAGGAAGAGGAACAATGCGAGGGAGAGGACAAGTCAAACCATCATTAGAAGACGCAGAAAACGGAACAAAATAAAAAAAAAACAAGAGGAAAGAACAAGTAAAACCTAAGAAGACAATGATCAAAAAGAACTTAGTTATCAATATCTCAGATAAAATCTTGAGCCTGGATCAGATTACTTTATTAAATAGAGGTCTGACTTTCTGCCCGAATCATGATATTGACATTCCCAACTTTCGTATTGACCTATACAAGTTTTGTCGCAAGCTTAAACTAAGAAAACACTTTGACAGCAATCCACTGTCACAAATATTATCAACAAATACCAGCATGGAAATATCATCTCTATGCCCAAAAGACATACCGGCATTAAGAACTCTGGTTGAATTGGAAGATGAGCAGAACTCTGAACTGCAACAGCTACAAGAGTCGGACAAAGAACTATGTAATTGGTTGGGCATTGTTACTTGGAAAGGAGGTGAGAGTGGACTAAGGGCTCAATCCACCTTTTGCCCGCAACTTCCACCGGGCAATAAAATTGACCTCTTTCAAGAAGTTATGGTGGAAGATCTAAACCGCACCATACTCAATCATCAGCCCCCGAACAAGAAGAAAAAGAAGAAGACGACCGTGAATTTAACACCTGGAGAACAGCGAGTATTAAGAGAACTACGGGATGATCCACAGATCATAATAAAAGCCTCTGACAAAGGGGGAAACATCGTAGTACAGAATATCAATGACTACATTAAAGAGGCCAATAGACAATTGGGGAATGAGGATCATTATGAGAAATTAAAAAACAATCCAATGGGAATTTTGATGAAGGAATATCATCTGATGCTGTTAGGCTGGAAAGAACGAGGCCTAATAGATTACGAAGAATACATGTATCTCGAAACTGATTTTCCAATTATCCCCAAAATATATTTTTTACCAAAGGTGCACAAATCCATCTTAAATCCACTAGGAAGACCAATTGTTAGCTCCAAATGATCTCTTCTTGAAAATACATCACGTTTCATTGATATATTCCTGATGAACTATGTGACATCCTTGCCATCGTATCTAACGGACACTGTGGACTTTCTTAATAAGATTCATAAAATTGAATGGAAAGAGATTTTTATCATGGCAACAATTGATGTCACTTCCCTCTACACATCGATTATTCATGATGTTGGAATTGTTGCTGTGAAACTATTTTTGGACAAGAGATCTGTCAGCTACCTTGAACACTCAGAGATGTTTTTGGACATGTTGAGATATTGTCTCAACCATAACATATTTCTGTTTAAAGGTGATGTCTTCCATCAAAAACAGGGGACAGCCATGGGGACATCTTTTGCGCCCACTTACGCTAATCTTGTGATGGCAGCATGGCAGACTGAAATTTTGAAAGTAGCAACCAGACGCAACATAAAGGTCTGGTACAGATTTATAGACAAGTTCTTTGTGATTTGGGAGGGAAGTTGTACTGATCTTGAAATTTTTATCCAAGGCCTAAATAATAACATTTTTAATCTCCCCTTTACATCTACTATCAGCAAGCTCAATGTCATCTTTTTGGATGTCGAAGTGTTCATTAACAATCAAAAATTATGCACTAAAATGTACAGGTAACCAACATCTTGCAACAGCATTCTTCACGCTTACAACGGGCATCCACAAAATTTAAAATGGAGCATACCCTACGGAGAAATGCTGAGGGCCAAAAGAAACTGCTCCAAAATTGTAGACCGTGAGAGTCAATTGGATGAAATGAGTGGCCGTTTCCTGGACAGGGGATACCTATTGAAAGTTATTGAAACTGCAAGGAACTGAGGGGCATATTATCAAGAACGGCGTTAAAAATTATCGCCGGTTTAGCGGCAGAAAACTGCCGCTAAAGCGGCGATAGTGGGCTTGATAATATGCCCTTCAGAATTCAATAGAAGTCCATGTTCTGGTGTGAACATGGGCTTCTATTGGAATTCTCCAGGGCATATTATCAAGCCCATTATCGCCGCTTTAGCGGCAGTTTTCTGCCGCTAAACCGGCAATAATTTTAACGCCTTTCTTGATAATATGCCCCAAAGTAAAAACTAAAATGAGAAAAGACCTCCTAACTGTACATCAGGATGGTCCAGAATCAGACCAGAAGGACGACACAATAACTCGACTGATCATAGACTTCAATAATCAAAATAAAGAACTGAGAGAGATTATACAAAGGAACTGGAAAATACTTTTGCTTGATGAAACTTTACAAACCTCTCTTCCATTGCATCCCAGTATAACATACAGAAAGACATCGTACCTGGGTGATATTTTAACGCATAGCCATCTAACGATTAAACAACCTGTAGCCCCAACTTGGCTCAACACTCTGGAGATGATTCAAATGAAAAGCGTGTATTAATGGAAAGAACTCTAAAACATATCAACTCCAGAACGGCAAAATTGAGTACATCTTGGATCACATCACGTGTGAGTCCAAATTCGTGGTTTATCTATTACATTGTCCTTGCAATAAATCATATGTTGGAAGCACGATTAACAAACTAAAATTAAGAATCTTGCAACATTTGCGAGCCATAAAAAACAAAGATTTCACTTATCCTATGGCTAAGCATTTTCATGACTTCCACTACAGTGACAACCGCCTGTTGACCTATTCCGGTATTAGAATGATCAAGCAATCGGAACGAGGTGGAGACAGGACATTATGTCTACGAACAGCAGAATCACGGTTGATCTTGGCGATAGGCACTGAATACCCACGAGACCACAACCTAGATGCAGAACTTCATATACATCTGTAAAAACTATATAATCTCTGTTACATCTTGCCAAGTGATTGATATCATTGACAGTTTTTGGGGTTACTTGCCTTTTAATTGAGTGCATATGTGTAATTGCCTTGTGCTTTTGATGTTTTTTTACAAACTATAGAGATATGTATATGTATGCAACAGGGTTATTATGACTTAAGAACAAGATTCGCTTTATGAGTTTGGGTAATTCTCGTAATAATATGGACAATTGGGTACACAGTGCTCATAATTGGATATATGATCTTGAAAGCATTTTTTACAGCTAGGGAGTTTCAAAACCATCTAATATGAGGTTGGTCTTTAATGGTACTTTACTGTCACTTTCTCTATGAACTAGTACTTTAATTAATGTTTATAGTTGACACAGAATCTCACAATTATCAAAAGTGCCTGAAATTTGTGTCCCTCCTTGGGAACACTAGGACAGGAGAACAAAATTAATCAAATGAAAATTGTGATATTGTATGAACTCACTCCCCACTGCTTTTAGAATGAGACAAATGTGTTTATAGCTTTTAAAATGTGCTTTTAGAAAAATATTTACAGAATGAATTTATGCTGCATTGGGTATATTGCTTGGAATTATTTATGGTTTCATTTTTGGTTATTTGCACTAGTCACTTTACCTTAAAATGGTTTTGGATCCATAATGTTTACTTGCATTAGCCACTTTAAATAGCTCATTTGCACCTTAGACATTCTTTTTGTTCATGACATATGTCCTTTTATATCTATTACGATATTTTGTTATTGGTTTTAATTCCGGACTTCCCTTAATGGGTATATTTTTCATAATTTTATCCCATGCATTGATTGCATATTTATTGTTGGTGGAATTAACTGGTCTGCACTTTACACATGCATCGGCACTTTATGTCTATTGAAGGGGTTCAAATGTACTTTACAGAAATGTGTGAAAACAAAAAGAAAAAAAGAAAGAAAAAAATAATGAAAAATTATGAATTCCATAAAAATTGTAATACATGTCATATAAAATGGCTAATACTAAGTAATAAAAACATGTTTAAGTCATCAGATCATGTATTAGCAAAATTGCAAATGGCGATAGAATTTGCCATCATACGTAATGGGAGATGCACAGTCTAGCTGCTGAATAGCAATAAAAAGTAAAGAAGGATCAAGCACTTTGCACTTATATAGACACTCTAGACGGTGGGACTCTATGGTCCAGTAGAAGGCTGGGAAGCCGAAACGCGTAGACCGTCCGTTTTTAACTTTAATTGTGCACTTGGTGTGTTAATAAACATTTTTGAACACTGACCTCTGCTGTGGTGCCGTGGATTTTCACTGGGAGGACAACGAGCGGAATTTGGTGATAATATATATATATGTTACAACTCCTGGAATGTAAATTAAATTTTTACAAGCCACCAAGAACATCACTGCTTATGTAAATATGTATGTTTGTTACAGTGATGGCTAATGAATACAGAAGGCATGATATAGTCTAATCAGAACCCCAGAATATCAGCCAGAAGAACCAGAACCAAGAGATTTCAGTTTATGTACACTGCATGAGGTTCCATTGCACAGATCTAATCCTTCAAGTGATACCAAGTGAAGTCATTAGTGGTAGACCAAGTCATCCAGGATACATCTAGAGTAGAGATAGGTAGGAGTGATGGTACACTCCACACTGTGTTGAAGAACTGTGGGTGTTGCACATATTTTCTACCCTGTAACACACTTCTGTCCACACACACCCGTAATCCTGACGCTGTGGAAGGCATGCAATCTGACTGTTAACACAGCACCTTCAAAATGTGGGCAGTTATGATATAACTGTGGGGAACCCATGAAGTGGTTGTTCATCTTTTGTAGGACCCTCGTTGTCATCGTGACTTGAAGAAGTCTTTGCAGGGCCTCCTCTGATCACAATGATGATCTATCACTGTTTATTCTCTATTGCTGTATTACAGTACACAGTAGAGGAGCAGATGGCAAAATGGCACTAATTATTACCAATCAGGTCTCAGTGTTTGAGGGGCAGTTGAGTGGGGCCATGTGTCTGAATGTGTGTGTATGTCTCCCTGTGGGCATGTCAGTGTGTGAATGCAAGCGTGCCCCACTACCATCAATATGTGCATTCTTCATGATTTGGCACCCCTTTCAAGCCACCTCGCTCATGAGAGCTCGAAATGTAGCAAGCCTTTGGATACCAGATCCTCCACAGTTCTCTTTCCCAGCCCCATCAATTCTACTGCTGTAAAACCTTGAATAGACACCATCATCCTATGATTCTCCCCTGTCCAGAGGCCCATTTCTGTAATGACCAAATCCACAGACCCTCAGATTTCTTACTGCTGCTGCTATTTTGCACAACTCTTTCCTGTGCTTCGTATATTTGAAGTCTGTTGCCCTCTTGAATATCTTCTACATCTTCGCAGATGGTTATTTTAGATAGCTTAATAGGGGCCAAGGCCTGGGCTTCCTCGCTCATATCATCTTGCCTTATTTTACCACTTCCACGCATCACCCTTGGAACATGCCTAACGATGTCCTTGCCTTCCGGAAGCTTTGTAAATGTAATGGTTATTCCAGACCCTAGAAGACTCGGCCGTGCCTCAATCCCTGATTGTAAGTGTTTTGAGCCCTTGATATGGGAGATACATCAATGGATAATCCTCAACAAATTAGGAATTTTTGTACACTTTTCCCCATCGAATTTCAGTTGTACCACAGTTGAAGTGCCTGCAGTTGGCTCATCTCTCAGTGCACAGCATATGAGAAATTGATTAGAACACTAGTGACATATAATGAAAATACAACAAATGATAAATGGCTCTCCATCTATACTTGTATGTCTACTTGCCCACTTTCACCTGTCCTATTTAACTAAGCTATGCTGTGCTGAGAAAGCTGCAGTTTTGGCAAATTCACTCCCCTCAAATTTAATAAGACATTAGTCATTTATTGGATTATATGTTTTAACTGATGTCGCCCACAGTTTGCACTTATTGGTACCCAGAGTTGGTGATCAATTTCATGGTTGTCCCCTCTCTGAGCATCAGCTGCAGAGAGTAGTACCTTCTTCCAAGCAAGCTGGTGTGTAGTAGGTGAACAACCTTAGACCCGGTCGATGAGCGTCATCAGTAAATCATTTGATGTGGTCTTGTTGGGTTGTCACAGCTTGCTGAGAACGCAGAATTCTTTAATGAGTCAACACAGTGCTTGTTAGACCTGACATTCTTGACGTGTTTTACTCCCAAAAAATTATTTTCCCTCCTTCTCCCTTGCTGTATTTGTTTTTGTTGGCCTTAGGAGTCTTCAAACTTTACCACTGCTAACTAGTGCTAAATTGATTGTGCTCACTCTTTTGAACATGGAAAAATTGGCTTACATGCAATTGGCACATTTAATTTACTTGTAAGTCCCTAGCATAGTGGTACTACATGTAACCAGACCCTGTAAAGTAAACGCTACAGGTGGGCCTGCAGCCCTCATTGTGCCACCCACTTAAGTAGGCCTTTGAAACACGTCTCAGTCCTGCCATTACAGCTTCTGTGCAATTTTAAATGGCCATTTTGACTTGGAAAAAGGCTCTTGGAAGGCCCAAACCTTTTTTTTTAAGACATATAGGCCACCCCTAGGGCAGGGCCTAAACAGCCCATAGGTCAAGGTGCAGTGTATGTATAACAATGGACAAGTACTTTTACGTTTTCCATGTCCTGCTATTAAAAAACTCTTATAATTGTTTTTCACTACTGCAAAGCCTATCTCTCTAATAGGATAACATCGAGTTAACTTATTACATTTATTAAGTTGATGGAGCAAGGACTCACAAATGAGACTTGCTCGGAAGCAATCCTCTCACAGTATTAATTTATTAATCTTTGTAATGTTTGTACTAATCAATGCACACACGAACACAAGTAGAAGGAAGCTTGTCTATGTGTTTTAAGCTAACAAATAACGCTTGTCTAATCTAAAATGGCCGCTAAAGCGCGGGAAACTTATTGCGCATGTCTCAACCATATCACATGGTGTGACGTCTTTCTTTGCTTGGAGGGAAATCCTTGCTTCTGCGCAGTGTGTATTAAAATAGCTGCTTAATGTTTTCACATGCTGCAGCTTGCTTACATGTTGCAATTAAACTGTGATATCCTAACGCTATTAATGCGGGTTAGAATTTATAATTAAATGGGAATAGAGTAGAAAGAGTGGGTATACAGTGAAAACACTTTATTTGTGATTTTAATATCTTCTTCTTTGACTTTTATTAGTTCGTAAATGGGCCCGGGTTGGTTGAACTGAAAACTCGAGAGACAATGGTTTTGCGCATGCGCCCTGCGAGGCTGCCCAGAAGAGAGGATGAAGTCAACCTGGACGTCGTCCAAGGCCGTGACCTGATGGCCAATATTATTGTACCCACGATGTCCCTACCGAAAGAAACAATTTATATAAACATTGTAATAAACTTTGTCGTGAGATGGGTGGGAAATAAACCAAATGTATTAATTGTGATGGGCGGTATTTTAAAACAATGGGCTTAAAGAAATTGAACTAAATCAATATGGTGTGAGGATCAACCCCCTGTCCCCGTCCAATCAGAAGTAGTGGGCCCATAATCCTGCAACATTAAGGGGAGGTACATGGGCGTAGAAGGGTATAATAGATATAGAATTAGAATTAGAGTTAGTTGTTCTTAGGCATTAGGACGCACAAGCGGGGTGGAGTCGAGGTTCGAGATCCATGCAGACTGAACCGCTGTCCAGAGAGGTCCTGAGGTGGGGGCGGCGGTGTACATCAGAAGGAAGACACGGGAGAAATCGAGGAGAAGCGAAGTACCAGAGAGGGGAACGACGCATGCGTCGTTGATAGAGAGGTCACCTGTCCCGTCCTGAATTTGGTCCGGAGGTCATTGCTCTTCATCCTTCCTGAGACCTATCTTTCCAACTCCTTGGCCAAGGGGTTTCGTTCTCGCACTTTTAGGTAAATATAAATGCAGACCTTAGTTGCGCTGCTGTCTCTATCTTCTTCTTTCTGAGGGACTGTCATTGATCGATAATTGATTATTATGCTTCATCCTTGATATACGATTTAAGTATCATGTGGTTCTGTATTTTACTCTGCTAAATCTTTAGATAAACATTTTAAAACTTCCTGACTCAGTGATTATTTCAGGAATTATGAATTGTATTGAATGTTACTCATTTTAAACTTCCCAATTAGCAGGGGGTCCATTGGTAAGTCATTACTCTTCAATCAAGAAAAGTAATTGGTAGCAGGGATTTTGATAAAGAGTACAACTGACCCACCAGCAGAAATTACTAGGGTAGTATGAATGTATGGGCCCAAGTGAGTATTTTGTGTATGAATGCTTGTTGCTAGTAATGCGCTGGATCAGTTTTCTGGTTATCAGAGGATGGTTGCACTTTGTTAATTGGGTAATGAGAGTTTTATTTTTATGAACTAACATCCGTGTGTTTAAAGTTGTTTTATGTTGTCTAGAAAATCCCCGGGGAAAGAATAGCGGATGGTAAGTGGAAGCCATACTGCAGTGAGGTTATCTGTCAGGCAGAAATAGTACTGAAAAGTTAAGCAGGGCTATCAGTACTCGTTAGGGACTCTGTGTATGTGAGTGACAGCAAAGGAATATGCTGGTGAAAATTTGATGTTATATCACCTAGAAAGGGTAACATTGAAGAAGTAACAGGTATTTCTGAAGCTTACGTGAAGGGTAAATTGAAGGGTTTTACTCGTAGTGTATGTTTAGTAAACGGAAAAGGTTTTACTAAGTGTGAGAGAGAAACTATTCTTTCTAATTTAGAGAAACTGGCACGATAGCGAATGTTTTATGTTGTTACTGAATTTTAATAAGAAGTATAAAGAAAAGAAAATTTGCGTACGATTTTGTAAAGGGAGGGTCAGCTGCCGGAGAGGATGCTGATGTCACAAAGCGCCGCGCTGGGATTGGTTGAAACCGCGGGCGTGGAAAGACCTTGTAAAGGAGGGGTCAGTAGTCAGGAGTAATACTGACGTCACAGGTGCCGCGCTAGGATTGGTTGAAACAGCGAGGGACAGAGAAACGCAGATTTTAAAGGAGGGGTCATCAGAAGAAAAAAAAAACGTCACTGAAAGGCCGCGCTAGGATTGGTTCAGAGACAAATGTTAGCTGGAATTTAATTGGTTGTCAGCATAGAAATCGAAATCTTAGTGGACAGTAAAATTTATATGTTGAAACGCGATCCGACTTTAATAGGAACTCGTCCAGACAGGAGATTCCTAGGGTTTGCAGAATATAATTCGATTCATAGATATTTACCCAAAATGTACGGAGAGAAGAGGAAAATGTCATTCCTACAAAAGATTAAGAATTATTTTAAAAAGGATAAAACAATCAAAACTAGAGAAGGAATTATCATTCTACCAGCTAAAACGCCCGCTTCATTCATGATGGAGAGAGGTTATCATACTTGCGTATGGTTAGAAAATTGGATAGAATATACCAAAAATGATGGAATATTAGCATTTCCCGAGAATGGTACTTTCAATGGGAGAATTCTTCCAAATTTAAGATTGAGGATGAATGACTTAGAACCCAGACCAAGATTAACTCAATACAAAGCCTTAGAAGAGTGGGAAACCGAGGCATTCGAACGCGACCGATCCAGGAGTAATAGGGGTTATATGGGATTTTTTCCTAGATACCAAAATGAGTCAAGGGACGGCCAGATGAAACAGTGGAGAAGAGCGATGCTTACAGAGGGTTTATATCCAATATTAATGGCAGAAGAATCGTCAGGGAATAAATGCACAGAAAAGACAAAACATTTGACTAGATTTGGAGATTCAGAAGATGAATTTATGGAAGAAATATTAAAGAACCCGCCACCATATCAGGAAGGGACAAGTGGATGCACCCCAAGTGCATCACTGCTAAAGACACCATTGGTACCACAAGTATTGCATAATCCCCCCGTTAGTAGGGTACTTCATGACAAAGAAAAGGAAGCAATAGATAAAAACAGAGCAGAATTAATACAGAAAGTAACACAATTGAGTGTCCATCCTGATTCGCTGACCATACCTGTAACAATTGGTCCAGTGGTTTCCTTATATGGTGACAAAGTAAGTTATCCGAAACCCTTAGCAATGCCCATATCTGTAGAAATCCCAAAACCAGATCCTGTAATAATTGATGATCAATTTAGTGATTGTGAATCTATGGTATCCTTAATGGATTTGCCTATTCGAGGATCTGTAAATAGTACTCCTAGAAGAATAACACCTGGTTGTTCCAAAGATGTAAATATAGTGACCTCATCTGGAACTAAGAGTGCCACAGTAGTTACACCAGAAGACTTAGAAAGGTGGGCGCAAGGATCAGACAAACAGAGCTCACCTCCAAAGATCATGGACATTTACAAATTAAAGGTTGAGTTAGAAGAAATGATGGCAGGAAATGTAGGAGTAGATCGTCTAAATACTTACGATGAAGAAGAGCTATTATTTGTATGCAGAAGCATCACTAGAAATGTAAAAATATTTCATGAAAAATTATCGGATTTGGCTTTACAGATGGGAATTGAAATAGGGAAGTCAAAAGTGTTACAGAAACCCTATAGAGCAGATTTTTCTGACAAAGATTTAGAAAACATGAATGCCTCTGGCTGAAAATTACAAGTAAAGGAATTAATGACAGTTTTACAGAAATGGGGAGACCTAGATAAATGGAAAGTTAGATGGACAAAGAAAAAGGAAGAGGCACGATATAGTAGGACTACTTCTGAATATTTAATGAAGGAGACAGGGAAAGCAGATCAAATGTACCCGATGAGAGAAGTTCCAGGAGGAGGATATGTACATGTCCCATGGAGCAGACAGGATATTTTGTCATTTACGAATGATTTTCCAAAGTTGAGAGAAAAACCAATTGAATGGTACAAGCAAGTTGAGAGGTTTGTGAAAGTGTCAAAGGTATTGTTGAAGCACTTAGATGGACTGTTCGACATAGTGGTACCTGCCGATTTATGGACAGATTGTAAAATCACAGTTGATTGGCCAAGCGAAGAGTATCCTAGAGATCCAAAGACAGGTGCCCCGTCAAGTGATGTAATGAAAAAGTATCAGCAGGTAATAACTTACCTGAAAGGGAAAATACCACCAAAAGAGACAGATTGGGTGAAAATAGACAGAACTACCCAAGAAGCCAGTGAATCGGTACATGCCTATTATGAACGTTTATTGCAGGTATTCAAACAGTATAGTGGATTTGAGGATATTGGAGATAAAAACATGAATCAATTTGTTTCCGATTTGTTTATGGATTAAAACCAGAAATTTGTCAGATGATTAAGCAGCACATGTTGTGCTGGCAAGGGAAACCGATTGATGAGATTTTGAAATATGCGAAATATTGTGGAGATGATATTGAGGATAGGCACAAGAAACTGCAAGAGAAAGTGATGTGGGCTCAGGTAAAAATGGCTGAGCGACAGGGAATTAATTTGGATAATCCAAGTGATAATCAGGGAAAAGATTCTGGAATGAGTGGTGACACTGGTAATGGAGGAAAAGTAAGAGGACGAATGAGCAGAGAAGAGGCTAAAAGAAGTTTCCATGTCATGGGTGCGGAAAATTGGGGCATTGGAAGGATGAATGTAAAAAGATACGGAATAATAATGGCCCAAATCAAAATTTAAATCTACAGACGCAGAATGACTCACAGCAGGGTGTAAATCCTCAGAGTCAGTTACCACCTGCACCTATACAGGGTAATGTAAGCAGAGCAAAGCACGGTACAGACGTCGGATATCAAGGAGGAAGTGGTAAGAATGAGTATGTAACCTCACAATTTCTTTTACAGGGCGACTTTTGTCCATATAGTCAATGACGGTGCCTAGGAGAGGGGGGGAAGGAGTGCGTACTTGGTGCATCCTTACCGGTAGATCAGTCAGGTCCATATGTAGAAGGGAATGTGAAAGGTAATGATATTACTTTCCTTTTGGACACTGGCGCTACCAGGTCTACTGTGAGAACAGCAGACATCCCAGACCTTCCTCTCTCTGGAGAAGCTATCCAAGTTGTGGGTGTAGCTAATCAAAAGATTAGAACACCTCTTACTGAACCAATGGAAGTAAAAATTGGAAATTGTAGAGAAATGCATCAATTTGTAGTGTGTGATTCCAGTCCAGTAAATTTATTGGGTCGAGATTTGTTGTGTAAAATGAACTGCACAATTTTCTGCACACCGGATGGTGTGGCAGTTCAGACCCCGGATGAAGACCATGTATATAAATTTATGATTGCAAAGCAAGGTACAGAAGTAGATGAGATGTTCTCTTTGATAACGAAAGACGAGTTGCCAGAAGAATTAACCCGTTTACCGCGGCGGCAATTCTGCCGCGGTGCGGGCGTTCCCCGGAGTGGGCGGGGCTGCGTCGGCCAACGGTCGTTCGCAGCACTGGGGAGTAGTGCTCGCGACGGCCGTTGGCCGACGCGAGCACGGAAGGGGTTAAAAACAACAGTAAATTCCATAGTATGGGATTTCACAGGAAAAGAAGTAGGACTTATGGCCAAAATAGACCCAGTTAAAATTACTGTAAAGGAAGGTGCAATTTTCCCAAATACCAGACAGTACAAAATGAGTGTAGAAGTAAAAACAGGAGTCAGAAATTAACAGAATGGTAAAACAAGGCATACTAAAAGAAGTAATGAGTAGCCCTTGTAACTCACCAATAATGGGTTTAAAGAAACCTAGTGGAAAATATAGGATTGTTCAAGACTTGCGAAAAATAAATAAAATTGTGGAACCTTGTTGTCCCATAGTGCCAAATCCTGCAGTGATTCTATACCAAATTCCTTGGAGTGCAGGATGGTTTACCGTGATTGATTTATGCCAAGCATTCTTTTCAATACCATTGCACCCAGATAGTCAGTATCTTTTTTCATTTAAATTTGAGAACAAAGTCTATGTATGGAATCGTGTTCCTCAGGGGTACACGGAAAGTCCTTCTATCTTTAATCAGATATTGAAAAAGTGTCTAGAGAAACTAGTGATGCCAGGAAGCTCAGTCCTAGTACAATACATAGATGATTTACTGGTGGCATCTAACACCAGAGAGGACTGTGTTGTTGACACCATTGCATTATTAAATCATTTAGCTGAAGAAGGGCATAAAGTTTCACCTGAAAAGTTGCAGTTTTGTACAACAGCAGTTAAGTATCTAGGACACCAAATTGAGAGGGGAAAAAGAAGGATAACCTCTGAAAGAGTAAAATTAATCAAGAAAATGCAAATGCCTGTCTCCCAACGAGAAGTGAGAATGTTCCTTGGAATAGTGGGTTATTGTCGTCAATGGATACTAGGGTTTTCTCTGCTAGCAAAGCCATTAATTCAAATGACGAAAAAGAAGGCAAAGGACCCAGTTGAGTGGGATGACGAGAGCGTAGGAGCTTTTGTAAAATTGAGAAATGCTTTGTGTACAGCACCTGCCCTAGGCATGCCTGATTATAAAAGAAAATTCGCATTATTCTGTCATGAAAGAGAAAATTGTGCACTTTCAGTCCTAACCCAGAGACATGGTTTGGACAGACGTCCTATAGCATATTTTTCTGCTACATTGGACCCAGTGGCAGCCGCATTGCCAGGCTGTTTAAAAGCAGTAGCGGCTACATGTTTGAGCCTTGAGCAAAGTGAATCAATTGTAATGGGACATCATGTCAAAGTGTTTGTTCCACATTCAGTTGTAATTCTATTGACAAGAACCCGAACTCAGCATCTTACTCCTAGTCGGCTGACTAAATATGAAAGAATAATACTAGGTGCTGAGAATGTAACTATTGTAAGGTGCACCATAGTAAATCCTGCTACCTTACTACCAGACCCATATCATGAGGAAGTTAAAGATGATGAAGGGGAACATGATTGTTTACAAGTCACAGAATTGTGCACAAAACCATGTCCTGACATACAAGAACTACCCCTCAGGGAACCAGACAGGGAGCTGTTTGTTGATGGTTCGTGCCAAAGGCGTGAAGATGGTAAACTAACTGCAGCATATGCAGTATGTGAATTAACTGGAATAGTCGAAGCATCCTTTTTACCAGGAGTAACTCCGGCACAAGTAGCTGAATTAATTTCTTTGATAAAAGCCTGCAAAATTGGGAAGAACCAGAAAGTAACTATATTTACAGATAGCCAATATGGTTACGGGGTTGTGCATGATTTCGGTCAATTATGGATGCAGAGGGATTTCATGACTTCTTCAGGATCCCCCATTAAAAATGGACAGTTCGTAAAAGAACTATTGGAAGCAATACAATCACCAAAAGAATTGGCTGTGGTGAAATGTGCCGCACATCAGTCAGGAGATGACTGGGTGGTAGTCGGTAACAGATATGCAGATTTGGTGGCCCAACACTGTGCCAAAAACAGGTTGTCAGTTAATAAAAGGGTTGAAAGAATGGGAATCAGCTGCCAACTTATGCTGTATGCACCTCCTGAAACATGGAATGATGTGAAAAGACTACAAGATGATGCTGATGAGAGTGAAAGAAATGCATGGATTAAAATGGGATGTTATCAAAGGTCAGACGACGATGTATGGATTTATGCCGATGGCAGACCAGTCATGCCCGACTGTTTGATTTCACAAATGGCCAGAATGTATCATGGAGACACACATGTAGGGAGAGATGCAATGATTAGGCTCTTCAGACAAAATTGGTACAATCCAAGGTTTAGGGCAGTAGCAGAGAGTCTTTGCCAGAGATGTTTAACTTGCCAAATGCATAATCCAGGAAGAAAAACAGTAATTGGGTTTGGGAAGATCGGAAAGGCAGAGGGTCCATTTGTGAGATTGCAGCTTGATTTCATTCAGTTACCACCATGTAGAGGACTGAAGTATGTACTTGTCATAGTGTGTCTGTTTTCAAAGTGGGTGAAGGCTTACCCTACCAGGAGGAATGATAGTATTACAGTCGCAAAGTTGTTGCTACGAGAACTCATTCCTAGATTTGATTTTCCAGTAACTTTGGAATCAGATAGAGGAAGGCACTTCAACAGTGATGTGATTAGAATAATCTGTGAAGCATTCCAAATTGAGCAAATATTGCACTGTGCATATCGTCCAGAGGCTTCTGGAGTGGTTGAACAAATGAATGGCACAATAAAATCCAGACTGGCAAAAATGTGTGCATCAACATCGTTAGATTGGCCGGATGCATTGCCACTTGTTTTGATGGGACTCAGAAGCATTCCTGATAGAAATACCGGATTGAGTCCACACAAAATAATAATGGGAAGAGCAATGAGACAAGCACATATTCCTACAAATAAACTGCTGAATATAACTGATGATATGGTTCTGGATTATTGCAAAGGATTGGCTGACCTGGTGCGTTCTGTCTCTCACCAGGTTGGGGAAGACGCAGTTTCCAGGCAGCCAGAACAAGAGCATGATCTGAATCCAGGTGACTGGGTGGTTGTGAAGCATCACACCAGAGAAACGTGTCTATCACCCAGGTGGGAAGAACATCGTCAGGTCATACTAGTTACGAACACAGCAGTGAAATGTGCAGGATTTCCTAATTGGATTCATGTAAGCCACACCAAAAGAGTACCAGACCCTGAAGAAGAAAATCCTCAGACAGCATCGATAACTGAGGAAGCTGAAGGTTGCCCAGCTGAAGAATCTCAGGTCCGAGATTCGAGGGAAGCTGAAGAAGAACAACCGAGCACAAGTCAGGACTGGATACCGGTGGTGGAAATATCTGAAGTTTATAACAGAACAAGAAGTCAAGCAAATTTAGAAGAAATTGAAGAAGATCAGATAGGTGAAGAAGAAGCAGCTCAGGAAGAGGAAGAAGAAACAATAAGAGAACCTGAGCAGGATCAGATAGGGAGAGGAAATTGGGCTCAAATCAACAACGAACCAACAGTTTTTGAGCAGGGACAGACAGGTCTAGAAGAACGCGGTCAGGCTGCAGAAGTACAAAGTGCAATAAGCCCTGATCAGAACCAGTTAGATTTAGGAAAATACACTCAAGAAGAAGATCATGAGGATCACAAGCATGAAGACGTAAATCCTGAACAAGGTCAGTTACTGGAAACTCACAGTGGAGCAGCTGAAGAGAAAGCAATAAGACCTGAAAAAGAGCAAGTAGAAGAAACTGAAATAGAAGAAAACGAAATTGTGCCACAACTTGAAAATACAAGGATTTCTGAAGAAGAAATAAGAAGTGAAGAGACAGTGCAAACAAAGAAGGTCAGAAAAGGTGATCGTTGGCCTAGTGTTCTTAAAAGAGTAAAATACCACATAACAACCAGAAGTGAAGATCCAGAACAAGTAAATGAAGTGACAAACCTAACAGGACAAACAAGTGGAATTGAAAGTCGGAAAAGCAAAAGACTGAAACTTGTGAACAACAAATTTAAAGGTCCCGATTGGACTTATATCATCCTTGAGGACTACGAGAGTTCAGAGTCAAGTGAAAGTGGTGACGAAGGAACAAGTACAGAACTGACTTAAGAGAAAGAAATAAAACCACCTTGATAACGTAAAAAGACTTGAGATTACGATAAGAAGAGAAATCTTCCTTGTCAAAAATGCATGACGATAGACTTACTGGGAGACCAAAACAGAAATGTTGTAAAAGATGCTGTGCTATATGCATATGTAATATGGTAGTGGTGCTTATAGTATGGTTAGTTGTGATCGTGGTAATTCCTTACCTTATGATAATGGATAAAAAGATTAACAACGAAACGAAGGAAAGGACAGATAACTTGAAAGGTAATAGAGTAGAACTAAAAACAGAAGATGAACCAGAATTTCATCATGAAGTAACAGATAAAGACACTAGTTTGAATGTTTTCACAAAATTATTGTTTCAATATGTAGATACCATGGAAGTTAGTAATTGTTATGTCTGTATGAAATTACCTGAATCAGTAGCAGAAGGATTAACATATCATCACTTGCCATTAACTTATGGCATATCATGTAGTGTATTGGCTAGTTTATTTTATAGAACAGGACGACTTCAGTATTATTATTCAAATATAGATGTGATATTTTCTGAGGTTCCGATTCGAAAGAATTTGAATCCAGTGCTTAGTAGTAAAGATGCACAGTTTATGGGAGAATTTTTCTTAACAATGAAATCGATAGACATAACACATGCACATAGAAGCAATCTAACCTGTTCATTACATGAAGAAGAAAAGATATTTTTGAATTTAGTAGAGAATAGAAGACAAGATTTCCAAAAGAAAGCATCTGAGCATAAGGCTCATCTGCCACCTTGGGCTGAGAAAGAGGGTAGTTACACACCTGGCAAGGCTCAAGCTGCTATGGCTCTAGATTTTGTAAAGACAGGGAAAATTTGTCTACATAGGTTAAAGACTGAATATAACAATGTTTTCATCGGTACCAGTGAATGTGAACATAATTTCTTAATTCTTGGAGGTTCGGGACTAAAAGGAGGAACGGATTCAGTTTTTCCTGGAATCTATTATGTGTGTGGGAATAAGGCTTACTTTAGGCTTCCTGCACGGTGGTATGGAAGTTGTTATTTTGGGATAGTATTTCCAAAAATATACCACGTAAAAAGAAACACTGGGAGCAATGAAAATAATAGTGAATTAACACGTAGTAAAAGAGCTAGTTTTTCTGAAATTGTAGGTGATATATTTGGTGCATTGATACCTTCAGTGGGAATAATTCTGAACTCAAGGAAATTATGTAAATTATCTACAGTGGTTGATCGTTTATCGACTGACACTGCTGGAGGATTTCTGATGATTAATGCGGAAATGGTTGCGATTAGATCTATGGTTATGCAAAATCGACTTGCTCTTGATATAATACTAGCAAAAGAGGGCAAAGTCTGTAAATTATTGAAGACGAAACACTGTTGCACTTACATACCTGATAAAAGTGCAGAAATTGGAACATATATACAGAATATAACTAAACTTGAGAAGGAACTGAAACCACTGGAAGTTGATAGTGTATGGGAAAGATTGACCAATAGTATTACGTCAATTGGTACCTGGTTTGCTAATGTAGGGAAAGGACTTATAGGTCAAATATTAGTACCCTTAGCAGGAATAGCAATAATAGTATTGTCAATAATAATATGGTGCAAATGTTGTAGAAGAATGAATCGTATAATGTGACAGGAAAAGGAAAGAAGCGAAAATTTGACGAAATTGAATTAGAAGATTTGAGAAGTGAATTATACAAGAAACTGAAAGGAGATGTGAAAAATAGAAAGTGTAAAAATGAAGCTGAGACAATTTTATGCTAAAAGTTGGCATCTGGTTGTGGGTAGTAGTTTGATGGCTCAGAAACGCCATCAGAGAGGGGATTGATGGAGCAAGGACTCACAAATGAGACTTGTTCGGAAGCAATCCTCTCACAGTATTAATTTATTAATCTTTGTAATGTTTGTACTAATCAATGCACACACGAACACAAGTAGAAAGAAGCTTGTCTATGTGTTTTAAGCTAACAAATAACGCTTGTCTAATCTAAAATGGCCGCTAAAGCGCGGGAAACTTATTGCGCATGTCTCAACCATATCACATGGTGTGACGTCTTTCTTTGCTTGGAGGGAAATCCTTGCTTTGTCGCAGTGTGTATTAAAATGGCTGCTTAATGTTTTCACGTGCTGCAGCTTGCTTACATGTTGCAATTAAACTGTGATATCCTAACGCTATTAATGCGGGATAGAATTTATAATTAAATGGGAATAGAGTAGAAAGAGTGGGTATACAGTGAAAACACTTTATTTGTGATTTTAATATCTTCTTCTTTGACTTTTATTAGTTCGTAAATGGGCCCGGGTTGGTTGAACTGAAAACTCGAGAGACAATGGTTTTGCGCATGCGCCCTGCGAGGCTGCCCAGAAGAGAGGATGAAGTCAACCTGGACGTCGTACAAGGCTGTGACCTGATGGCCAACATTATTGTACCCACGATGTCCCTACCGAAAGAAACAATTTATATAAACATTGTAATAAACTTTGTCGTGAGACGGGTGGGAAATAAAGCAAATGTATTAATTGTGATGGGCGGTATTTTAAAACAATGGGCTTAAAGAAATTGAACTAAATCAATATGGTGTGAGGATCAACCCCCTGTCCCCGTCCAATCAGAAGTAGTGGGCCCATAATTCTGCAACATTAAGGGGAGGTACATGGGTGTAGAAGGGTATAATAGATATAGAATTAGAATTAGAGTTAGTTGTTCTTAGGCATTAGGACGCACAAGCGGAGTGGAGTCGAGGTTCGAGATCCATGCAGACTGAACCGCTGTCCAGAGAGGTCCTGAGGTGGGGGCGGCGGTGTACATCAGAAGGAAGACACGGGAGAAATCGAGGAGAAGCGAAGTACCAGAGAGGGGAACGACGCATGCGTCGTTGATAGAGAGGTCACCTGTCCCGTCCTGAATTTGGTCCGGAGGTTATTGCTCTTCATCCTTCCTGAGACCTATCTTTCCAATTCCTTGGCCAAGGGGTTTGGTTCTCGCACTTTTAGGTAAATATAAATGCAGACCTTAGTTGCGCTGCTGTCTCTATCTTCTTCTTTCTGAGGGACTGTCATTGATCGATAATTGATTATTATGCTTCATCCTTGATATACGATTTAAGTATCATGTGGTTCTGTATTTTACTCTGCTAAATCTTTAGATAAACATTTTAAAACTTCCTGACTCAGTGATTATTTCAGGAGTTATGAGTTGTATTGAATGTCACTCATTTTAAACTTCCCAATTAGCAAAGGGTCCATTGGTAAGTCATTACTCTTCAATCAGAAAAGTAATTGGTAGCAGGGATTTTGATAAAGAGTACAAAACTGACTCACCAGCGGAAATTGCTAGCGTAGTATGAATGTATGGGCCCAAGTGAGTATTTTGTGTATGAATGCTTGTTGCTAGTAACCCGCTGGATCAAAGTGATAACTTTTGTTTGGGGACAGGTAGAAATGCCATAGTTGGTCTCTATTGAAATTCAGATTTTAAGTCATAATTCTGAAAATGCCACTGAAAACGCTCCATCAATGTCAGACTGAGCTTGTGACTTGGTCCCGGTCCAGCGCTAAATCGGTGTGGAATATTTCTGGTGTTTTCACTTTATAACTATTTGAGTGCTGCATACATATTTTACATATTGCCTATAAGTTAAGCCTGACTGCTTTTGTGCCAAGTTACCAGAGGGCTTAAACACAGGTTAATTTAATGACTTATGTGGTTCATCCTGACAAGGACTTTGGCTATGGCTTGAGAAGGGCTCACACCCCCCTCAACCAACAATCCAATTTCTCACATTGGTCAGCAGTGAGATTCAGTACTTTTGTTTTTGTGGTGTCATTCAGTGATTTTGAGTAACACTAAAACCCAATTATAAACAATTTGATACCAGACTCGATTTTATTTTTATTCTCTTAGATTTTTCTCTTTTGCTTTTTCCCAATGCACTTCTATTCTACTTGACTTGATGTACCTATGACTCTGTCTGCTGCAAGCATGGAACTTGAGCTCAACAACCAGAGATCTACACCCTGGCTGAGCTCAGGGAATTTTGCAGGGAGAGGGGGCTCCCAGTAACCAAGAGCTCCAAGAAGCAGGATATCCAGAAAGCCCTCCTGTTACAGGCTGCTGAGAAGGAGGAGGTAAATTATGAGCAGGATTATCAGGAGGAAATGGAAATGGAGGATGCCGACCCCCTGAATGTGGTCCAGGAATAAACAGAAGGGTCCACAGGAGTGGAACGTCCTGTCAGATCAACGGCCAGGAGCATCATCTCAGCCTACAACCTGTCCCCAGAGTTGCTGGCAGACAGAAAAGTAGAAGAGGAGCCCAGGTTGCAGATAGCCAAACAAAAATGGAGGAGGCCTCTGCCTAGAGGACTACGGAGAAGGAAGATGATGCTCCCTGGAGGGCTGCAGAAAAGGAGAAAGCTGAGGTAGAGACGGCCTTGGCTGAAAATAAATTGGTCTTGGCTCATGAGGTGAGCTTGAGGCACTGTTCCCAATAAGGTGCGCGCACGCGCTCCTCTCTTCCCGTGAGCGCGCACTCCCGTGTGTGGAGCGCGCACACACAGGACATCCCGCGAGAAAGTTCGCAACGCCGCTTTAAAAAGCGAGCGGTGCGAAAAACAGGCACTTCCTTGATGCGGTTTTGCCAGCGTGATTCAGGACTCTGGAGTGCAGGTAAGGCTGGCTTGGGGCACTTGCTGTATGTTTGCGGTGCGGGGCAGATTGTGGGCTTTTGTTTAAGTATTCATGTTAATCACAGCCCCTTCACGAGCTGTGATTAACATGAATACTTAAACAAAAGCCCACAGTCTTCCCCGCACCGCGCTTTACTAACAAAAGAGTAACGCAAGTTTAAAAACACAGCGTGTACTTTCTGAAAGTACACGCTGTGTTTTTAAACTTGCTCTACTCTTTTTTTAGTAAAGCGCGGCTGCGAGAGCAATTGTGGGCTTTTGTTTAAGTATTCATGTTAATCACAGCTCGTGAAGGGGCTGTGATTAACATGAATACTTAAACAAAAGCCCACAATTGCTGTTTCCCTTCCATGTAAAACAATTCTAATGGAGCAGGGGCAATAAAAGTGTGGGCTCGGGGGCTTCATTTAGAATTGGGTGTGACGAGGTATTCACCAAAAATCAGCAAAAGCCCCAGCCGCCTGCCTTTGGTTTCCTTGTCTCGTTTAAAGGAGGGGCAACCGCTATGTTTACTATTGTGTAACCTTGCCTGACTCCGCTGGCTAAGCAGACCCTCTGACGTCATTGGTAACAATGTTTTCTTCTTCAAAACGGTCACATTCAAAAGTCCCCCATAGGCTGGAGGAAAATTTCCAGCGTGTGAGGGATATTACACTTTTGTTTTCCAAAGACAACCTGCCGCTCTGGTGCAGTTGTGTGTGTGTGTTTGGGGGGGGGGATTGCCTGAGGGGGGTTGTCTATGAAAAACATAATTGCTGACTGTTCCGCCGTACCACCATAGCATGGCAGGCTAGTCATCCATCTTATTTTTGCAAACGTTCTCCCACCATGTCTGTAAAATCATCAGTCAAATATCTCCCCCCACCCATCCAGACAGGGAGCTCTGGATCACATGGAATGACTGCCGCTGAACCGGCAGAGGGCGCTCTCGGTGCTCCAACCGGTTGACATCTGGCCCGCCCAATTAAAAAATAAGGCGTTTGATATTTTAAGAGACTTCCATGCTGTGAGACTAATCAACTGACAAGAAAGAAATCAGAGCAACTCATCTTTTAGGCTCCCTCTTGGGTGGATTTGGCCATTTAAGGGAGTGGTCTAATTTCTGTGAATTAAGGAAAGCAGTTCACGAGTACGACATACTTTTTCTTACCTGTCAGTTTTAAAATCAGCGCAGGTTGTGCAGTAAGAACAGCAACTGCTATGAAACACATGCACATACATGCACCGTGGCACACACAAAGATACACAGTTACCCTCACTTTCAAATGTTTTCATAAAACATAATTCCCAACATAATTTTACTAGGAAATGTGGACTTGCACCCTTTATTTTTATACAGCCTTGGAAAATTCCAATCGTGGAAATTCAGATGGATTGAATTCGTAATTGTCTATTTAATCAGACATTCCAATTTCGGAATTCCAGCTGCGCATGCAGAATTCTGATTGGGCATTCAAAAGGTTGATAAATCATTTAGCCTAATCAATGATCAATTAGAATTTGAGTTAGCCATTTCAAGTTCTGATTGTTCGTTCGAAACTGTTCGAAACTCCGTTTGGCCATTTGCTATTCCAATTATTCCTTTTGGATTTTTATAATAAGTATTTTAGAATTTGAAGGTGCCTCCGTTTGTTTACTGAATCCTATGGATGAATAACTTGTCTTTTCAGTTTTTTTAAGCAAAAGTTTGGAGTGATATTTGGCGCTGCGCACAAGTGCGGTCTGGTTCCTGGCGCACATAGCCATGGCTGCAGCGCACAGAGACCCTACTCTGCCGCACACAGAGAAAAAAAATTAGAGGGAACATTGGCCTGAGGGAGCTGTACATTAGAGAAAAGTAAGCAAAAAAGTCCAGCAGCAATCCAGTGTCCAATGAAGAGGTGAGGGTCCTTACACTCCAAGACCTGGAGCTTAGTTATATGGTGGGGATGATATGGGTTAATTGGTTTCTGCCTATGAGGTTGCCCTTAGGATGCACAGGGTCCCAGAGGATGATTGGGGAGCAGGCATATGTAAAAACATGCCCACAGTGGGGTGGATGCCCTTCTAATGCTAGAGGAGGGGGCTCAGATGAAGTACGCTCGCCTGAGGGCAATTTTACTCACTAAGTTTGGGCTGACCCCTGAGAAATATCACATCAGGTTCAAGGACAACCAGAAACTACCAAATCAGTCTTTGATGAATTTCTTTGACTACTCCAGTAAGGCCATGAAATTTGTACTTGTAAAGCGCACTTATACCCCCAAAGAGGTGTCCTGGCGCTGTACGCATACCGCTGTGGAACCCTTCCTGGCTTTTCCCTGTGAAATGTCCACTCCTGGGCACCCCCAGGGTGAAGCCAGGCATCCCAGCGCTGTTGGGGCCGTTGTGGAGATTAAGCAAGCTATTGTCCAGAGTTGCAGAGTGGGACCCATGATTAGAATAGGCACCGAGGCGAGAATTATCAGGTCCGAGGAAATTGAGCCCAAGACCCGCCGAGGCGGGAATTGAACCCTGGTCCCGGGCCAAGATCTCTGCATCAGGGTCTGCCGCTCTAACCATTGAGCCACACTTCTCCACTTCACCCCATGAGGGGTTGGGTGAGGGGTAGCAAATTGAGTGATTCTTCTGGGCTGTGCAATCTAATTTAGAGAGAGCACATGTTCAGTACATGCTTTACAGAGTTATGCCACCACCTAATTGATAGCGAGTTGGGCCACCACCAGAGTGTCTAAGAAGGTATCTGGGGGAATCACACATAGGGCAGTTAGAGTCCCCAACCGAAGAAAAAGGGGAAAGAAAAACTTTAAAATAAGGAGTGCTCCACAAGCCCCCCAAATAGTTCACAAGGGAATGGTAACTAGTCCTAACCTGATCAAAACAAAAAGGGGTTCTTCGACAGTAAGACTGGGAGATTTGACCCCCCCCATGTTCTGATTGCTTTAAGTATGGGCACAAGAAGGTAGACGTCAAATACCTCAAGAGGGCACAGCTTCCCACTAGTGTGAAGACACATGGGGGTTGGCCAGTGTATTGTTTGGGGAGGTGGTGGTCCCAGTTAGCAAGGGGAGAGAGCAAAGGTTACCTTAGTGCTTTTGGGCAACAAGGAGTTGGTGCCGAAAGCCCACATTCATTCATACACTTCCCACTTGCAGGCAATGGGTCACCATCAATGGGCAGAGAGTGAAGGCTCTGATGGACACAGAAGCCAGTATGACTCTTGTAAGGTGTAATTTGCTGTCCTCAGAGCAGGGCATGACCAATGCATTCCACCAGGTTGTATTAGCAGGCAACCGTAAGAGTCATTATCCAGTAGCTTTGGTTTCCTTTGAGGGAGGTGTCAGGTTCTCCAAAAGTAGCTCTAAACACTGCCATGCCTATAGATTGACTGTTAGGTAATGATCCAAAATATACTTTCTTAAAAGAAGTGGAGCTCAGATCACACCTGGAGAAGTTAGGGTTTCCTAAGTAGGTGCGCATGAACACATGGTTCATGGTTTACTAAGAGGGGAGTCAAGAAGGCCTGGAGCATGGAAAATGTCCAATGCTGCAGCCAAAAAGAGGAGAGGCCAGAGCTGTGGGAAGCCAGCCCCTGAAAATCTCTAACAGTGCAGGAGGAAGTAGAACCTGAGGGTGCCACTGTGGAACCTACGAGGGAGGACATTACTACTGTGGGAGACCTGCCTGAGCTTGCTGGATGGCAAGTTGAGGGTGGGACCACCAGGGAGAAATTCTGTAAAGTACAGAATTAGTGCCCAGCTCTAGAAAGATTGAGTCAGCAAGCCGAGGCCCAGGCAGCTTTAGACACCTTTTGAGATCACCTCATCAATTGGGAGAATGACCTCCTATATAGCGAGCCTAATGTTCCTCAGACTGGGGCAACTCATGTGTTGGTGGTTCCCCAGTGCTAAAGAGCCTTCCTACTGGGTCTGGCTCATGTTACACCCTGGGCAGGACATCTGGGGCAGGACAAAACCTTTTCCTGGCTTTTGAAACATTTATATTGGCCCTGGATGAAGAAAGCCTCAAATACATTCTGCAGGTCATGTCCCACCTGCCAGGCCAGTGGAAAAACAGGGAAAAAGCTCAAGGCTTGCCTGTCATTGGCACCTCCTTTGAAAGGATGGACATCAACATTGTTGGGCCCCTGGACCCCAAGACAGCATTAGGCAACAGGTTTATCCTGGTATTAGTGGACCATGACACCGGATACCCTGAATCTATACCTCTGTGGTCTGTGACTGCACATTCAGTGGCTAGAGCTCTGAAGGGGATTTTTGCCCAGGTGGGGTACCTGAAAGTAGAAGTGTCTAACAGGGACACTAACTTAATGGCTGCGTACATGAAGCCCATGTGGGATGAATGTGGAATAACTTACAAGTTCTCCATACCCTATCACAACTCAGACCCGCGGGCTTGTTGAGAGATTCCACAAGACCCTTAAAGGCACGATCATGGGCCTGTCTGAGCCCATGGGACAGAAGTGGGACGTCCTCTTACAATGCATGATTTTTGGACTACAGGGTGTTGCCACAGAAAAAAGCTGGGTTTAGCCCCTCTAAACTCCTTTATGGCCACCCAGGGGACCTATCAGTCTAGTGAAGGAAGAGATTAGGTGTCTTCAGCTCCAGTTGGGAGGAACACCTGTTTTACATCCAGAAAGTTCTTTAGGCCCTGCAACAGGCAAGCCTGACTGTCAAGTCCAGCAAGTGCCAGATAGGGCAGGGATCGGTGGTGTATCTGGGACACCTGGTGGGCGAGAGCAGGGTGGAGCCACCCCAGGCAAGATTGAGACTATCCTTGCATGGGATCCCCAAAACTCATAAGAAGTGAGGGCTTTCCTGGGCTACACTGGATATTATCTGAGGTTTTTCAAGGGGTTTGGCACAATTGTTGCCCCCTTGACTGAGCTGACTTCGAAGAAACAGCCCAAGAAGGACATCTGAATGGAGGCCTGCTAGAAAGCCTTTGACAGCCTCAAAAAGGCCAGGTGGTCTGCACCTGTGCTGAAGGCCCCTGACTTCTCACAGGAATTCAGTGTGTAGACAAATGTTTCAGAGCATGACATTGGGGGTGTATTATCACAGTTAAATGAGGAGGGCCTAGACCAATCTGTAGCCTTTATTAGCAGAAGAATACTCCCTAGGGAACAGAGGTGGAGTGCTATCTAGCAAGAAGCTTTTGGTGTGGTCTGGGTATTATAGAAGCTGAGACCATTTCTGTTTGGGACTCACGTCCAGGTTCAGATAGACCACAGGCGCCCAGATGGCTCATGCAGATGAGGGGTGAAAATCCCAAATTGCTGAGGTGGTCCAACTCCCAGCAGGGAATGGACATTACGGTGGAACACCACCCTAGAACTGTCCAAACCAATACTAATGGTTTTTCCAGGCTCTTCCGCCTTAACAATGAGAAATCCCATGAGGGTGGGTCGTTCTGCCCACTTTCAGCTGTGGGGAGACACATGTTAGACCTGAAATCCTTGACATAGTTTTCCCCAAACATTTTGCCTTCTATCTTTCTATTTTGCTGAATTTATTTATGTTGGCCTTGGGACTCTGTATACTTTACCACTGCTAACCAGTGCGAAGGTGCTTGTGCTCACTCCCCTAAACAGAGTACAATTGCCTTACCCCCGATTAGCACATTGAAATTTCTTCTAAGTCCCTAGTAAAGTGCACTACATGTACCCAGCGCCTGTAAATTAAATGCTACTAGTGGACCTGCAGCACTCATTGTGCCGCCCACTTAAGTTGCCATTCAAAACAGGTTCAAGCCTGCCATTGCAGACTGTGTGCTGCTTTAACTGCCATTTTGACGTGGCAAAAAAATATTCTTGCCTTTTCAATACATAAAAGTATTTCACTTTATTATTGTTTAAGAACTGAATAAATACTTTACACATCGCTTCAAAGGTAAGCCTTACTGCTTTTGTGCCAAGCTACCAGAGAGTTAAACATAGGTTAATTTAGTGACCCTTTGTGGTTTACTCTGACAAGGATTGTAGATGTTGCTTGAGAAGGGCTGACACCTCCCTCAAGCAACAACCCAGCCTCTCAGAATGCTCTTCTGCTCTACCTTCTAAACTTCATTAGCATGTCTCCGCCAGGGTATAGATCAAAAAGAAGCAATTATCTTTTTGTAGACTCAGCACTAGTGGTTGGGTGTGCATCTTCCAGAGTGTTAAAATCAAGATATATAACCACTGGCTCTTCCTCCATTAACCACATCTTCTGAACATATTGCCTTTGACTTGACATGTGGGGTACTCAATGCATGGTCAATCTTGGTTGGTACGGCACCAAATAAGCCTTAACTCTGTTTTGACCACATCAGCTGATTTACATACAACAATCATTTTTCCCACTATGCCCCAAGACCTCTTTGCCTGCTGAATATGCAAGGTTGGATTAGCCCACCTGTGACCTTAGCTTCTGTGAACCAAAGAGGTATTCTGTGACATTTGCAATGCTTTAAATTACATAAAACTGACCCATTTGCTCAGAGGAGACCCAGGGTTTGGAATTTAGGTGTCAGTTGACCCTATGAGTAATTTGCTGGCCCTACAGTTGATAAACATAATGGAGCAGGTGCCTAGGCCCAGCCCTAGATATAGTTGGACCAGTCCTCTGACCAGTCAAGGCCCTTTCAGACCTTGCTCCTCATCTGAGGCTTACATGCCTCTCTACTGCTGCTCTCCTCCTTTTCCTTTCTCTCCCCCCTCCAACCATCTCTTCTCCCCCACTCTTGTGTCTTTCTCTTCCATTTTACATCTGTTTTTCTACCTTTTGTGCCACTTTCTCTCTTGTCTCTATTTCACTCTCTGAACCCTTTATCTCTGCCATTTTAAGCCTCTCTGAACTCTTCTCTTCAATTTCTTTAACTCTGATTGCTTTTTTTCACCCACAGTTTCAGCCTCTCTGGGACACATTTTACCCTCTTTGTGCCACTTTCGATCTTTTGTCTCTCTCACTCTCTGTGCCTTTATTCTCCCTTATTTTCAGGCTCTTGGAGCTACTTTCCACCTTTTTCTGCCTTTTCTCAGCCGCTTTCCTTTTTTGCTGCTCCCGTTCCTCCACCCATTTCCTGATCCATGCCCTTCTCCCCTTGTGCTCACGTTAAGGCCCCTGCACCACCACCCCTTCCAGCTCCTCTTCCCACCTCCCCCACTCCTTACCTGCTCTCTGGCCGTGCCTCTCTTCCCATGCAGATAGCCGCCCATGCTACTCGCCCTCCAAGGACTCACTTAATTGTGGCCCCAGCAAGACCCCTTTGTGCAGGTACCTAGACCCAGTCCCAGACTTACCTGGACCAGTCCTCTGACCAGTCAATGCCCTTTTGAAACTGGCTCCTCGCCTGATAATGCCACACCTCTCTGCCACTACTCTCTCTCCTTCCCTCTGACCCTCCTCTTGTCTCTTATTGCCCACTCCTGTGTCTTTCTCTTCCATTTTCCATCTGTTTTGCCACCTTTTGTGCCACTTTTTCTCTCTTCGCTCTTTCTCACTCTTTGTGCCTTTTTTTCTCTCCCCTGTTATCAGCCTTACCGGCCAACTTTGCCACCTTTTGTGCCTTTTCCTAACCATTTTTATTGCCTCTGTGCCACTTTCTCTCTTCACTCTCTCTCACTCTCTGTGCCTTTTATCTCCCCCATTTTAAGCCTCTCTGGGCTAATTGCCAACTTTTTTGCCTTTTAGCAGCCACTTTCTGCCTCTTCTGCTTTCCTTTTTTCTGCTCCTGCCGCCTTGAATGTTTGCTGGTTCGCACCTTTCTCCCCTCATGCTCACCTCGTGCTCTCTGCATCCCTCTTGGCACCCTTCCACCTCCACGCCTCTTTTCACATGCTGATAGAACTGCCCCGTGCTCCTCCCCCTCCCAGGACCTATTTAGTGGCAGCTGCAGTGCACCAAAAGAGTGCCAACGGCAAGCCAATCTGCAGCCATCTGTGCCTGGATCGCACCCAGCTCCAGGAACCCAGGTCTGACCAGCCACCACCAATATACCGCAATAACCATCTGCTTCCTCAGCCCTGCTGCGGCTCCAGCAACACCTGCCACGGCACACCACACACCACGGTAGGACCCTTCACATGCATACACTGCTGTTTCGCCTGCAGCAGCACCCCTAAACACGGCGAAGCACCAACAACATCATGTCCCACTTGGTCAACTGCCTCACAGCACACCAAATCAGCACCCAACAACCACTCGCACGCATGCTTCTCAACACCCGTTCGCTCAGCAAACACGCTACTGAAATTTGGGATTTCCCCCTCAACAGCTTGGTGGACCTTCTCTTCCTCACTATCCCAACAGGCTACAAGATCGCATGATAGGACTGCCTTCCCAAGCGAGGAAGAGGATTGCAATCGTCCGCAAGGACAGCATCAAATTTACTACAGTCACACACAGCATCAGCCCCTTAATAGAACAGATGCTCTTCAGAATACAAATGTATGACAGCTTCACCCTCAAAAGCACCCTTGAATATCGACCACCAAGACCACAAACCAACTTTAGAAACCTCATCAAAAACGTAATCGCTCCTTCACCATCAACTCCAAGAACTTCATGCGACTTGGGGACCTCAAATTCCACCTTGAGGACCCAACAGACCCCTGCTCCACTGCCCTCCTCAAAAGCCAGGACAACATCAGACTCTCCCAGCTCGACACAGACCCTACGCATATCGCTGGGCATACGCATATCCATTCTTCATCACCAGCGATAGTATCACCTCAACTCCTCCTCACCGGTCACATTGCAAACTTCTAAATCACAGCACCACAAGTAAATGCACCCACAAGCAACAACCTACACTGCGAGAGCTGGAAAAGAGTGACAGAGGCAACCTGGCTTAATGTCCTCAAAACAGACCAACCGAATACCACCAACAACCTTGACAAGGACATCCCCAACGAATGGATCAAGAACTGCGCAGACTGCTTTGTGCCCTTCAATAGCAAGAAAGAAGAACCAACAAACAAGTCGGCTGGTATAAGGAGGACCTCCAAAAATCAAAATGCTACCACAAGCAGCTATAAGGAAAATGGCAAACCAGCTGCAATACCATTGCCAGAGCCACCTACTCTCAGATGTGACCACCAACTTCTGAGTGGCACCAAATGAAGGGCACTACATAATAAATTTGAGGTGATCTCCAACAGCTGCAAGGAGATCTTCACAATTGTCGAAGAGTTCACTACCTCGGAGTCCGCATCCAACATCGTAACCACTTCACAGAAACTCTGTGACAAGTTATCAAACTTCTTTCACAGCAAAATACAAAAGATCCAGAGCAACTTCGAACAACAGTCAGAGCCCAAATTTCTCATCACCAACCTCATCACCACAAACCTGACTGAATGGAAAGATCTCATTGAAGAAGACACTGCAGCAATCATGAAAATGGTACTCTACAGGGCACCTACAGACCCATGCCCCACTACATATTCAGCATGGGAGGACCTCCAATCAGCAGTGTCCTCACCCACATCATCAAAACCTTATCAAATTTTCCACCTTCCCAGAAGCGTGAAAACATGCAGCAGTCAATACTCTAGACAAAAAAACATCGGCTGACCCCAGCGATCTGAGCAACTTCCTTCCTCTCTTTGCTCCCTGATCCAGCAAAAGTGATGGAAAAGACCATCAACAGACAACTCACCAGGCCCCTCAAACACCACAACCTGCTGGACCACACCCAATCAGGATTTTGGAGCAACCTCAGACCAGGAACAGCACTCATTGCGGCCATAGATGACATACATGCTATACTGGACCAGGGAGAAACTGCAGACTTCATCCTATTCAAACTCTCTGCAGCCTTCACTACAGTCTCCTACACAACCTCGTCAGAAGACTGCAAAACATAGGCATCCAAGAACCGGCCCTTAACTGGATGGGATCCTTCCTCACAGGAAGATCACAGCGAATCAGACTACCACTGTACACATCGGAAACCAAGGAGCTGATCTATGGAGTCCCTCAGGAATCATCCCTCTGCCCAATCCTGTTCAACATCTACTTGACCCCACCTGCTAACATCATCAGATCCAAAGGAATCACCATCATATCCTACTCCAATGACACCCAACTTATACTCTCTCTGACAGACAAGTCCACCACTACCAGAACTAACTTCTCCAACTGCATGATCCATGTAGCAGATCCTAAAACTCAACTTCAACAAGATGGAAGTGCTGATCTTTAGGGACAAGAACTCTCAATGGAGCTCCACCTGGTGGCCTTCAGAGCTTGCACCAACATCCACTCCGACCGACCATGCTATGCAAAGGAATCAATTTGGATGTCAAGCTCAACATGACATGCAGGTCAACAGGGTCCGACCCACATACTTCCACATTCTTTGCATGGTCCACAAGATATTCAGATGGCTACCCCTGAACACCAGACTCACCATCACGCAATCACTAGCAGATTAAACTACAGTAATGTACTCTACGTCGGGGTCTCCAACTGCCTACTACACCACCTAAAAACCATCCAGAACGTTGCAGCAAGACTCATCATTGACCTCCCATGTGGCACCCACATCTCACCACATCTTAGAGAGCTCCCCTGGCAACCCATCCAGAAATACCACCAATTCAAACCCCTCATGCATGCATACAAAGCAATCCATAACATCGGACCCACATACTTGAACAACCATCTGCACTTCCACCAACCCACCAGATACCTGCGCTCAGCCACACTAACCCTGCATCCACAGGAACAAAATGGGAGGTCGAATAGTCTCTAACATTGCATCCTAGACCTGGCACGCCTCCCCCAATATATCAGGGCCTCCTCCTCACTTCTTGATTTTTGCAAGAAGCTGAAGACCTGGCTCTTCAACTAATTTTTGGGAAGCCAGACACCCAACACCTTAGTCCCACGCCTACACGCTTGCTCTAGTGCCTGGGTAACCTCACGGGTTAATAGCTGTGCCTTACAAATGTACATAACACTAATAAGGCACTTACATTCTCTCTGTGGCACCATGCTTGTGCCCTGACAGCATATTTTCTGAACTCACCAAACATTTTGTCGCACTCAAGTTGTGAATTAAGCTAAAAAACAAAAGGTTCCAATTCACAATGGTAAATATACCAGCCGCCAGACTCATCCTTGACCTTTCCCATTGGACCCACATCACTCTCAGGAACCTCCCCTGACTCCCCATCCAGAAAAGATGCCAATTCAAGATGTTGACACACGCCTAAAAGGCACTCTATGACTAAGGAGCAGCATACATCAACCACAGCCTGAAGTTCCACCAACCCTCCAGACACCTGTGCTCAGGCTCCCTCACCCTAGCTCACACTGCCTCTATCTACTCAGGCAACAATGGAGGACACTTCTTCTCCTACCTCGCCGCCAAGTCTTGGAACAACCTCCCCCTGTACCTCTGAACATCATCATCTCTCCCTGAGTTCAGATAAGGACTCAAGACCGGCTCTTTGACTGATCCCAGCAAGAACCTAGAGCCTGTATGCCCTCACAGGTGATTAGTGATGCTCTACAAATCCAAGTCGAGTGATTGTTTGATTGAATGGAAATTTCCACAGAATTAAATTTGCATCTACATCATACCGCTCTGCCTCAATGTGATTCAGCAACTCTGGATGGAGATTTATGCGTAGTATTATGAGTATGCTCACCTACCCACTTTCATTAAGAGGAAGTGATGATGCTCAAAATATGATCAGAAATTTCCTACTAGTAACTGTACATGGGGATCATAGGCATAAATCCGCCTTAAATGGAAACATGCATCAACTGAGAAAAATAATGCACACCTGATCGCCACGTTATGGACACCGGCCATCAGCTACAGGTGTCTTTTCTGACTTTGGGCTTGATTACGATGTCGGTCAGAAACTAAACAGCCCAACTCCTTGTCGGGTTTGGTTCCGACCGACTCGCAGTCAGCGGTTTTGCCCAACCCATTATGATGCTTCCGAACACCGTTCAGAAGGTCTCCCATTGACTTCAATGGGAGCCTGTGTTCTGACCAACAACACGGGCTCCTATGGGGAAAATGGGTGTCTGCGGAAAACCTATCACCCTGTTGCGGGCACCCCATGGTGCCTGCCATACTGTGCATAGTTTTACAGGGCGGGTCCCTCGACCCCAAACCGGAGGATTCAGGATGAGGGGGGGGCTTGCTAGGGACCCCCAAAGTCAGTTTCCGACAGCCTTTCGTGTTGGACAGACCAAGTTGGAAAGGCTGTTAGAATTCGACATCGTAATCGGTCGGTCGGAAACGCTGTCCATTGAGCTGTACGCATTGACTCCCACCAACTCGGATTCTCCGAATGCCAGTTGGAACCGATTCGGAATAACTGAACGGTTCTCCTTCCGACTGCGAGCATCGTAATCGGTCTGTCGGAATTGTTTCCGACCGAGTCAGGCGGATGGGTTCCGACATGGTCTAGGGGAATCCGACTGTCGGTCGGAGGCCTTACGACCGACATCATAATCAGGGCCTTTGTGTGTGTTTGTGTCCTTGTGTTTCAGACAAACAATATGTTATAACGTGCCTTTGAGTATATGTATATTAGTGTCAAATGTCATGAGTCAATTATTTATTTGAAATTCATGTACAATTGATATATTTGCAATTGTTTTTGTTTATGAATGTTTTATTTTAATATTTCCATAATGTTTAGAGTTCTATAATGTGATTTGTATGGGTGTAAACAATGGTTAAAGTTATATGACCATTTTTACATTAATATAATTTGCTTTTTCCTTTCGTAGTTATGTATTTAATACGTGCTTGGCAAGGGGGTTTGCAATTTCAAATGTATCTGTTAATTTTATTTTTTTATTATTTTGAAAATTTCAACATTGTTATTTATATTGGTGCCCGCAGTGGCTAAAGTTAAATGACCATTTTTTTCTATTAATTTACTTTTATTTGGCTCTAGGTGTTTGTGTATTGATTTCCATATGATTCCCTTGCAATGTCTGTGAGTGTCTAAGTGTGATTTGTGATGTACTCCAAGGCTAGACTGGAACAGTTATAAGCCTGTTTGCGATGGAGTAAAACTGGAGCAGGAGTGGGTGCACCATTACAGAACTGCACCTGCCTTAACTTTTTGTAGCTGTGTTTCTTTATTTGAATGCCTCTCAGATGTCCCTTTTTAATGTTCACTTTCCTCCTGCCTCTTTGCAGTGGATATCCTCCATTTTCCATCCAGTGCCACCTTGCCACTCCCTTGTTTATCTTTAAAACATAGACCCAGAAGCGCGGAGAACTATGAACCCATGTAGGAGGAACTCCTCAGATGAGAGGTTGGACAGGCATAGACATAGTACTATGTCATTACTTTAGTGGTACATACAGTAGTAACAGGGAACTGTGATGTACAGGGTTTAGTTTAGTTTAGTTTATTGTTGATTAGTTAAAATCTTACAATGTTGGAAAGAATGAAAATATCATGTAAGAAATCAATTTTACCATTATTGTTAAAATCGCTAATATTGTTAAAATAGTTTTTACATATTTACATTTATAGGGAACCAACAAGGAAAAATTTCCTCATATAATAGATGAGAAAGTTTTCATTACATAAGGCTAAAAGTATGGTCACATTATATATGTCATTATTGTTTCCACTGCTCTCATAAATTTTACAAATATACAATTCAATTCCATATCAGATGGTTTAAGGCATGCTATCACGACTTATCTGCATGAGCGAATGTCCCGCTGGTTAAATGGTATCCTTAGCAGCCTGCGTCTTAGATCTAATAGAGCCGGGCATATACAAATTAAATGGGTGATGTACAGGGAATACACTGGGCCCAATTCACAAAAGAACCTTTTTTTGGATTGTCCATAGTGTGTTTCTTTTTTAAGTGTTTTCTTTCCTGTAACTCCGTTTAATTATGGAGTACCTATTGATCTTAGATAACTGAAAGACCACGTTGCCCTTAAAAGATATCAAATTCGGGACTTACAGTTCTACTCAAATGCTATGTCTTTTTACTTTGAGCCATCTCCTCAGTGAAGGCCAAAATGAAGCCCTCTTTGGTTGTTTGAAACACTGCTTGAGCTGTAAAAGTATATTTTTGGAAATCCATTAACATCTCATTGTAATTGCTTCTGTTCTCCTGTTTAATGTACACCCTAATAACACAGTTTCTGCATTTTGTCAGTTAATAATAGCTTTTACTTGTTTTCAGGGTAATTGTATTATATATATTTTGACCTTTGAAGGATGAACATTTTAGCTGGCCTTAAAGAGAATTAAGACCGCAAGGTCCAAATCTGAATGAACGTAAACAGCACCGGCTTTCCTTCTTGAGCCTTATAGTAGTTGCTATCCATGAGGTCATAGTTATGCATTAAGTTGTTGAATGAAACCCTGCATGTCTTGGTCACCCATTTTCAGCAATCGAGAAATATGTACTTGCTTAAACCACTGTTTACCACAGGTGCTAATAAAACCATGCATCCTATTTATTAGTAACGTAAGTAGAACGTTTAATTCAAGTTAAATGTAACTGTATAGAGACAACTTCCAGATTACATTTTTTCCACTGTTTTGGAGTTAAAAACTGGTGGGGAAGGGCCCACTCGCTGCCTTCTTCAACTGTGTTTCCATCTCACTGGCGGCTGCTGTCAAATAAAAGTGGTAGGGCAGAACCGGGGCTAATAACCAAAATACAGGTGCCGCTCCATAAAATAATTCTGAGGTAAAACAGCACCTTTGGAAGGGCAACTACTTTCCGTTCACCTTCGTTGGTGCCTGTAGTATAATAAAAAGCTAATAGATGAAGATTATGGATAATATTTAATGCATAATAAGGAGAAATCATTTAATGTGAGGTGTGCTATGGCTGGTGACTAATAACTGCACAATCGTATTTCTCTTCTGCACTTTCCATGTTTTGATGTTACAAATATGTAGACAGCATGTCGGGGGCTGTGCCTCTTTGTGTCCCTCGCAGCCCCTATTTTTCCCCCATCCCCAGGATAAAATAAATCAAATATTTTGTTTTCTTGCAGCGGTGGTCAGCTTTTAAGTCGCGGGCCAGTTTCTTAAAGTTCCTTCCTGAATCCTCATTCAGGGAGGTGGGTGGGGGGGGGGCTTCAACACGCGCACAGTAACAACATGATCAAAGACAGACGCTCACTTAAGTGCGCATGTCAGGCTGGCCACAGATGGCAGCCGTCCCAACCTGACATGCGCACTTGAGGCCTTTCTTGCCTGCCCAATGAGTGAGCTGGGGGACTCGCAGCTGTAGCTCCCCGGTCTCCAAATGAACGCTACCTTTGCCTGCTTTGGCCAATCCTGGCACTGCAAGAGAGCAGTGTCAGGATTGGCTCAAGAGATACATTAGTAGGCCTCTCTGGTGCACAGCGCGGAGATGGGAGTGTTCCTTTCAGGCTCACGGAGTTCGTGACCAATCACTGTATGGCTTTATTATGAAGCCATGCAGTGGTTGGCCCTACTTCTGTCGCCGTGCTGGAGTCTCAATCTTCCTGCCATTTACCTCTATGACCAGTCCAGCAGTATGCCATTATCCTGGCAAACAGTCAGAGTGCAGACACGATGAAGGAAGCAAGCAAAATGATGCAGTCGAGGTCTCGGAGACAAGTTACGAGAGGTAGTTATCCCTCCTTCTGACCATTATCTCACTAATAAATCACCCCTGACTTGCGCTGTCTTCCACGTCCCACAGGTTCAGGCCTGGCCCCTGGCCTCACCGCAAGGCAGCACTTGGAGTCCGACGTGAAATCGCTTTGAAGGCAGCAGGGGTGGCAACAGTGTAGCACAAATAAACAAGAGGTAAAAATAATTCGAAAATAAAATGAAGTTCAGTCGCTGATTGTGAGTTGTTTTTTCTTTGTTTTCTCATTGTAAGGTGGATTGTAAGTATTACTTCATATTGTTTACATCATAGAAATTATTTGTTGCAACCATGTGCACTACTTGAATGACTTGCTGCTGGTTGAGTAAGCATATGCCCTCACACCTTTCTTGCTTTTCACATGCTTGTCAGGGGTGCGGTCCACCGTGTGCTGTTAAGCTGACTGCCTTTTCCAAGTCCTTGTCGGGTGTGTTTGTAAGGTGTAGGCCAAGACCGGTGTAGGCTTTTGCTGCTCTTCCTCTGATGGGGCTGATGAAAAAACATTCTCCTGTTGAATTTTTGCTGCCCGTGTTTGTCCCTGGGACACCCCCTTTCAGCCAGAGTGCAGACAGGACAGAGGAAGCAAGCAAAGTGGTGTGCAGTCAGAGTCTGAGAGACAAGACACGCATGCCATCTGTATCTGCCCATCCCTGCTACCTGAGTGAAGAAAGAAGTATGCAGGATTTTCACTCAAGCTTTAATTCGAACCTGTAGGCAAGCCCTTATTGCAGCACTCATATACCTGCCCAAACACAAGTGTGGTAAAGTTTCTGACAATATTTGAAGCTAGAGTAAAGGCCATTGTGGGGCGATAACGAGGTATTCTGCCATAGCTGACTACATGACCTTACTGACTTTACATTCAGAGTTGAAACCACGAGTCGATGGCTCACATATGGATACAAGCCATTACCAAAGGATGACAGGGCCTAGCACTTTCATTTGAGCAAACTTTGCAAAACCACCATTTCGGATGACACTGTCTCTGCTCTAACAGTGCACTACATGGGTCCCCCGGGCGGCACTGTCACTGATCGACTCTGAGCTGGTCGAGCTTCAGTAAATAGGAGCCCATGATGACTACATCACATGAGGAGACCAATGCAGAGGCTCGTCACTAAATCACTCACTTTATGAATCTCATTTAAGTGAATCAGAGCAGTGTACTCAAGAGGTATTTATTCCTCCATCCCCTTACTACCATTACCTCGCTCATCTCCTCTGACTGACTCTGTCTTGCACGTCCCACCGTGCCACGTTCAGGCCTGGGTCCCTGGCCTCACAGCAAGGCAGCACTTATGAGTCAGACTCGAAGGGCCTCATTTATGAGGCCCCTTTGCGGCACTTTTGCGCTGCTGGAATGTCTCCTTTTTTACATTCTGGTGGCGCAATGTGCCACAGCATATTTATAAGGCCACGTAAAGCCACTTTACGTGGCTTTTCATGGCCTTGTAAATATGTGCCCCTTTCACGTAGTGTTCTGCGTGAAAGGGGCACATATTTACAAGGCCATGAAAAGCCAGGTAAAGTGGCTTTACGTGGCCTTTAAATATGCTGTGGCACATTGCGCCACCAGAATGTAAAAGAAGAGACATTCCAGCAGCACAAAAGTGCCGCAAGGGGCCTCATGGGTGTTGCTGTGGGTGTTCCCATGCAACACCCATGGAATCTGAAGCATTCCTAAATTTACGAGAAATCATAAACCTGGAAATGCATCAGAATCTAACGCCACCCCAGGGGTGGCGTTAGGGAGGCGCAACAAGGAGAAATTAAAACTTTCTCCTTGTTTTTTCCTATTTCTATGTGTGCTGCAAAAAGAGGTAATCGCCTGAATTGATTGATTTTGATCCATCAGCCCCACAAAGCAGGCACCCTTGCAGCATGGTGCAAGGGTGCCTGCATTGGCGCATGGCAGCCCATTGTGCCCCAGCGCAGGGGAAAAGGGCAGGAATGCCATGTATCTTATAGATACAGAGTATTCCTGCCCTTTTCTTTTGATGGAGGGCATCGCAGCAAGATTCCTTGCGGCTCTGCCCTGCGCCAAAATCTCATAAATGAGGCCAGAAGTTGCTTGGAAGCCGGCAGCGACAGCAGTGTAAAAAAATAAATAAATAAGTGAGACCGTTCAAGAATCAGCACCCTGTGCCCAGCCGCCACCAACTCGCTTGCTCAGAAATATTGGCTTTGATTAAGGTTCAACAACAGGAGCATAAGGAGGGGCATAGAGTGCATTTAGTAAAGGAATAGAAACATACTTGATAAAGCAGCTTCACTGAGCCCCTTTGCTGAGCTTGGCTGTATGATTTAGACAGTTTAATATGAAGTGTGTACTCTGTTGACCCCATTACAATCTAACCACTATGCACTCACAGAACGACATAATTAATTGTAACTGTTTATAACACTCTGTACCCTTAAAGCATTATGTAATTCAGACACCCAATTTGTATAAATCGTGTTTACGTAAAATCTTGAGGGCAGATTTACAAGCCTTTGCGCCACTTTTGCGTCACTTTTAACATGGGAAAAGTGACGCAAAAGTGGTGCAAGGGGCTTGTAAACCTGCCCCTTGGTATGTAACATTCCGCTATGTTCTCTATTTGTCACACTAGTAATGTCAAAATATCTCCGGGTGTATGATCTATTCAATTTAACATTATGGGCCATATTATCAAGAACGGGCGATAACATTATCGCCGCTTTAGCGGCAGGAAACTGCCGCTAAAGCGACGATAAGGGGCTTGATAATATGCCCTATAGAATTCCAATAGAAGCCCAGGTTCTGGTGTGAAGGACATCAAACCTGGGCTTCTATTGGAATTCTATAGGGCATATTATCAAGCCCCTTATCGCCGCTTTAGCGGCAGTTTCCTGCCGCTAAAGCGGCGATAATGTTATCGCCGTTCTTGAGAAATATGGCCCTATGTGTGCACAATTTTTCTGTTTTGTTTGTTTCTATTAACTCCTTGCATGGTGCACTTGAAGGACGACATATTTCTATTTATTATTTTTAACATGTTGTGCCTTTAAAGCACAAGATAATCCAGGCACCTACTCAAAGACATAATGCCAATGTGGTGTTTTACCCCCGTGTTCTCTAATTTGTCATATTGATAACACGGTTACGTATAACGAGCTCAAGGTAACTCGATCTGTATATTGTAAAAAGACATACTTCCACGCTTTCATGCGTAGCTGTCATCGGGCCCTGACAGCCTTTCGGCATGCACGCTTAGCAGCGTCAGCCTCTACTTAATCGCCTGTTCTGTCAATCACGGGCTTACCCGCGAAACTGAAGAATACGGCCATTCATTGCCGACTTTCAAAGAAGAGGTAAGATGTCTTGAGGCTCCCTGTTTTGTTTCAGCTATAAGCCTCTTCTTAACCCGCACCCTCGCTGAAACGTCTTTTTAACTCATTCCCCCAGCAGATTCCAACCGCACGGTGGAATTTTTCACATATAAGGGATTTATAGCCAACCTCTCATAACAAGATTCTAACTGAGAATATTACTCGTGGTAAGTTTACCACCAGTTTTTCCTTTATCTTGAAGCGCTTATTGAATTTGGCTGTTTAGATCACTAGACACTTTTCCCCTTTTTTGGACACTATTTTCGGCTCTTTTATTCAACAGTGATCCAGTTTTGATTCTGGCTAGATGACCTTTAAACCAATTAACTCGATCAGAGATGACACATGAGTCTTCTTCTGCGCTCCTAATTAGATTCCATACAGGATTTGAGAAGTCTTTCAGATTTGGTGAGTGTGGTTAATCAGTAAGTTATCGCCCCTTCTTAAATTATTAAATTAATCCTAATGCACCCCACTCATTCCGAATTAATCTCTTTAATACAGGCTGTCCACAGTCTTTACACCAGTCCTGAGGAAGACCCGCAGTGACGTTCATTTAATCCGCATAACTTTGGGTCGAAACGTCAAGCTTCATTGATCTGTCCATTCCCTGAGTCTCTTCAACCTTCTACTAAAAGGAAGGCATTTCAAAGGGTGTTGTTAGAACATATTTACTAGGAAAAAAGGACGGACCAAAATTCTGTATTTATACTTGTATATTCAAATTTATGTCCTTTTTGTTTAAATTTCACAAGCACTTTATGTCACATTTTTTCACCAAAGTCACTTTATTCCTTGTGCTCTATCATTTATGTATGTGACAGCCTTTTACAAACTTAACCATTGTAAATAATATACACTTTTTTCCCCAAAACTAATCTTTTGTTTGTGGTGTGATTTAACTTTTTGCGCTGTCCGAAATAATTACGAGACTAAATCCCTGACATTATGTGTCATTTAGTTTAGGCATGTTTTCCTATTAATTTAGTCTTAAAAAGCAATTGTCTTACCCAACATAATTTACTGTAGATTGTATTGCTCATACCCAGGTTCTGAGGGACACAGGGTTTACCACATTATCGTTAACTGTTGATGAGAGGCAGAAATGAAATTCCATTATTCAAAAAAATTCCAGAATGTCCCTTCACTGCTCCTGTCACACCACTAAATCTTTATTTTTCTACAACCTCCTAGGAATGCCACACCCACTTCTCCCCATGCAGCCACTTCTCACCCCATGTGACCCTCTTTCTGAGTCTAAAATAATTTTCCATGCCACCTTGAACATTCCCACATTGGCTTCAAAGAATGAGTCCAAGTCACTGGCAGAAGGGTTTGTTTGCAGTGACATGTGTGACTCTATCCTGTTGCATGATATACTAAACACCCCCAAAAATGAAGAGAGTAAAGTAGAAATTAATTGTCTTTTATTGGTTGGTTGATATTTTTAGTCCACTTGTAGCACACTTTACCAGGAATTAGGCTTCAGAGTGCTGCTGCTCTGTTCAAACACAATTAAATATTTATTAACAACAAAGATATTGCAAGTATCCCATGTTTTTCATAGTATTATAACAGAACTCTGGATGCTGTAACCCCACCTTGTTCTGAATCTCAACCAGGCATTTTCACCATCTTCTGCAGTCTGCTGCTTTTACTCTATGGGTCAGTGTAATGAGAACACCCTGAATAATTCTTTCACATAATCCCAATTTAAATTGCCAGAAATATATTTTTTGTGAAAATCCAAGATTAGAAAGAAGTAACTCTGCAGGTTTCAGGGTTAATTTGACTAGTAGTCAAGTCAAGTCAAAGACAACTTTATTCGATTGCTGTTTCAGACAATCATAAAAGCACATAAAAATCACATAGTTCATTGGTTAAAATAAAACACAGAAAAGAAAATATTATGTACAATTCATTTTAAAATTTAAAAGTAATAATATATTACCAGTGCCAGTTTCTGATATCAATGCATTAATTTTTCCTACATTCCCTTAGGCTAAGGACTTTCTTTAAGAATGTTACTATCCTATAAACTCTGTGTTCATTATCCAGCAGCTGTAATACAATAAGGGCCGGATGACATTGTCGAAGCCCGAGCGATTTAAAAATTGATAGGATATATACTTTCCTTAAATCAGTATAAAATCTGCAAAAAAAGACAAAATGTATAGTGGACTGTGCTGAAAGGTTATCACAAGGGCACATTTGCATGTCATGGGCCCAATCATTCATTTTCGGAAAACTAACAAGTCTATGAAGGACCCCCAACCTAAATCTGGTCAATAAAACCTATCGTAAGCACCCGGTGCAAAAGTTAAATAAGGTTGAATATTAAAAGTAGTTAAAATCAACTGGTTATGCAGGACAGTGGGTTTTGTGATTTCTGACGACATTCTTATAGAGTCCAATAACAAGAGAGCCTCTTTTTTTAAATCCTTTCTCGTGATCATCTGAATAGTTCTCGGATCAGTAAAATATTCTATGTGGCCTAGATCGTGCAAGAAGTCTCGAACATATCTCACCCAGGGGATCTTTAAGGCCCCTTCCAATTTCAAGTTGTCCATTAAAATGTCTCTGTTTAACTTTGTTTCTTCTTTTATCCATACCCTATGCCATAAAAGAATAGGCTCTATTTTTATTAAATCAGAAATGAAAGGTAGGCCCAACTCTGCATGACAGACATACCATGAAGTGCTATTCGGCACAGACAAAATGTATCTTGAAAAAGAATTTTCCACCCGTTGCAGCGGATGCAGATCAGCAAAACCCCACACCCCTGCCCCATACATCGCGGTGGAGGTACACTTTGCTTTATAAATTTGAATGAGCTCTACTAGTGGTCTCCTTCCCAGTTTTTTCGCAAAATTAAGAAGTGCATTTGTTGTTCTTAGAAACGCTAATTTTTTTGCTGAAACCGCTTGGACCCAGGAATCATTTTGGTCAAAGAGTATTCCAAGATACGAGAATCTCTTAGTAACCTCAATCTTCTGACCTTCAACAAACATATCCCTGCACCTCTGACTTCTGTGGCCACACCTCATTATGAAAGTCTTTGAGGCATTCACTCTAAGGCCAAGGTTTTTCATAAAATTGGAAAAGCTATCTAAAACCCTCCGAAGGCCTATTTGGGTACGAGACATCAGTACCGCGTCATCCGCATACAGGAGAGCTGGTATTGGACGGCCAGCTGTTTGGGGAAAATCTTGACTATCTTTGAGGAGCGCCTCTCCCAATCCATTAATATAAAGGTTAAAAAGAAAGGGGAAAAAAAACAACAAACTACTTAGAGGGGGTCAAAGGGAATATTTAAAGACCTGCCACAGATTCGTTCCCCATGTCATAGAAAAAACAAATAGAATCAGGGGGTCAAAAAAAGTACATACTCAGGAGCAGACCATTAGTAGTAATAGCAAGTATAGACATCTCCCACCTCTACGAGGAGTCCTTTATAGAGGACGGAATCCCATCACCCACCGAGGTGGCATGCTTCATCATCTGGGACCTCCTCTTGGCCGCAATACCTAGTGCAGCCAAGGACTACAACCCCCTCACTAGGAGGGAGGAGTACAGGGATGTTTTTTATATAGGCAGACCTAGGATTTGCTAAATCCAAAAGATGTGAAGCTAAAGATTGTTTGTGGGGGTGATGGTTACAGTGCGTATGAAAGATAAGTGAAAAGTGATGTAAAATTGGCTACCAGGAAGAAAAAACTTTAATATGGTATCCACTGGTGTCAAATAACTAAAAACAGTGCGTTTGCAGCTTCAAACAAATAACCGCATGTGTCCAAGGGAAGGTCTACATGTTTCAGCCTACGAGATCAAGAATATGATCACGGCTTTCTTCAGGACCTAGATGATAAAACGCTACTGTAAAACAGTAAAAAATGTTGAAATTAACAATTGGTTTGAATAGATACAACCTACAATCACCTATGTCTTCATGTCATTTGTCTAGAAAGGATCATAGGGACTTGGCCGCACCTGTAGGAAACAAAAAGGGGGGGGGGGATTGAATCCTAAAGGCATTCCAATACAATTCCATACTTGCAATATCAACTCAAATGGAAGCATATATAGTAACGTACCGCTCCATAATGTCAAACAAAAATGTATTGACATTGTAATAGATATCCTATATGTAAACATAACAAAAAGGTAATGTAAAGTTGAATAGGCTCACCCGTAGTTTGACGGGTGTAGTCCTCACCTCACCTGGCACCAGCTCAGGAATTGAGGCACTGCTCTGATTTGAAAGTAAAAGTAAGGAGCCATGAAAAACAGGGCAGTCTTGCACATGGCTACCTAACAATGTTCTGCATATCGCATAAAAATGGCTGAATAAATAATATACATTTCAAACATAAATCCTTCTAGTGTTCGTGATCCAGAATCATGTTGAAAAATCACCTGATTAATGGTGAAACGAAAGGCACTCATTGCATAACCATAGCTAAAACGTTACGACAGTTAATGATGGAACACACCATAAAGACTATTCAAAATCTGTATCGTATTACATAATGATGTCTATTCTCGTATAAATCATAGCTAAAGCGAGAGGGATAAGGCCAAGAACTGAATATCTTATTGCGGTAACGCATATCATAGTCAAGTACCCAAGTTTAACACTAAAATCACAAAAACCCTCGTAGGAGGCTCTAAAGTGCCAAACCAACGTGGGCTGAGCACACTCGCTTACCTGTCCGTCGGTACCCCGGTCAGGGCAAGAGCTGGACTGGAGGTAAACGGCGGACCGGCAAGGCGCGTTTTAAATAGCAGTAATTGAATTCCGGTGTGTGCGTGTAAACGCATCAGCGCATATCTGATGACGTGTACTAATGATGCGCTGATGCCGTATTGAACGAAACAAGAACTACTAAATATACAGCAACTGCTGGGATTTGTAGTTCATAAGGTGTCTACCACATCATTAGATTCCGAAATATGTATATCAACAAATCAGCGCATGCCTGACATCGTATACTAATGATGCTGATACCGAATTCGAAACAACAAAAACTACTAGAATTACAAAAAACTGCTGGAATTCATAGTGCATAAGGTGTCTTCCACATTCCTGAAGCCAATTACGGCAACAGAAGAAACACTTTGAAAGCGTCACTCCAAAGCACGCTGTAAGAGCAAATATATACATTAGCAACCAGATGGATGCAGAAATGCAAAAATGCACCAATCTGCAAAATTATTCTGTCCTGCTTTCAGAATTATTACAGAGATTCCAAAAGACCCTGAATAGTCAAAACTCAAAGAAAAAAACTCAAAGAAAAAAACTTGATATCTGAATTTCCAGTTAATAAAATACAAGAAAATTAAAATGTATGTATAGCATGTAAGTGACAGCTTATATGAACTATCTGTAAGGCCTATAACAGAGTCCATGGAATTTCATCGTTAAGCCCCAGAATGTCACTTTTTAACTTAAACACCCATTCCTGTTCTTTTTTAAATAAAAATTGGGAAATATCTGACACATGTGGAGGAATGAATGGTTGTTCTAACACCGTCCATTTCATCTCTTCTACACGATGTTTATGTGTCAGAAAATGTTCTGTCAATCTGGTTGCTTGTCTGTTGCATCTAATCGTACTTTTGTGTTCATTTATCCTTACTTTAACTTTGCGAGTGGTCATCCCTACATAACGAAGGGAACACGGACAAGTTATCAAATATATACATTTTTCAGTATTACAATTTGTGTGTTTCCTTTGTATCCAAGGTCTAGATGTACCAATATTTACTGTGACTGAATGTTCTGTTTGTGCACACGCAGTGCACGAGCCACAGGGAAAATGTCCCTGGACCGCTAGCATATTCCACAAGGTGTTCACTGGATTCTGTGGTTGTATTCTCGGTCTAGTGTTGACCAGATTATCTCGAAGATTGAAGCTTCTTTTGAATGAAAAAAGTGGAGGAGGAATATTCTCACTTCCTATATTCAAAATACGCCAATTGTTTTTTTACACTTTTCTGTATGCCATTAGAAAGTGTACTGAAAGTATTAACAAACGTCAAACGCGCCATAGGTGGTTTCTCAACTGAAGGTTCTAAGAGAGCTTCACGGTTGTTATTGGAAGCCCTCTTCAGCGCTTTATGGACAAGATGTTTAGGATAATGCCTCTCTCATAGTTGTTCAGATAACCGTTTGGCATGGTAGTGGAATCTGTCTTTGTCCGAACAATTTCTACAAACACGCAAAAACTGTCCCACCGGCAAATTTTCACGGAGTGACCTAGGATGATGACTCTCAAAGGTCAGCAGAGAGTTTCTAGCCATAGGTTTCTTATAGAGTTCACTCTCAAGGCCACCATTGGCCGGGTAAATTCGGAGGTCTAAGAAAGGAAGACATTCCTTGCTGTATTCAGCAGTAAATTTCAAATAGCTGTTCTTGCTGTTTAACCAGGAATGGAACTCCAAGATAGTCGCCACATCCCTCGCCAGATGACAAAAATGTCATCAATATAGCGTTTCCATATGATGATCCGGTTACGGAAAGGGTTCTCTTCAGTCAAGACCAGTTCTTCTTCAAATAGGTGGACATACAGATTCGCCAAACTGGGCGCAAAAATACTGCCCATTGACGTTCCCGACGTCTGGAGATAGATGGTATCTTCAAATTTAAAAAGTTTTCCTTCATAGCAATCCTGGCACATTCCATAATGAAATGCACCGGAGTGATAGTGTCCATCTCTCTGCAGTCTAAAAGAATCCGTACTGCATCCAATGTTTCATCCTGGGGGATGCAGGTGTAAAGCGATTCCACATCTAGGGATAGTAAAAAATCAGTGTTTACATCAAAGTGTATATCAGGTAACAACCTCAATACATCAGTGGTATCTTGAAAGTAGGTCGGCATCTCCTTTACAAGTGGCCTCAGAAAATGGTCCACAAAAGTTGATAAAGGCACCATCAGCGACCCTATCCCAGATATAATTGGACGACCCGGGGGGGGGCGCTGGGTCTTGTGGATTTTAGGCAATATGTAAAAGTATGGCATAACCGGATGGGCAGTAACAAGAAAATTTGCTTCTTGAGGAGTAATCCATTGTTCAAGTTTTGCCTCTTCAACCATGTCTGTGATCTCTTTGCTTAGTCTAGATGTGGGGTCCATCTTCAAAGGGCGATAACTATTACTGTTCCCTAATTGTCTCAGACATTCTGCACGATAAATTGCTGTGTCTAATATGACAGTGGCCCCACCTTTATCTGCAGGTTTAATGGTTATTGTGGCATCGTTAGATAGTGTTTGGATAGCCTTCTTTTCAACAGTTGGAAGATTCTGGTATACGTTGTTATTCATGGCATTCAAAGACATGACATCACGGATAACCGCTTTTTCAAAAGTCAATACTTGTTCAGGTATCAAATATGTCGGTGGATTGAAAGTAGATCGAGGTTTCAGTCCAGTATTTGTCATCAACGTGTCTTCACACTCAAGCTGTGTCGCAGTTTCTTTAGATTTAAAAAAGAAATGTAAGCGAATTTTTCTGAAAAATTGGGCAAGTTCACATCTAGTCTGGAACAAATCACCCAAATGAGTGGGAACAAAACCCAGGCCTCTATTTAGGACTGAAAGTTCATCTTCAGTGAGTACACAGTTGCTTAAATTGACCACTAGGTCATTGTCTCGGTGCTCGGCCCTGCTTGAGGGGCCTTCTTGGTACTGCGTGTGTTTGGTGGAGGTGGCAAAAGATTCCAGTTCACCTGTGTTTGTAGGCCTCTCCTCCTTCCTCTTGCGCGTCCAGGACCTCGTCCTAAAAAAGATTGGTCAAAAAACGGTGGTTGCGGTTGATACGACGGCATGGGTTGTGCAAATGGTTGGTAAGGAAAGCCCCACGGAGTTGGCGGCCACCATTGTCCATGTTGGGGGCCTTGTCCGCCCATTCTGTTACGACGTTTGTAATTCTGACCCCTGCCTCTGCTCCACTGGGCACCATTCATGGAAGAATCAGAATCACTGGATCCATCTTCTGTGCCAGATGAAGAATAGTTTGAACCATATCTTCTTCCTTTTCTATTAAACTCGGGCGGTGCATAGTTTTCACTCGTGTAAGGATACACCTTCTCTAATGAGAACCGAGCCAAATCTTTTTGAATTTATCAATCTTTGTCATGAGAATGTTATCCTTATGTTCTTTATTAGATTTGTTAGTTTCATCTAGATTTCTTTTGAACAGAGTACTAGAAATGGTCGTCTTAATCTGGCCCTCTAAAGTTTGAATTTCTATAAGAATCGTGTCTGCCACACGCTTAGCCGTAGTAATGATTAAGATCAACCAATCGCGGGTACAACGCCACGCGATTAGTGACCAATCCTTCAAGAATGTTTTATCCTGTAAAAACAATCTAGGAGTGTTTGTTACAATTAAACCCATGGGCGCACAATTCCCACGCAGGTACTCTGCCATAATTGCTCCATGGATTTGTGTACGTGAGTGTGATTTCTTCAGAATCAAGAGTTTTTCCCAATCATCCTGAGCATTAGATGTGGTGTTTTGTACTGTGTCTAGAATGCTAAGGTTAGTAGTGAGGATAGATTGAAGCACCTCATCATCGAATGTTAAACCTGTAAATTCAGCCATATTATATGCGAAAATGCAGAACAATATAAAACAGAGCTTAAAGATCAACTTCTAAATTGAGAAGGATCATACATTAGACCCGCAGCCAAAGCTGCTCAAGAACAAAAACAACAAACTACTTAGAGGGGGTCAAAGGGAATATTTAAAGACCTGCCACAGATTCGTTCCCCAAACATGTCATAGAAAAAACAAATAGAATCAGGGGTCAAAAAAGTACATACTCAGGAGCAGACCATTAGTAGTAATAGCAAGTATAGACATCTCCCACCTCTACGAGGAGTCCTTTATAGAGGACGGAATCCCATCACCCACCGAGGTGGCATGCTTCATCATCTGGGACCTCCTCTTGGCCGCAATACCTAGTGCAGCCAAGGACTACAACCCCCTCACTAGGAGGGAGGAGTACAGGGATGTTTTTTATATAGGCAGACCTAGGATTTGCTAAATCCAAAAGATGTGAAGCTAAAGATTGTTTGTGGGGGTGATGGTTACAGTGCGTATGAAAGATAAGTGAAAAGTGATGTAAAATTGGCTACCAGGAAGAAAAAACTTTAATATGGTATCCACTGGTGTCAAATAACTAAAAACAGTGCGTATGCAGCTTCAAACAAATAACCGCATGTGTCCAAGGGAAGGTCTACATGTTTCAGCCTACGAGATCAAGAATATGATCACTGCTTTCTTCAGGACCTAGATGATAAAACGCTACTGTAAAACAGTAAAAAATGTTGAAATTAACAATTGGTTGGAATAGATACAACCTACAATCACCTATGTCTTCATGTCATTTGTCTAGAAAGGATCATAGGGACTTGGCCGCACCTGTAGGAAACAAAAACGGGGGGGGGGGGATTGAATCCTAAAGGCATTCCAATACAATTCCATACTTGCAATATCAACTCAAATGGAAGCATATATAGTAACGTACCGCTCCATAATGTCAAACAAAAATGTATTGACATTGTAATAGATATCCTGTATGTAAACATAACAAAAAGGTAATGTAAAGTTGAATAGGCTCACCCGTAGTTTGACGGGTGTAGTCCTCACCTCACCTGGCACCAGCTCAGGAATTGAGGCACCGCTCTGATTTGAAAGTAAAAGTAAGGAGCCATGAAAAACAGGGCAGTCTTGCACATGGCTACCTAACAATGTTCTGCATATCGCATAAAAATGGCTGAATAAATAATATACATTTCAAACATAAATCCTTCTAGTGTTCGTGATCCAGAATCATGTTGAAAAATCACCTGATTAATGGTGAAACGAAAGGCACTCATTGCATAACCATAGCTAAAACGTTACGACAGTTAATGATGGAACACACCATAAAGACTATTCAAAATCTGTATCGTATTACATAATGATGTCTATTCTCGTATAAATCATAGCTAAAGCGAGAGGGATAAGACCAAGAACTGAATATCTTATTGCGGTAACGCATATCATAGTCAAGTACCCAAGTTTAACACTAAAATCACAAAACCCCTCGTAGGAGGCTCTAAAGTGCCAAACCAACGTGGGCTGAGCACACTCGCTTACCTGTCCGTCGGTACCCCGGTCAGGGCAAGAGCTGGACTGGAGGTAAACGGCGGACCGGCAAGGCGCGTTTTAAATAGCAGTAATTGAATTCCGGTGTGTGCGTGTAAACGCATCAGCGCATATCTGATGACGTGTACTAATGATGCGCTGATGCCGTATTGAACGAAACAAGAACTACTAAATATACAGCAACTGCTGGGATTTGTAGTTCATAAGGTGTCTACCACATCATTAGATTCCGAAATATGTATATCAACAAATCAGCGCATGCCTGACATCGTATACTAATGATGCTGATACCTTATTCGAAACAACAAAAACTACTAGAATTACAAAAAACTGCTGGAATTCATAGTGCATAAGGTGTCTTCCACATTCCTGAAGCCAATTACGGCAACAGAAGAAACACTTTGAAAGCGTCACTCCAAAGCACGCTGTAAGAGCAAATATATACATTAGCAACCAGATGGATGCAGAAATGCAAAAATGCACCAATCTGCAAAATTATTCTGTCCTGCTTTCAGAATTATTACAGAGATTCCAAAAGACCTGGAGTAGTCAAAACTCAAAGAAAAAAACTCAAAGAAAAAAACTTGATATCTGAATTTCCAGTTAATAAAATACAAGAAAATTAAAATGTATGTATAGCATGTAAGTGACAGCTTATATGAACTATCTGTAAGGCCTATAACAGAGTCCATGGAATTTAATCGTTAAGCCCCAGAATGTCACTTTTTAACTTAAACACCCATTTCTGTTCTTTTTTAAATAAAAATTGGGAAATATCTGACACATGTGGAGGAATGAATGGTTGTTCTAACACCGTCCATTTCATCTCTTCTACACGATGTTTAAGTGTCAGAAAATGTTCTGTCAATCTGGTTGCTTGTCTGTTGCATCTAATCGTACTTTTGTGTTCATTTATCCTTACTTTAACTTTGCGAGTGGTCATCCCTACATAACGAAGGGAACACGGACAAGTTATCAAATATATACATTTTTCAGTATTACAATTTGTGTGTTTCCTTTGTATCCAAGGTCTAGATGTACCAATATTTACTGTGACTGAATGTTCTGTTTGTGCACACGCAGTGCACGAGCCACAGGGAAAATGTCCCTGGACCGCTGGCATATTCCACAAGGTGTTCACTGGATTCTGTGGTTGTATTCTCGGTCTAGTGTTGACCAGATTATCTCGAAGATTGAAGCTTCTTTTGAATGAAAAAAAGTGGAGGAGGAATATTCTCACTTCCTATATTCAAAATACGCCAATTTTTTTGACACTTTTCTGTATGCCATTAGAAAGTGTACTGAAAGTATTAACAAACGTCAAACGCGCCATAGGTGGTTTCTCAACTGAAGGTTCTAAGAGAGCTTCACGGTTGTTATTGGAAGCCCTCTTCAGCGCTTTATGGACAAGATGTTTAGGATAATGCCTCTCTCGTAGTTGTTCAGATAACCGTTTGGCATGGTAGTGGAATCTGTCTTTGTCCGAACAATTTCTACAAATACGCAAAAACTGTCCCACCGGCAAATTTTCACGGAGTGACCTAGGATGATGACTCTCAAAGGTCAGCAGAGAGTTTCTAGCCATAGGTTTCTTATAGAGTTCACTCTCAAGGCCACCATTGGCCGGGTAAATTCGGAGGTCTAAGAAAGGAAGACATTCCTTGCTGTATTCAGCAGTAAATTTCAAATAGCTGTTCTTGCTGTTTAACCAGGAATGGAACTCCAAGATAGTCGCCACATCCCCTCGCCAGATGACAAAAATGTCATCAATATAGCGTTTCCATATGATGATCCGGTTACGGAAAGGGTTCTCTTCAGTCAAGACCAGTTCTTCTTCAAATAGGTGGACATACAGATTCGCCAAACTGGGCGCAAAAATACTGCCCATTGAAGTTCCCGACGTCTGGAGATAGATGGTATCTTCAAATTTAAAAAAGTTTTCCTTCATAGCAATCCTGGCACATTCCATAATGAAATGCACCAGAGTGATAGTGTCCATCTCTCTGCGGTCTAAAAGAATCCGTACTGCATCCAATGTTTCATCCTGGGGGATGCAGGTGTAAAGCGATTCCACATCTAGGGATAGTAAAAAATCAGTGTTTACATCAAAGTGTATATCAGGTAACAACCTCAATACATCAGTGGTATCTTGAAGGTAGGTCGGCATCTCCTTTACAAGTGGCCTCAGAAAATGGTCCACAAAAGTTGATAAAGGCTCCATCAGCGACCCTATCCCAGATATAATTGGACGACCCGGGGGGGGGGCCGCTGGGTCTTGTGGATTTTAGGCAATATGTAAAAGTATGGCATAACCGGATGGGCAGTAACAAGAAAATTTGCTTCTTGAGGAGTAATCCATTGTTCAAGTTTTGCCTCTTCAACCATGTCTGTGATCTCTTTGCTTAGTCTAGATGTGGGGTCCATCTTCAAAGGGCGATAACTATTACTGTTCCCTAATTGTCTCAGACATTCTGCACGATAAATTGCTGTGTCTAATATGACAGTGGCCCCACCTTTATCTGCAGGTTTAATGGTTATTGTGGCATCGTTAGATAGTGTTTGGATAGCCTTCTTTTCAACAGTTGGAAGATTCTGGTATACGTTGTTATTCATGGACCCCACATCTAGACTAAGCAAAGAGATCACAGACATGGTTGAAGAGGCAAAACTTGAACAATGGATTACTCCTCAAGAAGCAAATTTTCTTGTTACTGCCCATCCGGTTATGCCATACTTTTACATATTGCCTAAAATCCACAAGACCCAGCGGCCCCCCCCCGGGTTAAGGATAAATGAACACAAAAGTACGATTAGATGCAACAGACAAGCAACCAGATTGACAGAACATTTTCTGACACATAAACATCGTGTAGAAGAGATGAAATGGACGGTGTTAGAACAACCATTCATTCCTCCACATGTGTCAGATATTTCCCAATTTTTATTTAAAAAAGAACAGAAATGGGTGTTTAAGTTAAAAAGTGACATTCTGGGGCTTAACGATGAAATTCCATGGACTCTGTTATAGGCCTTACAGATAGTTCATATAAGCTGTCACTTACATGCTATACATACATTTTAATTTTCTTGTATTTTATTAACTGAAAATTCAGATATCAAGTTTTTTTTTCTTTGAGTTTTTTTCTTTGAGTTTTGACTATTCAGGGTCTTTTGGAATCTCTGTAATAATTCTGAAAGCAGGACAGAATAATTTTGCAGATTGGTGCATTTTTGCATTTCTGCATCCATCTGGTTGCTAATGTATATATTTGCTCTTACAGCGTGCTTTGGAGTGACGCTTTCAAAGTGTTTCTTCTGTTGCCGTAATTGGCTTCAGGAATGTGGAAGACACCTTATGCACTATGAATTCCAGCAGTTTTTTGTAATTCTAGTAGTTTTTGTTGTTTCGAATACGGTATCAGCATCATTAGTATACGATGGCAGGCATGCGCTGATTTGTTGTTATACATATTTCGGAATCTAATGATGTGGTAGACACCTTATGAACTACAAATCCCAGCAGTTGCTGTATATTTAGTAGTTCTTGTTTCGTTCAATACGGCATCAGCGCATCATTAGTACACGTCATCAGATATGCGCTGATGCGTTTACACGCATACACCGGAATTCAATTACTGCTATTTAAAACGCGCCTTGCCGGTCCGCCGTTTACCTCCAGTCCAGCTCTTGCCCTGACCGGGGTACCGACGGACAGGTAGCGAGTGTGCTCAGCCCACGTTGGTTTGGCACTTTAGAGCCTCCTACGAGGGTTTTGTGATTTTAGTGTTAAACTTGGGTACTTGACTATGATATGCGTTACCGCAATAAGATATTCAGTTCTTGGTCTTATCCCTCTCGCTTTAGCTATGATTTATACGAGAATAGACATCATTATGTAATACGATACAGATTTTGAATAGTCTTTATGGTGTGTTCCATCATTAACTGTCGTAACGTTTTAGCTATGGTTATGCAATGAGTGCCTTTCGTTTCACCATTAATCAGGTGATTTTTCAACATGATTCTGGATCACGAACACTAGAAGGATTTATGTTTGAAATGTATATTATTTATTCAGCCATTTTTATGCGATATGCAGAACATTGTTAGGTAGCCATGTGCAAGACTGCCCTGTTTTTCATGGCTCCTTACTTTTACTTTCAAATCAGAGCGGTGCCTCAATTCCTGAGCTGGTGCCAGGTGAGGTGAGGACTACACCCGTCAAACTACGGGTGAGCCTATTCAACTTTACATTACCTTTTTGTTATGTTTACATACAGGATATCTATTACAATGTCAATACATTTTTGTTTGACATTATGGAGCGATACGTTACTATATATGCTTCCATTTGAGTTGATATTGCAAGTATGGAATTGTATTGGAATGCCTTTAGGATTCAATCCCCCCCCTTTTTGTTTCCTACAGGTGCGGCCAAGTCCCTATGATCCTTTCTAGACAAATGACATGAAGACATAGGTGATTGTAGGTTGTATCTATTCCAACCAATTGTTAATTTCAATTTTTTTTACTGTTTTACAGTAGCGTTTTATCATCTAGGTCCTGAAGAAAGCCGTGATCATATTCTTGATCTCGTAGGCTGAAACATGTAGACCTTCCCTTGGACACATGCGGTTATTTGTTTGAAGCTGCATACGCACTGTTTTTAGTTATTTGACACCAGTGGATACCATATTAAAGTTTTTCTTCCTGGTAGCCAATTTTACATCACTTTTCACTTATCTTTCATACGCACTGTAACCATCACCCCCACAAACAATCTTTAGCTTCACATCTTTTGGATTTAGCAAATCCTAGGCCTGCCTATATAAAAAACATCCCTGTACTCCTCCCTCCTAGTGAGGGGGTTGTAGTCCTTGGCTGCACTAGGTATTGCGGCCAAGAGGAGGTCCCAGATGATGAAGCATGCCACCTCGGTGGGTGATGGGATTCCGTCCTCTATAAAGGACTCCTCGTAGAGGTGGGAGATGTCTATACTTGCTATTACTACTAATGGTCTGCTCCTGAGTATGTACTTTTTTTGACCCCCTGATTCTATTTGTTTTTTCTATGACATGTTTGGGGAACGAATCTGTGGCAGGTCTTTAAATATTCCCTTTGACCCCCTCTAAGTAGTTTGTTGTTTTTGTTCTTGAGCAGCTTTGGCTGCGGGTCTAATGTATGATCCTTCTCAATTTAGAAGTTGATCTTTAAGCTCTGTTTTATATTGTTCTGCATTTTCGCATATAATATGGCTGAATTTACAGGTTTAACATTCGATGATGAGGTGCTTCAATCTATCCTCACTACTAACCTTAGCATTCTAGACACAGTACAAAACACCACATCTAATGCTCAGGATGATTGGGAAAAACTCTTGATTCTGAAGAAATCACACTCACGTACACAAATCCATGGAGCAATTATGGCAGAGTACCTGCGTGGGAATTGTGCGCCCATGGGTTTAATTGTAACAAACACTCCTAGATTGTTTTTACAGGATAAAACATTCTTGAAGGATTGGTCACTAATCGCGTGGCGTTGTACCCGCGATTGGTTGATCTTAATCATTACTACGGCTAAGCGTGTGGCAGACGCGATTCTTATAGAAATTCAAACTTTAGAGGGCCAGATTAAGACGACCATTTCTAGTACTCTGTTCAAAAGAAATCTAGATGAAACTAACAAATCTAATAAAGAACATAAGGATAACATTCTCATGACAAAGATTGATAAATTCAAAAAGATTTGGCTCGGTTCTCATTAGAGAAGGTGTATCCTTACACGAGTGAAAACTATGCACCGCCCGAGTTTAATAGAAAAGGAAGAAGATATGGTTCAAACTATTCTTCATCTGGCACAGAAGATGGATCCAGTGATTCTGATTCTTCCATGAATGGTGCCCAGTGGAGCAGAGGTAGGGGTCAGAATTACAAACGTCGTAACAGAATGGGCGGACAAGGCCCCCAACATGGACAATGGTGGCCGCCAACTCCGTGGGGCTTTCCTTACCAACCATTTGCACAACCCATGCCGTCGTATCAACCGCAACCACCGTTTTTTGACCAATCTTTTTTAGGACGAGGTCCTGGACGCGCAAGAGGAAGGAGGAGAGGCCTACAAACACAGGTGAACTGGAATCTTTTGCCACCTCCACCAAACACACGGAGTACCAAGAAGGCCCCTCAAGCAGGGCCGAGCACCGAGACAATGACCTAGTGGTCAATTTAAGCAACCGTGTACTCACTGAAGATTAACTTTCAGTCCTAAATAGAGGCCTGGGTTTTGTTCCCACTCATTTGGGTGATTTGTTCCAGACTAGATGTGAACTTGCCCAATTTTTCAGAAAAATTCACTTACATTTCTTTTTTAAATCTAAAGAAACTGCGACACCGCTTGAGTGTGAAGACACGTTGATGACAAATACTGGACTGAAACCTCGATCTACTTTCAATCCACCGACATATTTGATACCTGAACAAGTATTGACTTTTGAAAAAGGGGTTATCCGTGATGTCATGTCTTTGAATGCCATGAATAACAACGTATACCAGAATCTTCCAACTGTTGAAAAGAAGGCTATCCAAACACTATCTAACGATGCCACAATAACCATTAAACCTGCAGATAAAGGTGGGGCCACTGTCATATTAGACACAGCAATTTATCGTGCAGAATGTCTGAGACAATTAGGGAACAGTAATAGTTATCGCCCTTTGAAGATGGACCCCACATCTAGACTAAGCAAAGAGATCACAGACATGGTTGAAGAGGCAAAACTTGAACAATGGATTACTCCTCAAGAAGCAAATTTTCTTGTTACTGCCCATCCGGTTATGCCATACTTTTACATACTGCCTAAAATCCACAAGACCCAGCGGCCCCCCCCGGGTCGTCCAATTATATCTGGGATAGGGTCGCTGATGGAGCCTTTATCAACTTTTGTGGACCATTTTCTGAGGCCACTTGTAAAGGAGATGCCGACCTACCTTCAAGATACCACTGATGTATTGAGGTTGTTACCTGATATACACTTTGATGTAAACACTGATTTTTTACTATCCCTAGATGTGGAATCGCTTTACACCTGCATCCCCCAGGATGAAACATTGGATGCAGTACGGATTCTTTTAGACCGCAGAGAGATGGACACTATCACTGCGGTGCATTTCATTATGGAATGTGCCAGGATTGCTATGAAGGAAAACTTTTTTAAATTTGAAGATACCATCTATCTCCAGACGTCGGGAACTTCAATGGGCAGTATTTTTGCGCCCAGTTTGGCGAATCTGTATGTCCACCTATTTGAAGAAGAACTGGTCTTGACTGAAGAGAACCCTTTCCGTAACCGGATCATCATATGGAAACGCCATATTGATGACATTTTTGTCATCTGGCGAGGGGATGTGGCGACTATCTTGGAGTTCCATTCCTGGTTAAACAGCAAGAACAGCTATTTGAAATTTACTGCTGAATACAGCAAGGAATGTCTTCCTTTCTTAGACCTCCGAATTTACCCGGCCAATGGTGGCCTTGAGAGTGAACTCTATAAGAAACCTATGGCTAGAAACTCTCTGCTGACCTTTGAGAGTCATCATCCTAGGTCACTCCGTGAAAATTTGCCGGTGGGACAGTTTTTGCGTATTCGTAGAAATTGTTCGGACAAAGACAGATTCCACTACCATGCCAAACGGTTATCTGAACAACTACGAGAGAGGCATTATCCTAAACATCTTGTCCATAAAGCGCTGAAGAGGGCTTCCAATAACAACCGTGAAGCTCTCTTAGAACCTTCAGTTGAGAAACCACCTATGGCGCGTTTGACGTTTGTTAATACTTTCAGTACACTTTCTAATGGCATACAGAAAAGTGTCAAAAAAAATTGGTGTATTTTGAATATAGGAAGTGAGAATATTCCTCCTCCACTTTTTTCATTCAAAAGAAGCTTCAATCTTCGAGATAATCTGGTCAACACTAGACCGAGAATACAACCACAGAATCCAGTGAACACCTTGTGGAATATGCCAGCGGTCCAGGGACATTTTCCCTGTGGCTCGTGTACTGCGTGTGCACAAACAGAACATTCAGTCACAGTAAATATTGGTACATCTAGACATTGGATACAAAGGAAACACACAAATTGTAATACTGAAAAATGTATATATTTGATAACTTGTCCGTGTTCCCTTCGTTATGTAGGGATGACCACTCGCAAAGTTAAAGTAAGGATAAATTAACACAAAAGTACGATTAGATGCAACAGACAAGCAACCAGATTGACAGAACATTTTCTGACACATAAACATCGTGTAGAAGAGATGAAATGGACGGTGTTAGAACAACCTTTCATTCCTCCACATGTGTCAGATATTTCCCAATTTTTATTTAAAAAAGAACAGAAATGGGTGTTTAAGTTAAAAAGTGACATTCTGGGGCTTAACGATGAAATTCCATGGACTCTGTTATAGGCCTTACAGATAGTTCATATAAGCTGTCACTTACATGCTATACATACATTTTAATTTTCTTGTATTTTATTAACTGGAAATTCAGATATCAAGTTTTTTTCGTTGAGTTTTTTTCTTTGAGTTTTGACTATTCAGGGTCTTTTGGAATCTCTGTAATAATTCTGAAAGCAGGACAGAATAATTTTGCAGATTGGTGCATTTTTGCATTTCTGCATCCATCTGGTTGCTAATGTATATATTTGCTCTTACAGCGTGCTTTGGAGTGACGCTTTCAAAGTGTTTCTTCTGTTGCCGTAATTGGCTTCAGGAATGTGGAAGACACCTTATGCACTATGAATTCCAGCAGTTTTTTGTAATTCTAGTAGTTTTTGTTTTTCGAATACGGTATCAGCATCATTAGTATACGATGTCAGGCATGCGCTGATTTGTTGATATACATATTTCGGAATCTAATGATGTGGTAGACACCTTATGAACTACAAATCCAGCAGTTGCTGTATATTTAGTAGTTCTTGTTTCGTTCAATACGGCATCAGCGCATCATTAGTACACGTCATCAGATATGCGCTGATGCGTTTACACGCACACACCGGAATTCAATTACTGCTATTTAAAACGCGCCTTGCCGGTCCGCCGTTTTCCTCCAGTCCAGCTCTTGCCCTGACCGGGGTACCGACGGACAGGTAAGCGATTGTGCTCAGCCCACGTTGGTTTGGCACTTTAGAGCCTCCTACGAGGGTTTTTGTGATTTTAGTGTTAAACTTGGGTACTTGACTATGATATGCGTTACCGCAATAAGATATTCAGTTCTTGGTCTTATCCCTCTCGCTTTAGCTATGATTTATACGAGAATAGACATCATTATGTAATACGATACAGATTTTGAATAGTCTTTATGGTGTGTTCCATCATTAACTGTCGTAACGTTTTAGCTATGGTTATGCAATGAGTGCCTTTCGTTTCACCATTAATCAGGTGATTTTTCAACATGATTCTGGATCACGAACACTAGAAGGATTTATGTTTGAAATGTATATTATTTATTCAGCCATTTTTATGCGATATGCAGAACATTGTTAGGTAGCCATGTGCAAGACTGCCCTGTTTTTCATGGCTCCTTACTTTTACTTTCAAATCAGAGCGGTGCCTCAATTCCTGAGCTGGTGCCAGGTGAGGTGAGGACTACACCCGTCAAACTACGGGTGAGCCTATTCAACTTTACATTACCTTTTTGTTATGTTTACATACAGGATATCTATTACAATGTCAATACATTTTTGTTTGACATTATGGAGCGGTACGTTACTATATATGCTTCCATTTGAGTTGATATTGCAAGTATGGAATTGTATTGGAATGCCTTTAGGATTCAATCCCCCCCTTTTTGTTTCCTACAGGTGCGTGCCAAGTCCCTATGATCCTTTCTAGACAAATGACATGAAGACATAGGTGATTGTAGGTTGTATCTATTCCAACCAATTGTTAATTTCAACATTTTTTACTGTTTTACAGTAGCGTTTTATCATCTAGGTCCTGAAGAAAGCCGTGATCATATTCTTGATCTCGTAGGCTGAAACATGTAGACCTTCCCTTGGACACATGCGGTTATTTGTTTGAAGCTGCATACGCACTGTTTTTAGTTATTTGACACCAGTGGATACCATATTAAAGTTTTTTCTTCCTGGTAGCCAATTTTACATCACTTTTCACTTATCTTTCATACGCACTGTAACCATCACCCCCACAAACAATCTTTAGCTTCACATCTTTTGGATTTAGCAAATCCTAGGCCTGCCTATATAAAAACATCCCTGTACTCCTCCCTCCTAGTGAGGGGTTGTAGTCCTTGGCTGCACTAGGTATTGCGGCCAAGAGGAGGTCCCAGATGATGAAGCATGCCACCTCGGTGGGTGATGGGATTCCGTCCTCTATAAAGGACTCCTCGTAGAGGTGGGAGATGTCTATACTTGCTATTACTACTAATGGTCTGCTCCTGAGTATGTACTTTTTTTGACCCCCTGATTCTATTTGTTTTTTCTAAAAAGAAAGGGGGCCAGGACACAACTTTGCCTGACCCCCCTCCTTATTGGAAATGAGGCCGAGCGCTCACCGTTCAAGCCACAACGTACTCGCGCCTTAGCGTCACTGTAAAGGCACCTAAGGAAATGGATAATCCGTAAGTCTACCCCCATGACTTCTAAAGTCTCCCATAGCTTGCTGTGACTCACACAGTCAAAGGCTGCAGTGAGGTCCACAAAAGCTAAAAATAACCTCCCCTTCTTCGCCCGCGTATATTTCCCCACTAAAATAGATAAATTTAAACTCTGTTCAACCATCCCTAAACCCTCACGGATACCATATTGTAAGTCAGATAGGACCCTGTTATCCTCCGCCCAGTCATGTAGGCGTTCTAAGATTATTCGGCCGACTACTTTGGTCAGGGCGTCCAATAATGAAATGGGCCTGTAGCATCCAGGGTCCTGTCAGTCTCCCTTTTTAAAGATTGGGACGATGATGGATTCCACCCAGGTCGATAAAAAAGGGGCACGACAACTGGCGGTAATCACCTGGGTGATTATTGGTCCCCATAGGGGCATGTTTGACTTAAACAAGTATACGGGAACCCCATCCGGTCCGGGAGCCTTACCACCCTGGCTTGCAGAAATTGCCCCTATTCACTTCCTCCAGAGTAATCTGCAGGTCCGAACAATAAGCCAAGGGATCCATGTTGGCTTCCCCTAGGTTGTTGTTAACCGCTACGCCAGAATTTTCCTCACCATTATATACCCTAGAGAAATGGTTAATCCATTGGTCCTCAGTTATAGCGATTTCAATAGTAGGACCACCACCGGAGGTCAGAAAGGGTGCTTTTACTGCTTTCCAGAAAGCCGAACTATCTTTCAATAGAGAGGCTTTATGGAGGGCTTCCCATGCCTCGTTTCTCAAAACAGTTTTCCTTTCTGTAAGTGCTAGCCTGTTGTCCCTTTTTGCCTGCCTCACACCTACTGGGTTTCTAGGTGTCTTATGTAACTCGTATTTTAAATTGGTGTAGGCTCGGGTACACCTAGAGTCAAACCATCCCTGAGATTTTCCTTTGTTTCGAGTCTGCACAAACAATGCTTCCCTTGTTGCACTCGAGATCATATAAAAGGAAGATAAAATACTATCTGGGGCAGCTGTTTCACTCAGGCATATCTCAAAGGCAGATTTACATTTATCTATCACCTGCTTAGTGATCACTAATGGGTCTACCATCGACCAGCGCAAAGTGTAACCATTTGTCCTACCAATTGTTATGGTAGCTAACATCTGATCAACTTTATAATGTCTAGCAGATTTACTTGCCGGTAGTATGACAGAAAGACACAATGGAAAATGGTCACTCAGTGGGTTGTCATCTATAGAAAAAGAGTGAAGACTACACACATGACTATTTGACATTAATACATAATCTATAGTAGAAGATAAGCCCCTGCCATTGAAGGTATGGGGCATTGGAGAAGGTGTTGGGCATAATTCATTTGCAAAGCCCAGATCGAGACTGAAAACCAGTTCATTAAATGACTCTCCCAGTGTAGAGTGTTTAAAGTGAGAATTACTTGTCCCTTCTTCAGTTATAAAGCCACAGGATTTACCATCAATATTAGGACACAAAGCACAGTTGAAGTCCCCCCCCAAGATTAACATTGTATCTTTAACATTATCAATGCGCACAGATTTCAAATCCCTACCCAGTTTTTTTTACAATAACCCCAACTTTATCCGGGGGAATGTTGTTATAAAAATTTGCCACAGCGATACAGTGTTTTGTGTCTACATGGATTATAACCACATGGTAAAACGTTTCCTCTCTAAACATCTCTACCTTTTTTGTTTTCAGACTGCTTGAAATGTACGTACAGAGCCCGCCCTTTGCCCTTCCACTCAACCCCTCAATAGCTGGTGTATGATATGTTCTAAAACCGTTCATATGGATTGCTTCCTTAGCCCACGTTTCCTGGAAACACAATATCTCAAATTTTGCTACAAAACCACACCACAAAGGGTTATTTAGCTTAGACCGTAGGCAGAGATGTTCCAGGAGACTAGATTACAAAGGGCTACATCGCTATTAGACTAGGCTAGTATCTTTATTGATGTCATAATTACCCTTTAATAGTTGCCTTATTAACATTCTTGCTTTCTCAAATTTGCTCGAAAATGCACCATTTGCCCACTCTTTTTTCAAACATTTCCCCATACTCCCCTTAAGACCGTCTGGCTCGCACACTACGCTCGCTCGCTACATGTCACTCAACCCAAACTTTTATACCTCACCACTTTCAAATATCACCAGCCGCCACTGCAATGTAGATTCTTTTAATAGAAATAATTCTACAAGGACATATGGCGAAAGCAAAATGCTGTCCCAAAAGAACAGCCACAGTGACTCTGGCAGTGCAAAATGTAAATGTAAAAAAAATCAATAATGTAATAATTACATTGACAGCCTATAGCACGGAGGTCAGCGCTCTCTTTGCATACATTAACATCCAGGTTATTCAGCACTTAAAATAAAGTAAAATAAATATGGCGCCTTGCCAAATGCTTGCAATGTGATAAAGGCTCTTAAACCCCCAAACCTGCAGCATGTGTGTGATATTTATAGGCGGCTGAAGATACAAATTAAATGCATTCCTGATTACCCGGTGTTCTTAAATCAGGGTACTCTTCAGTTTCACACCCGGGGCTTTCTGTGCAGCAGAACTGTCATTTACGCTACCCAAGGCCCTGGATTGATGACAGGCATTCTCTGATGAAGCTGTATACATCATTTCTGTCCCGGCTGTGCTGGCCAGATGGACCCTGATCATTTATTGTCTGTTAGAGACACATCTGCTCACACTGGTGCTAGGGCAACTAACAAGTCACCAGCTTTTGTAAAGGAACGTGTCAGCTGCACAGAGCCCAATGTAAACAAGCTGCTTTTTGGATTCTTTGTGAATGCCCGGTTACTCACCGGTAATCTTCATTACTCTGAGTCCTGGTCTTCCCGTTCCATTCCTTACATGAGCAGCTTGTCTGCTCCACAGAAACCTATTAATTAGATGAGATCAAATACCTCTCCCAATATGGTGATGCCTACCCAGAATGCATAAAGGGAGTAGTACGTTACAAGGACAGCTTGAGAATATCAAAGAAACCCAAAATCAAGTGAAGTTTGAACAATGGCAAGATGCTATCCAAACTCCACTTGATTTACTGCCCACCTGGTAATAACCTTCCTTTCATTGAACAATTAATGGAGACCATCTCATCTAACGTGGACCAACCTCCTAACCAGATCTTCTTTGGAGATTTCAATATGCACTGGAAGGACCCAAATGACCCCTCACTGAGCACCTTCAAGACCTTATTGGCTGACCTCAACCTTACTCAGTATTGCAATGGCCCAACCCATAACAGATGCTCCACCCTTGATCTAATGATCGCCAAGGATAATGTCATAAAACTAGTCACCCTGTGACTGGTCAGATCCCAACCAAATCTCCTTCTTCATTCTGCATAATGTACTTATTACACAAGGCCAACCTCGCCATAAAAAACAGTGGTCCAGAGCTTTAGGAAAATCAACATAACCGAACTAACTTACTTTTGCAACAAACTCCTTCCTCGGCCCCAAACATGACAAATATGAATGAGCTCACTGATCACTACAGGCAATCCATGTCAGAAATGTTTGATACAATTGCTCTGAAGCAGCTTAAAAGAATACCCAGTAAACACTCTAAGCCCTGGTTCAGCGGAGACCTTAACGAGGTAAGGTGTAAACTAAGGCTTGCTGAAAGAGCATGGGGAACCTCTCCTTCCACAACATACCTCCTGCACCTGAGGTCCATAAGAAATTACCATACAAGCTCATACGTAGTTCCAAAGCAAACTATTTCAGGACGTAGCTGGACAACACCAAAAACAGACCCAAAAAGCTTTTCGAATTCATGAAACAGCAAGCTAGTGGCAGATCTAACCTCCGCCTTAAAGATAATGTGACACTACCAAGTGGTGATGATTTCTCCATTCATATCATTGAAAAAAATGAGGAAAATTGAATTAGATCTACAATTCGCTTCTCAACATTCAGTAAGCCAGGCCCAATCTAGTCTCCTCCTCATGCCCCCTAAGATGTGGTCACCTCTCTCTGATCTCACTAAAAAAAATAATGGTACATGGGTTAATTTCAAACTTCCAGAAGAAGCTGAGATACTCTAAACAATAATATCAATAAAATCATCTAACCACTTCAAAGATCCTCTAACCATCAAATTCATCAAAGAGCTTAGATCGTTCCATACTCCCACTTTGGTCTTAGATTGCCTGTGCTTCTCTATCCCAGGGCATGATCCATGATTGCCTAAAGATAGGTCAGGCTACTCCAATCCCAAAAAAGCCAACTGACCTTATCTGACCTCAACAATTTCAGTCCTATTGCTAACACTATGACACTAGCAAAACTACTTGAGAAATGTGTGCACTTACAACTCTGCAACCACACTGAACAGTTTCAGCTCCTTGACCATTGCCAATCTAGATTTAGAACTTGTCATAGCACTGAAACGGCACTGACACAAATTGTAGATGATGCCTTGAGACCATATCAACAGAATAAACCTTTCCTGCTTATACTCCTTGATCTCTCCCCTTCATTTGATACGGTCAAACATGACAACATGATAAACCCTTTGGAGAGAAGGATGCGTTTATCTGGTAAAGATCAATCAAACCCTGTCAGATATTACTCCAGTCCAGATGGGAGTACCTCAAGGATCCACTCTATCTCCTATGTTATTCAACTTGTTCGTGGAACCGCTAACCGGAAGTCTTACACACTCAAATATATAGTACCATGTGTATGTAGATGACACACAATTATACTTGAGAATTTCCTCTCCTGAAGATATCAAAACTCTTAACTCCGCGCTACTGAAAACCCAACAATGATTTACATGCAATCACCTTATTCTCAATACACTCAAGACAGAGTTTACCTATTGATCTGATGTACCTGTTTCCGCATCCAGGGCAGAGCGTGAGCAGTTCCGGTGGCAGTGAGGAGCAGCGGTGAGCCTCAAGTCGCGTGCTGTGGAAAGAAAGGAAATAAGCATGCCGACCACTCTACCCTACCCCTCACAAAACACGGCAGCGGAAATGGCGAGACAGTGAATGGCAAGGTGAGGCGAGGTTGAGGTTAAGGCCGAGCGCAAGGGAAGTAGCAAGCCCTCGGAGAGTGAGAGCCCGGGCCCTTGCGGGGGCGGCCCAGCTAGGTCTGGGCGTGGCTTGCGGGTCAGCCTGGTGGCTCCCGCTCGGCTTTTGACTCCCTCGCTTATACCTTAACTTTTGCTGTTGCACCTTTTACTTCATCTCTTGCCCTCGACCTTGGCAGGACTGCTGTGCCATCTTATCCCCTCAATCACAACAAGGAGCACCAGGGGGTAAGTAGTCAGGTCGCCCCCCACTCAACAATATATCTCAAAAAAGACCTGACATACTAGGAACAGTGTATTATAATTTACAAGACCGGGGGTACATACCCCCCTTACAGGACAGTACAATTGTTACTTGCCTGTATGTCCCACTGTTCACAATTTACATTAAACACCATCATGTACCACAGTTCACAACAAGCTTTTTAAAGGGAAATATACCACCACACAACCTTGTGCTGAAAATGTATGAAAATATGGAAAGCACCTCCCGTTAGTAACACCAAAGGGGGCTGCTGGCATATATTTACCAGTGTGCCCACACTATCATCATCGGTAGCTTTCCAATTGGAAAAATAAGGTGAAAGTAAAGAAATTCCTCCGAGGTGAGAAATCAATGGAAAATGAGTGAAAAGACGGCACTATTAGTACAAGAGTCACTGAGTGCCTCCCAGGTCCCACAAACTACAAAATGAGGAGATGCAATCCTCAGTTAAAACGAGGTACCGCTTACTTGCGCAGGAGATTTATTCAATGCAGTAAGTGTCCTCTCATAAAAACGGCATCTATTTGGCCATTTACACATATATAGGCCAACATGTTTCGTTGCCTACTATCATTCCCGGCAACTTCATCAGGGCTAGTATGGGACGATGCATCACCTTGCTTGTTGGTCACTCAGACCTGTGGTAACATGACAAAGAAAACACATTATGATAGACAGTGTGCCAAGTGTAAACAAAAAACAAAGAGTCTAGGTACCTCTAAAGTGGAGTTCAATGGAGCCCTCTCCTGATATGTATATAACTGTATGAGTATACAATTACCAGGTGGCTGCTGTAGTCCTTCGTACCTGCACACCACCATCGGGGATTCCGCGCCAAACGGTTGCGGTCCCACTCGTAACTGCTAATGTCAGTTTCACCTAGGATCATAACAAACCAAATGTTAAAGTTCTTCCCTGCTAAACGCAATTTTACCCTTTAACTGCAGTATCCTCATTTGCCTTCATACATTAAAATGAATGTTCTGCACGGATATCTAATTGTCTACACCGCTCTCACTGAATCACCCTCGCTGCAGTTAAAAACACCTTCGCTGCAAACAACAAAACCCTCGGTTGTCTCATAGGCCAGCACCCGCATCCCATCTATTGTGCTCAGCCACTAATGTTCCAGCAAGCTGTTTTTCGCTCGGGCAGACACTAATTTCAAGACAGTGCCACATATCTCAGCATACCCAGCTACCCTCTCACGGCAACTGTACGGATTCTCCCCTTCCCTCTTACCGCGTCCGCAGTGTCTGGAATCACTTGGTGCTCCGTCCCGATCGTGATTGACGGGACGCGAGCGTTTGTATTTCAAGAACCCCGGGTGGTTTGCTTGTACCATGGCGGCCATTTCTAAAGTACCAAAAATACTTGGAACCTTCCTACAATCATCATTTTCTTTATAAACTGCACTTCAAAGGCCTGCCTCATCTAACATAAACCACACATTGGACCTTCTCAATATATAAGAGGGTTTGTCTCCGCTCAACTAGCCAACACTAACCACTGAACAGCCACACTTCCCGTACTTTCACAAATCTACGTGGTGTATACTAGAAACCGGACCCTGGTTTCAACTCAGTTGATACCCTCATCTTTGAAAAATTAAGTTACTCCCACAGTGAGTCATGGGGCACAGCAATCGAACAATGGTCTTACCTAGTTATCATCTCAGGGGCCCACACAAACTCCCTAATAGCCAGTGGATTTCTACAAAACATGGAAGAAAAAAATAAGGAAGAAAACATTTTTGGAAGAAAAAATGTGTCATAAATTTAAAAGATGACCAAAACGAAATACCTCCAGGGCAAATATATCTACTCCTATCAAGCTTCATATAAACATCAAGATGAACCCATATATTTACTCTTATGCAAGTGCTCAACCCCACTCCTGTTTTCAATAGTCATAACTTTCACAAGGGTTCTACCTTTCCTCAGTTATTCTTAGTGAGGAAACAATTGAAGTAGATTATCCACTCACTTTATTCCATTCAATGGAATCATTCAGACCATGGCTATCAACCTTCTCGGTAAAAATCCATCTTGCCTCCTTTCTTACCAAAATCTCATCAATGTTACATGCATTACCAACCACCCTCTCGAGGACAGTCCACTTTAAATCTCGAAAATGATGACCCTGTTCCCGGAAGTGTTGGACAAGGCGAGTAGTGAGTTTTCCTGCTTTCAAAGTACTAAGATGTTCCTGCACACGGATCTTGACTTTCCGTGATGTAAGTCCAATATAGTGCAGGCCACACTGACATGTAAGCCTATAAATTACATGGGTCATATTACAGTTAGTGAACTTGTTCAGATACCACACCTTTCCATTTGACAGCAACACACTCTTTGCTGGCCCGGTGAGTTCACAAACTGAACAACAGCCACCGGAATAATGTCCTGCTGGCAATGTCAACTCCTTTTTCTTAGGAAGGGGGCGTGTGTGGACCAACTTGCCTTTTATATTGGGTGCCCTTCTGAAAGCAAACCTGGGGGGTGGCATCTTCATTTCCCCTACATCCAATATGGGCCAGTGCTTTCTAATAATCTGTCTCACCCTGGTAGACAGGGGATCGAACGTGGTCACAACGGGTATGCACTTATCCTTTTGCCTAGCATTTCGCTCTAATAGAGCTTCTCGAGGTGTGTTCAATGCTCGCTTGCGCGCCCGTTTGACCACCTTACTCGGATACTCCCTATTTCGCAGCTTGGTGACCAATTCTTCAGATTGTTCCATAAAATCAGCTGTAGTGGAGCAGTTCCTACGATATCTCAAGAACTGTCCCACTGGAAGATTGTCACGTAGAGCTCGAGGATGGAATGAACGATAATGTAATAGGGAGTTCCTATCAGTAGCCTTCTGATGCACCGTCGTGGACAAACCATTATCCTTCGCCTTAATGTCCACATCTAGATACACTGCAGAATCCCTGCTAATTGTCCATGTGAACCCCAGACTCTCATCTGCTTCATTTAACCATGTTAAAAAGGTTTGAAGTTGTTCCTCTGAGCCCCTGCCTGCTGGCAGCATTTCAAAAAGTGACAATAGCGTTGCAGTAGTAATCCAGCAGTGGTGTAGTACACCACTCTGGCACAGCTCTTTTAATAAGGGTACAGCTAAAGGTTAGCTAAAGGTCGCTCCAAACGGAGCAGCACGGATGACTACTAGTCCATCAGGTCAGAATCATCTAAATTTAAGCCACCATCTGTCTACCAGCCACTAACTTTGTCCGGCATTTGACACCAAGTAAGCAGAATCTACCGCTAGACCATTAGGTCTGAATCATCAATCTTAAGTCATCACCGGTCTATCAGTTACCAGTTTTGATCAGTACTTGATTTCCAGCAAATAAAATATAAGCAATCAAAATACGGGAACTCACTAGTAAAAAAATCCAGAGCCACAGTGACTATCAGGGCATAGAGGCAAGCGCCAGGAAACATTAAGGGGGACTGAAAGGAAAAAGATGAGATCAGGAAAAATTAGGCGGACACCAGGGCAGAAGGTCAACGATTTGAAGCGAGTATCGAAAAAACAAAACCTAAACAAACCTACTAAGACAACTAATACAAAAGAACTGTGTCATTCCCCAAGAAGCCCTTTAATATCGCCAATACTAACAATGTTTGGGAACGCAGATAAAAGCGAAAAAAAGAACACAACCTCCAGATTCTTTTTTCTCAAGGATCCCGGTGCTACAATCTACTCAATGCCCGGAGAAATACCAGGTCTTCTCACGCTGCTGGCCCCTCAAAGGACAGCCCATAGCTTAACCTTAAAAGAGAAGCTAAAAGACCCTTCACACAATGTAAATGACTCAAACGACCAGGTGCATACCTACGATCATGACTTGGAAGGCCTGAATCTTCTAACCACAAAGGAGGAATCCAGTAAAGCAGATAATGGCAAGTTAAATCAAAAATCTTTAACAACAAAAGCACATATGCAGAGAGCAGAATCATTGACGAGTACAAGCAACAATATTGAAAATACATTAAAAAACAAGACTGAGGTAATCTCCCCGTCTCAACATGGACTTGAAGGAAAAGATGGAGAAAAAAACACATGCACAAAACAGTCCGCAACGAAACCACAGGCGGATCAAGAAAACCAGGCTCATTTCACTCCAAGAGCCACATCAAAACAGGAAATAGCCTGAGGTTTCAAAATTGTAGCACAGGTCCATCAGGCTGAGCAGGATGACACAGAAAGTTCATGGCTAAGATCAGTTATGCTCACATTTAATGAGGAAATTTTGCAAACAATGGAAGCAAAAATGACGCATCAGGAATTTAGAGTCCTTGGACAAGAGAGTGAAGACATCCACAATATCCATAACATCTCAGCACAAAGTAACAAGGAAGAAAACGGCATATGAAACACTCAAAATAAAGACAAGTTCACTCAACCACCTCATGAAATCAGTCAAATTGCTAATCAAAACGGGCCAACAAGCTCGGAATCAAAACAAGGGAAAAAATATAGCAATTTTAATAGCCACCTGAACTCTTTATAACATTACTACATACTTTACAAGCATCAACAGAGGCACTCACTATGCAGTCAGACAAACTGGACATTCAAATTGAGCTAATGAATATCATAGCTTCATACATCTCAGGGATAAATACTAAACTGGACAAATTAACCAATTTAATAACGAGAGTTCAATCTATTTACTCACCACAGCAAGGATCCTGTGCATGTGGCCCTATTATCGACAAACTGAGCTTTCTACCTGCATTATTAGAACAGATAATAAAAATTAAAAAACTCAACCCAGCGTTCAACGTACATACTGTCATTAATAAAGACGACAACTCAGAACATCCCGACAAGGGTCCCCAATAGAAGTACAGCTGTCAATGACAACACCAAGCAACCTACAAAGACATTTGGAAATAAGGTCAGTATGGTCAGAGACTAAGCGAAAAGGACCATACAAAGTAATTATCGAAGAACACGAAACAGGAAACCAATCTAGAAGACAAAAAAAGCATCAAAGAAAAGCTAGAAATAAATCATTACAACTGGCAAAACAGCAGGCACCTAAAGTATTCCCTATATTACGTTCAACTAGGGTGGCCAAAGCTAAGGCCGACCCAATTGGGACCTCAAAAAGCACAGACGACACGTCAAGCAAAAGCCAAAAGGACTGGGAAACAGAGATCGAAAGCTTTGAAGAAATAAATCAAAGTAAATCAATGAAGAACGATTCCCCAACCACTGTAGGCACAGGCCACTGGAAGAAAGCCATTACACATATCCTGGAAGGACCAGAGAGTATAACAGTGAAAGAAGTAAGGATAAAAGCCCCAGGAGAAGCAACTACCAAAAACATATTGACAACAGCAACAAACCGACAAAGACCGGTAAAAGATGCAAGGTTGGCACAAACATCAGACATCACTTAACATGGAACACATTTGAAGACTAGTGATCTTCTAGAAAGAGCAGTTCTAAAGACACAAGTCCCTGATGTTGAAAAATTACAAGATTCACAGTATGGGGGCACTGGCCAGCAAGGGCGATCAAACAAAACCCAAGGATGCACGGTACAAGAGACAGAGCCACACTCCCCAGAGTGGAACGAGACTAACAAGCAAAAGAGAACCAACAGGCAGACTTGCATTTCAAACAATTTGAAGCATGGGGTATAAAATTGTTTAAACCACTTGCACCCTGCTATCCCCTACCTCTCATCGGACATCCACATTACAAAGGAGAACAAGGGACAAAACAAGCACAAGAGAGGCCACAGGTGTATACGGTGCTGCTGAATGCTAAAGGGAGAAGTCCAACTACTCCAACAAAGATTGACGTGCACAAAGGCCAGAGGGAGAACATAAGAGCAGACCAAAATCAATGGAGTTGGCTTCCAGGAACCCTTAATGGTACTAAGGGCGCCTGACCTGTGGAAAGACAAATGTGTAAGCTCAATAACGGAAAGAGCCACATGCTCTCATGGAACATAGCTGGAGCAAAAAAGATGGCATGCCCCCTCGAGGCTGGGAAACTTGTGATATAATTGCCCTCAAAGAGACATGGGCACTGAATGATCTACCCCTAGCAGGTTTCATCCACTACACTATAGCTGCAAACAAAACTGAGATATAAGGCAGACCGAAAGAGGGCCTGGCAGTATATGTGTCCAAAGCACTAAACATCAAATCCGAACAGCTAGTCTCTCCTGACTCAAGTGTGCAACTAATTAAAGTTACGCAATGGATTTCATTAGACAAACCGAGACCAGTGCTATTGATTAACACATACGCTCATCAAAAGGCAAGGAAGAAAAAAGCTCACAATGCATTATTAATTGCTACAATCATGGATATAAGATGCACTCACCCCTCTTGGGATATAGTGCTGACAGTAGACTTTAATTCTAATTTAATTTACTCTCCAGATGAAGACGAGAAATTAACCGCTGACAATATATTTTGGAATGTTCACCCTCAATATCAATTAAAGACAACTTGCCCTGAACATATAGGCCAACAGATAGTAAAGGCATTAGAGCATTTGGGAATGAGACTGATTAATGAAAGATCGACGGAAGACACTCCACCTAAGCATACATATTATGGTGCGAAGACACGATCCAGACTTGATTTCATGGTAATTACGCTACCACTGATGTCACTTCTCTCCCAATTTTCTATTGAATGCACCACTCGTAGTGATCATTCTGATCAACATATTTACTTCAATCTAAACTTACCTAAGCATCAAGCAAAACTAGAATTGGAGGGAAACGTCTATTTGATCTACCTAAAGCGCCTTAAATGGACAAACAAAACCCTACAGGACCAACAAAATACAATAAAAGAATTGATAAAAACCAGCAGTTATGAGGGACTTAACTCAATCCAAGCCTGGATAGACTTCACATCAAAACTGACATTATTATTGTTGAAAACACAAAAACAAAAATCGTAAGGCAACAACGACTGAAGTTCAAGCCTTGAAACACGAACTAAAGAAAGCCATCAGGAAATTGAGAACAACGGACTCTGATCAAACAGCATGGGACTCCATACGCCATCTAAGGAAAGAATACAAAAAGAAGTTATGGGAAGATAAAAGAAATAGAAACGAGACTGTCTGGTCAAAATTGCTGCTCAGTGCTAGGCAAACCAACTCCAGCACCTTTTGGGAAATAATAAACAACCTGAACAGGCCAGTGAATGCCATAACGTCAACTATACAAGAACACGTTTGGGCTGAATTTCTGACAATGAGATTTTTACTAGAGAAAACAACTCTCGAACAACTGACTTTTAAGCATCTGGATGGCTTTTATCAACAAGACCCAGTGACGGCGACTGGAAAAGTAGAAAATTCATTATTCTACTCAGCAGGGGAAATAATCAACACTATACGGAAAGGCAGAGGATATGAAGCACTTGGGCCTAATGGCATCGCTCCAGCCATTTATAAACACGATCCAGCCTTCTGGGGCAAACATCTGGTCATCCTCTTTAAAGAAGTAGAATTACTAAATCGGATACCCCCCAGTTGGCAAGGCTCCATTATTCCACCGATCTACAACGGCGTAGATAGATCTAATCTGTCAAATTACAGGCTTATTGCGCTATTAGATGTAGAAGCAAAGTGCCACGCTTCCTTGATATTGGCAGACCTGATCAACTAGTCGGATAAGAACAACTTAATCCATATTAACCAGACAGTTTTCAGAAAAGGGATCGGAATGATTACAAATATTTTGACTCTCTCTTTGATAACAGAAAAATGCAAGCAAAAAAAAAACTGCACCTTTGCTTCATAGATCTAAAGGCAGTCTTTGATAGCGTGGATCGTAACCATCTGTGGGAAAAATTGAGAGCTTGGAACATCCCTGATAGAATATTGAGAGGTATAATGCAATTCTACTCCCAAACTTGGATAAGAATAAATTGGGCGATGGCTCCAGATTATCAAGAAGGCTGAAAACAAACAAAGGCTTGAAACAAGGATAGGTTTTGGCGCCGCATCTTTTTAATCTGTTTACGTCTGACGACGCAACAGCTTAAAAGGATCAACTCTCACCCACTGCAATTGGGAAAGCTACCATTAACGCATCTCTCATATGCAGATGATGTGGTGCTAATGAGCCTAACAAAGGTTGTCCTCCGAAGGTCACTAACTGAAATGATGGAATATATGACAGCAAACAAACTAGAAATTGATACATCGAAAAGCAAAACAATGCTCATTAGCAATCGTCCTAGCACCAAGCATAATATCTGGCTTGACAGCAATCTGCTAGAGGTAGTAACTAGCTACAAATATCTGGGGTTTTATATGGACAATAGATTAAATCATCAAGAGCAGAAAACTGTATATCACAGAGAACCAGTGGATTCGTTTTTGCCTTTAGGACCCTGGTAAAAAAACGGAAGGGCCTGTCCTATAAACTTCTCACTGTGATAGCGGCAAAAATGCTGCCAACGATATCTTACGCCAGCATTGCTTCACGTGGCAAAGACTATGCACTCTTGAATAAGCTGCTAGTTACATCTTACAAAAAGGTTTTTCAGCTCCCCCAGTCAGCATCACCGGTGCAGGCGTGACTTGAATTTGGTCTCATAAATGAAACAATGTGGAGAATGTACACCACAATAAAGCTTTGGTATCGACTGAAACAAAACCCAGCGTGTTCCCCACTTAACAAGGCCCTTTGGACAGCACTTGAAAATGATAACAAATCAGTGTATAATCAATATCTCCAAACAGCTTTAAAAACCACATGCACTGCTGAGCTATGGCACAATAATCTCCGCTTTTCTTCTTTTAGACAAGTTATAAACAAAGCAGCAAAATTTCACTCGTTGCTTCTTGACAAAAACACCTTCAGCCATAGATCACATGCCTGGATGGTGATCAATAATTACAAGACCCTCACACCAGCACCTTACCTAAACATTACATTTTCAGTACACCTAAAAAGACAATTGATGGCCCTCCGCTTTGGAAAACTACAGTCAATTGCAGACCAGCTGGCCTGGGTACATACAGGGCCGACTGTATGCCAACTTTGTGGCAGTAAAAAAAGAGGATCTCATGCATTTAAATTGTAAATGCCCCAAACATTAAACAGCACAAGTCACTTTACTAAGAAAAGCCCTTACCATCAGAGGCATAAGAACATGTAGAGCTGCTATAATACAAGGGCTAGATCCGTCAGATCCCCAAATGAACTGCAAGCTGATAAAATTCCTCAATCTCCACGATCATTCTTTGAAACCCGTAACCCAATAGGAACATTGACGTTATTTTTTAACTGAAATGACGGTATATACCAGCTCCAAATGCCCGAAAATGCAAAAAGAAATATGTAAACTATACCGCGCACTGAATTTTGTAGGCTAGTGCTCTCACGTCCCTGACACTGGAATAAATGATCTTTAAATTCATCCAGCCTACACAATAACCCATTTTGTTATGAACCTTTCATTTGAATGTACAGTAAAAAAGAAGTCTGTATGTTGGAGAAAAAGCTTTGCCGATTTTGTAAATCAAATCAATTACTGAACAATTTTTAGATTATCTTATACCAGGAACAATGTTTTGCGTGACTTTTGCCCTCAGCACTATCAGATTGTATCACACAAGATCAGGAACACTATCAGATTAACATGATCACTACTGATTACAAGGCACAGGGGTATATAGAGTAAAACTATAAAATCCTGTTTTAAAACCATGAAGATATTTCATTGTATTATTTTAAATCTATGCAAAATTTGTTAAGGTTTTAATTAACTAAACAATAAATAAATCAATCAAGACAGAATTTCTCCTCATTGCCCCCTCCAATTTCTCTACTCCCATGGACGAATGGCTTAAACAGCTGACAGCTCTCTACTGCGCCCAACATGTTGTTGATTCTACTAGATCCCTGGGTATTATTTTGGACAAATAACTCAATATGCAAGAGCACATCAGTGCAACTACCAGAGGAGCTAATTACCATTTGAACATTCTAAGGAAAATCAAACTCTTCTTACCCACAGATGACTTTCAGTTAGCAGTCCAATCCCTAGTCATCCCCTGCTTGGACTACGGGAGTGGCACTCTTGCAAGTCTACCCAAAAGCAGGCTGGCTCTTTTAAAAGGCCACTCTAAACTCAGCTGCTAGGCTGATCACGGGATCAAGGAAATGTTACCACATTACACCGAACCTGAGATATCTTAAATGGCTCCTGTTTGAAACGAGAATTCATTTTAAGACAGTCTGCATGACACATAAGGCTCTTCATCACAACACACCCATCTACCTGACAAAAAAACTTGAACCATCAGGTGGGAGTCGCTCTCTAAGCAGTTCTAATTCTCTATAGCTGAAGCCACAGAAGTTCAACAAAAAGTAAACTTATAATTGTTCCTTTTTGGGGCTTGCTCCTAGAATATGGAACGCAATGCCTCCTGAAACTAGATCTAATCCTTCGATTACCCCTTTCAAAAAAGAATTATAATTGTTGTTGCTGAATGGATACATTCAGCAGTAGCCCTTATTTCCTGAAGTTCGAGCTATCTTGCCTATATACATTTCTGTACCTTGAGTATTCGAATTTGCTTGTTTTCACTGTATATATATTGTATCTTGCCTATTTCTTTTTTGTTTTTGCTATTACAGCCTATTTGCTATTTATACAATATACCGCTAACTGCTTTTCTATCTGTTTATTGCCTATGTTCCCTATGTCTGAACTTATTTTGCTATTTGTAAAGCGCTCTGATACATGGACGTGTCATGTTCGTGCTATGTAAAACTCCATAAATAAATAAATGAGGAAAGAAAATACAAAACAATCACCATAAATAGAAACCAGGGAGGAATGGACTGGCTCAGGAATAGAATGGTAAGACCAGGACTCAGAGCAATGAAGATTACAGTGAGTAACCGGGCATTACCTCCTCGTCCGTCTTCCTGTCCCATTCCTTACACAAGCCCATACCCAAGCGCATGGTGATTGAGTCACACAGATACCAATGATACTGCAAACAGACAGGAATATTTTAGGCCAAAAAACAGTACAAATTACAAATCATGTACAGCAGATAAAACATGGGATCCAAAATCTTCAGACGCACCATCCCCAAATGAAGACAGTAGTGGGAAACAAAAGTGTGGGGAGAGGCCCATGTAGCAGCATTACAAATGTCACGCAGTGACGCACCCTTAAACATGGCCCAGGACGAGGAAACCCTCCGAGTGGACTGCCCCTGGACAGAAGAGTAAAGAGGACAGTGAGCAGCGTCATAAGCCAGGAAAACTACACACTTCACCCACAGAGTCAGAATGGACAAAGAAGGCTTGAGACCCTTCCCAGAGAGACCATAGGTAACAAAGAAGGAATCCACCTGTCTAAAATCACTGGTACGATCCAGGTAGATGCAAAGGGACTAAAACACATCCAGAGAATGGATAACCTCCTCCTCTGGAGAAGACGGGTTTGGGAAAAAACAGGCAGGACAATATCCTTCTGATAGTGGAAGTCAGACAATGTCTTGGGAAGAACAAACTGAGTAGGACGCAAAATCACTTTGTCTGGGCAAAACCGCAAGAAAGGCGAAGAAGCCAGCCTGCAAAACCCCAATCTCACCAACCTGCGACCAGAAGAAATGACCAGATGAAACTGCCAACAAAAATAGAACCTTAGCAGAAAGAAACTTAAGGTCAACAAAAACCAGGGGCTCAAATGGAGGACCAGTCAATGCCTAAAGCACCAAGGGAAGATCCCAGGCAGGGCCCGGAGAGTGGGAGACAGGACGCTGAAGTAAAAAAACTCTGCAAAAGGCAATTTACCAAGGGAGAGATAGAAGCCATAGCAGAAACCCTGAAGGCCAGAACGGCGGCCCATTGGGCATGAAGAGTACAAACAGCCAGACCCATGACAAAACCATCCCTCAAAAAGGTCAACGCCCTGACAGGATCACAGAAGATAGATCCTTCCCTTGACACCAACTGTCAAGGTTCTTCCAATGATGACTGTACAGCTTCAGGAATGAAGGCCTGCGAGACAACTGGATGCTCTAAGCCAATTCAGGCTAACAACCCTGATCCAACAAGGTCAACTTCTCAAGTCCCATAACCCCAGCCAGCGAGAGGATACACTGAGAAGAGGAGCACTCAGTGGGGAGGGGTGCACAGGAAACCTCCAATGAGGACACATTAAACGTACCTGACCTCGCTAGGTAACAAGTCTGCAGCCAGAAAGAAAAGAACAGGCTGTCCTCATGACATACTTCCCCCGTTATGCATGCTGGGTAGGCAGCGCCATATTGGAGGAGGTATTTGACCTCAGTTAGGTAGTAGGTTTTTGTGAAGCAGATGAGCCGCTTTTGTAAGGAATGGGACGGGAAGACGGATGAGGAGGTAATGCGTGTGTGAGTGTGCATTAGGGTATGCTTGGGTGCGTGCGTCTTTGGTGGGTGTGTGTGTCTCGCTGGCAGTCTTTCAATTGTATCCACCTATTACACAAACATATGCAAGCCTGTCAGAGTATATAACCTTCTAAGCTTGCCTGTAATTTTAAGTGTATCTGTGAGTAAACAGGGTTTCTGTCTGTGTTTTTATTTCTGTACCTTCCAATGTGCATGTATTTTTTCTAACCCTTTGTGTCTAGAAAACTAAACAGTACTTAACTTACATGCCGGCCGCCACCTCGGTGCTCTTCTGCTCCTGTCCCACAGTCCATGGGCTGGTGCACAGGCTCCCAGACTCCCCTACACCAATGTAGATGCTGCTGTCATGCTGGTAATATTATTACAGAGCATGAGAGAAGAACCGGGATTGGCTTAAGCTGGCTGATTTGACTCTCGCTCAGGGATAGGAAGCCTGTGCCTGTTATCCACCCAGCTGTGCAATACAGCTCGGGTTGGAGCAATCTGAGTGTGTATGTTGGTTTAGCCATCCTAAAACAGTCTGCCAAACCTACATGTGCACTTACAGTGGCCAGGGGGTCTTAAAGATTAAAAATCCTCAGATAGTTCCCGGTATCCCTTTATTCTTGGAACCGTCTGGGATATTAAAATGTACAAACATATAAACGGTCACTTGGATGTTTGTGGTCCTATGACCCTAGTGCCAACATGTTTCAGCCCGTCAACTGGCCCAATGTGGGTCCTGGGCTTTCTTCAGGGCAATAGATAAATAAGTTCCCTCCCTGGTGAGAGCAGAGGATAACTATCACGCTACTCCAATTTTTTTTTAAAAAGGGCAGATAGCTGCTCCTTTGTGAGAACAAAAGACAAACTTATCTTTGGTTTTGAGGATATATTTCCTTCTTCTCCATCCCGTTCTGGGAGAGGTAAATCAATCAATCAATATACTTTATTTCGGCCTACAAGACCATTAAAGTACGAAACACATTAAAATACAATAGACATATATACAATTCATTAAAACTATGCACTTCCATTATACATTTCAGTTCATCTGTATACCACTTTTATGCTTACAGGCAATATTTGGCACATGTTGGCACTAGGGTCATAGGACCACAAACATCCAAGTGACCCTTTATATGTTTGTAAATTTTAATATCCCAGACGGTTCCAAGAATAAAGGGATACCGAGAACTATCTGAGGATTTTTAATCTTTAAGACACCCTGGCCACATCTTCTAAGAGCTCCCTGAAATACGGTCGAGCCCACCCTGACCTTTAGGAGTCAGGGTGACCCGATGATGAAGCATGACACCACTAGGGTGTGTGAGGGTAATTAAAACAAAAGGAATTTTTCCTTTCCCACAACCCAGTGGGCAATAACTAGGATGCTTCAGTAATCATCTTCCCATACCTAACCAGGGTTAGTTATCTCTACAACTGTGGGGTACTTATTGTGACTTAGAGTTTACTACGGGAGGGCATACTCCCACCAGAGATTTCCTCTCTGCCCTTGTGACACATGAGGAGTGTTCTCCTCTTAGTGCCTTAGGTTTTTCGCACTCGTAGTGCCCACCACTCCTCCTTGCTGCAGCTGCTGTCTATCAGAATGGCCTGCCCCAAGACTCAGCTCAGTTGTCTCGGCTGGCAGCCTGCAGGTCAGATGACAAATAAAATGACAAAATTGTTTTATTATAATTTTTTTAAATGTTTGAATCTGCTGGCTCCCAGCAGTGGGGCGACGCTCCTCAGCCATAGCGGAGGAACCGCTCCAGTTCCATCTTCCTATTTAAACTAATGAGAAGTCCCAAAACAGGACTGGGCTGACCATACAGTGTGAGGCATTTGAAATACAGCAGGCAGACCTTGCTATTGATGTTCGAGAGTGCCCTACTGCAGTATGTGAGTGCACGCTACGATAGCTTCACACACTGGCAAACAAAAGTTGCTATGGGTCCAAATGCAAGCAAGGAATGTGGGACTCATTGTTTTCTGATGAAGATAGGTAGTCCAACACAACCGTAACTATGGCCTTCATCTACTACTTTTTTAGTAGTAGGCAGTGGTCCCATATGTTTCAATCTCTTATTTGTGTTGTGCGGTATACAATAACCCCTGCAATTGTCAGCACAAAGACAGGTATTTAATATGACAGCAGACTGTAGTATTCCATGGCATATGATGCCCATTCTTCTCATAAGTGCTGATTTTTGTTGCATTTCATTGAGGGCTTCTCAATATAGGGCATCTGCAACACCAATGCCTCCACCGTTGAATCACCACCTGCAGCTTTAACATAACAGAAACACATATGGGGGTTACTTATCAAGCATTTCCAAAGCAAATAACGCTTTGATCATTGAACATTTTAGAAGTTGTGGCATTTCCTAATAATCAATGAAGTCCTATACTCTTATTCGCAATTTTCATTAGGTTTTTCAAAAATATGAAACATTTTTAAACAAATCCAAGTGTTATTATCAATATTATAATGGCATGCATAGAGGTAAGGAATCAGTACAAACACAATTTTTCATAAAACAATTTAGAGCCTGCTTACACATAAGTACCTTTAAAATCTAACTATTCTAGCCCCTCAGCCTCTTGCTTGCAGCCTTCTCGCCCCAGAATACGTCTTATTTACTCATTCCCCCCACTACAGAATTTGAAAATATTAATCGGTATCACCCTAGACTCACTCTTTTTACCTTCTGGTCACAGTGATTCTTTGCATCTCCCTCTCCAGTCTACGGGCCTGATGCTGAGACTTCGCAGTCATAGCAAAGAACTCCACACATAAAAAGATAGGACAGGCCTTTCTTTTTATGTGCAGAGTTCTCTGTCCCGACTGCAGAGTCTCCACAGTTGTAAAGTTACTATTAACTTAATAGTAAACTTACTCAAAAGTGTAAGTTTACCTTTGTAAATTAGGCCCTATGTTTTCAACTAAACTGCTCTCTCTACAACATTATCAGCTGAACTCTTTCCTAGAATTAAGAAAGCCAGCCTCTCTTCTGCACAGTTCAGCCCTTTAAGCTCCTTTATGGTTAAAACACAAGCCTTTGCTATGATATTGTATTCTGGCCGACTTAACTCTTTAACCCTTATCTCTGTTTTGGTACTCAACCTTGGATCTTCAAACCCGCTCTTGAGCTATGGCTACTCAAGAAAGATACTGATGCCTAAGTTAATCCTGCTAACTGCTGCCAAGTAGAAAAACCTTCACTCTTCTCAAACATCTTGGAATGCCTGGTCTTTAACTACTTCACTGCTATTTTTCACTGTCTGTAACCTGATTACCCCCTTTCAATCTGTCATCAGATTGTTATGCTCTACTATAACCATTCGTTGTTATGTAAACTTCATCACACCAATAGACCACAAAAAAGTAATTGATTCTAATAATCCTTGACTTTTTTAGCTGATATTAACACACTCATTTTCTGACTACTCTCACCAACTATAGAATAAGTAATCAAGCATTTTACTGATTGTTGGACCTGGCCCTTTCTGCAGGGTGACCCCAGAATGTTGCCTTCCTTTGCTGTATTCATCCACACATGCAGACAAAAGGGCTTAGGTGTGGGCCAGGGTGTGCCTTTCCTGAGAGGGATGGCCTGGGAGATGTACCCACCCCTTCCTGACTTCTAAGGATGCCTGTCGTGCCACTGACAAATGTAGCTCACACTTAGGCCTGCCTGCCTTTGTCTCCTAGAAAGATTGGTGCCAAAACAAGGTCAGGGAGAAGGTTAGACAAAGGGGTCATCTCCTGCCCACAGGCTGGCAGTGGGTATACCAATTGCACCCTCAGAACCTTTAATTTGAACACTACTGGGCCAGTGGAAGATTCAGAAAAAGGAGTGCTCTCCTGCTTGAAGAAAGAAGACTGGACCTACTTGAACCCATGATCCCCAGAAGTGACTCTAAGGGTCAGTTGTCTGACCTGGTGTTAGAGCTACATGGACACAACATGCTCTCAGAGTCCTTCCCTGCATATTCCCAGCTGACCAGCACCAACTGGACCTTTCTGAGTCCTGCTGTGGCCCTCTGCTGGAGTCCTGATGCCAAAGAGGTGCCCCACAAGATCCTAGACCCTAGGCTGCTTCAAAAATTCAAAGACTAAATCACAGGTGAAAATTCAGATGTTTTGGGCTTTTCACAACCGTGTGTTGGCTCTTTGAATCAGCAACAACTAACCGCATATCCCACCACAGAAAGCTCTGATGGTGACCTGCTGTTCGCGCCTACAACGACTAACCTCTACAGCGACTACCTACTTTTCATGTGACAACGATCTCCTCATGGCTCCTGCCAACACAAAGCTCCAGCTGAGGCTCCTCGCGCGGGCTTTGGCTGTGTGCAAAGGTAAACTCTTCACCAGGATGAACTTGGTCCCTGCATCCAACCTGCACTCTGGTCGGTCTGAAGTTGTGACTTTGACCCGGTCTAGCGTGACCAGATAAGCTTGATTGGCCCTTTGTGCTTTTTGGTGCTATTTTCAACTGAAACCTTCTAAATTCATAAGTCTGGTACTACTGACTGCATTTTTGTCTTTTTTGGTATCATTGTATTTATTAACATTTACTCTATGTTTCTAAATTGGTTTGGGACTTTGCTCGTGTTGTTTTTCCACTTTATTACTGTTTGAGTGCTACATAAATACTCTACACACTGTCTTTAAGTTAAGCCTGACTTCTTTGTGCCAAGCTACCAGATGGTTAAGCACAAGTTAATTTGGTGACTTTTATGGTCCTCCCTGTACAGGATTGTGTTTAGTTCTTGAATGGGGATTACACCCTTCTCAACTGATAACCAAATGTCATACATTGGTGTTCAATGTTGGTATTCAGTATTTGTGTTTGTCTAGTGCCACTCAGGGAAGTGCGTAAAACCAAATATCCCTTGTGATAATCTGGCACCAGAATTGATTTTTATTAATTCTCCTTGTTTTTTGATTGGCCAGTGTTTTCAGATTTTTTCAACCTCATATTTTAGCTCCTATGAGGCTTTGCAAGCATGAAAGGATTCCCAGGCAACCTTGACCTCTACACTGTGCAGGAGCCTAAAATGTTATGCAGAGAGAAGGGGCTGCATGTAGTCAAAGGCTTCAAGAAACTGGTGCTCCAGTCCAGATATCCTTCGGAGCCAGGAAGGCGGTCTACACGCAGCCGGATGATGATCATGAGGAGGAGGAAGAAATGAAAGATGAGAAGGAAGAAGGGGATCACTTGGCAGCTACCCAGCACTAGTAGGAAAAGAGAACCTTCTGCCCATGGACCCAGAGCCAGAGGAGAGAGGAGGACCCACAGGAGTGAGGTCCCCTGCTGGACTCAGAGCAGGTAGAAATGTGTCCTCCCCAACCTGACCCATGAGGAGTTTGAGGACAGGAGGCCTGAAAGAGAACTGAGGCTTTAGCTGGTCAAACTGAAGATAGCAGAGAAAAAAGATGAGGCTAAAAGAGTCTTAGTGGAAATAAAACTATTCTCGGAGGAGAATAAGATACTGCTGACTAATGAAGTGAGTCAGAGAGAAATGGACTTGAAAGCAAAGAAGCTCACAGAGTCCAGAGGAAATGTTGGCAGCGACAGTCCGGTAATGTTGAGAAAGAACATGCTCAGTAATTAATTTTTGACTCCAAGCTCACTACACCCAGAGAGCTTGCGAAAGAAGCATACCTCTGGATCAGCACCATGGTCCACAAGAAGGTACCTTACCTGGGACCAACCTCAAGAAGGGTGGTTCAGGTCTCCCATAGCAGAGCAAGGTGCAGGTCCAGGGTAAAACAGAGAAGTCACTAAAAGGGCCCCAATCTATTGTGGGGAAGAAGAAGTCCGATGCCCCTTCTGAAAATAGGTAGGAGGTTATGATAGGTGGAGACCCAGGCCATCCTTTTTTAAGGCTAGGTGTTTTGATTGCTCCCAATTAAGACAAAATCTGATTTATTCTGTCTGCATCAAGAGACCATCTACTTGTAGGAACTCCACAAGGTTGTCCATATGGCCTTGGGGAGGAGGTAGCCACCAGGAGAAGAGCGTAGAGTATGCCCTAGTATTGCTTAGTTGGGAGGTTTAATCAGAGAGTAAGCTCATGAACCCCGAGGGTGGGAGTTATCACTTCCACCAGGTCACAGTGAATGGGGTTATTGTCACTGCTCTTAGGGATACCTGTGTCACCAAACCATGGTGGTAAAAAGGCTGGATTATTAGATCAATGCCTGGCAGTACAGGTGGTAGGGCGACCCAGGCCCATGGGTATGTCATTGTTCACCCAATTGTCCTGGTAACCCTTGAATAGGGTAGGGAAGTGGCCCAGAAGAAGTTCATAATCAGGCTCCAGATGCCAATTGACTGCATCCTGGGAAATAAATTACCACCACTCGTAGAAGAGCTGGATGGGATGGCAATCCAGAAAGACACAAAAGCTCAGGTTTCTAGGGGTACTACTCCTAAACAGAGAGTACGGAGACCCAGATGCAGATCAAAGGGTAGAGGGTGAAGGTAATCAAAAGTGGGAGGACCAGTGGATCACGGTTTGCCAGCTATGACAGAAGAGCATCCTAAGGCTGACCGTGGTCTGGCTACTTCTGACCTGGTGGCACTGCCTGCGCTGTCCCAGAGACAGAGGGCAGGAGACAGGCATCAAGCAAAACCCTGCATAACATAGGCAGACTATGTCTCCCCTGAGAGGGGGGGGCGTTCCGTCCTGGAAGTCCTGGCTTGCTAGGCATCTGTTTACCCACAGGGTACAGACCCTAGTCTGAGAGACCAGTCTGAGGCTACCAGCCTTAAGATGGTTGAAGAGAGAGTGGAAGTGGGAAGCCTAATGCCCGAGATGGCTGCCCCCACACCAAGAAGCCTTAGAGTGCAAGGAAACCTCAGGAGCAATTGACGACTCCTCGTCAGCCCCAATACTGGAAGAGAGGCCCCAGGTTGGCACCTCCACCTGGCAGTGCATGGCCAAGTGCTTGGCTTTTGATACTCACAGCTCTGTTGGTTATGGTTCTTTTGGACTGAGGTTTACCTGGGTTTGGGAAAGAAGTCTTATCAAAGGGGCAGAATGGCCCACATCATCTTGTCGGCAATGGTAGCACTTTCTGCCTAGTAGGATGCATCTCTGAGCAGACTTAGGTTAGAGGTCTCAGAGATGGAATCTAAAGATGAGGAGAAGGGTTCCCCATGGGTCAGTGCAGTCAATCAGGAGGGTGTGAACAGAGGGTACGAACTAGGTCCATGATGGTGTACCCCTGTACTCTCCTGCTTTTTAACCCTATCCACTGGGGGCACCAGAATAAAGCTGATACCCAGTCCACCAGAAGATAGTTTTAACCATACCACTTCTTCCTTCTGCCTACACTCTGCCCCACACTCTGAACCTATTGCTCATGTAACCCAAAATACCTCTGGTCCTCTCCATTGGAGAGTTATAGCCCACACCAGAACATTGCGGCCCTGGTGTGAGGAGGGAACCCAATGATGAAGCATGTCACCTTCAGCTGAGTGAGCGTTCTTGTACTAAGAAAAACATTTTCCAACAGATAACTTTCTTCTTTTTAGCCCCTTTTTTGAGGGGCCAAATGTACTTTGTGAGAATTCAAAATAAGCCTTTTGCCAGGCCTAAAACGTCCTTTGTAATACTTATAAATCAGTCCTAAGGTAGACACTACAGGCTCAGAGGCAGGGTGCATGGTATTGTAAACGTAGCACATAGGTATTTAAATTTTACATGTACTGACAGTGATAAACTCCTAAAGCCATTTTTTACTGTAGTCAGGCTATCTCTATAATAGACTATACTGGGCTACCTTATCACACTTGATAAGTGATAACCAGTTTGGGAACAGATAGAAAAATACTTCTTCACTCATTTAAATTCTAATTTAAAATCCTCTTCAATGATAAAGTTAGATTTAATATTACTATTCTGAAAATGTCACTACCTAAACCAAATGTGCCTTTCTGCCAGTGTCCAGGTTCACATGTCCATCACATGCCTGTGAATGGCTCTCCTGTGATGTGTTGTGTATTCCTTCGAGACATGGGGACAAAAGGGCCTTGATTGTAGAGCATTATTTTGCTCTCCTGCACAAGATGGCCTGCAGGGTTGTACTCAGCACTTGCTTTCAGACTACCCTGCTGTCTGAATAAGGAAGACTAAACCTGTCTGCCTTGAACCCAGGATCTCCAGAAGTGACTCCAAGTGTCAGTTTGCTGACCTCCTGTTTGAGCTACAGGGACGGAACAAACTTCCAACTGCCCAGCACCAACTGGACTAGCCTATGCCCTGCTGCTGGCCTCTGCTGGAGTGAGTGCTGATCCCCAAGAGGTGCACTACCAGGTCCTGGACCCTTGTCTAGTATCGGAATGTCGATCATCTACTTCAAAACTGCAAAGACTGAGCTGCAGCTGAAAATCCAGACGCTTTAGGTTATTCACAGCCACAAGCGAGCACTTTGTGTCAGGAAAGACCGCCCTAGTCTCCTGCCAATGAGAAGCTCCAATGGCAACCTCCTCTTTGCACCAACATCAACCACCCATGTTTCCTGCCGAACCAAAGCTCCAGCGGCCACTTGCTGTTCATGGTGACAACGATCTCTTTGAGGCTCCCACCAACACGAAACTCCAGCTGAGACTCCTCGCGTTGACTTGAACTGTGTGAGAAGGTAAGCTCTTCACCAGGACAAACCTGGTCCCTGTAACCAACCTGCACTCATTGTAGTCGGCCTGAACTTCTGACTTTGACCTAGTCCAGCACAACCAGATAACAGTGAATGTTGTTTTGTGCTTTGTGGCACTATTTTCATCTCAAAGTTTAAAAGTTCATAACTCTGGTTCTACTGATTGGATTTTTGTTGTTTAGATGTAATGTTATTTTGTTTATTAAAATGTACTCTGTTTTAAATTGGTTTGGGATTTTTCTTGTGTTATGTTTTCACTTTATTACTGTTTGAGTGCTGCATAAATACTTTACACATAGCCTCTATGTTAAGCATGACAGCTTTGTGCCAAGCTACCAGCGAGTTAAGCATAGGTTTATTTAGTGGCTTTTGTGGCTCACGTTGTGTTTAGTACTTGAATGGGGCTCACACCCCTCTCAACTAATAACTCAAAACAATGGGGCATACTTACAAGGGCATTGCGCCACAGGAACGTCACTTTTAACGACACTCCTGTGGCGCAGTGCCCTGCTCCATATTTACAAAGTGGCGTTAAGCCACTTTTTGTGGCTTAACACCACTTTGTAAATATGGCATCCTTTCACGCAGGTATCTGCATGAAAGGGGTGTGCAATGGGTGTTGCTGTGGCATTCCACCGCAACACCCATTGCTTTTTGACGCTGTCCCAGATTTACAAAGATCTGTAAATCTGAGGCAGCGCCAAAAACTAACACCATGCAAGAGCAAGCGTTAGAATGGTGAAATGAGGAGAAATGCTTTTTTCTCATTGTTTTTGCTGCATTCTGAAGCACACATAGAAAGAGCAAAATGCCATTAATGATTGTTTATGTGCAGGAAGGTATTAGATAATGATGCTTTGCCTGCGTTGGCGCTAGGCATCTAATTTTAGTGCCAGCACTCGGGAAAACACAGGGGTGCGTCTGATTGTAGTAAATACAGTGCATCCCTGAGTTTTGGAAATATCGGAGCGCAGCGCTGCCAAATTTGGCGCAACTCCATGCTCCGACATTTTGTTGTAAATATGCCCCTTTGTCTTTACCAAACATTCTTAGCCTGCTTCATAATTCCACTCTTTTGAGCTTTTCTGTCGAAAATTCTGGAATAGATTCCGGGCTGAATTGTGCTTTATCTCCTTTTTTCGAGCTTTTAAAGCTTTATTAAACTCTTGTCTATAGATGTTCAAAAGGCAATACAACGGTTGTTACCAGCACAATGCTGCTATTATCTAGATCCCGACTTTCTAAAAAAAAAAAAAAAATCCAACCAGATTTTATTGGTGTTCAACGACATATACATTGCACACATACAGTGTTCACTGGTCATGTCCCTTCCCACATTTGTTACACATACTTTACATTGGTATTACTCTCTGGCATGCTTAAGTTAACATTCCTGCTTAACAGAACACCCCCCCTCCCTCCTTGAGTTGCGTATGACAGATATTCACAGTCCGTGTGCAATAGTAGGTTCGCTTGGGTCGTGCTTCCAGTTTCAGTGTGCGCCGGAGTGCTGGGCAGTGCCCTATACGACGTTCCGCTCAGCCTGACTTTATAAATATATAGATCTGTATACATTGAAATGCCCATCAGTGCTTAATTTGTAAAAGAATTAGGGGCATATCATCAACGCGGCGATAAACAATTATCGCCGCTTTTGCGTCCGTTTTCGGACGAAAAGCGGCGATAATTTTATCGCCTAATCAGCAAGGTCACGCTATCGCGTGAATCCTTGCATTATCGCCCTTTCCCCCAACGCCCATCTTTGCATCTATGAGATGCAAAGTGGGCGTTACTGGGCGTACCCCGGATGGACTACGTTGCAAATATCGCTGATGTTCACATCGCGATATTTACAAGGCAGCTCGCATGATTTTAGCAGAGGTTAGATTTTGGCGAAACGGCCGTTTTGCCAAAATCTAACGTCTGCTAAAATCCTGACTTAGCCATCCCTAACATAGGGGTGGATTCTGCTGATACGACCACAGGGTCGTATCAGCAAGGTTATCGCCGTTTGCAGGGAACATCGCTTAAAAACCAGCGATGTTCCCTGCAAAACGGCGATAATCTCGCTATCTCTGGAATTTTTATCGCCCTGGAGAAACGCGTTGTTAATAACGCGCTACCAGGGCGATAATTTCCAGAGATAGCCTGCGATAGGACTATTATCGCTAAGCACGGCCAGCGATAATTATCGCTGGCCGTTGATAATATGCCCCTAAGTGCTGGAGCACAAAGCTTTGTTCAGCATCCTGCAGTTGGTACAACTGTGCCTAATATAAGGGTACATAGTCTTGATTCCACCCCATTCTTCTTCCATCCACAACCAGACATTCCTGCCTATAAAAGGTTATTTTTCATCCCTGTGTTCTCCCTTTGTCCGTTTTGTTCTATCGTTCTCATCTTCCTCTTTGCCCCCTTTTCTGTTTTTCTCTCTTGCTCTAGAACAAAGTTTGTTTAGGGATAATAAGTGCTTGTCTCCAAACATGAGTGTTGGTGGGCTCCACCTGCGATCCCATGCTCAAATTAAGCACTGCATCATATTTAATGGAAATGTTTGCCTAGCATGCACTCTATTTCTCAATTTTGGGTAGTTGAAATTGCGAAAATTGTGTGAAATCACATCAAATTTCACTTTTAGAATGAGGTGTGGTTTGCTGGTTTCTCATATATTTTTTCACGTAAAGATGTACCTCTCATAAGAAAAAAAAAAATCAAGTGAGAACCAGCAGGGCATCAGTTTGAGCATAATAATGTCTCTCAATGAGACATTTTCGAATGGAATCACTCTCTTATGAGAAAAAATGTTATAAAATCGTGTGATGCAAACTTTTGAGATATTTCACATAATGCGAAATTCAGGAATTTCACACATTTCAGTACCATAACTTAAATTTCTTCAAGGCATACAAAACCATTCCTGCCCTTAACACAGGCACCCTTTCACTATGGTGCAAGAGTGCCCGGGTTGGAAACAGGCAGCACACGGTGCCCCAGCACAAGGAGAGAGCAGAAATGCTCTATATCTTTGTAAAATTAAGCATTTCTGGTCATTCTGTTTCATGCGATGCAGTGCAGAAACTATCCTTTCTGCCCTGCATTGATTGAGACATTAGTAAATGTGCCCCTTAGTGTATGTGCTTGGCTGAGGAGCCAATGGGGACAAGCTATCATCTGTGGTATTATGAATGCCTTTAAGTCAGAATCCCTCCGAAATCGTAATGGTAATGCAGTGGAGCCTTGGTTACTATGGGATAGCAGACCTCTGGACTGGTCAGAGAGATTTTGCTTGGGTACCGGTGGGTGGATGGAAGGGGGCTGAATCCATTGGCTTAGTGCACCTAATGTTCTTGGGGCACCCAGTGCTAAATTAATTCATCAGCTCGCAGAAGGCACAAGTTTTGGGCCAATGGGAGGCCACTCCCACGAAATGCCATGAGGCATGTGGGCCTCTCCCTCGCAGGTCAGCAGGATGACCAGATGGCCAGAGCAGGGACAAGCGGAGTTGCTTGGTGGCGTGAAGTTGGTGGGTGGCTCTAGACAGGAGCCTCCTGAGTGCTTCCTTCATCATCAGCTGCCATGGGCCTGGGCTTAGCAGTTTACAAGGAAACAAGGGAACCCTATAAATCGAGAGGGACTGAGGCAGAGGCGGCTGGTGACATTTGAAAGTGGTGAGGCGTAAAACAATTGTCATACTTCACAGCGGCGAGCGAGCGTAGAGAGCCAGCCTGAACCACCTACGGGGAGTTCGGGGGGTTTCTCCCCCAGAGAAAATTTTGAAAAAAGAGTGGGCAAATGGTGCATTTTCAAGTAAATTTGAGAAAGCAGGAAGGTGTCAACCACTCTGAGGTCTGATGACAAGGCACCAGAGCCAGAAAGCAGGCAAAGCACTGCAAGCTCAACAGACAGTACGTGTCCTTGACCAAACCAACTTAAACAGGCAGCTCGAACATGATGTCACCCACTCTGTGGCACAATACTGCATCACTGCTAGAGAGACTCCCTCGGCAAGAGATGCCATGGGGAAAGTACCTGCAAAGGCCGGAAATGGACAACTGACCACCCAGCTCAACAACAACAGCACAGTCCTGTGGAGCGCTCATCCTTACACACAACAAAAAACAAAGACGTTTATCTGGGACGACCTTCTCTTAATTTGACATTAACAATCATGATCCGTTAGTGTAATAGGTTAACAAACAAATACCTACTAACCAAATATGCCCAAACAGCTGTACCCAGAAGGCAGCGGCAGGAGCAGGCCTGGGCTCCCGGCCCGGAGGTGGGTAATTCCTGGTGGCAGAGCGCAGAGGCGAGGCCTGCACCGCTGGCACCTCTGTGTATGAGACCCTGTGCCGCTCACGGGTCCTGGCACCAGATCGCTGACGGGGAGGGAGGCGCTAGATGAGCGAAGAGAACCTTAGTCAGGGTGGGTGAGACCATGCGAGGTAAAGGACTGCTGTACTGTGTTTGAGAGTGACCCTGTGCCACTCTCACGAGGGACGGGAGTCCTGGCATCAGAGCGCCTGACAGGGCGAGTGAGGCGCTGGAGGAACCTTAGCCGGGGTGGGTGAGACCATGCGGAGGTAACGCAGGCCTGCACAGTGTATGAGACCCTGTGCCACTCACGGGAGGGGCAGCAGTCCTGGCACAAGAGTGCTGAGAGAGGAGTGAGGCGCTAGATGAGTAAAGAGAACCCTAGCCGGGGTGAGTGAGACCGTGCGAGGTAAAGCAGCGCTGCACTGTGTATGAGACCCCACGCCACTCACGGGAAGGGCAGCAGCCCCGGCACCAGAGCGCAGTCGGGGGTAGTGACGCCTGCTCAATGAAGAGACCCTTAGCTAATCACTAGGTTAATATGCCTGCTGTGGAAATTTCTGCATTGCCTGCAGGTCACAGGTTCAAAGCTGGGTGGGTTATCCAAGCCTCAACTTTTCTGCAGAATGAAAGAAAATAAGCATGAATGAATTGGGCAATAACAACACCAGTTATTAACTGCTCTACAAAGCTGAAAAACGACTGCAAGCACTATACATAAAACAAGCTGTTACTTGTCTCCGGAATTCAGCTTGCCATTATGTGCAAGCAATTTCACCACACTTTTGAATGATATTTTCTCCAAAATGTAACTTCTCAAACATTCCAACCGCTCCTTCTGTACTGTACAATTAGCAATGGTGATTTATCGACCGTGCTTTTTATCATGCCCGTGACCTCGTAGCACTGTTGACAAATTGCCCAGTTCTGAGTGCAAATGTGTTCACTCATTCATTTCATTGGTACAATGCATTCAATCCGGCACCAAAAGTTATACAACTTTTCTGTCACTTTGGAAGCAGCCGTATGTGGCGTGCTACAAAACACCAATAAAATAACAGGTTACGTGGCATAATGTTACAGATAACTGCAGTGACATATCATGACATAAAATAAACATACCATAAAGTTGCTTGAAATTACTTACTATACAATAGTATTAAGAAAACAGGTATTAATAAATGTGTATGTTTTTTTCAGTAAATCGTAAGCACATAAGGCTTACACTAATCCTAAATGCAGGAGCAATGCAAGGATCTTCGCCACCACGTGAAAAAGTGAAATGTTGCCAATTTCACACCTTATCTTCACAACAGGGAAGTTTTATCATTTGACAATCTGGCGCCCCCGATGTGCTGTGCTGGATTTACCGTGAGGCTGTTCCTTACCTTGCCTGAGTCAGGCAGGCCCAAAGTGCCAATAGGTCTTGAGAGGTGCTGTAAGAGTTTGCTTAAAGTCTGTAGTGTCTAGACCTCATGACTGTGAAATCTATTTCCTCAGTTTCCGTGATGTGCCACCCTTCCTCCCCCTTCTGCCATATACGTTATTGCTTGGCGCTTTGGCGCGCACTAGTACAGAATGTCACTGTCATCGAGGCATTTGATTTGTGTTCGTCAAAACTCGCGTCCCCATCGCCTCTCGGTCTCTCTTCTGTGTGCCCTGAATCTGAACGAAGCTCCCCCGGGAAACGGAGCAGTCAATCTTGCTAAAACAGAATATTGGAAACCGCCTCTAACCACATTTATTCAGTCCCGGCTGGCAAAATGGGCGGGTGGGTTCGTGCAGGGGGGGGAGTGGGACGGTAATCATTATCTATATAAAATAAAAAACGTACCTTCCTCCGCGACCGCATCACGCGCCGCCGCCTCAGCTCCTGCTGCTCCTGGCGCATTTAGGCAGCCTCCCTCCTCCTGCTCCCCTAAGCCAATCACAACGCTGCAATGGCAGCGTTGTGATTGGTGAGGCACAGCGGAGAGCGCCCCAGCCGGGCCATTTTCTCTATGTAGGCTGCTGCATGCAGCCTACATAGAGAAAACAGGAGAGTGCGCATGACTGGGTTGGTCGGCCCTGGGGCCGACCAAACAGTCAGTACCCACAACAGTGGGCAAGCCACTCCCCCCTGCCCTCGAGCAGGACCGCCCTCCCACAACCAGGCACTTCTCCTTTCTCGCAGAGCGAGAAGCAGAAATATAAAACGGTAGTTTTACCATTTTATGTTTCTGCCTTCTCGCACTGCGAGAAAGCAGTGGGGCGACGCCCCCATGCCCCAATGGGGTAGCCTCCACTGGACTGAGGGCTTACAAACTGTTTTTAGAGACATTGGTCCCTTTCTCAAACAACAAATATATAAAGTAGTATTACACAAAACTACATTGTGAGTTTTCTTCAAATGGACAAATATATTTATTAAACAAATAACCTGAAAGAGAAACAAGGTATAAATAAAGTGCAGTGGGTAAAAACGGGGTTGGAATTCACCAGATTTCCAGACCTCAGGCATTTACAGCCATAGTGACTTCACATACATATTTACAACAGTCACAATTGTAAAGAACATCTTATGCTCCACATGAATCCTCATAAACAAATCTGAGACAAGATGTTGTTGTCGACGATGTTTCGATCCCGGCTAGAATAGGGGGATCATCATCAGAACAGCAAAATATATGCCTGAGAGTTAGCCTGTATAAGGCCAGACATTAATAAGGAAGGGAGGTGGAAGAGAGAAGGGGAAAAGACAAAAAAAAATAAGGGGACCAAAAAGAAAAGAAGAGGTTAGAAAGGGTTCGGCGATGAACGTTTTGCATATGTCAAGGTATGCAACAAAACCCAATTCGATGCAGTGGTTTGGGCGAGGTGATGATGGCATTGAACTTCATGGTGTGAGAATAGAGAAACATCAGTGATCGTATACAGTATTGTTTTATAGAGTAGAACGAGGGATGCTCATTATAAATTTATCAAAAAATAGGAGCGGAAGGATGTGGTCTAAAAACCAAGTGAACAAGATAATTGACCTAAGGACAACCGACTATACGTGAGTGAGTGATGGTGATCCAATAAGGGCAGAATGTGAATGAAGTGCAAACACTGCGCACTTACAAGGAGTAGCCAATGCTCCTGCCTGAAGAGTGGCGGTCCGAGGAAGGGCCAAGTCCAATATTAATGGCACCAACCAATTACAACAACTACGGCATGAATTAGGGCCTAGAGGGACAACAGTTCAAGATTAGAGCCAGTCTAAATAAAATTGGCTGTGTAGTGAAAGTGCGAGTGTAATAAAAAACTTACATGGGGGTCAATGACCCTTGCCAGGTGCAGCGGTCACGAATTAAAGGGCCAAGTAAGGATACACTAGTTAATGTCACTTTAAAGCAGGTCCCAAGGAAAACTGAAAGGGAAGCCTAGAAGAATACAAAAGCTATTAGCTACCGTCAAGCGTTTTGCATAGTACGGAGCCAGAACTGTGTCTGAAGGCGCTTATCTCTTATCACGCGGTGGGGGAATACTACGATGTTGCCGGGCTGTGCCTTCTGTTGCCTATGTGCGGGAGTGCCATGTTGGTGACTCGGAGCACAGTATAAAATGGCTAGCGGCCATACGTGATGCTCATGCGTGTGAATTACAACGTGACCAAGAGAGCGAAGGGAGTGTAAGCGCCATCTTGAACAGTGCGAGTGAGGAATAGAATTAATGGGGCTGACATGGTACGGAGAAAGAATTAAAGATAGAGGATTTCAAAAACCTTGCAATTATCATCATTTTGCGACCAAGGCTAATATCCCAAGAATAGTAAACTGAAATAAAATTAATAATAATAAATTAATCATCCCAGCAAAATAAGCATACAATTGTAAATACTTAAGCATAAAGTGGTCAATTTACGTGGGAATTGGTTCTCCTGAGAATATACAACAAATATGTACAGCCCTCATATTATGCGGGCATAGAGATCCACATGCAAGGAGACAGGAATGCAGGTCCCATATTGGAAGAGGAACTGATAGAAATAAGGAGATGCACTTTAGGATTATAATAGTGAGGAAGAGGCATGGAAGAATACACTTGGCAAAATTACCAATATGTAGACAATGTGCCAAAGGTTACACAATTTGTTTTATTATAAATGCAATTATAGGCATGAAGAGCCGACTGAGCATCATAAGGGTGAAAGGAGGATGGGCATAGAGAAGGTGAGGATAGGGAGAGAGGAGATAAGAGGAGATTATTATATCAGATAAAGTTTAGACACAAATAGTAATAGGCTAGCTATCCAAGTTCATATAATGAGTAAGACAGGAAAACCAAAAAGGACCAGAGTACAACTCGCAGTATGTATCAGATAAGATTGGTCTACTCCTCCATTTGGTTAAGGCCAGTGTGTAGGCTGTTGGTCCGTAAGATCCACTTCAATTCCTCTTTGTTTAGGATCCTGGTGATATCTGTGCTTCAAGGGAGCGGGTGAATCACATTGATAACTTTTCATTTCAGATCGTCTTCCGTGTGCCCCATGTTCGTGAAAAGTTCAACCAATGGTGCATTTGGTGTTTTGCACCTCAGGCGACTACGATGTTGACAAATCCGTATTCTTATCTTTGGAGTCGTCTGGTTTATATAAATTAAGTTGCATGGACACAGAATAGCATATAAAACATTGTTCGTATTGCAGTTTGAAAAATGGTTCAATGTTACATCAATGCTTCCAAAGGTAAATGTCTTGCTCTCAATAGTCAAGTGACAAACACTGCAACTTCCACATTTAAAATGGCCAAGAGTAGGTGGTAAACCCCACAATTCCGTTAGTGTCCGAGAAGTTTTTTTAATGGGGAGGGCTGCCCTGACCAAATGGTCTTTGATGACTTTGTTTTTCTGGAACGCAAACAATGGGCGTTCCAGTGTCATGCTTCCTGCATCCAATACTGGCCAGTGCTTAAGGATGCATTTCTTCATTTGATTGGAAATGGGAGAGAAAGTGGTTACACATACAAAGCGGTTATTCTCTATCTTGGATTTGGGGGTTAGAAGTGACTCGCATGGACAGTACCATGCTTGTTTAAGAGAACGTTTAATGAGTTTACGGGGGTAGCACCTATGAATGAGTTTAGTAGACAAGTTGCCAGCTTTCTGAAAATAATCTTGTTTAAAGAAGCAGTTCCTTCTTATGCGAAGAAATTGTGAAAATGGTAGAGAATCTCTTAATGCACAAGGGTGGTGGCTATTGTAGGCAAGTAAGGTGTTCCTTTCAGTAGTTTTTCCGGAAGAGTGTGGTGTATAATTTGTCTTCATAGGAAAAAATTAGTATGTCCAGAAAAGCAATCTGGATATGGCTGTGTGTGAGTGTGAATTTCAGGCTGTTTCAATGGGCATTTAACCACTCATGGAACATGATCAAGTCAGTCTCAGGGCCTTTCCTAATCAGTAAAATATCATCGATATATCGCTTCCATTGTAAAATCTTTGGCATAAAAGGGTTGGCATCAGACAAAATCCTATTGGTTCCCATCCAATCCATGTACAGAATGGCAAAGATGGGAGCAAAAACGGATTCCATGGAGGTCCCCTTAATTTGTTGGTAAAAGTTGCCATCAAATAAGGAAAAATTGTGAGTAAGGCAAATCTTAAGAAGATGGAGAATAAATGATGTGGGGACCGAGTGTGGACGGGTCCTTGAGTCCAAAATATTCTGGATGACATCAATCCCTTCCTCCTGCGGAATGTTAGTATACAGGGATTCGACGTCCAGAGTACCGAGTATACTATTGGCAGGATCAAACTGTAAGTCTTCAACTAAGTTGATCATGTCCATGGTGTCCTTTATGTAACATTTTGTGGAGGGAACCAAGGGCCAGATGTAGGTAAAGTCAATTTTGCGAGTCCTTAATAGCGATTTTTACCGAATCGCTATTAAGGACTCGCAAAATGGAATGTATGTAGGAATCGCAAAAATATTTGCGATTCCTTAATATTCCTTAATTGCAATTCACAAATTGAGATTCGCAATCAAGGAATACCTTCCCATTCATTCCTATGGGCCCAGAGGCCCATAGGAATGAATGGGATCTGCGCACGCACTTTGCGAGTGACCAAGAGGTACTCGCAAATTGCATGCGCAATTTCAAGGGTGCAAGGGTTCCAAAAGGACACCCTGTTGCACCCCTGAAATCTGCATGTGTGCACATGTGGTGCACATACATGCCCTAAGGGCATGTATGTGTGCCACATGGCACTTTGAACAAAGCAAAAAAGTGCTTTTTGAAAGGAAATCGCAAAATACCACCAACTTGAAGTTGGTGGTAATTTGCGATTCCTTAAGGCAATATCGCAATAGCATTTAGGGAATCGCAAATTGCGATTCTCTAAATGTTTGCGCAAAATAAGGAATCGCAATCTTTGCGATTCCTTATGTTGTGAGTGGGTAATTGCCTACCTACATTGCACAAAGCCAAATTGCGATTGCAAACGCTGTAATTCTGCGAATTTCATCGTTTGCGATCGCAATTTGTCTTCCTACATCTGGCCCCAAATCTTTAATAAAGTTGTCCACATAGCGTCCAAGTGGTTCTAAGATAGAGCCACAACCAGACACAATGGGACATCCTGGTGGTGCATCAACATTTTTATGTATTTTCGGGAGTGTATATATTACTGGTGTCCTTGGTGTTTTTGTGTTAAGGGAGAGGAATTCATTTTGAGTAAGAAATCCTTCTGCTTTGCCTGCATCCGTTGCGTTAAGAATGAGTGCCTGAATTTCCTTTGTAGGTTCTGATGCTAGTTTCATATAATGATCCGGGTTAGACAGTTGCCTATAGATTTCCATTTTATATGTTTCAATGTCCTGAAGGACAATTCCACCGCCTTTATCTGCAGGTTTGATAACCACTCTGTCATTTAATTTCAATCCAGTTAAGGAATTTTTTTCTTGTAGTGGAAGGTTATACAAAATGAATCGCCGTTTCTGTTCAAATCCTAGGAATTCCTTTAAGACAAGTTTCTCAAAAGTCTGGATCTCAGTGGGAATACTACTCTGAGGTGGTGAAAATGTAGATGGAAGGCGGAAGGGGTTATAGGTCGTAGTGATAGTGTTAGGCTTGTCCATGAAAAATGCCTGTAGGCGGATCTTTCTGAAAAACCTTAATAGTTCAGTTTGGAGATCCAGAAAATTGGGTTTGACAGTGGGAACAAATGAGAGGCCCCTACTCAATAGTAAAATTTCCTCTTCAGAGAGTTGGTGATGCGAGAGGCTAAAAATTGGTTTGGTCTGATGGTCCGACATACTGCGAGTCTGGGCAACAGATGTGCCATTGGTAGTATTTCTGCCTTGTCTGCTGGTCTCCTGGTGAACCCTGTTCCACGATTGGAAGGACGTCCCTGTTCCTTGACAAAAAAATCACTATTGGTAGTATTCCTGTTTCTAGAGGTGCTAGGACCTTCACCTGAGTCAGAGTTCTCTGATGACTCACCTGATGTGTCTGAAAAACCCACAATGGTATATTGTCTATTAAATCTGAGGGTCTGGGGTTTGTGTATCCCCTGTTGGTATAAACATCCTCAGTTAGGTATGGGTAGGTTATTTCAATCTTATAGTTTTTTATATCCCTCTTAACCTTAGTGTTTTTTTTAAATTTTGTTCTATCCTGTGAAATTCCGAAATTGTCTTCTCTACCTTTTCAATGAGACTCTTTGCATTTTCAAAAGTGCTATTTTCATTTATTTGTTTCTCTATGTTGTCTATTTCAGCTAGGACTTTGGTAATCTCTTCTGTAGCTATGTCAATGCCTAGTATCATCGAGTGCCTAGAACAAGTTGTCCCAATATAGCTAAAACCGTTAAGATATTTCTTTTTGTTGTCAGTGAAAACACCAGGGATATTCCTCACTTGGAGGCCAACTGGTATTGTGTCTGCCTTCAAGTATTCAGTGAGCATGCGGACCATTAGTTGGAGCCTAATCAGTTTTTTCTTGGATTTTTCTAGTTGATCAAATATTGAGCTGTCTGTTGAGTTAGAAGCTCCTGTAGTTTCTGAGAAAAGAGAAGGGCCCTCAAGAATCTTTTTAATGTATTAATCCGAGTACAAAGGGGCATGATGTATCATACTGTGATTAGAGGGAGCCGACCCGTGGGAGAAGGGGGGAAAAAGGAAGAGGGGGAGGAGGGCCTGGAAGAAAAGTCAAAAATGAGAGGGGGTATGGGGAAGGAAACCCACCAATTTATAGATGGGTAGGATATGTTAAATCCCTTGCAATCAAGTGCTTGCACTAGACATAGTTACAAGGAAACAAGGGAACCCTATAAGTCGAGAGGGACCGAGGGCTTACAAACTGTTTTTAGAGCCAATGGTCCCATTTCACAAACAAATATGTAAAGTTGTATTACACAGAACTACATTGTGAGCTGTGTAAGTTTTCTCCAAATGGTCAAATATATTTATTAAACCAATAATCAGAAAGAAAAACAAGGTATAAATAAAGTGCAGTGGGTAAAAACGGGGTTGGGAATTACAAGGTTTTCAGACCTCAGGCATTTGCATCCATAGTGACTTCACATACATATTTACAACAGTCACAATTGTAAAGAACATCTTAGGCTCCACATAAATCCTCATAAACAAATCTGAGTCAAGATGTGGTTGTCGACGACGTTTCGATCCAGGCTAGACTAGAGGGATCATCATCAGGACAGGAAGATATATGCCTGAGAGTTAGCCTGTATAAGGCCAGACATTAATAAGGAAGCGAGGGGGAAGGAGAATGGACAAAAAAGAAATAAGGGGACAAAAAGAAAAGAAGAGGTTAGGAAGGGTTCGGCGATGAACGTTTCGTATATGTCAAGGTATGCAACAAAACCGAATTCGACGTGGTGGTTTGGGTGAGGTGATGATGACATTGAACTTCACGGTGTGAGAATAGAAAAACATCAGTGATCGTATACCGTATTGTTTTATAGAGTAGAACGAGGGATGCTCATTATAAATTTATCAAAATATAGGAGCGGAAGGATGTGGTCTAAAAACTAGAGCCATCTGGTCCCAGGCTGTCCCACTAGAAGACCAATTGGTGGGTAGCTGACCAGATGACCGGTCTGTAGCCTGCAGACCAGATGACCCGAGGGCCACCCTGGACAGGTAACTCGGACTTCTGACTCCCCCAGGTTCTATAAGATCCTACTTCGTGGAGGCTTTATAGTTGAGGAAAAACTGCTTCCTGGGCAGTCCCAAGGGGAGAGGGGGGTTGGCAGGGGGCTTATTCCTCCTTAGTTCCCCTTGCTCAGGCACCAGGAAGATGGAAGGCACTAACCCTGGATACCCTTACTCAATGGACTGGGGTGACAGTCCCTACCCAGGGCATGGTTCATGCAGACTGGGAAGGACTATTGTGTCCTTTAGAGGTGTGGAGATGAGACAAAATCCCTGTGATGGTGCAGACACCCTGCAGATCCCGGACAGGGTGGCGTCAGCCCGTGGAGCAGTCTGGCACTCCTGCAGGCTTAACAGTTCCAGTAATCCCCAATGAGAGAAGGGCAAAGCAATGACTTTCACCTGAAAGGCCCAGTCTCTGCAGACCAGGGCTCCAGGCACCGGGGAGGGCTATCTTCCCTAGCCAGAGAATTCTGAGTTTGGAAGTTGGAGAAGCAGAGGCCCATGCGGACTGAAAAGCTCCAGTAATCCACCATGAGAGGGAAACAGCCTTCACAACAATGCTTTTCCCATGCAGTCACTTTGCCACATCATATATATATATATATAAATATATATATATATATATATTTATATATATATATATATATAATATATATATATATATATATATATATATATATATATATAATGAATCTCTCCGGACCATTCCAAAAGAAATACGCGGCACACCAAAGGACAGCACAAACGTTTATTGTGCCCACAAACGACGCGTTTTGGCGAAGCCTTTATCAAGTGAATAACCTGTGCACAATCTCCTCTAGAAATACGGGAGCACCATCCATGGAAAGTGAAAACATACTATAAATACAGTGATGTTGTTTGTGCAATAAAGTTTACAATCATGAATTGATTTTCTTTGAGATTACCCCCTGTAAATACAAATTATAAACATGTGTATCCATTCATGTTCGATAAAAATTAAAGTAATAATAATTGCTCGTTAATTGTGTGCGTGCTGCTCCATCATAACGGGTAATGTACCCCAAATCATACGTAAAATACCACTTCTGTTACCATGAGCAAATTGATTTCACAATCATTGCACATTTCAGATAAATAACGAGTGAATGCTACAAAATCGTATATCGAACTACATGCATGCATCTGTTGGCATTAAACATGGTCGCAGTTAGAAAAATTCATGTTCTACGCTTCTACTTTACGACCGAATGTTGTAACAGCCCAATAATGTGTGCTGCATTGTATGCAATTAATAAATGTAATCAAATACTCAGTAATGTACCCAGGAACTAATAAATAAATTCCTCATCTCTGGACCATAAGGGAACATATAACGGCCATAATTCAGCAAACCAGGGTAATGTACCCAAAATAATACCCTTCCTGCAACTACCATGTTAAAGGAGGATAAACAAAGAATTCATCAGATATACTGTAGTCCTCCAAAAACCATAAAGGAAATCTAGTGCACAGCCTATTCTAGTTAAGTGAACAAACAGAGTGAGAGAAAGAATCAATAGTAATGCCGATAAATGCTAAGGGGATAATACAAAATAATTGCACCGAAAAAATCACAGTTACTGTTTTTGATAACTGCATCTAATGGAGTGTATACCCATTATACATCATTTGGCAATATACCACTATTCGAATACTGGTAATTTATACACAGAAATTTGATGTAGATCTACCCATGCTTCATATCCCCTTAATAAAAAGTGAAGGTGATTAAAAACAAGAACATTAGTGACACTGCATACTGGGACTGAAGGACAAGAATATACTGCACAGAGATTATCTATGTCCTATGTGTGTTGCTAACTCCTCCCCACTGTTGAGCCCATATGGAATTTTAGTGTTGAGCTCTATTATGTATTTTGATTCGGTAACTCGTAATAATTTCTCTCTGTCCCCACCTCTGGGATGTTGTAGAATTCTGTCCACCCCAAAGTAAACAATGGGATTACTGTTACTTTGATGTTTTTCTTGAAAATGTCTTGCAATGGGGTAGCTGAAATCTCCATTGGTTACTGCCCTCATATGTTGTAAGATCCTCGCCTTCAACTGTAACTTAGTACTGCCAGTGTATCTAAGGCCACAAGGGCACTCTAAGACATAGATGACAAAATCACTGGTACAAGTTATAAACTTGGTGATTTGTTTGGTCTTGCCCTGGCCTACACTGTATTTGTTCCTGCTACTACTGTGTCTGCAGGCTTTGCAAGTGGTACATTTGACAAACCCCCCGGAAGTTCCTAGCCAGGTATTAGCGGTAGGTTTATTCTGGTAACTGCGGACCAGGTGATCTTTAGGGGATTTCGATTTTCTATAGGTTATCAATGGTGTTTTGCCAATACAATTTCCAATTACAGGATCTGTTTCTAGTAGACCCCAATGGCGCTTCATCGTACGTCTTAAGATATTGGAGCGGACATTGTAGGTGGTGATCATTCTGGGTACTGGATTGTCACTAGTTTTAGTTTTACAGGAAGTAAAAAGTGCTTCATGGCGTGCTACGCCTTTCACTTTCTTGATGGCTGCTGATATAGTTTTGCCTTCGTAACCCCGTTGAGCAAATCTCTTTTGCATAATCTGCTGTTCATTAGGGAAACCTTGTTCAGTACTGCAGTTCCTATGTGCTCGGAGAAACTCCCCAAAGGGGATGCTTTTTCGTAAAGGCATGGGATGGTTGCTACTTGCGTGAAGCAAAGTATTTCCAGCCGTGTCTTTTCTAAATAAAGTCGTGGCTATTTGTTGGTTTTCAATGCTAATGGCTACATCCAGGAATTCACAATATGTGGAGCTGATCTTATGAGTAAAACTCAAATTCAATTCATTCCTGCCCAGTTCATTAATGAATTCCAATGCCAAACTTTTGGGGCCATCCCATATCAAGAACAGGTCGTCTATGTACCTGATCCAGATAGGGATGTGTTCGGTGTATTTCTCGTAGGTCTCCACCCACACCGTTTGTTCCTCCCACCAGCCCAGAAAAAGACTCGCCAGGCTGGGGGCGAAACAAGTACCCATCGCCGTGCCTGACTTTTGGCGATACAAATTTCTATCAAAGATAAAAATATTCTCATTGAGGCAATATAACATCATGGTTTCCAGCATCATAATGTGTTCCCAGAGTGATACGTGTCTTCCTCTCAGAAAGTACATACAAGCTTCCACCCCTTGTTTCTGAGCAATACAGGTGTATAACGAACACACATCTAAAGCTATCATAACTGTCCTCCCATTTGATATCATGGATGCGTCGTAAAAAATCGGTACTGTCCCTGCAATAAGACCTTAGGTTAGTAACAAATGGTGATAAAAACAAATCCAGAAAAATTGAAGTATTTTCTAGCAGTCCTCCATTTGAGGAGACTATTGGTCTTCCTGGTGGTCTAGTGGGATGTTTGTGGATCTTCGGTAGTAGATAGAAACACGGAACATGTGGATTATCTGTTTTCAAGAATAAATATTCTTCTCTGTCCAGTAAACCAGCATCCCACCACCCTTTGAGTAAGCCATGAAAGATACTAATGGAAGACCTACACACATCCCAACTGACTTCTTCATAACAGTCAGTGTCTCCCAGTTGTCTAAGGGCTTCGGTGTTGTACTGCTGTATGTCCATTACGACAACATTACCCCCTTATCTGATGGCTTTATGATTACACTTGAATCCTCCATTAGATCATTCAAGGCATTTCTCTGTTGTCTTGTCTAATTGTCTCTTTGAAATTTCGGGCCAGTGTCCCTTAATTTGTTGATTTCTTTGATCATCACCCTGTTAAAGGCCTCGATATTGTCATGCGGGACACTGGGGTTAAACACAGATTTAGGTTTGAAACCACTGTGACATGATGCATCCGGTTTGAAGCCTAGTTCCATGAGCATCTTGCCTTTATATTTTTTGGGGATTTCAATGATATTTTCTTGTAATTGATGCAAATCCAAAATGAAGTCAACATCCTCTATGCGGAAATCTTTGGCATCCACTGGTAATTGACAGCCGATTCTGGGTTTATTTTGGCCCACTGCCATTTTAAATATTTTCATGAGTTTCAGTTTTCGTATGTACAGGAATAGGTAAATTCGAGTGTCCACAAAGTTCATATCATTCGTTGGACAGAAAGATAGCCCCAGTTGTAGAAGTGACTCTTCTTCTTCTGTAAGATTTCTGGATGAGAGATTGATAATTGAATTGTCGTTGTTGTTGTTACCGATTTTCAATAGGCAAGCGGATGTTGTTCTTCCGCCTCGTCTCCTTTTTAGTCTGAGTCTTTTTTTGTTCATCTGCCTCTTCCTCTTTATGGACCTTTTCCTCTTCCCCTGCCCCTTGCCAGAGATTTCTCGTTCTGCTCTTTCTTTTGTTTCAAAATCTGAAATTTGTGAAGAAAGGTTAAGGGTCGCACCCCTAAAGGGACACTTTGATTCAGTACTTCGGTGTCAGAACTTAAATCCGCGCTGGAGCCTGTTGACACGATCTCTTGTTGCCTTTGTTTATGGACCACCTGGAAATTTCATTGAGCCCAATCAAATCGTTTTGCATAGTCTTTTTTATCCCGCAAATACTTGCGTTGTTTTTTCGCCTTTATTGCCTCCTCATATACTTTCAATTTGCCTTCAAGTTGTTTCCAAAATTCAATTACTTCTTTTTCTTTTTTGAACTTCTCCAAGTCTTGTTTGAGTTCCGATAGCACCTTGCGAGTGTTATCCAAATCTATTTTGGCGTACTTTACTAGCATTTCAAGTATACCCTTGCAGGTCTTTGCCATAAAAGTTGACCATTCCTTTAACAATTCGGGATTCGGATTTTCATAAGTTGGAATGATGGATATTCTTAAGCCTCTCGGGACTCTATTAACTTCAATGTAATTGGAAAGGGAGGTAACCTCCCACCATTTGTTCAGCTCCCTTTTGGACAATTTCTCCAATAATGCAAGTTTATTTTTTATTGGGGTGGACAGAATTCTACAACATCCCAGAGGTGGGGACAGAGAGAAGTTATTACGAGTTACCAAATCAAAATACATAATAGAGCTCAACACTAAAATTCCATATGGGCTCAACAGTGGGGAGGAGTTAGCAACACACATAGGACATAGATAATCTCTGTGCAGTATATTCTTGTCCTTCAGTCCAAGTATGCAGTGTCACTAATGTTCTTGTTTTTAATCACCTTCACTTTTTATTAAGGGGATATGAAGCATTGGTTGATCTACATCAATTTTCTGTGTATAAATTACCAGTATTCGAATAGTGGTATATTGCCAAATGATTTATAATGGGTATACGACTCCATTAGATGCAGTTATCAAAAACAGTAACTGTGATTTTTTCTGTGCAATTATTTTATATTATCCCCTTAGCATTTATCGGCATTACTATTGATTCTTTCTCTCACTCTGTTTGTTCACTTAACTAGAATAGGCTGTGCACTAGATTTCCTTCATGGTTTTTGGAGGACTACAGTATATCTGATGAATTCTTTGTTTATCCTCCTTTAACATGGTAGTTGCAGGAAGGGTATTATTATTGGGTACATTCCCTGGTTCGCTGAATTATGGCCGTTATATGTTCCCTTATGGTCCAGAGATGAGGAATTTATTTATGAGTTCCTGGGTACATTACCGAGTATTTGATTACATTTATTAATTGCATACAATGCAGCACACATTATTGGGCTGTTACAACATTCGGTCGTAAAGTAGAAGCGTAGAACATGAATTTTTCTAACTGCGACCATGTTTAATGCCAACAGATGCATGCATGTAGTTCGATATACGATCTTGTAGCATTCACTCGTTATTTATCTGAAATGTGCAATGATTGTGAAATCAATTTGTTTATGGTAACAGAAGTGGTATTTTACGTATGATTTGGGGTACATTACCCGTTATGATGGAGCACGCACACAATTAACGAGCAATTATTATTACTTTAATTTTTATCGAACATGAATGGATACACATGTTTATCATTTGTATTTACAGGGGGTAATCTCAAAGAAAATCAATACATGATTGCAAACTTTATTGCACGAACAACATCACTGTATTTATAGTATGTTTTCACTTTCCATGAATGGTGCTCCCGTATTTCTAGAGGAGATTGTGCACAGGTTATTCACTTGATAAAGGCTTCGCCGAAACGCATCGTTTGTGGGCACAATAAACTTTAGTGCTGTCCTTTGGTGTGCCGTGTGTCTCTTTTGGAATGGTCCGGAGAGATTCATTGTATATTCACTAGCGGCCGCTGCTGGCACCGGTGTCGCAAGGAGGAGGATTGGCTAAGGGCTGCAACTCTTTCAAATATATATATATAGGTCGCCAGTAGATAGTTATAGTTAGGACCTATTTTCCATAGGAAATCTGCAACATTCTATTTGAAATAACGTTGGCGCCGGTTGACGAATCTTCGCGAAAGCTTCCAACTTGTTGGGGCGCTCCGGTCCGCTCCTATCCTGAAAGTCTCGGGGTGATTCGTCAAGCGGGGGCCGAGAAAAAGGGGGTCCCAAAGCGCGTTTTCCCCATTCATTTTTCCATAGGAACCGTTCATCGCGGCTACAGCCCGAACTGCTGAACGGAATTACACCAAATTTGGCAAAGAGGTAGCCCTTGGTTCAGTGTCGTGCCTTTTGCTTAAATGGTGTAAATCCGTTCAGTAGTTCCTGAGAAAATCAAAAGTAAAGTCACATATATATCTATGGCCGAGTAGGGTCTGCGTACCCTCCCGATCACGAGATGCATGCTAATTGGCTGTCAAGTGGCTGTCAACACTCCAAATCAGGAAGTGTTGGCAGCCATTTTGTCCCTCGGTAGAACCGAGGGACAGAAACAAGTGCGCAAAGCGCAAAAGGGGGCAGGGTAGAAACACCTTGACCCCCTAGGTCTGCTCAGGGGTCCCACAAGGAACCCCTGGGCAGAAAAGCATTTTTTTTTTAAACGGCGGGATGCGCTTAGGGTGCGCGGATCCCGCCGATTAAAAAAGCACAAAAACAAGTGTGCAAAATGCACAAAGGGGCAGGGTAGAAACACCCTGACCCCTAGGTCTGCTCAGGGGGTCCCACAAGGACCCCCTGGACAGAAAAAAGCATTTTTTTATTTTTAAAATCGGCGGGATGCGCTTAGCGTGCGCGGATCCCGCCGATTAAAAAAAAACCACAAGAAACAAGTGCGCAAAACGCACAAAGGGGGCAGGGTAGAAACACCCTGACCCCTAGGTCTGCTCAGGGGTCCCACAAGAACCCCTGGGCAGAAAAAAGCAACAAAAAAAAAAAAAGACCGGCATTGTGCCGGAGGCTCAGCCCCTCCCTGCAGCAGTCTGCAAACGCGCCCCCTGGCACGTTTTAAGAAGGGAAGTAATTCCCCTTGAATACTGGGGGTCCCTGAGGGCCAACTAGCCCACCAGGAACCTCCGGTATGCGCCAGGGGCTGCGTTGCAGAGAGGTGTACAGAGGCCACGCCCCTTTTACACCTCTCTGCAACACAGCTCTGTGGCGCTTTTGGAGGTACATGGTGGGCTAGTTGGACTCCAGGGACCCTCAGTATTCAAGGGACTTCATCCCCCAACTTATAACGCGCCACGGGCGCGTTTGCACAGTGGTGAAGGGAGGGGGCGTGGCTTCAGGTGACATGGGTGCAAACAGGCCCCGTGGCGCGTTTTAAGATGGGGAATTAAATCCTCTTCAATCCTGAGGGTCCCTGGGGGCCAACTAGCCTACCAGGTACCTCCAGTAAGCGCCACGGAGCTGCGTTGCAGAGTGTTGTAAAAAGGGGCGTGGCCTCTGAACACCTCTCTGCAACGCAGCTCTCTGGCGCATACTGGAGGTATCTGGTGGGCCAGTTGGCCCCTAGGGACCCTCGGGATTGAGGAGGAATTAATTCTCCAACTTAAAACGCGCTACAGGGCGTGTTTGCAGACATGTCACTTCAGGCCCACCCCCTTCCTTCACCATTGTGCAAATATTCCTCTAAAATCAGCCGAACTACGAATTCCGATTTACTCACCTGTTATCAGGAGAGACCTCAGTGCTGCATCTTTGAGCCCAGTACTGATCCTGAAAAGTAATTTTAACCATACTTACCAGTAACTTGAATTTCCTTCCATAGGCTAACATTGACTGGTTTCACTTGGAAATTCTTGTGTGTGGAGTTTTGGAACTTTATAATATTCCTCTAAAATCAGCCGAACTACGAATTCCGATTTACTCACCTGTTATCAGGAGAGACCTCAGTGCTGCTTCTTTGAGCCCAGTACTGATCCTGAAAAGTAATTTTAACCGTACTTACCAGTAACTTGAATTTCCTTCCATAGGATATCATTGCCTGCTTTTTGCTGAAAAAGTTTCTAAGTGTCGATTTTTGAAACATACAAATATTCCTCTAAAATCAGCCGAACTACGAATTCCGATTTACTCACCGGTTATCAGGAGAGACCTCAGTGCTGCATCTTTGAGCCCAGTACTGATCCTGAAAAGTAATTTTAACCGTACTTACCAGTAACTTGAATTTCCTTCCATAGGATATCATTGCCTGCTTTTTGCTGAAAAAGTTTCTAAGTGTCGATTTTTGAAACATACAAATATTCCTCTAAAATCAGCCGAACTACGAATTCCGATTTACTCACCGGTTATCAGGAGAGACCTCAGTGCTGCATCTTTGAGCCCAGTACTGATCCTGAAAAGTAATTTTAACCGTACTTACCAGTAACTTGAATTTCCTTCCATAGGCTAACATTGACTGGTTTCACTTGGAAATTCTTGTGTGGAGTTTTGGAACTTTATAATATTCCTCTAAAAGCAGCCGAACTACGAATTCCGATTTACTCACCTGTTATCAGGAGAGAACCCAGTGCTGCATCTTTTAGCCCAGCACTGACCCTGAAAAGTAATTCTAACCGTACTTACCAGTAACTTGTATTTCCTTCCATAGGAATCCATTGTCTGGTTTTCAGCAGAAAAGTTTCAAAGTGTCGATTTTCACAAACTACAAATATTCCTTAAAAATCGCCTGTATGACTTAAACGCATTCTTTCAACTGTTTACAGGAGATGCACCAGTGCTGAATCCAGGATCCACCACTGAGTAAGAAAAAGTAACGATAACACTACTTACCTGCTAAGTGAATTTCCTCCCATAGGATAACATTGGTGATTCTATGTGAAAAGTTTCTGTGTCAACTTTTAAAATACAATAATATTCCTTAAAAATCACTACTGTAACCAAAACGCTTTTACTCAACTGTTTACAGGAGATGTCCCAGGACTGAATCTAGGATCCAGTCCTGTGGTTAGAAAAAGTAATCCATAAAGTAACTAATTGCATTTAACTTGAAATTCACATTGAGCTCAATGTTGCATTGTGTTTGAAATTGTGTTGCCCATTGCAACAACTGTAACTACTGTACTTAAAAGTTGTTTTGCCTATTTGCAAAGTATTTAAACTAAAGTAATTCATTCTGAGAAAGTATATTTTGTAATGTAATGTATAATGTAATTACAATGTATTTAAAAAATAAAATATCTAAATATAAATAGTTTAAAAAAATGTAGTAAATCAGTATCAAACTAATAAATATAACAATTAATACATTTAAAAATTGTCATTTACAAAACCTTTGAAATTCACTGAAAAAAACCATAGGTTTCAGACATGTTATAGTTAGGAATTAGCATTTAAAAAGCCTTTGAAATTCACTGAAAAAACCATAGGTTTCAGGCACGTTATAGTTAGAAATTAGCATTTAAAAAACCTTACAAATTCACTGAAAAAACCATAGGTTTTAGGGACAGTTATAGTTAGTTGGACATTGCACTCGTACAAAACCCGTGAAATTCCCCGTTATAGTTAGTTTAGGTAACTATAACTCGCGCCCCACAATGCACTGCTGATGACGTCACATATTACATCACTCATGACATGGTCAGTGACATCACTGATGACATCACTGATGACATCATCCATGTGATAATTTGATGCATCTTCTCACACCCTAATATAACTTTTGATACACCCACTGTAAATTACAGACTGCCATTGTCAAAACCATAGACACTCCAACACCAATTACTATATACACACTCACTGATTCTTAGGTCTACACACACACATCTACTCACTCACCCGTACAGTCACTCATACTTATAGTCACTCAGTACAGGACTATTATATGCACTCATACACCTATATAAACACTCACACACCGCCACTCATCCATAGAGATACTCACACACCTAGTCAGTCATGCAAAAAATTAAGCACACACCCATTTACTCACCTATACAGTTATACACACACCAGCTCACTTACTCATACAAATACTAGCACATTCTTACGCTCTTATACAATCTCTGATACAAGCACACACTCATCCATACAGTCACTCTCACAATCACACATTCTCAGCTTATAGCTATTTATATACTCCAACACACATATATACTGCCTTTCACATATGTAGTTACTCACACACGTACCACTGGGACATACATTCACTCACTAACACACTCTTACACACACTTACCCACCCATACAGTCTATCACAGATGCACTCTTGAAACCATCCACCCAGTGAATCACCCACTCACACATCTATGCACAGAGTCGCACACACCCCACCCACACAAACACTCAGGCACACATACAGATACTCAGACAACCAATCAATAACTCATATAGACACTCATGTAGCTATTCACAAACCCATGCAGCCACTTACACAGCAACAGACAGACGGATACAGACATTCACCCAGTTTAGTCAGTAACCCATGCATTCAGTAAGATACGTTTAATCACTCACTTATAGAGTTAGTCACGCACCTACTAAATCATCCATTCAGACACTTATACACCCACTCATTCTTCAATACGCCTTTCCCTATATATATTAAACATATTTAAACTTTACAGAAACACACAGTCACTGGATGATGTCATCAGTGATGTCATTTGAGATGTCATCAGTGATGTCATCAGTGATGTCACTGACCATGTCATGAGTGATGTAATATGTGACGTCATCAGCAGTGCATTGCGGGGGCGCGAGTTATAGTTACCTGAACTAACTATAACGGGGGAATTTCACGGGATTTGTACGAGTGCAATGTCCAACTAACTATAACTGTCCCTAAAACCTATGGTTTTTTCAGTGAATTTGTAAGGTTTTTTAAATGCTAATTTCTAACTATAACGTGCCTGAAACCTATGGTTTTTTCAGTGAATATATATATATATATATATATTTATATATGTGTATATATATATATATATTATAAATAACAGTAAGGCTAAATTTGGGATTTAGATGTGGGTAGTGGAAAAAGTGGTAAGGGAAATTTTAGGGATTAGGGGTCATAGTCATAAAGGGAGGTAAAGTTATTTTTAGAGTTTAAGGGTGGGCAGTATTAAGGAGAGGTAAGAGTAAATTTAGGATTTAGGGGTGGGTTATGGTAAAGGGTGGTATATGCAAGTTTAGGGTTATGGGTGGATAATGGTAAAGGCTGGTAAGGGTAATGTTCAGGCTAGGGGTGGTTAGTGGTAACAGAAAGTAAATTAAAAAAGGGGATTTGGGGTGAGTATTCCCCCCTAAAAAGACTAAAAAAATGTGATCAAATATTAAGTTAAGAGGTGGGTCGTGGCAAAGACAAGTATGGGTAATTTTATGGTTTAGGGGTCGGTAGTGATAAAAGGAGGTTAGGAGTGAATTAATATTAAAATAAATGTAATATTAAATTTACCAAACGTGTGTTGTATAGTCAGACAACCCATAAGAAGCGGGCAAAGCCATGGCTTTAGCTTGGAGGTCCTGTCCCCACAGGCTAGGGCTCCAGGCACCAGATACCTTTCCCACCCAGGGCAGGGTGGCTTCGGACCATGGAGAAGTCCGGGGCTCCAGTGGGCCGAACAGTTGAGATATGAACAAAGCTATGCCTTTCACCTGGGATGCCCGGTCCTCACAGTCCAGTGGTGCCAGCATGCTGTCAGAGCCACCTCCCGTAAGGGTTTGCCAGGTTTCGAGATGTTGACCAGTCAGCTTGTCGGCTTTGTGTCAGCTTAAATGCGACCAGTGACATTTCATTCTAACGGTCAATCCAACCAATGCACAAATATGAGTGTGCCAGCTCAGTAAACTACATCAGCAGCCAAGCATTTCTAATTTGAATTAGGCCCAGGAATAGATACAGTACATTTTCTGTATGTTTATCACAATAACGTTATTTCAGGAAAACTCCATACACTCAACATCACAGATACACTAGCACAGATTAATCAAAAGCAGCCAATATTTTAAAAACATAATTATATATAGTATGTGCATATAACGGTCACTAGGTCTTCTGTAGTTTTACTATCTGATAGATAGTCCAAACAACTTTCTCTACCAAAAGTGCACACTATTATGGCTACATGAATTTTTCATGAACCTTTTTGAAAAATGCAGTCAATGGTTTTAATTAAGGTATTTGTAATAACTGCTGACTACAATGACTTTTTTTGTCCGTTTTTCTCTATTTTCATGCTAATATCATATATAAGATGACAGCGCACGCAGTTCCATCAGGACTTGTTAACAAACATATACTGATTCTTTTAAAGGCATTAATTAGTGTTTAGAGGATGTCCCATCCACTATATTACAACTGCATTACAGCTCATGGCAGATGTAATGCTGTGGGCGCTTAGTAGTCACGTTTTGATGGAGTATCTAGTCTGTCAACCACTATAAGCCCCAGGTTCCCACTCCTATATGTCGAAAAATAGTAAAAAGCCATTTACAACTTCTATATTTATAAGTGGAACAGAGTAATAAAGAATTACTTCTAATCTATGCTATCAAACAAAACATACCATGTAGAGCTGTCTTTGGATTTTATATTTTTCATTACATAACTTGAGTTAGACCTGTGAGCCTTAGGATTGTCTTCGGCAAAACATTTTGACTTTACCCTTCTCTTTTTTTATGATCTCGTTTTTATTGGCCTTAGGACTTCGTGCACTTTTCCACTGCTAGCCAGTGCTAAAGTGCTTACGCTCTCTCCTATAAACATGGTACAAATTGCTTACAACTAATTGCCATATTTAATTTACTTGTACGGAGCTAGTAAAGTTGTACTGAATGTACCCAGGGTCTACAAATTAAACATTAGTGTGCCTGTAGCACTTATTATGCCACCTACTGAAGTAGCTCTGCAAGCAAGTCTCAGGCCTGCCATTGCAATCTGTGTGTGCAGTTTTAAACAGCCATTTCGGGGGGCGTGGCCAAACCACCGACCAAGATGGCCGCGTTGCTTTGGAGCTCCCCCGACTTCCCTAATAATCCGGCCGCCCGAGCGGCAACGACGGAACATCTTTGATGGCAGGGGCGTGGATATGCCCTAGACATGGTTGGCTGAACAGCGGTCCTCAAAAAAAATAATGGAAATGGACTTGGAGGAGGCAAGAACGTGGAGACACGCGGAGGGCCCTGATCACGACTGAAACCGGAGCCTCGAGTGTTACTCTTGGCGGACTTCGTGCAATTCAGCGCGGACACTGTTCTACTCGAGGGCTGGTGGCCTACAAACGAACAAGCACAGACTGACGGCACCTCTTGCGTACCCCCACCGGCTGGGTTCATAGAGTGGCAGACTGTGGAAAGCGGGGATAGACGGTCGGCCCAATTTACAAGCAGGTGAGCCTGACTGGTGTCCCCCCGGAGGCCCCGTGGTGACAGGGACCACGGGTAAGCCTGGGACTGGCCATTTGGCCGGCAAGTGACTAAATACACCAGCCCCCGTCGACCCCCTGAGTGGAATCGACCCCATTAGCCACCGCCGCTCAAGAACGCCCAGGCCCCATATGGGTTTACCACGCCTGGAACCTGGCCCACCAGAACATATGTCCTGAATGAATGCTCTGCACCACCCTGAGGGCAAGTACGCCATAAAATCATCGGAACACAAAATACGTAGCTTGAAATAACGGATGAGGACCGTCCATAGCCTTATTGCAGTGCACATGAAAAGTGACGACTGAGATACGAGGCCCAATATGTATGGTGATTGAACAGTGCTAAGCGACCAAAGCCCACAGTTTCCCCAATAATCGTAGGTGGAGTACAGGGAATCGTCCACTGCAAGGTACCAAGGTAGATATATTGCAATTCGCCAACGGCAATCTCCTGTCTGGCTGGAAATGGGTAAGGGTGACCCCAAACAACGGAAGCTACCCTTCGAAAAAGTTGGCGGAGGAACTGACCCAGCAGGTTCCAATATGGTGGAGGGTGGTGACACTACTGCCCCGCCACAGAATCAGACACAAGGCTGCGAGGCGCTCATGATAGAACTCAGGGCTGGTTTCAAGGCGCTAGACACACGCTTTGATGCGCTGGATAGAAGATTGGACAAAATGGGGGCCAGACTTGATCAGCATGAGGGACGGCTGGAAACCTTGAGGATGGCTCGGCACAAGCTACTAAGCGCCTGGAGAGACTGGAGAAAATACTCAAGACCATTGTTATGAAGAACGAGGATTTGAAGGCCAGGGGACGATGAAACACCATACTCAGAATGGGTGTCTCGGAATCTATGAACACTGGTCGGCTAGATGGATTCGTGGAGGGCCTCCTGATCAATCTGTTTGGACAAGACTCATTCACCGCAACATTCGTTGTCGAAAGAGCACACCGAACCTTGGGACCCCGTCCTAACCCTGGCTGTCACACCTTGCCCTATCTTGGCACGGCTCCTTAACATCAAAGACCGAGACGCAGCCTTACGGATGGCCCGGGACAAGGGAACTTTGGAATGGCAGGGCTCATCGATTGCACTGTACCCGGACTTCACTGTCATGGTGCAGGAAGCTTGCAGGAAGTTTGCATTGGTTAAAAAAGCCCTGCGCAAGGCCGGCATGAGATTCGGGATGTTGTATCCAGCCAGATTGAAAGTGGACGCAGATGGTAGATCCTGGATTTTTGACGCGCCAATGGCTGTACAGAAATTCCTCAAATCTCAAAGTACAGCCAAGCACACTGAACAATCCTCCCCCCCGACAGATCCCCCTGGATGCCAGACTCTGGAACGAGTGTTGAACTGTTCTCCGCTAGCTGATGGACGATCGTATTGCTGTGTTCTGTTTAGTATTTTTACGCTCCACATCACTTTGTATATGTTAGCTCACTGACCGCCACGGATGTGGCCGGAATATTATTCTTATAATCTATATATTACAACCGAGGAATAGGCGTAGCGTTCCCTCCCCCTCATGCTTAGGCACCTATTTTTTTGCTGTATTACTCAGGAAGTAAAGTAACGAATTTTCAAGTATGTTTGGGAGTTGGGATTTCCCCTACGAAGAAAATGAGGAGATGGGAGGGGGTGGGTTAGGATTCGGGTGCTGAAACATTAATTTTCATGTTACATTTACAGATTTATATTAGATTTGTACAATTTCACTGTTGGTCCTCACTGTAGATTAGACTTAAATGTGAAGTATGGCAGGTATAACCAACTGCAAAGACAGTATTAGACTAATGTCCTGGAATGTGCATGGACTTAATGAACTCGGAAATGTAAGCAGGTATTAAATTATTTACAACGTCACCAAATAGACATCGCATTCCTCCAGGAGACGCATCTGCCCCCGTGTGTGTCCCCCGGTTTCGCAGCCAGTTGGGGCTCGACTCGATATTTTGCGGGCTATAGTACATACGCAAGAGGGGTGGTGATTTTAAAACACAGGCGATTGCCATTTAAAGCAGTGGAGGTATACCCTGACCAGGCGGGCCAATATCTATTAGTGAAAGGGTGGCTCCAAGGGAACATGATACTTTTGGTTAATATTTATGCTCCTAATGTGGACAAACTGGACTTTTTCGTTGAACTTCACTCTCGAATGGACAGGATGGGGGCGGAACACGTCTGCCTAGGGGGCGACTTAAATATTCAACTAAATACACAATTAGATAGTACTGCCACAACATCAGACATGAAGCCCAAGACCAGGCATACATTGAGTAATTTAAGGGAGGCCTATCAGCTATCACATGCATGGCGCCATCTGCATCTAGATAAAGCAGCATACACACACTATTCAGCACCTCACAATACATGGACTCGTCTGGACTATTGGCTGCTTACCCCCAGCGTAGTCATGTGGCTCCACGTGATCAACCACCTGCCACACACGTTGTCAGATCACACTCCAGTGGTGATTAATCTGCGGGGTCCGAAGACGGGAGAGAGAGTGAGACTATGGAGATTCCCAGAGATGGCCCTCCGAGACCCGGTCTTTGTGACCGAATTAACCCTAGCGATAGAAGAATATTTTGAGATCAATCCAGACTCAGTGAAGACAAAGGCCACGCTATGGGAAGCATTCAAAGTGTACATAAGGGGGGTTTGTATTTCCAAAGGGGCAGGGATACTTAAAGATCTAAGGCGTACATTATCGCTAATTGAGGCCCAGCTTGAGGCAGTGGAGACCGCACAGGTGACGTCCTGAACCACTTCAGATTTGAGACGCCGGGCGGCATTACTAGCCGAATTTTAGGAAGCGGCAGAATGAGAATCCCATTTTCTGGGGAAATACACGGTAGCACGGAGGTATGAGGAGGGTGAACGCCCAGGGCATACACTAGAAAGACCCATACAGCCTAACAGGGGTCAAACATACATCACAGGCTTAGCCAGTGAAGATGGCGAGCTTATTTCCCATTGCGCAGGCATTGGAGCCAGGGTATTAGCATATTACAAGGACCTATATACTACTAGGGTCTCCCCAGATACCTCAGCTAGTAACAGTTATCTAGATGAGGTTGCAATGGTCTGGCTGGGAGATATGCACAGGGACTTCTTGGATGAACCCTTCACAGTAGATGATGTTGTCCAAGCAATAGAAGCCATGGTTGGCTCAAAAGCACCCAGTCTCAACGGATTCTCGGGCAGTTTTTATAAGGCATTCAAGAAAACACTGGCCCCTCACTTTGGTTTTTTTTAATAAATGTTTTTATTGAATTTTTCAAAAAAAGAGTACAACAAAGCTGCAATCAGGAAAGAGAGTAACGGACGTCCCGCGTGGAGACGGGGTAGTCGTATTATCACGTCAAATAGATTAACAATTCCTGTCGTTCTACAGCCAATAAACCGATAATAATAAACAAAAGAAAACAAATACAGGGGAGCAGTTATGTGAATAGCGTCTTGGAAAACCTGCAGCGCATAGCAATGGTCATGTCAAATTTGATAACATCAATACCATTTAAACCAAAGAGAGGGAAACAAGGGCAGTTATTTAATTAGGTCCAGCATACATGCCCAAAATGATATCTCTACAATTAAAGTATGCAGTTCCTAATATTAAGAGCAGGTGGTTGTGATCAATCAAGGGCTCCACACGATGGTGTAGAGCGAAACTTAGGAGGAGAATCTCCTCCTGTAGGAAAAAGACCCTCACACACCCAGCCAGCTAGGTGTCTTGCTTCATCATCGGGTCTGCTCCTTATCGGGTTGGCGCTGCAATACCCGATCGGCGCCCGAGATGGGGCCTTCTTGGCGGAGATCTTTATTCCTTATGCCGTAGGGTGTAGTGCGTGTGAGGGCCCTAAAACAGTGTAGGTGATAATGATGTGTGAGTAAGTGGGATTTAAAATAGGAAGTGGTGGTCCACTCAAAACAATTTTAATGAAATGTGGCCATCACCCTAATTAAAAAATGAAAAGAGAAAACGCGTATCTTCACTCTAAAGTTGTTCATCAGGGACACCACAGACGTCTTACGTGTAATCGAGGGGACCCAACATCCAGAAGTAGTAGATCTCTTGGTCACCCTGGATGTTGTGGCCCTTTATACTAATATTCCTCAAAGGGCAACCCTTGATGTAATTGAAGATGCTCTTAGCCACAGTGAGTGGGACTCACCAACCCCAGTGGCCTTCGTACTGGATTGTGCCACTTTAGCACTTACAGAAAATGTCTTTGAATATGATACCCTGCTTTACCATCAGACGCAGGGCACTTCGATGGGCAGCACATTCGCGCCTAGTCTAGCATGTATGTACATGGCAGCGTTTGAGGAGAGGGAGATCCACAATCCTAGGAATCCGTATGTCACCAATGTGTTATTGTGGAAGCGATTCATTGATGATATCCTGATCCTATGGAAGGGAGAACGCACCAAATGCGATGAATTCTGTATTTGGATCAACACATTGAACCCCTTTTTGAAATTCACTAACATCATTTCAGAAACAGAGATCCCATTTCTTGACCTGTTGATTAAATTAGAGGGTGAGAAGATTTCTACCACTCTTTACCGCAAACCAACCGACAGGAATAGTCTCCTACGTTTTAGTAGTCATCATCCAAGGGCTCTGCGACAGAACTTACCCTTTGGGCAATTCCTTCGTATCAGACGGAATTGCAGTACACTTACTGACTACAAGAATGAGTCTAACACGCTTAAGACAGACCTTAGTCCAAGCCAAATGGAAAAAATCCGCTTCAAGGGTGCCACATCTCATACAGGCACTAGATGCTGCGGGAGTCATTTTGGCCACCAATTTGGGAGTAACGTAAATCCTATGCAGATATTTAAAGTGTAACAGTTTGTGTTTGTAATTGCTAGAGATGTATTGCATCTGCGAGCAGCAATAACGCCATATGTCATCAGTTATGTTAATATCTAAGTCCTGTTCCCAGGATGTGCGCGCTTTAGTACCCACATTCGGGCGAAGGGAGAGAGACAAGTGGTATATACGAGAGAACAAATGGGCGCTATCCAGAGAGGTTATAACAAGTGTGAGAGGTGGGAAAACGACAGGCTCGGATGACAAATCAGGTAACATTTTTAAGAGGGAGCTGCGAGTTCTATGAAGAAAGCAGGTGTCCATATATGTGTTGGTGCCTCGTTCGGCCAATTCCGCTGTTGAGCATGGTCTAGAATCGTGGAACAGGTTGCCCAATTTCAAGAGTCTATTCTTAAGTAGTGTTTTCTTCGTGAGTGTTTCTAAAGTCGGGGGTATTGCCGGGTTATCGGCCAACGGTATATGCAGGGAGTATAGAGATGTGTAATTCCGGTATTTCCGCAACTTAGTCCATGCCCAACATGTAGTGGGAACCGTTTGAATCTCTGTGGGGACGTGAGGGAGACCAAGGGGTAGTAGCGTCGATAGTAAGTGCGGATAAATCTGTGATCTGTCAGGTTTAAGATACTGTAGTCGAGCATCCGGGTGATACCAATAGTACGTAAAATGGGTTTGGGCAACCAGGTAGTAAAGATAAAAATCTGGGACACCGAAACCACCTCGTTCAAATGGCATGGTTAGTGTAGCCCAGTTCACTCTCGGTTGCTTACCCGCCCAAACTAGCCGTATTAAAAGTGACCGGAGTGTATTAAAAAAGGCCCTTGTTAATGACAGAGGGATATTTAAAAAAAGGTACAGAAAACGCGGAAGTACTACCATCTTAATGATAGCAATTCGTTCAGCAATAGAGAGCGGGAGTTTCCTCCACTTAAGAATTTGCGATTCGAGTCGGTCAACTGCAGGCCCATAGTTCAGTCGGATCACCTCAGAGGCGTCGCAGTGTAGAAAAACACCCAGATATTTGGGAGGTTCAGTGCACCACCGCAGGGGGAATTCCAGATCGCATGGAAGAGTACCCGGGGTCAAGGCAAATATTTCAGATTTGGTCCAGTTAATGAGCAAGCCCGAATGTACTCCAAATCGGACCACTTCCCGTAAAAGAGAGGCCAAATTTTCCTCAGGACGACGCACAAACAACATCATGTCGTCTGCATAAAAAGATGCAATGAGTGGGCCTGTATGGAGTTGCAGTCCGCGGTGTAAATGCCGTTCTTGAATATGACGGGCAAGTGGATCCATAGCAATTATGAATAATAGGGGTGAGAGTGGACACCCCTGTCTGGTGCCCTGAGTCAAGCCGAATTGCGGTGTGATCAGTCCATTTATTTTAAGTCGAGCAACAGGAAAGGAATATAATAAGCGAACTAAGTTTAAAAAGCCAATAGGGATTCCCAATTTTTGCATAACCGCGCTAAAAAAGGCCATTCCAAAAGGCCTTTTCGGCATCTAGCATCTCCGCGACCGCCGGTAAGGTGGGCTCCATTTGGTTTATTACCGAGAAAATTGCGCGTAAGTTGAGTGTCGTAGACTGGCCCGGTATAAAACAAGCCTGAAAAGGGCATAGCGTGGTGTCAACGAGTAATGCCAAACGAGTAGCTAGTATTTTTGCGAGAATTTTAGAATCATGGTTTAATAGCGAGAGTGGCCTATAGGATTGGCACTTCTGGGGAGGCTTGCCCGGCTTGAGCAGTAATGTAATAATTGCCTCCCGCATTGTCAGCGAGATTGAGCCACTCTGCAATGCTTCGTTGTACACTTCCAGGAGGCGGGGGGCCAATTCATGTTGGTAGGCTTTGTAAGCCCATCAGACCCCGGAGCGCGGCTGCTGGCTAGGTCGTTTATTGCTTGCTTAATTTCGTCAACGTCAATTGGGGAAGCTAAAAACTCTTGCTGCCCATCTTCAAGCCACACCATAGCTATCTCTTGGAGATACGCATCAAGGTCCAGTCCCGAGGGCGGGCATCTAGTCTGATACAATTTGGTGTAGTAGTCAAGAAAGGCTTGTGTGATATCTGTCCCTATCGTCAATGGGTTGCCCGAATCCATGTCTGATTGTGTGACAAATGTAGACTGATATTGAGGTCTAAGAAGGTGCGCAAGTGTTCTGCCGGGTCTCTCCCCTTCACCGTACGTTCGTGCTCTAGCGTACTTACCCAAAAATTTGACCTCCTGAACCGCCGCGTCTGTAACTCAGCCATCAAAGCTGAACGGTCCCGAAGTACCGTTAAGGACGGGGTGGTTTGCATGAGGACATCTATATCTTTTAGTTTCTGCTCAATGGTTGTCAGTTCGTTCCGGATGGAGCGCAAGACTCCAGCGTGTTTGGAAATACATATACCGCGAATAAACGCCTTAAAGGCGTCCTAAAGTGTGAGCTGTGACTCTACGGAGCAATCGTTCAACTCAAAAAATTCTGTGATGGCATCACAGACCTCACTATGGAACACTGAGTCCAGCAGAGCATTCGTGGGAAATCTCCACAGGGGACGCTGTTTGGGGATCGATGGGAAAGCAACTTCCAATAACACCGGAGAGTGATCAGAGATAGTACGGGGGAAATATTCCACTCTGCACACCTCTATCAATAACTGAGGCGTTAGATACCAGTGGTCTATACGTGACCAAGAGCCACGCGGGGCTGAATAAAAAGAATAGTTACGAGATCCCGGGTGATGGAGGCACCAAGGGTCCGCCAGCAACGCTGACTGCAGTAAGGCGCGGAGGTCTTTAGTGGCCTGGGGTTTTGTGACGCGGCCTGGTCCAGTAGTGTCATTGGTAGGGTCTAATGTAAGATTAAAATCTCCCCCCATCAGTGTAGTGTCTGAGCTAAATCGTTCAATATGTGATGCAATTGTGGTGAAGAAATCGGGTGTATCTACATTAGGAGCGTAGACGTTAATAAGTAATATGGGCTGCCATCCAATAACGCCCTGAACCAGTACTGGCCCCTCACTTAATTGATGTTTATCAAGAAGCCATAGATGCTGGTGAACTCCCACCGACACTGCGGGAAGCAGTTATTACACTTCTCCCCAAGGCAGGCAAAGACCCGCTACAATGCGGCTCATATAGGCCCCTTTCATTATAAAATTTTGATTACAAACTTTTGGCCTAAATGCTGGCTACCAGATTGTCCCTGATCGTCAACCAAATGATATCTCCTGCCCAGGCAGGTTTCATCCCACATAGATCCACTGCACTAAATTTGCATACGCTCTTCGCCACCCTTCCCAGGATCGCACCCACACTCCCAGCAGTGGCGGTCCTCTTGGACGCCAAAAAGGCTTTTAGTTCGTTAGAATGGCTCTTCCTTCACGCCACACTGCTTGGGCTGGGACTGCCGCCGAGGTTCATATCAGTGGTATCCCTTCTATAAACGAGGCCGGTAGCACGTGTGAGACTAAATGGTTGATTGACAGCCCCCTTCGTGTTGTTGAGGGGTACCCGCCAGGGCTGCCCGCTCTCCCCGTTACTATTTGTAATAGCAATGGACTCCCTTGTATGTCATCTCCAAGACAATCACTCCCATAGGGGTATTCAGTTTAAGACGGGCCCTCTTTTGTTTACGTTATATGCTGACAACAATATTCTCTATGTGAGGCAACTGGACCATAACCTAGAGCCTATTCTTTGAGAGGTCACTTGATACAGCGCCCTGTCAGGCTTGCACATCAACTGGTCCAAATCAGAGGTATCCCCACTGACCGCAGCCCACTGTGAACGGAACATGGAGTTCCCATCAAAGTGGTGCGATGATTCAGTTAAATATTTAGGCATTCATATTCATAAAGACCCGTCGCAAATTCTCCAGCTCAATTGCGGTCCAGCAATGGAGAAATTGAGCGACAAGATTGATCGCTGGTTGAAATTACCTCTAACTGTGGCAGGAAGAATAGCATTGATTAAAATGGTCGTCCTTCCACAGTTTTTATATCTCTTTCAGAATATACCAATTCCCTTGTACGGGAGTTTTTTTGCAACGCTCCTCTCACATCTAATACAACTGGTGTGGGGGGTGGACAGCCTAGGGTCTGTTGAGACACACTCACACTGCCATATTAATGGGGCGGGTTCGGGATCCAGAACTTTCGCATTTATTACCTGGTTGCGCAGTGTAGCTTTTTGAGGCACTGGTTCCATTCTAACGCTCGGATCCCTTACCTATGTCCAGAGGCGGACCTTTCCCACCCCTCTGTTGGCACTGTTGCCGACCGGCTTGGCCCGGGATCCACAGGTTCTGCAGACTTTATCGACTACCAGCTGGTCCTGGAAACAGCTTACTCGGGCCACTGGGGCGCAACTTCTTTATTCCTCGGCACTGGGTACCCATTACACAGGAGAAAACAGTTCAACGCACCTTATCTAAATTCAGTTTATTTACATTCGGGGACTTATTCCCTAGCGGACACACATTTTCTTGTGTGGAAGATGCCAGATTTAGAGAAGCAACATTCATGGTTCAGTTTATATTATGCAGATTGCAGAGGGCCCTCCGATCACTGATCACGAGCTACCCCGTATAACCCCTGGACTTCTCCACATTGACGCTACTTATTACAGACAGTGGCGGGGAACATTTGATGTCCAGACTGTACAGAGCCACCATCGCCATGCTTCCAACTAAGGATGAGGGGACACGGTTAGCATGGGAGCGGGACCTGGGACAACCACTCACAGACGATCAGTGGCGCTTTTGTTGTGAACAAACACGCAAAGTCTCCTTTAAACACAAACACAAAATACTTCATTATAAGTTTTTACGTCAAGCTTACATTACTCCCGCTAGGGTGCACCGAATGGATTCTACACACCCGCACATTTGCCCCAGATGTGGCAGATTTTGCACACATGACATGAGCATGCGACAAGGTGGCCCAATTTTGGGCACGAGTGTTTAATGAACTATCTTGCATGATAGACACGAACATGTCTCCCTCACCCCTACAGGCATTACTAGGATATGTACAAGACATCCCTAAATCCTCCCGGCGCTTCAGCGTGTTAGCGTTTCTGCTGGTGAAGCGTGAGGTAGCATTACACTGGGGGAGTAAACACCCACCGACGTTAAAAGGCTGGATGTTCAGCATGTCATACTGCAACACTAATAGTGATCTATATTCTCAATTGCAACCTCCAGCGTCCAGACCACTTGACATATGGCAACCCTTCTGTTCATACTTACTGGCACAAACTTCTGTGAGCTCACAGACAGTGCATACTCCCAAGGCAGCAACATCGCGGGATGAAGATTAGAGTTCCTATTACTTTGTGCATAATAACTGTGTAATAGGAAAAAATGTGTGTACTTTCTATCAATACAGGACAGAAGATGTTATATTAAGTGTTAACTACCTTGCAACATGCAGACCTTCTTGTACCACTGTATATATGTGAAAATGATAAATAAAGCTTTAAAAAAAAAAATAGCCATTTCGACCTGAAAGAATAAACCTTTTGCCAGGGTCAAATCTTCCTTTTTAATACATATAAGTCACCCCTAGGGTAGGCCCTGAACAGCCCAGAGGGCAGGGTGCCATGCATTTAAAATGTTTTACATGTCCAAGTAGTGAAAAACTCTTACATTCTGCTTTCACTACTGCAAGGCCTACCTCTCCCATATGATAACATTAGGTTAACTTATTCCATTTAATTAGTCATAACTAATTGTACTTAAAAGAACTATTCAAGGCAAAGTTGTATTTTTAGTCACAATTCTGAAAATGGCACTTATAGAAAATTGACATTTTCTTGTCCCAACCACTTTGTGTTTCCTGCCTGTATCCTAGGTCACATGACTAGGTGTAGTTGGCAGTTGGTCTTTGTGTATAGCTCTGTCAGTGAGACAGTGAGAAAGTCTGCATCCCTAAAGATCTGGTGCCTGACTAAGCGATCTGAGCTGATAGCAACAAATGGTTTGCTGCATATTGTATTGTAATTGCATTTATATAGCGCTTACTACCCCTGACGAGGCGTCGAAGCACTTTTTCGGCGAGTAGCACGCTACTCTGGGACCCATAGAGGATTAGTGTTGAATTAGTATAGTGAAACATGCAAGTACATTTTAAGTGGTGGATAGGTTAGTCAGTTATTTGGATTTGGAATGATAGCAGAAGGATAGAAGAGGAAAAAAGGTTTGTATTTATATTGCGCTTGTTACCCCTGATGGGGTGTTGAAGCACGCTACTCCGGAAGCCCATAAAGGATTAGTGGTGAATTAATATGGTGAAATATGAAAGTAATTTCAGTGGTGGATATTAGTCAGTTATTTCGAGTGAGAAGGATAGCGGAGGGATAAAAAGGGAAGAAAGGTTTGCATTCATATAGCACTTGTTACCCCTGATGGGTGTTGAATCGCTTTTCTGGCGAGTAGCACGCCACTCCGGAACCCATTAGGATTAGTGTTGAAAATTAGTATAGTAAAATATAAAGTAATTTGAGTAGTGGATATGTTATTCAGTTATTTGGGTAGAGAAGGGTAGGTGGCGGGATAGAAGAGGGAAAGAGGTTTGCATTTATATAGCGCTTGCTACCCCTGATGGGGTTTTGAAGCGCAAGTAGCACGCTACTCTGGAACCCATAAGTATTAGTGTTGAATTAGTATGGTGAAACATGAAAGTAATTTTATTGGTGGATATGTTAGTCATTTATTTGGATTGAGAAGGGTTGGGGAGGGTAGAAAAGGGAAAAGGTTTGCATTTATATAGCGCTTGTATCCCTGATGGGGTGTTGAGACGCTTTATTGGCGAGTAGCACGCTACTCTGGTACCCATAAAGGATTAGTGGTGAATTAGTATAGTTGAATATGGAATTTGAGAATTGAACATGTTAGTCTGTTAATTTTGATTGAAAAGGATAGTGGAGGGATAAAAGAGTTTTTTTAGGTTTTAGCAGTAGGTGGAGGCTTTTGGATGAGTAAAAGGGAGTTTTGGAGGGGAGGAGTCAGAGGGAAGAGTTTAGAAAGGTTTGTTTTAGGGGATCGGTATAGTAAAGAGGTGTCAGATGATGCAAGGAGGGGTAGAGTAGGAGAGAGTCTAGAAAGGGTTATTTTGGGGATCATAGTAGTGGTATGGGGTTTGGGATAAATGAGAGTGTGGATGTAGAGGATATATTGATAAATGTATAGGATGAGAGATAGGGTAGTGCATTGGAAAGAGTAGTAGAGAGAAGTTTGAGATGAGTCAGAAGGTTGGGCTAGAAGATATATTGAGAGAAATATAGGCTGAGAAATAGGGTAGTGCCTTGGAAATGCTAAATTAGAAGAAAGTGATAAATATATAGATCCATAAGTACATTGAAAGTATATAGATACATAAAGGAAGTAAGTATATGTAGATTAAAGATATTGATAGAGGCACAGGATGAGAAATAGGGTAGTGCATTGGATATGCTTTTTCAGGAGAAAAGTAACAGAGACACAGATCCAAGTACATGGAAGGTACATAGATGCACAATGGAAGTAAGTACATGTAGACCAAGGATGATTTTTATTTATTTATTTATTATTATTATTATTATTATTATATTTTTTTTTCCCCTCTCAACAACATAATTATTCTACATGTTTATACAAAGCAATACACAAAGATAGGTACATGTCTATAGTGAAAACAAATGCTTATATACAGAGGGATATGCTGTAAATTTCTGTTTGCGTATGGTGCTTATGTGGGGAAGAGCCAATTCTTGAGTAGTTTTCTGAAGATAAGGTGGTTGTCGGTGGATCTTATGTTGGGGGTAAAGAGTTCCATAGTTTGGCTGCTTGAACAGAGAAGGATGTGCCACCCATGGTTTTTTTCTTGTATCTTGGGATTTTGAGGCGAGATGCTCCTTTAGAGCGGAGGTTCCTCTGTTGAATGTGTTTGGTGATTTTATTCCTGATGAAGAGCGGTCCCATTCCATGTATTGCTTTGTGGGTGATACAAAGCAGCTTGAACGTGGATCTTCTGGCAACCGGTAACCAATGCAGGGCTTTCAAGGCAGGGGAGATGTGGTCTCGCGGTTTGATATGCAAGAGTAGTCTGGCAGCCGAGTTCTGAATCCGTTGTAGTCTTTTCATGGTTGTTAAAGGTGATCCGTGGTAGAGGCTATTGGCGTAATCGAGTTTGGACAGAACAAGGGAGAAGGTAGCTTGGACCTTGTGCGGAAATCCCAAATGAGGGAAAATTCGTCGCAGCGTTTTTATAGTGACAAAGCTTGATCTTGCTAGTTTGTCCACTTGGGCATTCATCGACAGCTTGGAGTCCATGGTCATTCCGAGGTTTCTTACTTCCTTCAATACTTTAGGTGGTGATCCCAGTTCATTAGGCCATGCGGCAAGCGGGTTGTAATGTTTCCAATCGCCACACGTGAGTATTTCCGTTTTTGAAGTATTCAATTTGAGATGGCTCCAAGTCATCCACTGATCCACGGCTCTGAGACAGCTGAAAATTGGTGATTTTCCAATGTCTTTGGGGCATTCCAGTTGAAGGAGTATTTGCGTGTCATCTGCATAGTTATAGCACGTGAGGTGAAATTGATTGATCAGTACTGGTAATGACTTCATGTAAATGTTGAAAAGCATGGGCGAGATGATAGAACCTTGAGGGACCCCTGCTTTTGTGGAGTGCGGTTTGGACGAGAAAGGTGGGGTATGGATGACATTAGTTCTGTTTCGAAGGTAGGATGCGGTCCAGTCTAGAGCAGTTCCCTCTATGCCGGCTTCATAGAGTCTTTGTTTCAGAGTGTCATGGTCAACCGTGTCAAAGGCAGCCGAGAGGTCCAAGAGGAGTAGCGCAGCAACTCCGTTGCGGTCAACTGTATTTTTCAGGTGAGAATTTTGAGATGGGTGAGAGAGTTTTGTTTGTGAGAGTGTGGTATGAGAGGTGAGGTTGTTTGATGTGAGGACATCTGACGGGGAAATTCTGCTTTTTCTGTGTGTTTGAAAGATCAGGAGCAGATTCATGTGTCTACTCATGCATTTTACCTGTAAATAATATTATTTGTAGATGCCATTTACATATGATAATAAATGAATTGCTCATCATGTTCGTGTTGATATTTGTAACAGTAGATATGCTACAATGATTAAAAAAAAATTAAAAAAAGAAAAAGTTGAATAAAAAATAATATATTTTTGCACATTGGAGTATAGTTAGACTGATTTGTGGGGACTGCCCGATTTGAGCCCATAGCTGGCCATTAGATAAATAGATATAGGTCTGACAGGAGCATTTGTTTATGTGAGGGCCTTTCTGTGCCTTACTGGTTACTACTGTAGATTTGTCAAGGGGTATGGCACCGTCGTTGCCCCCTTGATTGAGCTGACTTTGAAGAGGCAGCCGAGGAAGGTGATCTGGAGAGAGGCCTGTCAGAAGCCTTTGACTCCCTCAAACAGGCCATGTACACTGCCCCTGTACTCAAGGCACATGACTTTTCCCACAAATGTATTGCGCAAACGGACGCCACAGAGCTTGGCATGGGGGCAGTATTGTCACAGTTGAATGAGGAGGGCCTAGACCAACCTGTAGCCTTCATTAGCAGAATGTTCCATTCCCAGGAACAGAAACAGAGGTGGACAGTTATTGAGAGAGAAGCCTTGGCTGAGGTCTAAGTGCAGAAGATGCTGGCCATACCGGTTTGGGACTCACTTCTGGGTCCAGACCGACCACAGGCCCCTCAGATGGCTGATGCAGATGGGGGGGTGAGAATCCTTGTTACAGAGTCATCCTGTGTGCCCTGTGCACCCCCATTTGTTGCTGACTGGTACTGGTGGTAACTGTCTCTGACTCTGACTGGCCCAACAAGGCCCAGGACAGTGCTATGTTGAACACACAGAAAAGCACACACATACATGAGGGAACACTATGTATTAGGGTACCCTTAAAATGGCATGACTTACCCCATAAGTCCCAAGTACATAATGGGGCAGGGGGATTACAACTACCTTTAAGTCCCTAGTATATAATAGGGCATGGCAGTTTAGAGGCCTGCAGCCCTTTCTGAACTTGCATGTGTGCACTGCTGAGAGTCTGAGGTCATTTTAAAAGCAGCCCTGTGATGCAGCACTGTTTTTAAATGTAAATTTTGCTCAAACTCAACTTTGGTGGTAGTGGCACTTAGAAAGTGATAAACTACAATATCTTGGCATTTTAGGTACCACCAGGTTTTCCCCTGGGTGTCCCAGGGGTGGGGGGTCATGTTTTGATAAGGAGGGCCCTTATAAAAGATGTTTTAAATGCACTGGGGATAGAGAACTTGCACATTTCACTTTCCTCATTGAAGTAAAGTGCATTTCAAAATCGACGTTGGTTCTAGGAGCACTATGGAGTGAGGATCTTACAATTTCTGCATATTCTGGACCCCTAAAGTTACCCCTACGTGTCCCAGGGGTGGGGGAGGTAATGTAACTATAAGCAGAGCCTTTATAAAAGATGTTTTATATGCCCTGGTGCTAAAGAAATTGGCCATTTCATTTTCCCCATTGTAGTTACCTAGCCCTATAGGATAACATTGCAAGAGTTTATGAATGCATAACTATCGCTAGGAATTATATCAAAATACCATTCAAGGACTTAGGAGAATGGTATTGATAAATCCAACAACATGCAATTGTTGAATTTATCCTAAATTATACAGAGAAAAAGTTATAAGACTTTCTTGTCTGTAAGCCAAAATTCAGCCTCCCTGATTGGTCAGAGTTAACAGGATTAGCCAGGCTGCTTTGATGAAGTGATAAGTTGCGCACCAAGGGAGAGGCTATCTGGTAGAGAGAGCTCTGCTATACAGGAATGTCAGAGCAGGGGGGAGGGGGTTGTAAAGCATGGAGCTTTAAAGGGGGATAGAAAAGGTAGGGAATGCCAGGCCCATCTACCCCCACCCATCTGACTCAGCAACATGGCAAGTTTAAGGCAGGAATTTGCATATGGTAGGGTAAGGAGAGCTGGAGACGGGTTTAACTATTTCTTGCTCCTCTACTGATATTTCAGCCATACTGAAGTCTGGAGGAATAGTGCCTTCCGGGAGAAGATTATACCACACTTTGGAGGAAGTGGTCCTGCTCCGGGGTGTTGTCCTGTGTCTCATTGGACAGGAGTGCTCACCTACTTGACCCCAGAGAACACTGAATAAATATGTGAAAGGAGAAGAGCCTCTCAGATCACCTGCTTGAAACTAAGACAGGAAGAAGGATTTCCAAGCTGGAAATTTGATTTGCATCATCAGGCCCTGCATTCTGACTGACTGCACCTGCTGCATTATCTGGAACTACAGCCCTTTGGATGTACCTTGCTTCAGAAGGAATAAAGAGTGGACTCCCTTCAAGCTACAGGCTAACAGAGCTCACCTGGACCATCAGCACCACAAATCCTCTGCCTGGAGTGTGTCCAGTAGATTTGTAAGGGTTTTGACCAGGTGCATTGTGGGATTGCGGTCCCAACCTTTTAAGGACCATCTTGGAGATTCCAGATCCTTGGATTGTGTTTTGGACACTTTCAACCCTCAAGAGGAACTTCAGGAAGAAGTTCCAGAAGTTTGGAGCAACTTTGGAAAAAAGCTCTGTATGGAGACCGACTCAGCCACGAGAGCCAAGACGGCCATCTTCAACCCCGAGCTGGCCCGACCTGCTTGTTCGTCCCACTGAAAAGCTCCAGAGGTCTGACTTCCAGAGTTTGACTGGGAGCTCCCTGGAAAGCAAGCCGGCGAACCCTCACCAAATTCGGACGGGTGAGGAGCATCGAGGGACCCCAGCAGAAAAAGCTCCAGAAACGTTTCAAAGTCCAAAGGTAAAATCTCCACAAGGCCTACCGTGAGGGGTATCCGGGCAGGGCTCCATCACTGTCGGCCTGAAACTTTGAGTTTTACCCGGTTAAGCGCAACCAGATGTTCCCGAGGTGGCGCTGTAGGTTTCTAAGTGCTATATAGTGTTAAAGCTTTAAAAATTCATATCTCCAGTTCGCTACATTGGATTGTTGTTGTTTTGGTGTCATTTTAAAGATAGAAATATTTCCTATTTTTTAAATTGGTGTGGGATTGTTATTTTGTGTTGTCTCTTAATTATACACTGAATTGGTGTTTTTGAATGCTTTACATACCTGTCTCCTAAGTGAAGTCTGCCTGCTCATAGCCAAGCTACCAAGGGTTGAACATGGGAATAATTTATTGAGACCTGAACTGAGCCCTAGACCGTGTTAGTGGCCTTGTTGCCAGTGGTAGATGCATATTAACTACTACTAATAACCCACTTTCCAACAATCCCAAATTGTTGAGGCAGTTCATCGCCCTAAAGGGAATAGACATCAAGATGGAACACTATCCTGGGTCCGACTATGCCAATCCTGATGGTCTCTCCAGGTTTTTCCACCTTAGTGATGATAACTGCCAGGAGGTTGGGTAGTTCTCCTCACCTTCAGCTGAGGGAGACAGGTGTTAGACCTGTTAGACCTGTCAGCCTTAAGGTGGTCTTCCCCTAAACGTTTTGCCTTCACCATTCCTATTTTTGATTATCTTGTTTTTGTTGACTTTGGGACTCCATGCACTTTACCACTGCTAACCAGTGCTAAAGTGCTTGGGCTCGCTCCTTTAAACATGGTAGAATTAGCTTACCAGTATCAAAACAAGGATGGGGGGAGAGCAAGGAAAGGTCAAGGGACGTCCCTATCCCCAAATTCATTATACAAACAATGTGGACGTACCCACTGAAAGAAACAAAGAGTCAGGACTCACTGTGCTAGCAGCAGTGCCACACAACCCTTAGGTTTTATTAAAAGACCCCTCAGACACCAACCTGGTTGGTGTCATGCTTCATCATTGGGGTCCCAACCGGGTGGCCTAATGCCGCCCGGTTGTGCTTCAACGCTTGATTACAGCGGAGCTGGTGTAGTGTGATAGTGTGATGTGAGATGTGTAAATAAAAATATCTCTGGGGATCCTTGCCAAATGTATTTAATTGTGGCGGCCCAGGATATATTAAAATCCAAGAGCGCAACTAATGGAGTTGTTTAAACTCGTAGTTGTCTGTGATAGGTCTACATGTTTCAGCCCCTGCAAAGAAAATAGAGGGGGCTTTCATCAGGACCGGGTGAAGAAAAGTGAATGAGTGGCAAAATATAGCCACGTGAATATTAAAAAATCACAACACAGACGCTAAGGTGAGTTGGAAAAATGAAGGGAGTCGGTACTTACGACCCCACTTGAAGTAACCTGTAAGGGAAAGGACAAGACAACAACACATAAAGGAAAAAAGAAGCAACATAAAATGCAATCTTTTGTTTGATCTTGTGCTTGTATAGGACTATATAGTGGGCAACACAGTGAGTCCTTATAATCTGGTAGCCTGCTGAAAGAGTACTTTATCGTAGAAGTAACATTGAATTGTGAATGGCTAAACCAGGTGAGAAAATAGCATGCTGGTCAACTATGACGTGATGATATCGATAGTAGTACTTTGGAGTACATGCAGCATGCTAAGAGTGACATCATGTAGGGCACATGTCACCCTGTGATGTCTACTGAATGCAGCATAGTTATGCAGTATGGGCAGAACGCAATCTGCTAGCCCAAATGGCCGGTGTGTCGACCGTGGCACCAGTGACCGGCATTTTTTACAGCGTGCAGCAAAACACGTGTTTTAAAGAAAGTTCAAAATAAAAATGGAGTTAAAAGGGAGAACATAATTACACTAGAATATAGTGTTTTGCAGGAAATCAGGGCCCGGGAGGGGAATCGTCTGTAGTCACACTCTGTGGCAAGGGAGAAAAGTAGGGAAAAGTGATGAGACATCTAGGCAAGTTACATAAAGGTATACGGAAATCGTATACGTGGCTAAAAATGTCTGCAAAGGAAAGGGAAGGAAGCGCTAAGCTTAGCGCGCTCACACATTGAAAGATCTTACTTCGTCAAGACGAATATCCCGCTACAACCTACTGCGGTCTCCCATGGTCCCGGCTGCTGGCATTAATGCCGGTGTCAGGGGCTTTGTAACGGGAGCGTCGGCGTGGGGACACGCCCCATAGAGAGAGGTCTAGAGTGCTCAAAGTGGGTGTACCACGCATGTGCGGGCGCCATGTTGCAATGTTGGAAAATGCCCTAACGAGCCATATGGCGGGTGCCGGAAAATCTGCGTCCGGGGCCTGGTAAAGGAATATCGGCACAAAGGTGAAGAATGCTGATGAGAAACGGCTAGCGCTCTCTATCTGTGCTGGCCGCGCATAAAGCAGGCGCCATATTGGAGTGGTGTAATCTGAATAAGATCAGCCAAAGGGTGGGGGCCAAGGGCCAACAGGGGATATGATGCATGCCTCAATAGGGGTTATGTAAATAGTCTGGACATCCTGGGTGATGTAGAAAAAGTGCGCACGGTGGTGTGAACCCATAAATGGAGGCCAGTTAAAAAGCCCGTGATGTGAGAGTTGGGCGTCCTAGATCAAATGTGATAACACAGAATGGGCGCACCCTCATTAAGTGGGCACCCTATGAAGTTGAGAGTAGCCAAGGACTTGAAAATTAAAATAAGATTAAGATTAAGAGGAGCTAATGGAGGGAAAGGAAGAAAATGGGAACACGATGTGGTGGGTGCGTCGGACGGGGATGCCCGAGGGCTGATCAGCAAAGTAGTGGACACCATATCTGGTTTATACAGTTACCAGGGAAATGTCTGAATACTGGGTAACAGCACAGTTACTTGCTGAGGGAATTCCAAGGAATGTTATCGTTTAAACTAGTCAAAGTGCTGGATAAGCGATAAATCCATCGCTGTTCCTTTTCCAATAGGCGACTTTGGATGTTGGGGGTGGTTGGTTCCAATGTTTCAATTATAACCCACCGCATGTCATTGGTGGTGTGACCAGCCTCTAGGAAATGGTTTGTCATCCTGGTGGTGTTTTTCCTACGTCGAATGGTGCTGCGGTGCTCACAGATGCGGGTCTTTACTTTTCTGTTGGTCATGCCTATATATATAAGGCCGCAGGGACAGGTGATGCGGTAGATGGCATGTATAGTGTTGCAGTTGGTATGCTTCCTGATAACCCAGGTTTTGCCTGGTTCTAGTGATAAACTTTTGGTTGTTTCGGTAATGTGGCAAACACTACAATTTCCGCATGGATAGTGGCCCACTATGTTGGGAAGGCCCCATGCGTTTAGGACAGTATTGTTCACTTGGGAAGGTTGTTTGGGGCGTGTAGATACAAGGGTGTCCTTTAGGGATCTGGACCTTCTATAGGACAGCAAGGGTTGTTCCCATTTTAGTTTCCCAGTGTGCAATATATTCCAGTTTTTTTTAATGATTTGGGACACTTTGTTAGCAACAGAGTTGTGTGTCACCACACTTGTTAGAGGGATGGAGACGTCAGGGCGTTCAATGATCTTAAGTAAGCCCTCTCGATTCTGATTGCGGGCACGTTTGTGCGCTTTAGCTGTTATCTTATTGGGATACCCGCGGTGCAGTAACTTGACACTAAGGTCATTTGCCTACACTTTGAAATCATGTATGTCGCTACAATTCCTACGTAAACATAAAAATTGGCCGTAGGGGAGGTTTTCACGTAGTGTTCTCGGATGAAAACTAGAATAATGTAACAATGAGTTGCGGGCTGTAGGTTTGAAGTGTGTTTTACTTTTAAGTGTTCCATTGTCAGCTGTTATCTCCAGATCCAGAAAGACCATGTTGTGCCGATGGACATTATGAGTGAACTTAAGGTTCGGGTCACAGGTGTTGAGCCACTGACAAAAGGTTGTGAGGGAATCTTCGCCACCCTCCCAGATGAGAATGATATCATCAATGTATCGTTTATAGAATGTAATCTGGGGAATTTGGGGTCTGTTGTTAAGGAAAAGATAGGTCATTTCAAAGTTGTGGACATACAGTCCAGCCACACTGGGAGCGAAAACGCTACCCATGGAAGTTCCATATTTTTGCAGATATATTTCGCCTTCAAATTCAAAATAATTGTCTTTGAGTGCTAGTGATGCACACTCTAGAATGAACTGTTTGGGAGTGTGGTAATTCCAAACTGTGTTGTCCAGAGCCAATTTGAGTACAGTGAGTGTGTCGTCTTGTGGCAAGCTGGGTGTATAAGCTTTCCACGTCCAGGCTGACAAGGAAGGAAGTGTCTGGATTGTATGTTAAATTGTCAATCAGTCTTAAGAGATCTTTAGTGTCCTTCAAGTAGGTGTTAGTGGACTGTACTATAGGTTGCAAAAAGAAGTCGCAATAGCGAGAGAGGGGTTCCAACAATGACCCTATACCTGAGACGATGGGGCGTCCAGGAGGTGGTATCTTGTTCTTGTGTATCTTAGGAACCGTATAGAAGTACGGAATTTTCCCTTCTGTAGTCGTGAGGAATTGGGCTTCCTGTCTGGTAATTTGCCCCGTGTTTTCTGCTTCAGTCACCAAATCATAAATTTTAGTTTTGAGGTGAGCACTGGGGTCCTCCGTAAGTCTTTGGTAATTTTTGGTATCACTGAGGAGGCGTTTGCACTCATTGCGATAGTCGTCTTTGTTCAAGATGACAATACCTCCACCTTTATCTGCTGGTTTGATGATTATACTTTCATTGGCGGTGAGCGTTTTTAGGGCCTGTCGCTCCTTGTTGCTTGTGTTTTGGAAAGTGTGGTCTTCCTTTAAAGCTTCTATCTCTTTAAAGACAGCTTGCTCATAGACTAATATTTCCGGAGGGATGGCACTAGGTGGTGGAATGAAGGTAGACTTGATTTTAAAGTGGGTATCACCTTGTTGGCCGGAATCTGGTTGTTCCTGAAGATTTTCGAAAAAGGCTTTCAGTTTGAGCTTGCGGAAAAACTGTGCGAGCTCGCAATGCAGCTGGAATTTATCTAATTTGGTGGTCGGTGCAAATCCTAGACCTTTGTTGAGAATGGTTTCCTCAGTGGCGCTAAGCTCGTTTGAAGAGAGATTGGTCACGAGATTTACCTCGAACTCGGGCCTGGTTGTTGGTCCCTTGTTTTGCTTCTTGTTTGGGCTCCTGAATGTAGGTCGTCTTCCCACTGGACCTGAGTTTGTCGGTGTCTCCTGCCGCGTCCACGGCGGCCACCCCCTAAAAAATGAAACCCTTGGTTTTGGATCATGTACGGTGGGGGTGGTCCGAAGGGGGGGTTCCAACCATACATGAAATGTGGGTTCAACTGAGGGTATGGGGCTTGGAACTGCATGTTGGTGCCTGGAGGGGGTTGTGGCCATGGTTGTTGCCAACTGTTGTTTCTGCCTCTTCCCCGTTGTCTGTTCCGGTAGCTCCCTGTGCTGGAGTTACTACTAGCAGATGAGTCCTCATCTGAAGAGCCTCCTGAAATGTCTGAGTGTTTTGATGGATTAAAGTCTTCTGCAGCATACGGGTAGGTTTTTAGGTATGAAAATGTTTTCAGATCTTTCTGTTACAACGCTCCCGTTATAAAGCCCCTGACACCGGCATTAACGCCAGCAGCCGGGACCATGGGAGACCGCAGTAGGTTGTAGCGGGATATTCGTCTTGACGAAGTAAGATCTTTCAATGTGTGAGCGCGCTAAGCTTAGCGCTTCCTTCCCTTTCCTTTGCAGACATTTTTAGCCACGTATACGATTTCCATATACCTTTATGTAACTTGCCTAGATGTCTCATCACTTTTCCCTACTTTTCTCCCTTGCCACAGAGTGTGACTACAGACGATTCCCCTCCCGGGCCCTGATTTCCTGCAAAACACTATATTCTAGTGTAATTATGTTCTCCTTTTAACTCCATTTTTATTTTGAACTTTCTTTAAAACACGTGTTTTGCTGCACGCTGTAAAAGTGCCGGTCACTGGTGCCACGGTCGACACACCGGCCATTTGGGCTAGCAGATTGCGTTCTGCCCATACTGCATAACTATGCTGCATTCAGTAGACATCACAGGGTGACATGTGCCCTACATGATGTCACTCTTAGCATGCTGCATGTACTCCACAGTACTACTATCGATATCATCACGTCATTGTTGACCAGCATGCTATTTTCTCACCTGGTTTAGCCATTCACAATTCAATGTTACTTCTACGATAAAGTACTCTTTCAGCAGGCTACCAGATTATAAGGACTCACTGCGTTGCCCACTATATAGTCCTATACAAGCACAAGATCAAACAAAAGATTGCATTTTATGTTGCTTCTTTTTTCCTTTATGTGTTGTTGTCTTGTCCTTTCCCTTACAGGTTACTTCAAGTGGGGTCGTAAGTACCGACTCCCTTCATTTTTTCCAACTCACCTTAGCGTGTGTGTTGTGATTTTTTAATATTCACGTGGCTATATTTTGCCACTCATTCACTTTTCTTCACCCGGTCCTGATGAAAGCCTTCTCTATTTTCTTTGCAGGGGCTGAAACATGTAGACCTATCACAGACAACTACGAGTTTAAACAACTTCATTAGTTGCGCTCTTGGATTTTAATATATCCTGGGCCGCCACAATTAAATACATTTGGCAAAGATCCCCAGAGATATTTTTATTTACACATCTCACATCACACTATCACACTACACCAGCTCCACTGTAATCAGGTGTTGAAGCACAACCGGGTGTCATTAGGCCACCCGGCTGGGACCCCAATGATGAAGCATGACACCAACCAGGTTGGTGTGTGAGGGGTCTTTTAATAAAACCTAAGGGTTGTGTGGCACTGCTTGCTAGCACAGTGAGTCCTGACTCTTTGTTCTCTTTCAGTGGGTACGTCCACATTGTTTGTACATTGAATCTGGGGATAGGGACGTCCCTTCACCTTTCCTCGCTCTCCCCCCATTCTTGTTTGATACTATTTATAATTACCACCTGACTGTATGAATATCTTAAGAGGCTAGGAAACCCACTACTAGGGCATGTTATGCAGCAAAGTGGAAATGATTTGTTCATATACTGTAACAATATCAATCCCCTTGATTCTTCAGTGCAAAACACCATCTGTTATCTCTTACACTTGCAGCAATCTGGATTAGCCTACACATCCATTCAGGTGCATTTAACAGCAGTAGCTGCATTACTTACAAAACAGACAACACTTATCTCTATTCAGAGTACCAGTGATTAAAGCCTTTATGGAAGGACAAAAGAGTAACGCCACCAAGAGCTCTACCTGCACCAGTATGGAACTTGAACATAGTCCTTACAAGGCTAATGGGTCCACCTTTCGAACCAATGCACAGGTGTCAACTACAAATTTCTCTCATGGACGGTTGCTTTTCTTATTGCAATCACTTCCCTATGGAGAGTTGGTGAACTCCAGGCACTAACTATACAAGAGCCTTTCTTTCAACTTCTCAAAGACAATGTGGTTCTTCGAATCAATCCTAAATTTCTTCCTAAAGTGGTTTCTGCATTTCACATCAATCAGTTGAGTTACCCGTGTTCTTTCCTCAACCTGATTCTGTAGCAGAACGAGCGCTACACACACTAGATGTTAGAAGAGCTCTACTGTATGATGTGGAAAGAACAAACTATTTTCGTAAGACAAAACGGCTCTTTGTTGCTTTTTCGCCACCACAGAAAGGGCAATCCCATATCTAAATCAAGCATTGCAAGATGGATCGTGAAATGTATTCGGACATGTTATGTGAAAGCGAAAAGAACCTTGACAATACCCCCTAGAGCGCATTCCACCCGCAAATAGGGGCTAGTATGGCCTTCTTAGCGAATATTCCCCTAGCTGACATCTGTAAGGCAGCAGCATGGTCTACACCGCACACATTCACCAAACACTATTGTGTAGATGTGTTAGCGAGGCAACAAGCTAATGTAGGCCAGGCAGTACTTAAAACACTTTTTCAAACAACTGCAACAGCTACAGGTTAGCCTCCGCTTTGGGAGTTTACTGCTGTATAGTCTATGCTAAAGCATGTGATCTACAGCTCACATGCCTCTAACGGATAATGTTACTTACCCAGTAAGCATCTGTTCTTGGCATGTAGAGCTGTAGATTCACATGCGCCCACCCGCCTCCCGGGTACCTATACCTGTTGCAGTTTCTTACTTTACATACATACGCCCTGGACATCTCTATTCTACCTTTACTAACTCCATTCTCACCCTCTGCGGGAAAACAATCTAACAATGGAGTCGATGCCCATACACACTATCACTGAAAGGAGGAGTCACCTACCTTGTGACGGAAAGACTTCTTCGAACAAAAGCAACTTGCAAACATCCGGACCCAACACTAAATGGCAGGAGTATGCAAAGCATGTGAATCTACAGCTCTACATGCCAAGAACAGATGCCTACTGGGTAAGTCACATTATCCCTTATGCCTTTATTTATTTGAATTGTTAGTCCGGGGTCGTTAACGCAGCACACAAGACATTTAAAAGGGCTTGCTATTTATATTTGTTGTTTGAAGCATGTACGGATAAGGGCTAAAAATACCGACTTTAGGTGATTTTGCTTATTTTGGACTGGCTGGGACATTAAAATACCACTGGTGCCGGTAGAAAACCGGCTAGATGGCTAACCCTGTGGGACCTTAATTTGGGTCTGAGGTTGCTCATTTGCACGACAATTTAGCCTATGCACAATTGTTCCTTGTTATTAAGAATGTATTCCTCATTGCAATAACCTCTGCTTGTCATGCTAGTGAACTGCAGGTCCCGTCACCCCTTCTTTCCAGACCACGTTTAGGCCTGGATGAAATTAAAATACACCTTTGCAATTCGCATAATTTTAGGAGTTTTGCGTTATGCTTTACACAAAATTCCAGAAATTATACCACTTTGTGTAATTATGCACCACTTGCAGTAAATATTTACAGAAAATGACGCATTATGGTAATTCACCATAAAAATGTTGTCAGAATGCTCAGAAACAATAGCGTAAGCTTCTGTTGTTCGCAGTGCTTATGTTTAAATATATCCTTGTGACAAAAATGTTTGCAGAAGGCATTTCATGCTAAATATTGCATAATTTTGCTGTAGAATTGTGTAATTACGCAAAGCAGATTCCGAACACCCCAAACGAATTGGAGCTGAGGACCCGGGCCTCCTTTCTACCTAAAGTGGTATTGCCCTTTCACATAGGACAGTCAGTCAACGTGCTTTTCTCTCTCTCTCTCTCTCTCTCTCCCTCGAAAGAGAGGAGAGACTTCATTGGCTTGATCCCAAGTGAGCCTTAAGATTTAGATTGCACACACAAAGGAGTATTGTGATGATCAGCTCTTCATGGGGATTGCCAGTGCTAAAAATAGAAAAATGGTACAGTAGTGATTGCTGTGAAGATGGATTGTCCTGTGTATAAAAATGTCTTGCACCCTGAACCAGAAGGAACCCCCAAAGACCTACGTTCTCATTCCACCAGAGCTCAGACTGCCGTGGCAGCATTAGCGAGGGGGTTTCTGTATTAGACATATTCCAGTGTGCAACTTGGGTGGCAAGGAATATTGCCCTCAAGCCTTACTACTGCAAAAGCCCGGTCCATATAGAGAAATGGTTGCCAACTTGGTCCTACAAGATTGTTTGGTTTCAGTCCATTCCTCAGACCCTCCGCCTTTTGGGAGATACTACTTCTTCAGGTGAGAAATCTGCAGTTAGAAGTATCCATCAGAAAACAAGTTACTTACCTTGCTACTCATTCTGTCTGGTAGATCCTCTGTCTCACCCCAGATTCCTCCTGCCCTCCTACCTTACCGTTATTTAGAGTGGACACCTGCATATTCCAAAAGGTCCCAAGATAGGATTCAGCACACTTTCTCCTGCAATTGTTTTCAGCCGATCCATGTCTGAAGGCAAGGAAAAAGAACAATGCACAAACTGACATCAGTGTCCTGGATGATGCCTATATACGGCTCTGCTTTGTCACTTCCGAGGCGCTGTGGGGTCCCTACAGACTTGCAGAGTCTCCTGGCGGCGTGCAGGATCTGTTGCTTGAAAATCTACGGATAAAGTCTGGTGCCCAGGAATATTCTTAAAGTGAGGAATCTGTATCTGGTTAGACAGAGTATCCACCAGAAGGTAAGATTAGACCTCTCGCTGTTGGCTAAGCAAGCCATCTCCATGCTTTGGTAATCCCCCCTTTTAGCCCACTGGAGAGATGAGGCCATGGACCCGAGTGGAGTGTACCGCTCTTCTCAGGGAAGAAATAATAGGTCTTCAGAGGAGAACAATAGCCGGCTGTCGGGGCACCTTGCATGAAACCTTCATGAAGCATATTAAGGATGATGCCATGTCACCTAATTAGGGACATGCTGATGCCAAAACATATTGCTGCACCATCATTTCAGAGCTGGGAGAGAGACTCCTGAATCATTGCCCTTACACACTCTCACCATCGTGGCCCCTTACTCAAGCCAGCTTGCTACCTTGCTTCCCCTTCCCTCTACTACACCCTTGTAATCCACCTGGGTGCTGGACTCGCTCTTGTCCTTTTTGGATACATTGGATAATTGTCATGCTGCCCAGGCGCCGGCACAAATGTTGACTTTTGGCCCCGAGGCCCCATTCACCTTTGCGGACGCTGCTGGGTCGTGGGTCGTATTTGGGGTTGGGGTGGCGGGCGGGGGAGATGCTCATGTTTACTTTTGTTATTTTTCCCCTTAGGGGTTAAATGTTTACTGATTATGATAGGATACAATACCATCTCAGTCCTTTTAGCCTATTATCACAGCAGCATTTACTTACGTACTGGCACTAGTGAGACAATCTTATAGTGCTCATCTGCTGACTTCCATCCGTTGATGCTTGCAAACTTGTTTGATTGTACGTACGGTTTGTTTGACCAAACTTAAATAAATGAGATTCAGAAAATGAGTGTAAGAATTGTGTGGTAGAAAGTAAAGCAATGTGAACGGTAAATACTTTTTTTTTTTAAACAACAACAGTCTCGCCATCTCATGAGGTGAAGTGCATCACTGGGTCAGAAAGTCAGAGGTGGAAGATATTTCTTTTAGTTAGTAAATATAAAATCAGCAGAGTTTTGAACTCTGCGTGTGCTTTAAAGTCTTCAAACTTTAACGTTGCCTTTTTTTATTTATTCCTAGAACGATGCCCATCAGTTTCGTTATATGGCTGCTATACTTCGCCATTGTTTATTAACAAAGGACCAACTGAAGATAAAACCGAAGAGCTGCACAGGTTGGTGTGACAACTCTCTCGGTTGGGTACTTTAACTTGTTCATGTGAAATCCGATTTCCTTGCAGGATCATGTCTTCTTGATGCAGACCGTTTCTTAGAATACCCAATCCATCCCTTCAGTGTGCTTTCTATCTCAGGACTTTATTGTTGTCGCGAGATTATGTGTAATGCACTCAGGTGAGCACAAAGTGCCCCCTTATCGCTTTGACAGTTCTCTTATCCAGTTCGGAGACCAAGCGCGCCTACAGCGAAACAACACAAAGGCACTTGAGCTTCGTATGTGTATTTTGCGTCTTTCATCAGACATGTAACACAGTTTTTGTCAAAACCCTTTACCTAATTAAAATAGAGGGCCTGATCTACTAAGCCCTTTTTCGGTCACAAAGCCTGGGATTTTTAACACCATAGAATTTGCAACCGCAAAAATGGCAAGTGTAAGCAATAAAAAAGGACACAATAGTTATTAAGAACTGACTTTCTGGCTTCATAACGCCCTTCGCTTGTGATTTGAGGATTGGTAGTGAAAAGAGGCGTCCTCCTTCACGCTTCTGATTGCAGTTGAATGTATCAGTGAGAACACACTCCGTGCCTGAGCAGCCAATCACAAGGATCACCGTCTGCGCCCCCGTACAGCGACCGGGGCTGCCCCGAAGAACTGCCCGCATTCAGATGAGTGACATCGGATCACTGTCGCTGTGCGGGATTTTTGTTAAAAATTTTTTGGGCATTAAGGAATGCGTGGACGGGAGTCTCTCTGTCCCTCGCAGGTCTCCATCCTCAATTCGCAGCTCTTCGCAGAGGTCACACATGTACTATTGCGTCAGAACTGTTAATGACGCCGCCGGAGTTTCTGGAACTCCCCGTGAATATGAATAGGCTTTTGTATTGAACCCGATTAGTAAATGTCGTGCACCCCAAAATGAAGGTGTGGTCGCAAACGGGTCGATGTGCAAAGAACACCAGCTAGTTTGCTATCCCACCATGCATCATCCATAATATGTTACCCCTTCACATGGACGCCTGACCCCATTATCACTGTATCTTGAGCTTTCATTTTTTATAAAAGTGCATACTGCTGCCCTTCTTTCATCCGTAGTTGCAAACCTGTTCGCCTGAATAATTCCAATGAATATTTCTAATTATGCTGAGACCGCTATTTCTTGCATGTTTCCTTTTAGGTCTCGCGCCCTAGCGTTGCACTGCGCAGCGCGAGACATTTAGTACGTGAAAAAGACAGGGATTCTTCACTGACCTAGGAATCGCACGCGCTCGTGCGTGTGCGATTCCTTTGTGCTCCCCATTGGCCTTTTCGTGCGTCTTTTTTAGTAGAGAGCACGAAATAGGCCCGATACGTCGCATTGCTCCGCCCATGGCCTATTGGTGTCTATTACGCGCACCAAAGGCCACGTGGTTTCAATTATCGTGCCCAGACACGGGCGCGATATTTGAGCCACATGTTTTTCGCGCGCGCCGCGCACTACTCGCGGGCGTGTTTCTTTTCTATTGACTGTTTGGTGTATTAATCCACTCTTATCGAGTGCTCGCAATGCAGAGAGATTACTTTACATCCCAAAAGTAAATTAAATTATCACAGAATCCATTGTTTATGGCATACAAGCATCGTACACAGAAAGAAATGTTTTGTTTTGCTTTTTCGCTGCATATTTTAGTCACGAATCACATCTTATCAGGAGCTTTCACACTCCAGTCGAGGCCGAGGAGATCCACCTAGAAACGCCCCTTAATTTGCTTCAGTTTCATGCCTCAAGTGCCGATGCTTTATACACAGCATTGATAGCTACAGACCGAGCTCCTCAGAGAGGTCCAACAATCAGACACTCGTTGTGCCGCTTTTGGATTATTGCGATAATGAGCTGGAGGTGCTTTTGAAGTCTGGAGAAACCAGCTTCAACCACCCCAAGACTGAGTACAAAGTGCGCTAGCAGTTCAATGATGCGGCGTTTTGATAAGTGGGTTAATCTGTCTGTCACGTGCTAGCGTTATTTCTATTTAAAACTAGGGGCTGCCCCCTCCCCCTTTTAGTACTCCATTACTGAGGGGGTGGCCTGCGCTAATTTATTGTATATGCAGCAGTGGTGCAAGCTTCCTTAAATGTAACAGAGAAAGTAATGTATGGACAATATCAGTACCCATTTGCATTATACATAGAGAGAATGTGCAACATGTGTCTCAAAGCAAACGCAGTCAAGGCGAAAGATTAACAAATGGGAGAGGGAGGGATATGAAAATGATATTTCCACTGAGTGCCAAGCGCTTGGTGCCATGCAGCATTCGCGGCGGTGCTGCCTGGCATGTCTTTTATCCCCTAATTAAACCCCCGAGAGCGTGCCAGATGGAGACGCCGCCTGCACTGTGAGGCTGCATAGTGCTTCCCGTAAGGCAGTCCAGGGAGTGGCGGCGGGGGGTCTTGCAGAGGGAGGCGAGGCTGCCCCTGCTAGAAGCAGGCACAGCCAGACCACCCGTTCCCTGCCAGAGACACGACCACTGAGTGTGCCACTCCTGGAGGCCACTGCAGAGGTAATGAGTGAGTCACAGGGAGTGGGCCTATATGAGTAATGGTGAGAGAGAAAGAGAGAACTGGAACTGAGGCAAGGAAGGGGAGGTCAGTCAAGAGAGGTCAAGAGAGAGCAAAGGTTGGAGATCACAGAGGGCAGCGAGAGAAAGAGCGACAAGAGGGTGGTGAAAAAGAGGTTGAATGGCGGGAGGGCCTCGTGAGAGAACGACTCGCAGTGGCGGCTGGTGACATTTGAAAGTGGTGAGGCGTAAAATGATTTTCATACGGCTCCTGATACCCACAGGTCTAGCTAGCGCTATATAAAACTTTTAAAAAATGAAAATAAAACCGTAGCGAGCGTAGCGAGCGAGCCCAGAACAACCTAAGGGGGTTCGGGGGGAGGTTCTCTCCCCGCGAAAATTTTGAAAAAAGAGTGGAGAAATGGTGCATTTTCAAGCAAATTTGAGAAAGCAGGAAGGTAATAAAGCAATTGTGAAAGTGCAGTTATTACATTAATGAAGAGATGTCATATAACATAGGTAGCTGCTTATTCAGTATAACCACAGTATAACCACAGAGCTTCATAACAGTCCCCTGAAACCTCTCTTGGTAGCGGTTTGGCGTGGAGGCTTTCTGCCATAGACAATGTTTCAGCAGCGTTGGCACGAGGCCCCGGTTTATTTCTGAAACTTTTGTAGATGGCAGGAAATAAACCTTCTATCCAGTTAACAGGGCCGGTCCTAGGACTTTTGGGGCCCCTGGCGAAAAAGAAGAAGTGAGGCCCATCTAATTTGCATGTGACATCACAAGAAGTGACATCACAGAAAGTGACATCACGGGACTTCTAATCTTCTTTGGTATCGCCAAGGGGCCTTATATGTGCAAATCAGTCACATGGATAAAAAGATAAACACCCAAATGAAACAGGTCCGTCTATTTTAAAGCTGTATTAAGTGGATTGTCACATTGAACGGAAAAGCTAGGCACAGGTCTCACAAAGATGGACTTCCTTACTCAATGTTAACTGATTGTTTCCAGTTTAGTGCACGATAAAAGGTCCAGAGCACTGCAGAATCTTATTTGAATGGCATCACTATGGTAATAATTATGCAGCCGGATATATCGAAATAAAGTTGAGTTTGAATACATGTACCTTTTCATTTTTATTAGAAAGCTTTATAAATCAAAGGTCAGAACTAAAAGGGCAGCAGAGTTCTGTAGAAACAAAGCAAAGCATGTAGTCACGAGCACCATGCATCCATGTGAAACTGCATCATAGAAGGGTTAAAGTCACCCCTGTACTGAAAAGGCTGTTGAAAATGTGAATTTTTACAATTCCCAAACTTATACGTAATTTGATTTATTCCTTTCATTTGGATATTGTACTGCTGCATTTATGATAGAAAAATGAAAACTCAAGTTCCAGAATGCAAGAAAATAACTGCAAAACTGCTTACATGTGATTTAAAGAAGCAACTTGAGGCCTCCTCTGGTGGAAGTCTGTGCTGGTGAGAGTTACAGGTTTCACATAAATCCCTTGCACTGTGACTGGAAAAAAGTTTGATGATGCCCTTATTCTGGAACCATTAGTGAAGCCAGTTGTGAGGCTAAGGCAGTGGACAGCCTTGGTGTGAGAGTGTTCACGCAAGTGTGTGTGTTTGTTTCACTAGTATAGTTATTTATTTTGGACACCTTGCCTTTTGCTACAAGTACAATATACACCTCAAGCACAGCTCGTGGCACTATAAGGCTTTCCTTAGAACCCCATACTTAAAACAAAACATGCTATAATCTACAATTACTAGTGTAACATTCAATTAGATGTTGGGTGGCATTCAAAATGTCATGCATATGATGTAGATATGCCATAAGTAAACATAGGGCAAATACAGAAATGTCACACATAGGCACAGGATAGCCAGAAAATTAAATTAAATTAAAATACCCCCACTTTGTACCAAAGCCTTTTTGGCACCAAGCAAGCCATTGCAACCCTCCCTAGAAGAACTCTCTTGTCTCTTCCATCTAAGCATCTATACATTTATGCTTTCATCCTCCCAAACACCTACTGATATCCACCATTTCCCCTTTGCATTCTCTCATCTATTCAGTCTTTCACCATTCTGTATGCCTGTCCATCTCCATGTTCCCATCCATATCCAAACCTAGCCAACCATAATTTCACTCATCCATCCCTCCATCCACCCTTTCACTCATCCATCCACCCATCTTTTCGATCATCCATCAATCTCACTGCTCATCCATTCAGCCACACTTTCAATCCATCCTTTCCCTCATCCATTCATTTATCTATCCACTCATCCGTCCATCCATTTACACTTTCACTCATCCATCCATCCTCTTTCATCTCTCCACCCTCACTTTCACTCATCTGTTCATTCTTACACCCATCCTTTTACTCATCCGTTCATGCTTTCACACATTTACCTATCCTTTCGCTCATCCTTCCATCCATCCTTTCACTCCATCATTCCACCCTTTCACTCCATCCATCCTTGAAGCCACCATTTTACTTATCCATCCATCCACTCATCTATTTTTCACTCATCCATTCCCCCATTCACTCCACCCACCCTTTCACTCCATCCATCCATCATCCCTTTCACACTTCCATCCACCCACTCTTCCACCCATCCAATCAGCAGGGGTTAACGTGTCATGCATGATGGATAGTGCCAGAATGTGAGGTGATTGTGACATGGCGCTGTGGTTCCTTTCTTCGCATTTTTATATAGCACAAACTCAGCCCAAAGTCTTTGGAGCACTTTACAAAAGTACCAATCCCATTACAAAGGGTCAGGGGTTTTTCTGCATGGGGAGGTTTAATGATTTGTCCAGAATCTCAGGATTTTGAGCTAACGCCAGGACCTGTACCTGGTTCCCCACTTCCACTAAACTACTCCATGTGCTGCGAGGCCCAGGTGAGGGGCTTTTATCCCCTGGGCTTCACAGCACTGAGGCCAAGGAGAGGGTGCCCCCTGCCCTGGGCCACACAGCACTGGTTAACAGCAGCAAGGCCCAGGGAAAGGGGCCCCATATCCGGACCCTGCAGCCTGATTCAGCGCTTCAAGGCCCAGGTGACTGAGCTGTGCTAAATCCTGCCCTGCCATATCAGTCTTTTCTGGGTGCTTCCTCTTTCCCCAACCCACCTCTCCTCACCTGATAATGTCCAACTGGTCCTTGGAACAAAGGGGCCCTTGGCAACGCAAAACAGAAAAGGCAGGCAAGGCTTCAGGGCAGGTTGTTAAGTGAGGTGCTGCCCGGCTCCTAACACCCTGCTCCTGAGATTGCGAGCCAACACATTTGTTGGCTTTACTGCTGCCCACTTCCCCAACCACTGTTTTCCTTTCCTCACCCCTGCACCCACAGAAATGCCACCATGCCCTTGGATGAGGGAGGTCAAGACACCTCCCTTGAAAAATACGTTTGTGATGTGATCGGAAGGTGGGCTGACTGATAGTGCGGCATTTCACACAGAAGCAGGGCTCCATGTTTTCAACCTGAGAAAAGGGCCCTGGGCAGCTGCCCACATTGCCATGCTTAGAGCCGGCCCTGCCCAGACTCTTACCTTCTCTCACTGATTCAGCCTGTCGCATGCGCTGCTCCTCTTCTCCCAAGCTTCTTGCTCTTTGTTGCTGTTCTGCCCCCATTATCTTTGTCTGCCACCTCTCTGCTTTACTTTTACTCAATCATCTCTCACACCCACCTCTTATCTTAGTTCTTTCCTTTGTCGTATTCCCTTTATATGCACTGCACCTCCATTCTCTGTGCTTCTTTCACCCTCTTTCTTTATCCTAGGGAACAAGGTTGCCACAAGCCGGTGTTCTACCCCCAAAGCCCGTATTTTTAACCCTTACCTGTATATACTTCAAACAACAGGTATAAATAGACAGTACTTTTAAATATGCTATAGAGATGCATTAACAGTACCTGACTAATAGTTAAAGTAAAGAAAGGCAGAAAAGCCATGTTACAATTGAAAACATACTATTATTTTAGAGTTCAATGTAGTCTAACGTCTAAGCCTTTGCAGACTCCTAAAAAACAACAAATGGCCGGTATTTTTGTCTTTGAAAGCATGCAACCCTAAGGGGAGCACTGTTCATTGTGATGCGTTTCTGTCTTTTATGGTGAGCCCTGCAGGACACCCTGCTTTTCATTCATGCAGGGTCAGGGTTTACTTCACACAAAGGTCACTTTACATACCCATCTAATCGCTGTTATGCAGATGCAGCGATTAGATTACTGAAAGCCTTTCGACCAATGACTGCGAGGCCCAGGGAAGGGGGCCCCGTCCCTTGGTCCTCACAGCATTGCAGCACCATCATAACAGGGTCTCTTAAAAGGCACTGTGCGAGGCCCCTCTTGCAAGTTAACAGTCGCGAGGCCCTGTGCAGCTGCCCACACTGCCCATGCCTAGCGCCGGCCCTGCCAGTTAAATACAAACCCATTACAAGGACGTTTGTTACCATAATCCTCTCCTTCAGAAATCAGAAATGTCCCCTCACCCTCCCAGAATCAATACATTCTCATTTCTCTTTATTCTATTAAGAGTCCCATAATCACTCTGGGGCCGGTCTAGTCGTGCCATCCTGTGGCTCAATCCCTTGCTGGAGTGTGGGGAAGTCGATTGGGTCCGACGGCCTTCGTGACCTGCGGCCTGCGCCTGGCCCACCGTCTGGGGGACAACTGCCCTGCACGGCCTCTGAGCCCGCACGCCATCAATGACATTTTCTATTTCTATTAAAGAATATGTCCATGTATTTATTTTGTTTTGCGCAGTTGTGCAGGGAACCTAAACTGCTTCCAAACACTTTGGAACGGTGCTGTTCAAACATTTTAATGACCCCCACCCACCACTTTTCCCGTGTGCAAAAAAAGTTCATTGGGTGAATGGGAAATGAACACACAAAAAAGCGGGGCACGCCCAGCAAAAGCGAGCGGGTTGGCAGGTATACAATAATGATGTTTCTTTACAGAGTGTCTCACTGCCACAGCTGTTCCTCCTTCATTAAAACACAACACAGTTTAAGCATGATGTGTGTCTGTGTCAGAGCCTGGCGCCCCTCCGACATTAATTCACCCACCACCCGGGTTGAAATCCTAATTACACATAATTTAGTGTGATTTTTCTGAAGTTTCTTATAATTACATGAAAGCAAATTAAACACATTTTACACATCTCTACTCTTAAGGAAATTAACATAGAGTCTGACCATCCAGTAGAAGAATTGCTCCTTCGAATTGTGAACTGCTGTTTGATTATCTAAGACTCTTTCATGCTTTCGAGCCTTCGATGCACTATAAACAATTATTAAGGAACAATGAATAATAACTTACCAACACAAAAGTCACAAATGGCTAAATTGAAAAGAAGAAAATTGCTATGATTTTTCAAGCTTTTGTCAGTCACAAAGGCGAGTATAACGAGGGCATTCCCCAGAACTAGGACGGAGACCATAAAGGACATTAAAACCCCCAATGATATCAGCGTTACGCCTGAGAATTGGTAGACATCATTGGGACTGAACGGAGACAGACCAGCTTCATCCAGGGGTGGTGTTGAATCTGAAGTGAAGAATGTTGGGGTGATGCTAAAGCTTGAGGTAAAAGCTCTTTATCCATTGTTTGTGAATGAAAATCAGCCCCCAGCGACTGATGGCTCAACAGATGTATTACAAATCAGCTGCTTCATAATAAATGTTAAAAAATAAGTAATTCAGCATTTTCATTAATTTATGCTAATTCATTGATGTAGAATGTTGCGTTTCAATGCACTAAATATTAAAGAAAAAGGATTTAATTGTTTAATTGCTTGTCATCTTTTATAAGAGGCAGTATACAGCGCTCCCAGTAGTAGCTAAAGGGCGCATTTCTTGAGACAATTCTGCTTTAGCTGAATGAAAATTGACATGAGAAGAAAATAAGCGTAGATTAAAACACCTCTCTGTGACGCTTTGGACACTGGCAGCACACGTGGTCACGGTAGACTGACAGCTTGAATTGAGATGCCTTCAACAGAGACATACCTTTTAAAAAATTTAAAAGCGACTGTCTTACAAGTTGGTGAATTCTTAATTCCGAAAGCGGAGGCCTCCACAACTTTCCGAAGGCTCCCCTTCCTAGCGATTTTCCTGCACAGACATGCTGACACTGTTATGGAAGAAAACAGGAGTTGTCTCTAGTCTTACCTTACTAGTCAGTGTCGATCGGATTAAATTAAAATACATTAAGCGCCAGCTAGGTGAGCGTGACCACGGTGACCCAAGCAGTTGGACCCAAGCACGAGCGGAGCGAGATAGGCAGCACTGTGGCAGCACTCACGAACACGAGGTGTCTGTGTGGCGCGGTGTGCTCTGACGTGATGTCACGGACCAGTCACGCTTGCGCCTGCAGTGTAGAAATGGCCAATCACTGTCTGCATGGCTTCATAAGCCATGACAGTGATTGGACCAGCTAGTTACCCATGCCCACGCTCAATGCCCAAAGCTCAGGACTGCGAGCCAATCCTGGCGCTGCTCCAGCAGCGCCAGAATAACATGATTGGCTTGAGCAGGGGATACTCCCCGCTCATTAGGAGACCGGGGGCTGTGGCGTGAAACCCTCGGTCTCCTAATGTGCAGCCTAGAGTGCGCATGTTCGGGCTGATCGGAAAAATGATCAGCCCGCCCCAAAACTCGAACATGCGCACTCAAGTTGCTGCTGCGCTACACCTCCACCGCCACTAACCCTTGCTTGCAGCATGTTGTTGTGCCTGCAGACAGTGCGTGCCCGGGTGCCCCACCCCCTTCAGTGGTTGAGCCAGCCATTGCGCGCTTGTTGTCGCCCTGACTGCCTCGGGCGTGGGCGTGGCCCGGTGACCCGCCGGCCGGATTAATTATTCGAATTTGAGTGGCAGTGGCCCTGGAGTAAGTTAAATTAACTTAAATTGTTTAAGTTAATTTAGTCACACTAGCGGCGCCGATTGTGTAGTGGGGCAACGCCCAGCGCCTAATGGACGCACCGCCGCTGGGTAAGACCATCCACAAGATCTCAAAACCATTACAGAAGCTGCCCAGAAGACACACGAAATGCTCATAGCCGCTCTTAACGCATACTTTGAACCGATGGCAAATCATGACTATGAAAGATTCGTGTTCCGCCATGCCAGGCAACATTCGCAGGAGTCAATCAAAACCTAAACACGACTGAAGGAACCGGCAAGCACCTGTGGGTATGCAGATGAGACGGAAGAGATACGTGGCCAAATAATCCAAGGGTGCGCATCAGCAAAGCTCAGTGAGCACATCCTGCAGTAGTCAGGCAAATCGTTGGCAGACATTTTAACCATGGGCAGAATGAAAGAATTATCTAAAGCTCAGGCCTCATGGAAGCTGCCCTACAAAGGGCGGTAAAGATGGAACCAGTTAACGCCATTGTACCAGCGGCAAGCCCTAGCAAACCCAAGAAAGTCACTGCAACAGCTCGATCCTGCGGTTATTGTGGCCGTCCAACCCACCGTTCAACTGATTGCCTGGTGAGGGGAAAGAAATGTGCAGGGTGTGGGAAGTTTAATCAATTTGCAAAGGTCTGTCGCTCGAGCAAAGGATGGACCTCTCGCACTACAGTCAATGCCGTGCCGGACATACAAGAGAGAAACAGTGACATGTACGATGACGAGGGTGCCAAGCATAAGATCCACTCTGTATTTACAATAGGTGCAGCATTGCATTTGCAGCGCCATTTACCCCAGCGCCAAATACGAGTAGGAGTACACCCAATACTAGCATTGCAGACATTGGGCCGTCCATTAACATAATGTCCGCAGAGGCATATCAGCGCCTGGAACCTGTCCCGCCACTCCAAGAAGCAACAATCAGGGTATTTGTGTTTGGACAAGACATGCCTCCACCTATGCGGGTAAAGTTCCGGACATCAATCGCCCATGGGTCTCAGTCTGTAGGCTCCCAGATCTATGTCACCGAGGGTGGTCATGGCATGCTGCTTGGATGTTGCACAGCAGAGGCCCTGGCGATTGTCAAATTTGTGTTGGGAGTTCATCAGGAGGTAATATCCCACACCTTGGCAGAATTCCCTGCACTATTCGAGGGTATTGGGTGCCTGAAGGGTTAAGAAATAAAGTTACATATTGACCGGTCAGTGCAGCCCATAGCCCTGTGACAAATTGCCTTTCATATGAGGCCTCAGGTAGAGAGGGAATTAGAGAAGCTAGAAGCTGCGGGGATAATTGAGAAAGTGTCGGGGCCCACACCTGGGGTATCCCCTGTCATGGTGACGTGAAAGAGCCGGGCGAAGTGTGCATATGCGTAGATATGTGGCTACCCAATGTTGCCATACGAAGGCAATATCATCTGACCACTACCATCGACGACTTGATAGGAGAACTTAGTGGAGCCAGCTGGTTTCGAAGGTAGACCTAAGATCAGGCTATCACCAGCTCACCCTTGCTGAGGAATCGAGGTATATAACAACTTTTTCCACTCATATGGGACTACGGCGCTACCGGAGACTGAACCTTGGCATTTCCAGCGCCTTTGAGGTGTTCCAGAACACCATACAGAAACTCCTGGTAGGCCTCCCCGGAGTAGTCAATGTCAGTGATGACATTCTCTTATATTCCAAGTCTGTACCAGAACACAACAACAGGCTAAGGAAAGGCCTCCAAAGGATACAAGACTCTGGGCATACCCTACATCAAAGCAAAAGCGAATTCCTTAAGCATAAGCTTATTTTTTTCTGACATACATTCTCAGCTGAGGGAGTGACACCGGATGCCGAAAAGGTGCAAGATATCAAGGAAGCGTCCCCACCTTCCACAGTGTCAGAGGCCCGCTGTTTTTTAGGCATGGTAAATTATTGTGGCTGATTCATTAAAGACTTGACGACCCTGACCCAGCCACTCTGCAACCTCACTAAGTCTTCAGTCCCCTGGACCTGGGGCTTGGAAAAAGAACATGTGTATCACAAGATCACGCTGGCAAAAAAAAAAAAAAAAGAAAAGAACGTGTATCAGGCGACCATAAACGCCTTATCAGCTGACACCACTCTCATGTACTTCGACCCCAGGAGAGAAACTACCATAGCAGTGGATGCCGTCCCAAAGGGCTTGGGAGCTGTGTTTCTGCAAAGACCTGAAGGAGGGATTACACCCCAGTGCCATTTGAGAGGCGATCCCTCACGATGACCGAACAGAGATACTCAGCAAATTGAGAAAGAGGCAATAGCCATACATTGGGGGTGTCACCATTTCCATTTGAATGTCTATGGGCATCCTTTTGTAGTTAGCACCGACCACAAGCCCCTCGTTTCACTCTTCTGAGGGACATCCTCTAAACCACGCCCACAAAATGAGAAGTGGATACTTCAACTTCAAGGAAATAATTGCCAAGTAGAATACCGCCCGGGTTCCCAAAACCGAGCAGATTATCTGTCAAGGCACCCCAGGGCTGCTATGCGAGACAAGGAAGAAGAAGCAGATGAAACTGAAGAATATGTAAGATATATTGTGGATTGATCACGCCCTCTCCCAATTTCCGTGGAAGCCATAAGCCACTGCAAAGGACAAATGCCTCCAGAGAGCCATCGAGGTGGTCAAAAGTATTCAGTGGCACAAGTTCAAAGCCCACTGTGCTCTGCGTACATCAGACACCCAGTACATTTTGGAAAGCCTATATCACGTACGCCAGGAGCTGGCTGATGACCCGGATGGATGTCTCCTCAGAGGACATCATCTAGTCATTCCCACCAGTCTCACCAACTAAGTGGTTCAGCTTGCCCATGCCGGGCATCAAGGGATTGTCAAGACCAAGAGCCGTCTGCAAACAAAGGTATGGTTCCCCTTGATGGATGAGTAGGTCGAGACCATGGTATAGTCTTGCCTGTGGTGTTAGGCGGCAGGAGGGCCTAGTCTACCGGCACAAGTGCTAACAGAGAGAGAGGACGGCAACAGCCGTGGGTTTGTGCAAGTTTGGATTTTGGGAGCCTGCCTGATGGAAGGCATGCCATGATGCTAATTGATGATTACTCCAAATATCCCAAAGTGGAAATCATCACCTCTCAAAGCACCCAAAAGGTGCTACCAAAGTTGGAGAAAATAATGGCTACGCATGGCCTCCTCAAAGAACTGAGGACTGACAATGGTCTGCCGTTTTAAGTGCAAGAGGTAGCGTCGTACTAAAAATCTTTAGGCATTGCCCACAAGAAGTTCCTTTCTCATTGGCCACAAAGCAACGGGGAGGTGGAGCGGTTTATGAGAGCTCTAAACAAAGTCATCAGGAATCCACATGCCAATCAACAACCCTATGAGTGGGCTATATATTCCTTCCTGCGCAAATACTGCCAGACCCCACACTCTACCAAAGGGCAGGTTCCAGGGCATCTCTCCATGGGACGGGTAGTTCAGGACTCTATCCCTCACCTACCTACGTGGAATCCCGATCCCATTGATGGCCAGAGAGTTTTTGACAAGAGACGTGCCTCCAATGCTTGCTCCAGCCAGTGCCGGAATGCAAAGCTGTTCCCTCTCAAAACAGGGAATGTAGTGTTGGTCAGAGACAGGTCTCCTGGGAGCAAGCTTAGATTGCCTTTTGAACGACACCCATGGATAATTGTTCACATTCATAGCACTAAGGTGATAGGTCGATCGCAGAGAAGAAGAAGTTACCATCTCCCAGTTCAAGCAGTTTTATCCCCGGGCTCTCCTAGACCGAAAACTGGAAGAAGTAGATGCCGACCTGGGTGATCTGGAGGACGTACCTGTGGCGTAAAGTAGACCTTCTACGATCCCTGAACCAGTGAGTAGCAGAGCTAGTGAGGCCGGCTCCCCTGTATACTTAGTGGGAGGAACAGAACTCTTGCAACTAGACAATCTGGCAAGCTAGAACACTTGCACCAGGTATGAACTACGCAGCAAACCGATGCCCTCGACCCAGTTGCAAGATCATTTGCTGTGATGATATGCACTCCGACGCTTAAGGTAACCCAAGTTTTCTTTGTATACTGTTTTATCCGATATTGAGGTCACTGTTATCTGTACTGTGATGTCTTGATTATCATCTCAAGCAACAATGTGTTATGTTTCTATATATGCTGTGTTTGCATTTGTTTCAAAATAAAGGAGGAATGTTGTGTCGTACTGGTGAAGTAACTGGTATGAGGACATGTGGAACGTAGAATGCCTGTGAGGGGGTTGGGAATTGTTACCCGCATTGTGGGTGTGATGGGGTAGTCTCACGGTCACGTGGGTGATGTTTAATAAATACTGGGACGGGCAGGCGGGGTGTCAGGAGACCACCTGCACCTGGAACCTGTGATCAGTATAATCACTGTCTCTGTGTTTTTAATTAGCCAGGTCACGAGGGTCCTGATTGCCTGTTGCCATTTAATATACTGCTGGTGCTCCTGGCAGCGAGACTTTTGAAAAGGTAAATTTAGATACTACAAGAGGAGGCACTGAAACAAACAGTGGGAGGGCACAGAGCAAGGAAACACTAGAACCACGAGACACAAATACTCACAAGGGAACAGACCACCCAGCAAACCTGGTCATGCAACACCATCAAGAGACCAGCGGAGTCATTTCGACTTGACCCGCTGGCTCGCCACGTCACCGGAGGCCATGGACTCTGGAGGAGGACTCCCTGCCAAATTTAGAGATCTCGGTGGTTCAGCGGAGTCACCAGTGTGGCAGATCCATTGAAGGCACAGAACTTTGTCAAGCTGGCGCGATGTGTGTTGCACCTACCCAGCAAAGCATTTATGTTCCCACAGCAGCAGTCTGTTTACTTAATTCAGTTCTTTGTTTTTACCAAATGGCCATGATGCTCAGTGAGTTTCCTTCCTGCATGTTTGGATCACTGCTTGATTTATCAGCCTGCGACCACGATGCCTTGCGAGGCACTCCTGGGTAAGGAACGAAACGACTGGTCAGTCTGGCAGGGCAGAAACTCCGTAGTTGCCCCACCTCTAAAAGGGAACAGCAAGATTGGTGGGGCTGGAGAAATGTGCTTCATGGCGTGCTCCAACTCTACCAAACTCTAAATGACCCTTCAACATTGGCAGAAGTTGCGTTTCATAAATTCCTCTTGACACTGCCTTCCATCAGAAATAGCAACATTCTCACTGCTTGAATATAGGCAGGCTTTGTGGCCCCAGGGGGCACCACATGGACTGCAGGGATTTAATTTATTCTGCCTTCATCCCTCCCTTACCTTTATCATTTCCCAAATTTAAAATATTCAGAAAACCCGAGGAAGCTGCAGACATGCGGAACAATTTGGTGTCCTTTTTGTAGCTCCAATCCAAGGAGCTTTGAACCAGTCATTCTGCTGCTGCAGCGCGCCGCTTCCTCCAGCCACAGGGGCTTTAAATCTGGTGTCACAATGTGATGGAGTCCTAAGGCAGCTGCCTACAATCGCCTTAATGTAGCACAGCTCTGCTTATGTGAACAGTTGCCATATGAGTGCTGCCATACCTTTCGTACATACTGCCGAAATGTTGTCTCCTTTGCGTCTCCTACATGTTTGTTATGCAGTTTTCTCATTTGGCTTTCTCCTTGTGTGCCCACTAGTGCTTCTGTTACTTGAGCAAGGTGGTTGGTTTATGGTGCATCTGTGGCACACAGTGGCCCCTTTTCGTACATGCACTTTTGTGACAGTAAGGTCCCACAGAGTGGTGAGAGACAGGTTCTGATTGTTTCACACTTTGTGCCAGGGCTCATGTTGGTACCCACCTACATCGTCTGAGGGGTGAATTTGGTGCCTATTTGGTCACTTCATTTAAATGATGCCCCCTGATTCCACTAGATGGCTACAGGGACAAAAAGCCCAGTTTTTTCAGACTCATAAGTTACAGATACCTGGTGTAATTTCTCAGGTTGAGGTTCTGGCAGCAATTGTGTGCTAAAGGGAGAAGCTTATAGCCCCTAACACCAGGTTGAAGTAGTTGGCATGCAGTTAAACAGTGACATAAGTAACAAGCATTTGCAATGCAATAGGTCTCGCATATACGTGAGTTTCGTAAATGCGACACCTATTGCATTACAAATGCTAGTTTGTAAAACGCCAATGTGGCGCTTTAACTTTAAAATCGGTCGCCCCTTTCCTTAGACCCGGCTCATTTAAGGAAAGGGGCGCGGCCGATATTAAAGTGCAAGTGTGGCATGGGGCAATTTAACAATAAATAAATAAATGGTTAAAAAAAACATGCAGCTGCGTTTAGCGCGGCAAGCAAAGAAAAGGCACGGCCGCCACTATCAGCATGGCGTGCCGTGCTATGTAAAAAGAATAAAGCTGTTGCGAGAGAGCGTGTCCTGCCTGCAACAGCAGGAATGCGAAAACTATTAACTCCTTAACCGCGGTGCAAATTCCGCCGCGGTGCGGGAGTTCTATTGAGTGGGCGGGCCGCGTCAGCCAACGGACGTGCGCAGCACTAGCGAGGTAGTGCTCGCGACAGCAGTTGGCCGATGCGCGCACGGAACGGGTTAAAGTAAATAGTGCTCGGAGGCGGTAATTAAAGCCTACCAAGCAACAACACATGTAAAAGGGGGTGTCCTCATGGGAGGTTACAAATGAAGACAAGGCAGTACTAAGGAGGGACTAACAAGCCTATTTACAAATAAGAAAGCCAGCATTTACGAATAACAATGACACAAGCCAATGACAAATGAGTGGAGTGTGGGCGGGGCTTCAAGTGCATGCTCCAATACAGCATTCCTCGCAGAGCAGTGCATGCGCTTCCCAGGCTCGACCTAAAGTTCAGCAAATCAGTTCACCTCTCTGTTAAAAAGCCACTGGTTACAGCATAAGGGCAGTTCAAGGGCACAGTTTCTAAATGTTCCAATAGGCAATTAGTAAGACTTTGGGCAATGTCAGCTCAGAGTTGTAATAATCGCTTACTAAAGAAAGCAGAGGGTTTTATGAATACACAGTTCACTAGTATTGACATGCTCATCTGAGTCATCAATGATGGTGTCATGCAGTGGTATGCAGAAATCTATCAAACGCATTCATAAGTGCCACAGCATGACTGGCCTCAGAGACAGAGCTTCAAAAATCATGATGGTCTCTAGATCTGTTTGCCATCTTAGCATGTGCCTGCTGATGTGGCACTTTTGTGTATGTCTCTGACCCAGGCGTGCCAGAATTTTTGTGGGGCCTGGGCCACAAACATCATGCGGGGCTCCCCTCTGGTTTTGTGGTAGCATGACCACCTCGTTCAAAATAAAAAGAATGTTTTGGGCACGTTTCGAGGAAGTTCATGCATATGGTGCCAGCTAGTGGCAGCTGATGTCACCTGCTTCATTGTGACCACGCTGACCATATGGTGTCAAAACTCAACTGCAATAACGTATCTCAGTTAGCCAACTATGTCAGTTCTTTGTGGTGTCACAATTCGACTGCAGGAAGGAAATTAGACATGGCCTTTTATACAAGGATTGCAGGCACCATTGTTTTATACTACATTTAGGGTACCTGTCAGAGTTCGGGAGTTTGTCCATCACCCTTATTCTGTTATAGCACATCGCCACCCTAGGGAAGATGTGGCTCATGGTAACATTGGCACCTCTGCCACATAAGCAAATGGTATCCATAGGAGATTGGGTTACTAGTTGAGTGGGGTGAAACCCTCCTTAAGCAGAAACCATAATCCTTGTCAGGGTGAAGCACAAGCAAACCTCAAATTAACCTGTGCTCAACCCTCTGGTAGTTTGACCCAAAAGCAGTCAGGCTTAACTTAGAGGCAATGTGTAAAGTATTTATGCAGCACTTTAAACAGTTATAAAATGAAAACACAAGAAAACCCCAAACCAATTCAGAAAAATAGAGTGACATGTAATAAATTATTTGAGGCCAAAACAACAAAAACCCAATCAGTAGAACCGGAGATATGCAAATGTATATATTTAAGTGAAAATAGTGCCTAGAAGCACAAAGTGCCAACTGTGGTTATCTGGTCGGGCCGTACCAGGACAAAGTCACAACTTCAGGCCGACAGCGATGGAGCATGGGCCGAATACAGGGACCAAGTTAGGCCCGCTGAAAAAAAAGTACCTGAAATACTGGTGCGGGATCCTGTGTTGAGGCTACATTGCACTGCGGCGGTTCCGATGAGCTGTGGGCAGTGATGCGATCTCCTGTGTTGAGGATACATTGTGCAGCAGCAGTTCTGATTAAGCCATCATTGGAGTAAGGCAATGCGAAGTCCTACATCAAGGATGTGCATGTAGTGGTGGTTCCGAGAGGCTGCGAACTGCGTTGCAAGGCCCTGCATTGGGGATGTGTCATGCAGCAGCAGTTCCGATGCTGCGATGCATCATAACGTTTGGGTGGGACCACAGCTGGGCTGGCAGAGCACCTTCAGGCCCCCATCCAAGGGTCCAGCACTGGGGTGGTACAATTTGGGGGTCAAGGCTCAAAGCAGGCAGAGTCCAGGTGCTGGGTTCAAAATGGTTGGAAACCTTTCTGTCCCTGAAGCTCTGATCAGGAGGCCAGTCAACTAGCCCTTGGAGTCATTCTGGTGGTCCTGGATTCAAGATGCTGGTCCAGTCCTTCTCACTCAGATAGCAGGGCACAGGGCAACAGAGTTGCAGTATTTCTTGCAGCACAGCAGTCCTTCTGAGTCTTCCACAGTTCCTGAGGTGTACTGAAGAGTTGGGTCTGAGGGTCCAATATTTATACTTGTTGCCAGCTTTAAAGTATGAGAAGGTTTTAGAGGTTTCCACCCCAGAGATGTTTGGAATTTCCTACCACCCTGTCCTGGCGCAAGCTTGTCTGGGAGCACAAAAGACTAGTGTCAAACCCTTTGTGAGTGTGCTGAGTCAGAAACTTTGTGATGTACAAATGTGGTAGGTGACTCCTCCGCCAGTCAAATCAGAGATGGCCTACCCTGCCAACACCTATTCCCCCTTCGTCTCTCTGTCATACAGCAATACACAAAGACCAGTTGCCTAGTCATGTGACCCAGGATACAGGCACCAAATGCTTGGGACAAGAAATTGCCAACTTTCTAAAAGTGGCATTTTCAGAATTATAACTTAAAATCAGATTTTACCATTAAAGAGGGTTTTCAATTACAATTCTTTAGACACCAAACTCAACATTTCTACCTGCTCCCAATCAAAAGTTATCACTTATTAAACATAACAAGGTAACCAATGTTATCCTATGGAAGGGACAGGCCTTGCAGAAGTGAAAAACGAATTGATACTGTTGCATTCTCCCCTGTCTTCAGTGGGAGATCGTTTTTGATTATTATAAATAAAAAAAAAGAACTCTTAGCAACCCCTGTTTAATGTTTTAGCATGTCCTATGCAATCTAGTTAGAGCAAAGTGCAACACAGGAATTGTGGCAAGAGTTGCCATCTGCTATTTCAAACACAGTTTGGTCGAAGGTCACTCTAAACATTTGCATGGAATTTCATTGGGAGGTTGACAGCCATAAGACTTTTTCATGTTCTTAGTATGAACAGTTGCATTTTGTTGAACAGTCTGTGATGCAATGTGGCAGTGATTGCTCTGGTGCCCGGCCTAACGTATGATAATGAACATATAGTCCTTTTTATTCTTCATTTATTCAATTACTTAAAAAAATCTGAAGAAAAACTCTATTACAGTAAAGTATATCCAAGATAAAAGAGGGTGGGAGAGGGCGTTGAAGCACTATCGAGTAGTTATTAAAGGGAAGCCAGGAATATATGAATGTTACACTTGCGATGCGCTGAACAAGTGATGTATATGATTAGCTTATTTGAAAACTCAATAAAATCTGGTTTAAAAAAAGAAAAGTATATCCAAGGTAAATAGTAATTCCCTGTATTGAAAAATAACTAAAGACTAAAACTAATTAAAGTCTTACACGCTTAATACCTCATCCAACCATAGGAGTATAATTAGGCGAAAACACAGAATCCAGGTAACAAATCAAAAGGTACTGTGTTTTCAAGAAAAGTTCCTTACCTAATAATTTAATTGCATAACTAGTGTGTTCTAAAAATACAGACCAGTGGATAACACAACAAGCCAGTTAACTTTGATAGGTGAAAATTGTTGGATTCATTTCTTATTCAGTGTGGCTTGCTTAGGCTTCTTCAATTTTCAAAAACAAAAACAATATAATTTGTTGTGTCAAACTTCACATTTTATCTTACTTTTATTTGTTTAATTCGTGCAATATTAGCATTTCAGATCAAATCCAGCTGTTCTCATTTCAGGCTTTGTTTTGCACTTTTCATGAGCAAAATACAAACACAATTTATCTCGTATTACTTTGTTGCCGGTTATCATGCCGTGCGGTACCTGTGTGCTATTGTAAAGAACGCTATTTCAGGACTTATCGACAACTCTCTGCTCTAAATTTGAGGACCATTGTGTGCTCTGGGGCCTCATATTTTGTATGCCCATTTGATCCCTTTTAAGATATCTTTGTTTGTAATTATCCAGACTTGTTCTCTTAGAATCAAGGGAAGCGGCTGCTTTTACCTTTGTGCTACACAACTTAAAATATATCCCCTTTTATTGGAAGACCTGTCTACGCTCAAGAGTAATCTAGCTTGATTGAAATTGGGCAATCTAAGTAGGTGATGATACACCTCTATGGACGCTTTTGGACTACTGCAATTATATCCACTCATTTGACCTTTGAGAAAGCCCTGACGAAGTTCCCGTGGCACTGGGGAACGAAACGCGTTGGCTGTGTGCCGGTTTTAAAAGAAACAACAAACTTTAATAAAAAGAAGAATTTTTGGACTACGTATGCTTCCCGACTGATTTTAATTAGAGTGCACCTTCCTTTCTTGTGGACTAACACAATTTATCTGTGAAAGCAACTACTTTACAGTTTCTTGAAGAAAACACAGCTTTTATGTACATATTGCCAAACAAACTGCCTAATGTTTCTGTCTGTTTCTATTTTAATATGTAATGGTTCCACATGTTTGCAGCACTCAAATGGAATTAGCGAGCCATCATTGTCCCGTCCATAAAACCCCTTTGTTTCCCATTTCGGAGTCTGTCATCACTTTTGTTAGACTTTCTTTCATCTCGCTTGTTCATAAATAACATTTCATGTTAAACATGTAACTAAGGCCTCCTGGGTGTAAGGTATACAAGCACTTTATCCAATACATTTATTTTCTTGCTAGATGTATTTGTTTGTTTCTCTACCTCATGTTTTTTTACGATTCTCTCCAAAATCTGAAATCTAATCTGAGCCACTTTATGTCCTTGGGCAAAATGGTAAAGTGCAGGTGTATTGAAATTTTTTGTTCTTATATTTAACTTGTCCTTTGTCCAATGAGTTTTCACCTTATCAGATGTCTTACTCATGTATCTGAGTCCACACAGAGTCTTACAAGAAAGAAGCACAATAATGTTAGTCCTTGAATTTAAATGTTGTCTAGTTATTGGGATTTGTATGCACTATCTTCTTCTACAATTAGAAGAATCTTGACAACTTGAATATGAAAAATCTTTTTTGGTTTATAATATTTTTTGTTATTTTTCAATATGTGTTCAGTCATAACTACTCACATTTGATATTTGGTCACCTTTTGTATAAAATGCAGTATCTATTTTATACACAATTCTATATCAAACTTTATTAGTTTCTAATTCTTACAAATTATTCTCCTTATTGTCTTGCTCTGCACAGAGTATTTTGAAACATATATCCATTTTTTAATCTTTTATTTCCTTCATAATTCAACAATTGTTCTCTTATTTCTCATTTGGCTTTTTCTGTAACTCTGTTCACCACTTGATCCTTGTAGCCTCTTTTCACAAACTTTAAATTTTTATTGTTCTTCCTCCATTTCTTTCTGGTCCAACACAATTCTTGTTACTCACACCGTTTCTGATACTGGTAAACTTTCAATTAATGAACTTGGAAGCTTTCAAATTTCAGACTTATAGGATCAGTTGGTTTGTTGGAAAGAGTTATGTTCCTCCTATACATCTGTCTTTTTATTTTCACATCTAAGGCCAGGATTACAAATTAGGCGTAATTGTAGTTATGACATTCCAGGATAAATAGCACACCAATTTACTGGCCTGTCAATTACCAGTTAAAAACTCTATGCAATAATTATCGCATGTGCTAAAAACACATGTTCATGGGAGTGATGTGCCCAGAAACACAGGACACTCAGTCAAATAGTGACAATGCGATTCAAATGTAGGTGCCCACTTTCTAAAAGCAGTAGTTTAGCCACATCTCCTCCTATTATGTCTTCATTATTTCACTCTGCTCACTTTGCTGTCCTCCTTAGGACCCTTCCTAGCTCAGATTCTCTTCTTTGTCATTTTGATATTGGGTTCACGTACGTCACTTGCCTGAGTATTTTTCAATATTTAACATTCATCAAATAGTCTCAAAATGCAATGAATAGCTTGGTCTATTTGCATCATATTCTTATTGCATGCCTAGGTACTTGTATTCCTTCACAATTTTAAATCTAGCACCCCATTATGGCATCTACTTTCGGGTTTTTTAGTGGTATTGAGTACTACAAAACACAAGTAGAGTTTTATCAACACCTGAATTTATAGGTGTACTCCCCAGATATTTTTTGATTAAAAAAACAGCAGAAAGCTAACCCTAGGGCCAAACTCATTGGAGTACATTTACATTTTCTTGTGATTCAGGCCCTGCATTTCCTTTATTGTATTATACATATTCATCAATCTCTAAATAAAATTTTATTGATTAGAGTCCATGTGATTTAGGCGCTAACAATGGACTACAAATCCCAGCTTTTCCCTCACCAAATAGTGCAATCCTGTGCAACAGCGATGGAATACCATTTCCACCAATATAATTGTATGTTGGCCCGATTTAAATGTGGGCAGAACTTTGGTATAACAACGGCAGAGACTACTCCGTCTCCGCTGTGGTTACATCCCTCTCATGGCCCAACAGAGTATGGGCTGTCGGAGGATGACCTGTATGTCCACCCATCTATATTAGGTGGACAGGTCAGGTGAGTTTTCACTGTCCACCACCACTTGCAAAACCCTGGCGGTAACGGACAGTGTAAACTGCAAAATGACCCCTCCATCGTCAGAGGAGATAACTCCCCTGGTGAGTGGGGCATTGAGTTGTTTTTTTCAAAAACAAAATCCCACTTTGGGGTTTTGTTTAGGAAAATAAAAAGATATTTACCTTTGCGATACAGCTCATGTCATGTTTGATGTACCCAAAAAGTAAAGTTACAATACATTGGCAGGAACCTCCTTGACCACGGTTGCTATCAATGCTGGAAATGTCCGCTGGCCTGAGATATATTTCAAAATGTGGTCGTCAGAACCTCCACCAGGGCGAAGGAGCAATTTACTCCAGCGCCCTGGCAGAGGACAGCCCAACTACCAAATTATAAATTGGTCCCTTAGTTTCCTTCTTTGAGCAAATGAAGAGTGTGTAGAGGTGAAATGAAGAGTGTGTAGAGGTGATTCCGTTTGTAATTGAGGAGAGTTGGGAATGAGCACCATCCCCATGCTACATGAGAAGCAAATGATTTTCAGAAAAATAAAATGAAGCAGAACAGTGACACTATTATTTAAAAAAGAAATTAGTTAATAATCCATTGGTTTTACAGACTATTCTTAAGCAGAAATATACCATTACTTGAGCGTCTGCCGCAGTTACCCGAAGAATCATTTTTAAGTGCCAGCAGTTTGTGTAGGAGCCTTTCAGAAAACTGTGTGGACTAATGCACAAATTTTAAATATTGTAGAAGAAGTGGTGCCTGTCCTTGTGTGACCAGTACTCTTGAAATATTTTTTAATAAAATGAATAATTGTATTACCATGATGTAATTAACACATAATGAATTCAACATATTCTGCTGTGACGCTGGGTATATCAGATACCGTAGGCCTTCATTTCCAAATCGTTGTTATTGTCTAAAGCCATCTTATTCTTGCACGCAGTCATCTCTCTGCCTTTCCTCACCGCGCACACAGCGTATGATAGTTATTTTGTAAATAACGTTTGGAAACGTAATGTCATTCTCTCATGCACAACTTGATGCTTTGTTTTCATGCTAAGAAAAGTGAATCTTTTCCCAAGGTCTTCTCACCTATTGGGGTCACGGTGCGATTCTCATGAGAACTTAACCTTGATAAACTGTATTATGTGAACCAGCGGGAGACAGGTGAATAATGTGACTTTAGATACTGTATTGTTCATTCTTTGATTTTATGGGGTAAATGTGATAGATCTTAATGTCGTTCTACACTAGTACACCTTCTTTTGTGCATTACATTATAAAAGTACCCTTTTCTGAGGGTGTTGGTAATTGCTACCCCCTCCTCCCCCCCCCGATCTCCCCTGATCCAAAAGGCAATACTTTGATGGTCTTACCTCTGATTTATAATTTATTAACTTGAGTTGAATTATATCTTTGTCTGCTATTTCATTATTTGCGTTTTATTCTGAGTTTCATTCTTTTATGTGACAAATGTCTAGCTGACTGACTTCTTCCCAGTTAATTTGTTTTCTGTAATGCCTTTTAAGATTTCAATAAACCTTCATGGTTTTCGTTATAATACTTGTCAGTTTTTATTTTGAAGCCTAAAGTGATTTACATTTAATTCTAAAATGTTATTTGATATTAAACTTACATGTTTACTAGGTTCAGTTGAGAAGCAACAAAATTCTTGGGTATGAACAATGCTCCCAGTCCATCAGAAGTGCTTTAAATTGTTTCAGGGAAACACACTACACCAGAAATCTGGAAGCAGATGATGGTTACAAACTGGACCTGGATTGTTCAAGACTGGCCCCGTTAAATTCCGCACTAAATTGCCCTGATTCACCCTGTATTCCAATGATCCTATTTGGATTAACAGAAGTGTGCCAGTGTTCCTGATGCTGGTCTATGAATTAAGGAGAAGTGAGTTTAAGTAGAGTGATGATCATGTGGCCCCTTTCCTGCTCCACTCTTCCCCATAGGTGTTACCCCAACACCCCTCAGGTGTGAGGTAGCTGAGTGAAGTAGACTATCTCTCTTTTGTGCTATTCGTTTGAGTGTTCTTTAGGTTAAGCCTCCTTCCTGTTGACACTAGAGGACAAAGACAGTGGCTTGACCATTGTGGAAAATTCACAAAAAGGCAAGAAGTGCCTGAAACCAGTCCCAGAGCTGGACCTGCGGAATCTGCAATTCTTGTCTGCAAACCTGGGTATGAGTTTGAAGCAGAAGCTCCCAGATAAGGTGTCAGGATTTCACATTGACCAGGGTGAGGGTACCCACACCTGTGGAGACCAAGACAGACCTTTAAGCTCTACAGTTGGGGTAGCAAACCCCTGCCAGGTTGGGATAGCTGATGCTTGCCAGGTTTGGGAACAGACATCTCGAAGTTCTACATCCTGCTGAAAGTAACTGCTGTCAACTACCTTGGAAGAATGAGCCCACTGAATGCGAGAAAGTGGTACTGGAGGTATCAATGCATGAGAGAAAAACTGCTTAGAAAAGGAGGACCTTAAGGAGCTGTGCAGGAAAAACTGGACTTTAGCCTGCTGTATCCCACAGAAGGACCTGCACCGTCAGGCCGTGTGGTGAGGTCCTGTGTCCCTGGTCCCTTGTGGTTTCATTTCAAAACAACAAAGCGCATTTGATAGTGAGGAACTACAAAGAGTGGCAATGCGCTCAGTTGTTTCATCTCAGTTCTCGACAAGATCACCTCTGTGATCTGGGGTGGACTTTTTCCTTTGTTTGGGTGGCGGACTTGAGCTTTGGGCTAAAGGAAGATGCGCAGAAGAAGTCTGCCTTCTCTCACGCGCGCTCTCTCTCTCTCTCTCTCTCTCCCTTTCTCTACCCCAGCAGGAGCGAGCAGAGTGCCTTCTCTTCTTACTCCTGTCCAGAGAGCCCCCTCCTTTCTGTAATACAGGGTGTGCACATGCACAGGCCGGCGATACCAAAGAGAAGAGTGGAGTTGGCAGGGGTGGTACAGAATCAGCCCAGCCTCTCTCTGGCTAGTGTGCTGGTGGCAGTAGTGGGCACAGCACAACCCCACCCCTGGGCGAAATTAATGGGCAAACCCTGTGCATTACTTCTTAACGGTACAGTGCATTATTCGGACATTGCAGGGGCTGCATTTTAATGACACAGACCGGGACAGTTACAATTGTGATCTCGAAATAGCCATTTTGTATGCACGCTGGTACAGCTACAGTCCTAGAAAAGTGACAGGAGATTGTGGCCTACCAGTCTCTTGGGGCTCCTGAGTGCATTTAGCACCAATTGTTGCATTGCAATATCCTTATATACAAGAGTCTGGGAGATCCCTGAAGTCAGAAAAAAAGTTCCCACATCAGGTAACATACTTGCCAGCCTTGAGCGCTGCTTTATTTCAGCTAAGTGGATAATGATTGCAGACATTGTACTCTGCAGGAGACTGCTGACACCTATCCCTTTGTGCAAGGCCACACAGAGAAGATTCACAACTGTGGCTGAAATCAGAGAAGACCAATCCTAGTGCCTATGTTTTGAAAGTTCTGTGTCAGACTGAGGAGGCATCCAAGCTGTAATGTAAAGAGGGCTGGTAGCTCATGTTACTGTAAACCATGAGGAGAAGCCCATGAGGCAGAGTCCAAGGCCCCAGGGTACCACGCCGTCTCAAATTGCTGTGAATGAATGAGCAATAGATACATGCCACACCGCCTTCCGCCTACACAACCCTCACAAATGATTTTTCAAGTTGTTTGAGAGACTTTGGCCTTTGTAAGAAGGTATTATTATCCAAAGCCTAAATTATACTTGGTCTGCAGTTACAGGTGTATAAGCGAGGGAAGTCTTTCAATTACGGCTTTAACAATGTGCGGTTACAAGCAGATACAAATTGTAATTGAAATTGTAAATTGTATTTATATAGCACTTCTACCACTGATGAGGGGTAGCACTTGGAAAGGGTGTTTGGGAGTCCATAGATGTCTGAGAGTTTTGCGACGAGTCAGAGAGTGGAGGTATGAGCCGAGGTTGAAGGGGAATTTTGTTTTTCCTTCTTCCACCTGACCCATCCAGCAAGTAAATATTAATATATAAAGACATAACCACACATCTAAATATATAGTGTAAGAAATTGGGTTGTTGGTTGATTTGGATGTGAGCCCTGGTCAAGCAGCAACCCCAATTCTTGTCAGGGTAAGGCACAAGCCAACCCTAAGTTAACCTGTGCTCAACCCCTGGTAGCTTGGCACAGAGCAGTCAAGCTTAACTTAGAGGCAATGTTTAAGGTATTTGTGCAACATTCCAAACACTAATTAAGTGAAAAGCACCACATAAAAGGACCCCACACCAAGTTAGAGCAAAAGAGTAGTAATTTTTCATAAACAAGACCAAATTGGCGAAATTCCAATCAGTAGAACAGGAGATATTTCATTTTAGAGGTTTTAGTAAAAATAGAGCCAAATCACACAAAGCACCAACTGTGGATAGCTGGTCGCGCCGGACCGGGAGAAAGTCACAAGTTCAGGCCGACTGCGATGGAGTGTGGGCCGGCCACAGGGACCCAGTTAGGCCCACTGATCACAGTACTTTAATTCTGATTTGCGGAGCGTTGCAAGGATTTGTGTGGAAGATGGGTACGCGAAGTGATGCATCGGGTCCGAGATGCTGCGAGGCTGCAGTGCAAGGTCCTGCGTCATCCTCAAAGATCACATCGACGAGGGCTTGTGATGCTTAGTCCGGCATCGAGGATGCATCGCACGGTCAAGACAATATGTCTGGTTCGAGGAGCTGCAGGGCTGCGATACGGGGTCCAATGTCATTGAGGTTGCCATTGATGAGGGATGTGAAGGCCTGTGCTGAGCATGCATCACGCAGGGATGGTTCTGAAGCGGTTGCGGGCTGCAAGGGCAATGCTGGCAGTGGCAGCTGGCATCTACTGGGAAGGGGGAGGTGGACGCTCATGGGCAAAAACTTTAATTTAAAAAAAACTTACCTTAACCGACGTCCTCCGACTTCCTCAGCTACCGACCTCTTCTCAACCAGATGCTGCTGTCCAAACACCAATCCTGGCACTGCTCTCACTCTGTGAGGAGCAGTGCCCTGATTGGAGGGAGAGGCCTCACTCACTGCTACCAAGGACACTGGAGCCCTGCACTTACTCTGACCCAGCTCTCTTAAAACAGCTGGGTTAGAGGTTTTCAAAGTGCGCATGTGTGGCTGGCCATCGCAAGACTGCCGACCAAAAAGACATGCGCCCTTTGAAAACTGCAAACACAGCCCACCCCTCCTCCCTGCTACTGTCATTCAGCAGTGGCCCTCCCCGTCCTGTCATGAGCGTCAAGACCGGAGGATGTAAAATAAAATGGTAATGTATTAGCATTTTCTTTTCATCTTTGGGGGTAATTTAGGTGGGGCGACGCTCCTCCACTCCATAGAAGGAGCCGCCCCTGAATGCTGCTCTTTGTGACGAGTCTAATCCATGCAGCAGTGGTGATGCGTTGGCTCTGCTCTGGGTTGTGCTGCGCAGCAGGGAGATGCATCGAGTCTGCTGGATCCACAGAGGCTGGCGAGCACCCTAGGCTTACTTCGAAGGTTGTAGAACTGGGGTGGCACCAACTGGCAGGAGTAGACTCACAGATGGCAAGGTGCAGGTGCAGGGTTGTTGGAAGCCTCTGATGTCCCTGAGGCTTCAGAGCAGGAGGCCAGCCAACTAGCTGTTTTTAAACAATATTTTACATTTATAGATTTTTTGTCTTGTTCATACTATTGCAGCATATTTTTTGTTCTGAGTATTGTGGTCATTTAGGGAAGAGTCAACCACTTCCGCTTCAGAAGATTAATCATGACTTGATAGTGGATATTATGTTTAAGGGTAATGAATTCCAAAGTTTGCTGCTTGGAGAGAGAAAAATGTTTCACCCATGTTTTCCCATGTATGCTGAAATTTTGAGACCGAGAGCCAGTCTGGAGTGGAGGTTCCTTTGTGTGGTATGTATTTAGTGATTTTCCTTCGGGATGAAAAGGGGTCTTTTGCCATGTATTGCTTTGTGGATGATACTAACAGCTTGGAGGTGGGTTTCCGGCACTTGGTAACCACTGTGGGGCCCTGAAGGCAGGGAAGATATGTGTTTGGGGCTTTTCATGTAGGAGTAGTCTGGCAGCAGAATTTTCTGTAATCTTCTCATAGTGGTTAGAGGGGATCCATGATATGGGCCATTAGTGAAACTGTAGGAAGCTGGCTCTTTATATGATAAATCAAAGTGAGATATATCATGTAAAGAGTCAAGGGGTTCCCTTATGAGTGGACAGGGGCTTGCCTAGGCAATTCCAAAGTGCTCTGTTAGGGGGTAGTGTGGTTGAGCAGCCTTAAACTTAACACAGAGGCGAGCAAGACATCTGAAAATACACACAATGGTCAATAAATGAGACACACGACTCAAGAACGAGATCCACAACAATTTCTTAAAATAGCAGGTATCTTTATATATGTTTAGGCATCAGAAGAAAGTCGATCAGTTAAGTACGTTTTTAAATAGGAATATTTTTCAGCTGGAAAAGTCGACTGCAATTTCTGAGTTCTGCAATGTTAACCTATGGGAGGGAAAATCATATGCGGCTTATCAGTTCTTGTCAGCATCTTAGGAGACCATTCTCCAGGAGGTAAGGTGAGTGGCGGGCAAGGCCTAAGGCAGCGCCATCAGAACACCACCAGCAGCACTAGGGCGGCTAGGTGCAGAGGGTGCCTAACAGCGTCGGTTGCCCAATGTTATCCAATGGCGAACGGGTGCGATAGAAAGAGGCTGCAGGAGGGGACTGTGAGGCCAGTCCTGTGAAACCAACGAATGGCTTCGGTTCATGAGATGTTGAGGGACATGGGGACACTTTTGGTCCTCTTCTCCTCGGGATGGGGTGTCCGGGTGCAGGGGTCTTTGGGGTGTCAGGTTTCTCCCTCCTGCAACACTCTCGGTAGAAGGGTCCTGCCAACAGAGGCTGCACGCAATGCTGGGGTAGTCACAAGGAGTCACTCCACAGGGACTCGGTACCTTGAGGTTTGAGGACCAAACTGACACCGTTGCCCCACTTGGACAAGGGCGGGGGCATGGGTGCAGTGGTGCTCGGCGGCGTCAGGTTTTGCCGGGACCAGAGTCCTCTTTGTCTTTCTTATGCTGCCTGCAAGATGCAGGGGACAGTTCTGCTGTCCCTCGGGAGGTCTTAGTTCCTGGGTGAAGGCTGGCAGGTCGCCTGAGTTTTGGGGACTCAGCAGCTGCAGGACAAGTCGACTTCAGGTGCAATAGGCGAAGTCATCAGACAGGCCGGCAGGGTTGGTGCCAAGTCAGTTGCTGGGCATTCTGTTCTTGCTGTACAACTCTTCTTGTCCATCATCTTTCTTCCAGGTTGTAAGGATCTGTTCTTTTGATGCCAGGGTCACCCCTAAATACTTAATTTAGTGGCATTAGGAAAGTGTACGGTAGTATCCAATGGGCTACTCACCTTTGGGGTCACTACGCCCACTATGACCACTGTTGGAAGCTGGTGTAACCCTGTCCCAGAATTCCTAAGCATACCATCACAAAGATGGCTACTTCTGAAAAATTGTGTCCACCTCAGTGTAGCCCACCTTAGGGGTGGTACTAGCCTGGATGTGGCCCGCCTACCTGACAAGCTAATTTTCCCACCTCTCCAGGTGCCAAGGGGGCTTTGGAAAAAGGGGGCGGCTTCCTCTCCTGTGAGGAGCCAGATCTGCATTTCAACTGCGGCAGCTCATTGAAGCTTGCTGGCCTAGGGAGGCTAATCAGCAGGTCATACTGTGGGGGGTGTGACACCCCCTTCCCAGACATCCCTTTGTTCTGGGCCTCCTGAGAGCAAAAGGCTCTCACCCTAAGAGGTCAGAACAGCATCTCAGGAGGCAGGTGTGGCATCTTGCCAGTCTTGGGTGGAATCTGGAACATGGAATGTGGTGATGAGATTCCACACAAGGACGGTTGGCCCGGGCTTCATGGAGAGGAAGTCACATCGTTCTCTTGTCCCAAATAAACCTACCTTGGATGAAACAACGTGGATGCTGTGATTATTATGAAGAGATCGTAACACTGGCGATGAGTGTAGAGCGAACTGTGAAGCCTGGAGCCCGGCAATGTGCAGATCGCGAGTCTGGTGAACTTGGCAGTCCTGGAGGTCTTCTTAATAGCTGGAACATTTACGACACGATCTGCTCCGGAATCAGTCCTGACAATCAGGCTGAAAATCCAGAGCAATGACAGTGACTGTGGTGAGATTCAATTCAATTTTGTGTGTTTTGCCAAGCTTAAACGTCGGCGACTTCACGCGCTGCGGTGCGATCCTCAGAGCGAGCCCAGTCTCGAGCCAAGAAGTCTATCACACATGCCTGCACAAATTCTTGACTGCAAGGTCTAGAACGCTGACGCTGCGTACTGTGTCCTGCTTCTCTCGCTGGCGATGCGATCATCCACATCTCGGTGATCCGCACACCATTTCCTTTGGGAGCCTGTTGCACTGACGTTGTGGTCATCAACATCTCGGTGATCCACACACCATTTAAATAAAGATTAAAAGAAGAAAAAAAATAACGGTGATTAGCACACCTTATTTGGTGCGAGCCGGTCTCTTTCATGATGGATCTGCGGTCACCAACGTATCTGGTGATCCGCACACCATTTCCACGGTGAACCCGGTTAATCTGCAGAATTGTGCTAGATACAAGTTAAAGCAGTGAGCAAGCACCTGCTTTGCCACATTATTGTGAAGTACCTAAAGGCTATTTCGGTGATTCACACACCTACTTATGTACATTATATAATATATATTTGACTCATACACTGGAATACAATTTCTGCAGCACAAGAACCATGGATGGAATATGTGCACCATTACCATTTTTAGCAACACAAGATGAACCTGAGTTGGAGTGGAGGCAATGGAAAGAGGGATTAGAAGCATGCATAGAAGCAATTGGTGGAGATGACTATACTGACAAACGTAAATTAGCCATATTAAAACATTGTTTAGCACAGAAGGTAGATGTATTTTGAGTCACTTACCTTCAATGGTAACTGGACAAGCGAATGATGAAGCTGATACAGATGTATATGACATGGCAATTAAACAACTGGATAAGTTATATGTCAAGAAAGTAAATGAGGTGGTTGCACGACACAAGTTTCTAAGCAGAGGGCAATTACCAAATGAGTCAATAGATGTATTTGTAAATGATTTAAGGATTTTAGCTGCTAAATGTAATTATGCTTCTTTTCATGACCAAATGGTTCGTGATCAGATGGTGCTTAAGGTGGCAGATGCAAAGTTGCAAGATAAATTGTTATCAGCAGATGAGTTGACCCTAACTAAAGCTATTGACATCGCACATCGGTTTGAAGAAATGAAACTAGGTATGAAAGAATTATCAGATAAACATGCAGCGGAGATTCATTTGATTAAAAACGTCAATAGTGATGAAAATTTGAGTGGTAAATTTAAAGGTAAAACGGCTTCTTACCAAAATGTGGAAAAAAAAGAATATGGGTGCTTTAAATGTGGTATACGTGGCCATTTGGCCAATGACAAAAAATGTCCTGCCATTGGACAAGTATGTAGATACTGTAAAGTTAAAGGACATTATGCAAGAATGTGTAAGACCAAGAACGGATTCATAGACAAGGGCATGGATATAAAAAACCAAAGAACAAATTACATAAAAGAGATTGGATGTGACACAAGTGATAATACAGAAGAAGAATTTATATTAGGTGTCTTTGAGATCAATGGTAATGCCAAGGATGCCCCATTCTGTATGATTAAGATAGGGGATAAGGAGATAAAAGTCATGGCAGATTCAGGTGCAAGACATACCTTGATTGGGGATGAGTGGTTAAAGGAGTACCCGGAAGTAAAGTTGTTACCTCCCGACATCAAGTTAGTGGGGTATGGGAAAAAGCCCATTGAAGTATTAGGATACTTTGTTATATGGCCATTAGGGTCATTGTCGACATCGCTAAGTTAGCATGAGCTCTGCTGCCATGATGCTGCTTTTGCGCACGTTACTACATGACTTTGTTTTGCAAGACTCTGCTTGTGCCTTTCACATGAGAATTGTCTGCTTTCTGCGTTCTCTGCCTGTTCCTGGAGTTTAGTCTGAACACGATGTGCAAGGTCGATAAACAATGCCCCTTGTTCTGTTCTGGTCAGACCCTAGCATCTAGACAAAACATGCGAACACAGCTGCGCTACTGAAAACTCATGCTTTGATATTAAGGGGATGCATGTTGTCCTGACACACACTTGGAGAGGGATCTTTCCAGAGAGAAGAGCTATGCTGTTCCTATGATGTAAAACTTCCATCTAGGCACTAAGGGGCCCATTACGATACCCGGCGTAAAAAAATCCGCCAGGCATGGAAGCGGCAAAAATCCGCCCGCACACACCGTCTGAACACCGACCACGCCATTACGATTACACAAACCGAAAACCGCCATCGGCGGTAAAATCACACAAAATACCGCCCGCCATCGTCCGAGTCGGAGTCAAACCGCCCGCCACGGACGGAAACACGCCCGACAACACAAAACCGCCCGCCCTCACGGCCGACACACCGCACGTGAGATTACGATCGCACCGCCATGAGCGCGGGAAAACTACAAATATACCGCCCGCCAGCGCAAACAACGCCGATGAGAATCGACACGGCAGAAGCCATGGCGCCCACGTCCCTGCACAGAAACCATCCGCTCACAAAACCAATCGCACACAACATGGCCAACAAGTCCACACAGCAAGGCACGCACAAATACACAAGCACAGTACACATCCCGAAAACACCCCCCTGGACAAACAAAAACTACAAAGGCCAGAACCCCAGACACAACACACCTGAAAACAACAGACCATGAGGACACACCCACATAGGTAAGTACAAAAGCAGCACTCCCACAGACCACAACCCCTTGCAACATTGCAAACCAGAGAGGAGAGGAGAGGACACAGTGACACAGCAAGGACAGCAGCACACCACAGAAACGCACACATCACCATCACCACCACCACCACCACCACCACCACCACAAACCCCCTGCACATTACACAACACACACCGCACCAGCACCACAAACACCATGGCACCACAAAGAATGCCCAAGTTCACGCCCATTGAGCTGACGGTCATGGTCGACGAGATCATCAAGGTGCACCCACAAATCTATGGGAACATGGTCCAGCACACACCACTAGCCACCAGAAACAGAATGTGGAACCGGATCGTAGACCAGGTCAATGCAGTCGGGACCCTGCCCAGGAACAGAGTAGAAATTAACAAACGTTGGAATGACGTCAAGAGCCTGGTCAAGAAGAAGGAGACCAAGAACAGAGAGCTGGCAGCCGTCACTGGCGGAGGGAATCCCGCGCTCTTCAAGACCTTCAAAGCGTGGGAGGAGAAGGTGCGAGTCATCATACATCCGGAGATCCTCGCCGGATTAGCAGGGGGAGTGGAGGCTGGTAAGTACAAACTAATGTATACCAGCACACCGCTATGTACTCACATGCACTACCACCATGCCACAGCTCCCAGGGACAAACACCCCCATGTCCAGCACACAATACACAACACAGCACACACACATGCAACAGACACCACCACACACAGCCCAAACAGAACAACTGTAAGATGCGTGGGGACATGTGCACACTCAGCCAGCCACGTAACCACCAACAGGTCCCCAAGTATGCCAGAAGCGCCACAACGAGCACCCACCACACCCATGTGTCCGCCATAGCTGCACTAACCGACAAGTAACAGGTAAGTGGCAGGAACACAAAGTGCAGTGGGTGGGAGGGTGGACAGCCCAAGTACAACACACACCAGGCCCCTAGTCCCACAGCACAGCAAGGAGGAGCATCCCCCACCCCCCACAGCCACGTGTCAGCCACCGCAGTGCACACCGACAGCCGAAAGGTAGACATCACGATCCACAACAATCGGTGTCAGTGGGTGTCCAGCCACCACCACGACCCACAACACCCCCCCACCCCCACAGACCTGCAACATGGAGCACCCCCCGCTTAGAACCATGTGGCATCCAGTACAGTGCACGCCCGAACAACCTGCAGGTGGGAAACTGGACAGGGCTGGATTACTGGAGGCATGAGGACCGTAACACGACCAACACATGGGACATGTCACGTAGCAGACGAACACGCAGCACCGCCCACCGTCACGAACAAGTGAACAATGTGCACACGGACATGAACCACAGACTCACACCTCACATGACCCATCACAGACACAGCAACACCCAAGGAGCCACGTCTGCATGCACAAGCCACACTGAATATAGTACCACACGGCAGCCACTGTGCAACTCATCACACACAACCGAAACACCATTGAAGTCCTGTCCATGTAGCCCCTACTGCCTGTCAACCACACACCCCACAACTACGCCTATGTAAGACAAACAACACTAGACGCAACAGAGCGGAACAACATAAATGCACACGAACACCACTGAACCCATCAAACACACAGACACACCATGCACATACAACATACCATCCATCCCATCCGTCAGCCCCAGTCTCATGAAAGGCATGTCATCCGCACAGCTGCCACACATACAGCAGTCACGCTAAGATACATGCCCATGACCAACCATGTGCCAGAAGTCAATGAAGCGCACGCCACACTGTGAGCAACAACACACAACATGGGCCACACCCCCCACGAGCACTGCAGTGATGCACATGGCACAGGGCAGCACGCACACCAAGGAGATGGGACAACTGCAATACGTTGGCTGGCACACAACCAACACTCACTCATAACGATGCGTCCAATGCCATGTCCAGTAATCACAACAGACAGCAAATATGCAGGCCATGTCAGGCATGCACACACCTCAGACCATGCACTGTCATGCTGCCACAACACATGTCACGTTCGGCACCCATGGCTCACAGCATGTACCCCAAAAGCATATTCCCTCCCAAATGCGAATCTGGGGCATGGCCCCCATGTTGCCATATGCGTTCCTAAGCGTTCCATTTGAACCCCAAAAGCATATTCCATCCCAAATGCGAATCTGGGGCATGGCCCCCATGTTGCCATATGCGTTCCTAAGCGTTCCATTTGAACCCCAAAAGCATATTCCATCCCAAATGCGAATCTGGGGCATGGCCCCCATGTTGCCATATGCGTTCCTAAGCGTTCCATTTGAACCCCAAAAGCAAAGTACAAACCAGACCCAGGATGGGCCAGGAGCCCGCATACACCAGAGTCACAATAAGTAGGGGCACAGCAACACACCCATCGGCATGGCCAATCCGTCCCATGCCACATGTGCACAGCACACAGTCCCATTGCCAAGCACACACAACTACAAATGGTACAGCCACACACACGCCTCCGGGAAACCCATGTACGAGATTGCACGAACTGTTAATGTCAGACGACAAATACATACTTCGCAAGGTGCAACACAATAACAAATCTCATTCTCTCCACAGGTGACGAACTGCTGGATGCTGGGGATGGAGCCAGCAGCCAGCACAGCCAGCCTACAAGCCCCCAACGAGGACACACGGATGTGGAGGATCTGTCCTCCTCTTCGGACACGGACCACCAAGCAGGCCCATCTGGTGTGGCAGGGCCCAGCCGCTCCCCAGGACTCCTCCTACCCACCAACCCATCATCCAGGGCTGCTGAACATTCCCAGCCCCCTGCTGCCACTGTCGTTGCGGCCACACCCACGGTCATTGCGGCCACACCCACGGTCATTGCGGCCACACCCACGGTCATTGCGGCCACTACCACTGCCGCAACCGCCACCATCGCCGCACCGACCACCACCGCCGCCACCACCACCACGTCTTCGCTGGCACCAGCCCCAGCGCAGGTGGTGGCCCGGCCGACTGGATCCACCCTGGGAGCCACAGCGAGGACCGTGGTGAGCAATGTGGCTAGTGGGCAGGCCGGTGGCAGCAGGACTGGTAGGAGGAGCAGGGTCAGGCAAACGCCAGCCTCCCCTGGGAGCCATGCCCTGCCTCAAATGGCCAGAGTCCTTGGGGCCTATGAAGAGGCCCAAGGACAATGGGCCAGGTCAGCTACAGACACGCGTGAGGTGCTGGGGGTGCTGAGGTCCATGGACGCCCGTATGGGCCAACTCGTGGACCTCATGGGCCAGCTGGTGGTGGCGGTGAGGTCACAGCCAGGGACAGCAGCTCCCCCTCCGCCACCACCTGCCGGGGCGCAGGGTCGAGCAGCAGTGTCCAGTTCCCCTGCGTCCACAGCCAGTGAGCACACCTCAACCACCAGCATGTCGCAAGCAGGCACCCCCCTCGCAAACGTGGAAGGGGCCGTCCGAAGTGGAAACAGATCTCCCGGGAGGACTTCGCACGCTCCAGACGCAAGTGAGGCAGCCAGCCAGCCTTCCTTGACCAGCCACTGCATTGACTTGGACTACGATCCCACTCCACACAGCCATCTGGATGGCATGTGTGTGTTGGACTATGGACATAGAACCAGTGGGTACACCCTGAGCATCACGCAGCCATGACCGACAGCTCATTGTCACTGCACGCACCACTTTTGTCATCACCTTACACACAATCACATGTCACAGTTTGAAATAAATGCACCTCTTACACAAACTGCTGTTTGTGCCCTGTGTTTTATTTGTACGGAATACAACGGCCACCTTGGGCGGAAAGGCACCTGATGCGTGGCATGGCAATGGAACCGGAGGGCCTGTAGGGACCTAGGGGTGGGAGACAGAACAGGAGCACATTCAATGAGTGTGTCACACACCCATCACACAGTACATGTCAACAACTACAAGCAATGTACACACATCGCACAGAGCAATAGGGCACAATGCCACAGCCACCAACAGTGGCATACTACCCTGGCCATGGAGCGTTGACACACAGCACGCAGTGAACAAACGGCCACCCTGACACAGCACACACACACCTGCACAGATACAGCCACATCAGCCGTCGTACATGGACACTCACCGTCAAGTGAAGTAGCGGGCGATGAGCTGCTGCCGCACATTCCCAGCTTCCTCCTCTCCGCTGTCCTCCTCACTCGAGCTGTCCTGGTCTGCGGGCTGGGGCCCTGGTTGATCTCCGTCATCCACGATGAGGGGGATCTGCTTCCGAATGGCCAGATTGTGCAGCATGCAGCACGCCACCACTATCTGGCACACCTTCTGTGGGGAGTACGCCAGCGCACCCCCGGTGCGGTCCAGGCACCTGAACCTGGACTTGAGGAGGCCAAAGGTACGCTCGACCACACGTCTGGTCCTCCCATGTGCCTCATTGTAGCGATCGTCTGCTGGGGTGCGAGGATTCCTCAATGGACTGAGCAGCCATGCCCCATTCGGGTACGCAGAGTCACCTGGGTGTGAGGGACACAGAGAACCGTTGCTATTCCAACTGGACAGGGGACAGCATCGCACAACCAGCACGCTACACCACTCCACATACTCACCGACAATACAGCCACGATCCTGTTGCAGATTGGACATCAGTCGTGGCAAGATGCTGTTGCGCATTATGTGTGCGTCATGGGCCGAGCCTGGGAACTTTGCACACACGTGGGTGATCACCATGTCCGCAAGGCACACCACTTGCACATTCAGGGAGTGCGTGTGCTTCCTGTTGCGGTACAGGTGCTCAGTGGCCTGTGGTGGAACAAGGCCAACATGTGTGCAGTCAATGGCTCCAACGACGTGTGGGATTCTGCCAAGGGCATAGAATGCACCCTTCACTGCCGCCAATTCACGAGCCCTGGGGAAGCGGATGTACCTGTTTCGGTACAGCATCATGGCTGCCAGTACATCCCTCAGCACCTTGCTGAACATGGGCTGGGACATCCCTCCTCCACTGCCCACTGTGTGCTGGAATGACCCAGTGCCGAAGAAATGCATGGCGGCCATCACCTTAGCCGTGGGGGTGACAGCTGTCGGATACACCCTGCGGGGACGGAGATGGGGTTCTAACATGGCACACAGTCGATGCAGGGTTGGCCTGTCCAGCCGAAACTTCCTAATGACCTCTGTATCGTCCATGTCCGCCAGCAATTGGTATGGGCGGTCAATGTTCGGTCTCCGCCTAGGGAAAATGGCAGTGGACACATGTCAAAGCAACACGACACATAGCAATTTCGCATACACATCACTGACATGACTGAGCAAGCACATGAGCCACAGCCCAGCTGTCAAGCTGGGACGGCACGGCCACAATACACTTACACAGGTCTCCCAACAATGGCAATGGCTGGTGATACAGACCACTGCCATGTGCATGCACATGGGGATCTAGGCCCCAATGACTTGCGGGGCGTGCTGATGGCGACTGACTGCATATTCGTCAAGCGGCAACGCCACGGCAACATGAATGTCTGCTGAGCATGGAACTGCTTCCGAGGCTGGATGAGTATGGCACACGACGACGACGATGTGGGCACAGGCTGAGCGGCCAAAACAAGTGGGACCTGTGGCACGAGGGGATATGAGACAGTAGTAGGTGTCAGCACTGCACCCTATGTACAGCACTGTACGGATCACACCTCCCGAAACATTGACAGGTGTCCACATTGACAGCCCCATGCCAAGACGGCTGTGTGCTTGCAGTCACACGTCACAGGTGAGAGGTTACATTGCACGTGCCAGGTGGCAGACGTACATAGTGGGAGCTGGCATGTGTGTGCATGTGTCTCCTGTTCAGGATCCACCAGATGGGCGCTGACTCTGTACTGAGCATTGGACACAGCATGTTCCGTGGAAGGCTTGTGTGTGGGATGGTGGCACTGGATGTGCCTCCGTTGGGTGGGGGGCCATGCACAGGGCGGGTACGTCGATGATTGCGCATTGTTGGTCACGGTGGGTGCACCCACTAAGATGTGTTGCCCTGTGTTCAATTCCTATGTCCGCATGATGATGGACTGTAGATGTGGGCAGACTACACATTGGTCGATGTGCTGTCTATATGCATGTGCCTTCACACCAGGCACAGCTGCCCCTGCACATGTGACCCCTGCTGGACTCGCTGCTGGGTCTGTGGAGCTGATGCACCTTCTGTGCGTGGGGCGGACAGCTCTCCTCACTTCCCTCATTGCGCATGTCATGACTTTGCCGCAGGTGACATGGATCATGGAGGGCCCACATGTACGCGTGGGTAGGCTACACATGATTGTTCACTGGTCGCCACCCCCAGTCAGTGTTCCGAATGGGAAGGTTGTCGTGCTGGTGGTATATTCGATGTGGCGGATGGGCGGGCCTAGGTGCGGGCTTACATTCCGGACATGGGGGGGTAGTTGGATTGGCGACTAGTTGCAGTACACACGGGACACGTCTCTTCCTTTCCACATCTGGGTCATCCCTTGTACTCACTGACAGTGATACAGTCATCTTCGCCCCAGCCCTCATGTCCTCCCCTCGCTCCCCCAATATGCATGTGCACCTGCGAGGCTAGCGCTTGCACAGGCAGCCCCAAGCTCGCACCAGAGAGGGCAAGGAGTGTATGTGTGGGTCCAGTTGCACAAGTGGGCTGTCTCAGGGTATGATGTGTTACGGGACGCCGTCCACCTGCGTGGTGCCCCAAATGGAGACCCGGCCTGCATGGACTATGCATCACAGTCTTCGCCTTCCGGATCCGCCACCTGCGACACCCAGTGGCTGTGGCTGCCCTTGCGGCCAGGCCGCGTCCGTCTGTGACTGATGGCCCACACATTCACTCTTTGGCCTCTCTGGGGAGGGCTCGGGGGTGGTGGCGCACGCGCTTGCACTTAGTCGCAATGGCATGTGTCGTGGTTGGTATGATGGGCAATGGATGGGATGGTGCGAGCCACCTCCCGTGACGTCAGTGCTGCTCGTGCTGTGGTGCGTCCCCCTACACTTCCATCTGACTTGTGCCATGCTAGACGTTGAGGTTCTATTGCCTGCGTGATATGACCAGGAGGAGCGCGAGGAGACCTCTCACACACCATGCTCCACTGCCATCCCGTGCCCTGTATCGCCTGTGCGGATTGACTATGTTGGGGTTACACCTGGTCGACTGGGGCTGTGTGTGCCTTGTCAAGGGGCATGGCGGGCGCATAACAGGATCCAGCTTGTCCACAGAGGGTGGGCTGAGGTGCGCCTGGTACCGCTTTGTACGTGTGCCCGGCTGCTGTGCACACACGTGTTCACTCCCCCCCGACAGGTGTCCTCTCACAATGCCCAGGGAAGCGGTGGTGTACTGTTCATGACCCCTCCCAACACGGCGTGCTCCAACTTGGCATGTGCGCATCTACCCGTCACACCCACCCACCTGAGCACTGCGTCCATACGACTTCACACGACACATGTGTGTCTTCCACAGTTGTGCTACTCATTTGCGTTGACATCCAATACCAGTGGACTACATGGTCATGTCACGACTGCCGTGTACTTCACATACTCCCATCCTCTCTCATTCGTACTTGTGAAATGAGTCAGCGGAGACAGTTTTGGTTTCAAACATTATATTGAGTCTTCTGTCCTCTGTGATGCAGTATAGTGGACACTACTGGCAGCGGAATACATGTTGAGGATATACTGAGCATGATTGCAAATGGGATAGGGTGTGGGGTTACATGTGATTGGCTGTTGCATGTGGGATGTGGGCTTCAGAGTTACATCTGCTTGGCCAAGGCTGTGCTAATGTACATTTACGTATAGCTGCGGAGCTGCGGACTTTGACACAGACGGTATACATGTAGCCTACCAGACCGCTTGGCATCATGGGCACAGTCCATCTCAGTTCCATGTGACAGGTTTGCTGCGGTTGCTCCTCATGCACGCGTGCATGTGAGATGACATCAGGGCATGGGCTTGCGTGCATGCAGCGGCGTGCCACTTGTTGTTGCAATGTGGTGGTTACTGGACATGTCACAGTCACTGGGGTCGTGTTGTTGTTGTATGCACTTGTCTTCCATGCAAAGGTCCTGGTATGGGTTTCCCGGGGCGGGGGTGGGAGGGGTGCAGCACCCACAGACTCCAGGCGACCTATTCATGTCCACTGAGCGGTGTGTGTGTCCATGGGCGCTGGATCCATGTCGTGTCCTGGTTGTTCGTGCAGTTCCGTCCATGTGGGTGCGATACACAGACCCCATGCCACTGCCTCCCACGATGCATGCGGTGTTCCTGGATGTGATGGGGAACAGTGTGCATGTCCCGGTCATATCCGATGTCATGGCGATGTCGTTGATGGTGTGGTTACAGTTGCCGGTCGTTTGGTATGGCTGTTGTGGTGGTGACTGGCCAGTCCGTGCGGAAGCTAAGCATGGGTGCGGGGTTGGACATCATAGGTCAATCGGGGAACCTGCGTTGTGGTCCGACGAATTGACAGGTTGTCAGGTATGCGATGCCGTCCAGCAGGGCTTCCATGTCATTGGTGGTGTACATGTTTGCCAGCCAATGTAGCGGATGGTGGCTGTCAAGGTGTTGTTCGTAAGTTGTCCCTTGGAGGACCATGATGGGGCATGCTGGGTGACATTCGATGTAGCTGTTCTCGATGATCCGTCGTGTGGAGGCACAGTGGTCCCATTTCAGTGCGGGTGCGATGTTGGCCACATACGCCATGCCCCCATAGGCAGAGCAGGCCCTGTCGTGTGCGTCCAGAGGGAGGAGTAGTGGTAGCAGGTCCGCCTTCAGACATGCCGGGTTGGAGAGGCATATCTCCACTGGATGCTGGTAGGGACACCTCCGACAGTAGAAGACGGGCATGACGCAGCTGAACAATGTGATGCGGTAAGTCAGTCGGTAACTTACGTTCAGCAGGGACAGGAGATCGCATCCCAATGTATGTAACAGGTTGGTTTTGTACAGCTTGAGCTGTCCGGCGTAGTTGGGTAGGTGTGTTGCGGTTGCCATTTCGCAGCGGTGCGTTGTGGTGGCGTGCTCCGGCTGTGTGTGCAGTCTGCAATGTGCACGCTCCGAGGTTGCTGTGAGCTCTGTGTAGTCGTAGGGAGACAGGACTTGTGTTCTGTTGGCTTGTTTGGAGGACACGGGCCCTCATCCCACATGCTTCTCAGACAGTTCAAGGTCAGTGATGTGTGACTCCTTCCAATTAACTTGCATGTGGCCGACATGGGGGAGTGTTTTCTTCTTTCTTCCCCGTCCGTTGTGTGCTTCTGTGATATGCGCTATCTGCCCTGTGGTCGGTCTCCTCGGCATGCCTGTGTTGGTCTATTCTTGGACAATGGCTGTATTCACCGGCTTCTGTCGTAGGGCTGTGGTTTCGGAGTTGGAATGGAAGGTCATTCAGTGCTGTCTGCTCTCCCTTGTGTGGGCGGCAGGCTGCCTTTCCGCTCTGCGTTGGGCCTTGTGTGTGGATGTTATTCTTGGGCCACCTGTTGTCGGTCCCCGGGCTCTTTGGTGTTCCGTTTTATATGTCTTGTTCATATGTGCAGGGTGGTATGGGTGTTTCAGTGTGGTACTGGCGTTCCTCTTCCCGAAGGGGCCCTGCTTCTCCTAGTTGGTGTTGCCGCCGCTGTGTGCTACGCCATGTTTGTTACACTGGGGTGTGTCCTGCTGTTGCGTGACTTCACTGACATGTGTGCGTCGGTTGTGTGGCGTTGGGTGTTGTCCGTGAATTGGGCGTTGGGGACATGTCTGTGGCAGGCCTGTCACGTGTCATGTGCGTTCGGGGTGGGGCTGATGTGTGTGCTGCTTGGTTGTGTCCCTGTGTCTGTGTGCGACGCATGCATGGCGCTGCGGTTGGCCTCTGCGTTGTGCGCATGTGTGGCGGCGTCATCGGCGCTTTGGGGCCGTGACGGGGTGGTTGGTTCCTAGTCCCAGGTGGTGTGTACACATGTGTTACGCGATGTTACGATTTGGCCTGTGTGTCATATGTGGATGCAATGGTGGATGTGTAGTGTACACGCGCTGGTGGGGGGGTGTCCGCTTTTTCCGCCCTTGCACTGTGTGCGCTGTTTGCGTGCACTTGTTGTGTGTGTGCCTACCTGCGTCTCCGCGGTACGTTGCGTCCTTGGTGGTGCATCAGCAGGAGCATGGGGAGGGCCTGCAGTGCTGGATTCATGCTCGGGGAGCCGCTTCTTCGTTGTCCGTGCTCGGCGTCCGTGTTACCGCTTCGGTTTGTCGTACGGTATCTCTTGGCCGTGGGAGCCGTTTGTTTGCGGCATCGTAATTTATACGCCGGGCGGGACGTGTTTCGTCGGACGGTGTGTGTCAATTGGGCTGCGCCGCTACGTGTACGGGCGCACTTTGATGGCGGACGGTGTTGCTGGCTTGCCGGCGGTGTTTGGCCTACTTTTCGCATCGTAATTGGGCGGGCGTGTGGACTGCTGCGTGCCGGCGGTAACTGGTGGTTTTTGCATCCGCCAGCACGGCCGTTGTGCTTCCGCCCGACATCGTAATGAGCCCCTAAGTTATGGGGTCTGCTGGCAAAGCCCAGAGATCTTCCTTTATATAATAAACTTACCCTACCAAGAGGAAGGTGGTTAGGCCTTATAGTCCTTTTTCCACTGTCTGTATATGATGACATCCCCCTTTATATTCTATGGAATTGTAACAATGCTAATTGTTTTAGGTTTATGCATTTCGCTGCTTGTAGTGGCTCGTATACTGCATCATAGAGCACGATAGTTAAGATAAACATTTTGAACTATAACAGTGACTCTGCCCATTCTTATTGTGGACAAGTACGAGTGAGTGAGCGAAAGGGTATGTCTTGCTACCGCGATTCCTGAGAGAGTCGGGAGTGTTGTGTTCTGGGTTGTCTAATCATTTGTAGCATTGTGATTATGTAGGAGAATGAATGAGACACTATAGCTAGTCGGTTTTGGGATTTTGGGTACTAAGGTGGTAGGAAGGTGCAACCCCTATACACGAGGCCCTGTATTCCTGCGCATAGTTCTGTGTATGTGCAGAATCCCCACAACATGGAGCCGCCAACGTTTGGTCTGGTTCTTATCAGCGAGACTCCTGAGTAGTGCTTGTGCTTGTCCACAATCTCCCTCACTTCTATTTCCGGAGACAGTTGTGAGTGTGTAGCCTCCTATATTGATGTTATATTGGTTTTTCAAGCTTGAATTTTAAAAGGTCTTTCTCTTTCTAATTAACCCGTTATTGCGCTGCCACACGTAAGTTGTTATTCTCTTCTGTTAATTATGGCGGTTGCCATAGCACCTCCTAACCGCGCAAGTCACGGCATATTTGACTCAATATGGAGTCCCTGTTGCTGGCGTTGCGCTTATTTTTGTGGTCGAGGCGGATCCAGCTTACCGCTTCGACGTTTTTTATTCTTGGGTCACCTTTCCGGCAGTCGACGGGACAGATCAATTGTTTCACGAATATACTGCCACCGCGGTTCCGTGGGATTATCGACCTTATCGATCTCTTGAAGTTCCGTTGACAGCTTGGCAACACACTATATGGTTTAATGGCGCCCTTCGTCACCCTTTGACACCGGTCCGTTTAGGCCCCTTATCGATCGATGGGGCCACGTGGCCCGTTTTAGCTGGGTATACCCCGCATCCAAATTATCTTAATGCTACATTCGCAGAGCTACGCGTATTGCATACTTCGTTAATACGTGTACATAGAGCTGTTATTCAGTTCATGTCGCGCAACTTCCAGGTGGGACCACCGGACCTTGCTGCGCAACCACCGGGACCTGGTGGAGTAACCATCAGTCCTGTCATGGTTAATTCAGTGATGGGAAGCGTCCACAAAATAAGGACGAATTTCCTTATTGGCTTGCAGAGAAATTTGGACAACTCGAAGCTGTTTTTCCAAATACCACAGCTGTGGAGAAACACAGGATCCTGACCATGAGTTTACCTAAAGGCATAGTTCCCGAATTAGTTGACTGTAACACTTGGGGTAGAGTGTTTGGAGCGGTATATTCGATGTGTTTCGGCACCCCCTCAATGACCATACTCCCTTCCGTGATAAAACATGTTCAAGATGAACATGGGGCCGAGGCGGCTCTGGAGTTGGGGATGAGACTGGTGGGGTGTTCGACATTGTTTCCGATATGATCCTTGCTAATGTTAAGGGTGATGCTGTAAGCTTGCATATAGCACAACGCTTGGAGGCTGTTGCAGACGCGGACAAACAGCGCAAATTGTCAACGATTATTGCTAAAGCTTAAAAACCTTAGGGTGCAATAGTCTGGGAATTAAGCCTTTTACAAAAAATGCAAACTCAATCTCCACCTCAAAAAAAAGCCTAGACTGATAAAGATGGGCGCCCGTTCTTTCCTAAAAAAAACTGGAGAAATAAAAAACAGGGGCAGCAACAACAGAAGCAGGGTTCGCGTGCTGGTTCACCGACACCTGAGTCTTCTGAACGTACTTATGACTTGCGCGACAGTGCGAAAATTAAGACTCCTGATAGATTTCAAGTCCCTGATCAGCGCTCTCCTCGTTCTTTACAGGACACATTGGACTCTCAAGTCAGTCGTGGGGAGTGCCAGGATCGTGGCAAAGGTCCGACCACACAGCAAGGACGGGATCAACCTCGACAGTTTGACATTAAAGCCAAACAAGAGGACCTGCCTCGTTTTCGATCCCCGTATCAGAAGAAAAAGGTTGCCGCTTTAACAGCGAAGTATGCCTCAGACAGTGAGAACGCGGCTTCTAGACTGGACATGGGCGGTGACTCTGCTCGGCAGCACAGCGGAGGTTACCATAGTGCGGGAGGCTCTGCGTCCCTGTCTGGAGGCGAGAGCAACTGATACATTTATTACAGTAGAAACAGCAGATACCCGGGTTGCCCCCCCGGATAGACTCTATGAGATTGTCTTCCAAATTGAAGGTGATATACAACGTACAGTCACAGCGGTTTTCGGGGAAAATTTTACCTCCTCATACGACATTTTATTGGCGGAGGCAGATTGGCCTCCACCATTTGTGCTAGCCGCTTCTAGAGGGGAGGACGTGATACTTCCTACTTTTTCACGTTACGTCCCTGAGGAACATGCAAAGGCTTATGCAGCTGAGTGGGCTTTGGCCCTTGCCCCAGCGGTGTACCATAATCAGGTGGGCTGGGATATTGATTCACCGGCACATGAGATACCATTACGGTCTATGCCACAACCACAACCGCAGTTTCCAATCAGACGAGAGGCTAAAGCTCCCGTTTGTGACATTCTAACTCAGTTGGAATATCAAGGAGGGATTGAGTCCTGTGTATCACCGATGAATAATCCTCTTTTTCCGGTATCAAAACCTGACGGTTCATATCGCATTGTATTGGATTATCGAAATTTGAATAGTCATTGTCGTACATTTGCGGTACAGAACACACATAGCTCTGCGCTAGTGAACAGCCTTATTCGTAAAAAATACAAAACTACACTGGATATATCCAATGGTTTCTACAGTCATAACTTGGCTCCTGAGAGCCGTGACTTGACAGCATTCACCGCCGTCGGAAATCAGAAAAAATGTACGCGATTGCCTATGGGGTATAAAAACAGCCCCGGGGCTTTTGCTGCACGTGTTGTGTCTTTTTTGCACAGCATTGATCCAGATGCGTTCTCGTACGTAGATGATATTTATCTGACGGACGACAAACTAATGCTGCATCCTGTCCGAGTCGACAGCATTATTTTATCGTTTGCCGACTATGGGGCCGATTCCGATCTGGGCTGGAAAACTCTCCGACCGAGCCGGATCCGGAGAGTTTTCCGACCGAGCCGGACTACAGCAGTCCGACCGAGCGAGAACGATGCGGCCGCATGCTGCCGGACTCGACTCGGTCGGACTCCCATTGAAGGCAATGGGAGCCGGTCGTACAACGCGTACACGGGCTCCCATTGACTGAATGGGCACATCACGAACAGGGGGGCTCCCTACAGTGGGTACGAGTCGGTGCGACTCGCACCGTACATGCATGTTTAGGGGGGACCCCTGTGTGTGACTCGCGCGGCTACGCGTGCAGGGGGGTCCGACACGGACCCCCGAAGTCCGGCTCCGACAGCTCTTCTGAGCCGGACGCTATGAGTCGGTCGGGCTGTTCGAAACGCGCATCGTACTGGCTCGGTCGGGTAACGTCTCCATTGCGTGGTGCAAGCCGTGTCCGTACGAGTCGGTCGGAGCGGTTCGGACCCGGGAACGAGTCGGTCGGCGATTTCGTGTGCGCTCGCATCGTACTTGCTTGCGCGGACGCCCATACGAATCAGTCGGGAACTAGGCCTCCGAATCGGATCCGGTAAAGCCGAATCCGATTCGGTGCCCTACTGGCCGAGATCGGAATCGGCCCCCAAGTATACAAATTCAATTTTGCTAAATCACATATCACTCATGTTGCGGTGCTCTTTTTGGGCTATGAGCTCAATAATGAAGGTAGGGGGTTAGCCCCCCACTTTCTGGAGAAATGTGCACAATTGCAACCTCCCTCTACGCTGAAGAAACTTCAGTCTTTGCTGGGATTTTTACATTTCGGAAGGACTTACATCCCCGATTATGCCCAGCGTATCAAACCGCTTTATGCGTTGATACAACCACCATATTCTTCTGCCAGCTGGCTTCCGGAACATACCACTATTCTACAATCTTTGCAATCAGATATGCTTGCAACTAACTACTTGTTGACGCGTGATAATACCACAAACCTGGTGATACGTATAGTACCAGGGACTGTGGGTTTCACTTACTTGACGTTCAATGAGGGCGACACAGTACCAATTGCATACAAATCAAATTTGTACACATCGGCGGAAATTCGTTTTTCGGATGTTGAAAAAGTTTTGACGGCGGTCCAAATGGCGATCCTGAAAGAACGCTAGCTGGCGCAAGGAAAACACATTCTTATGGTCACGCCTCTCCCTGCTTTAGAAGCAGTGATTAAGGAGAGTGTAACCAACTCTAAGGCACTACATCCCCGTTGGATACAATGGGCTACTTCCTTGACATCGGCTGATGTCACGTTTATCTTTGATCCTGCTCTTCGGACACAGGAGTTTTTGCAGTATGAACATGTTCATCCTCCTCCGTTGTCGTTGCTTCCTTTGGATGCGTACAAATGTATCATTTATACCAATGGCTCAGCTCAACCGGCCACCGGTTCCAAACACGCTTATTCAGCGGCTTGCGCTATTGTGGCTGGTTCAATTGTCAATGGAGAATTTAAGTCTTTTATAGTGCATACTCAGGCACTTGGAGACTGTACAGCACAATTGCCGGCTCTGCATGCTCTTGTTCTAGCTCTTGAGTTTGCTGATCCTAATGTGAATACTCTTATTGTATGCGATTCTTACTACTATGTTCAGTCTTTTAATGACAACTTATTCTTTTGGTCTCAAAATGACTATCGAGACTCTAAAGGCAGCGCAATCAATGATAAACCGCTTTGGGTTCGAGTGGCAAAACTTAAAGAACGTCTGCCACTCACACAGGTTATACATACTCTTGGCCATCAGCGTGTGGGAGCACATGCTCTTGGTAATTCTTTGGCTGACGAGGCGGCCAAATCTGCAGTAGCCACGTGTTCCGTTGCAGCAGTTACAAGGTCCATGACTAAGATAGATAATGATATTCTGGCAGCAGTAGCTGCTACGAAGGATGGGACTGCTTATCCGCAGGGCTTCCCTTCGAAGTATTCTTATCATTTATCTCCCGAACAAGTTCCTTATGCTAAAATTCCATCAGTGGGGGATCGGCTGATTCCCAACATGGACCGCAGGACTAGCTTTGATCATAGCCGCACACGAGGGCATGGCTTCTGCGCATGCCGGAGTGTCTGCGACTGTCTCTATTTTACAGCAACATTATTGGTGGCGTGGTTTATATAAACAAACCCGTAATTATGTACTTTCTTGTGACATTTGTCAACAAATCAAACCGTCTACGGTCTCACGCCCACCACAAACACAGCTATGTATTTCTAACCAGCCATTGGCTGTGTATATCTTGATCACTGCGGTCCATTGTCTTCTGATACTGCGTATAAATATATTTTTGTTGCAGTTGATTCGTGCACTAGATTCCTTTGGGTTTGGCCACAACGCAGTGCTGACGCTCGAAATGTCATTAGAGATTTGCGTGTCTTCGTCGGGATGTTTGCATGTGGCACCTTCCATTCTGACCAAGGTCCAGCGTTCGCCTCTAAGGCGTACAAGGATGCGATGAAGTCGATGGGGGTGCTGGTGCAGTTTTCGTCTCCATACAGGCCTGAGGGCAATTCTATAGTGGAGCGGATGAACCGTGACTTAAAGCAATCTTTGACAGCTAGGGTCTTAGGTACTGGCAGGAACTGGCTGGCCCATTTGTAGGGAGTTCAAAGTGCACTTAATAATCTCCCTAGAAGATCTCTGGGTGGGCAGACCCCATACGAAATGCTCTTTGGCATTAAAATGTTTGTGCCAGACCTTGATGGTCTAGACGTTGTGGGGGCTGCCGCAACCTTTGATGTAGATAATCATTCTACTATGTTAGAGGACCTACAAAAGACCCGTGACAGCTACACAACTGAACATTTGCCCTCTTCCAATGACACAGCAATGCTGATTCCAGTCGCCGGCTGGTTTCCTAAGATTGGAGATCTGGTATGAGAAAAGCTGAAGAACAAGAAAGAATTTGGTCCCTCTTATCGTGCACCGGTCTCAGTTCTTGGATTGAAGGGTACTCGTACAGTGATTCCACCACCTTTGCCTGGTCGCAAAGACAACAGATACATTTCAGTGGACAATGTCAAGCTACACCGTCTGGCCGATTCTGAATAGTGTAACTCCTGCAGTTTCATGCAACGCTATCTCTATGAATCCGGTGAATTCAACCTCTTCGACTCATCCTCGTATCGCTGAGGGTGAGATGGAAACTACTATTGACCTTTTGCCTCTCCTGACTCCATCCTCTTCCAATGCAGAAGTTGAGTATACTTATCCTGCGGAAGAATCCCACAGTGAAGTGCCGACCAGTCCTCGACAACATCAAGATGATGCCGCTCTACCGCCTTTGATAAATATGGGAGCAAGCGGTTATTTTGGGGACCGTGCGAGCTTCTCTAATGACTCTTCCTCCTCGTCTTCCACTTTGGCACTTCCAACAAGGAAAACAAGTATTTTCATCTCTTGGTTCAAAAAGACTTACCTGGTCCCGCCCTGGACGTACATCTGGTTGATACTGGTCCTGATTTTCCTTTTCATGTCAATTGGATTTGTGACAGTATTTTTGTTGCTCATCAATGGTCATTATTTGCCAGAACACTCTGCTGTAAAATTGGTCGATGGAATTCTGGCTCCACATACATCATCCCATATAATGAAGCGTGATCGTGCCCTTGTGAACATTTCGGCTTTCCCTGTTGCAGATGGCATAATTTGGGATAAAGTAGCATTCGAAATCCATGGTCCGACGGAGGTGCTCAAGATACTATACGTGTTTCGCGTTTCTTTAGGAGATGTGGTAACACCGGACATACATTCCGATGATTGGGATGTACAAGCAGTACATTCATTGTTTTCAGATTTAAAGAATTATGCTGCCTTTGATGCTGAAGATTTATATTTAAATTCTGCCAATTATGCTGATTTATTCTGTTATCAACACTATGGCCACCATTTTTTACACAAGACTAACACGTTAAGACCTGTTTTTAATTACACGCAATGGGAACATTGTCCAACTCCTTTACAGGGGAGTTCTAAAACCCTTAGGGATAAGTTCACCTATTTCACAGATTATAACACTTCCAATCCAGAATCCTATTTCTTTAAATTGCAGTTGTCGTCTCATTCAAAATTTATTCTGACCCACACAAAATTAATCTATTCCAATTCCTTTAGAACTGAATTGTCTGTACAGGGATATGATTACTGGAAAGATACCATTGATTTGAAATCGATTTGGGGCACTAAGGCTTGGCAGGTTCAGGGAAATGAAGCTTTGCATTGTGCCTGCCTAATTCCGGCTCAAATATTATTTTTAAATGACACCGTTCACCAGACTACTTGTTTTGGCTTGGCAACTGCAAAAAATTTAAATATCCCGTCCATTCCATCATTGGCGGAGTACGATAATTGGCGCACACACACAAATTATACGACAAATGTGGTGCACAGACATAATATCGAGGTTTTTTTTTTTCGAACTACAGAAATATCGAGTTGGAAATATCGAAGGGACAGAATATCGACATCAAGAATATCGGTGACCAGAATATCGACCTAAAGGTAAGAAATATCGTTTTTGTTAATATCGAAGTCAGTAATATCATTTGCAAAAATATTGTTGTTAATAATATCGATGTTTATATTAGTGTTATGTATTTTAGTATGTATTTTATATGTATGTGTTTTATATTTTTTAAGTATTGTATTTTTTTTTAAATATATGTATTACATTTTTAGAAGTTAGTAATTTTTTTTAAAGTAAATTTTGCGTTTTAGTACTGTAGCGGGTTGTGGGTTTATAGGGGAATAGGGTGGGAAGTAATTTAATTATAGTACATTAAATAATACATTTTAGAAAATATTAATTATTTTTAATTAAATTTTGCATTTTAGTTCTGTAGCGGGTTGTGCGTTTATAGGGGAATAGGGTGGGAAGTAATTTAATTATGATAAAGTAATTATTAATTTTTATTTTTTGGTTTTGATAAGTAATTTATTGTTAAATAATTATTAATTGGTAACTAATTTTTATTAATTGATTAATTGATAATTATATTAATTGTGTTAATTTATTTTAGGAGCGGGTTGTGGGTTTATAGGGGAATAGGGTGGGAAGTAATTTATTATAATAAAGTAATTATGAATTTTTATTTATTGGTATTGATATTAATTTATTATTAATTAATTATTAATTGGTAATTAATTTTTATTAATTGATTAATTGATAATTATATTAATTGTGTTAATTTTTTTAGGAGCGGGTTTTGGGTTAATAGGGAATAGGGTGGGAAGTAATTTAATTATAATAAAGTAATTATTAATTTTTATTTATTGGTATTTATCATTAATTTATTGTTAATTAATTATTAATTGGTAATTAATTTTGATTAATTGATTAATTGATTATTATATTAATTGTGTTAATTTATTTTAGGAGTGGGTTGTGGGTTAATAGGGAATATGGTGGGAAGTAATGTAATTATAATAAAGTAATTATTAATTTTTATTTATTGGTATTGATAATTAATTTATTGTTAATTAATTATTGATTGGTGAATAATTTTTATTAATTGATTAATTGATTATTATATTAATTGTGTTAATTTATTTTTAGGAGTGGGTTGTGGGTTAATAGGGGAATAGGGTGGGAAGTAATTTAAGTATAATAAAGTAATGATTAATTTTTATTTATTGGTATTGATAATTATTATATTGTTAATTATTTATTAATGGTTTATTTAATAAAAAAATATTAAATTGATAATCATGTTAATTTTAACCCTCTGCTATCCAACACTTTCCCTACAGTTACAGTCTCTAGAGTGGGAATAGTAATTTTTACCCCTACGCTATCCAACACTTTCCCTACTGTTGCACTCTCTGGAGTTGGAATAGTAATTTTAACCCCTTCGCTATCCAACACTTCCCCTACTGTTGTAATCTCTGGAGTGTGAATAGTAATTTTTACCCCTACGCTATCCAACACTTTCCCTACTGTTGCACTGTCTGGAGTTGGAATAGTAATTTTCACCCCTACGCTATCCAACACTTTCCCTACTGTTGCACTCTCTGGAGTGGGAATAGTAATTTTAACCCCTTCGCTATCCAACACTTTCCCTATTGTTGCAGTATCTGGAGTGGGAATAGTAATTTTTAGCCCTACGCCATCCAACACTTTCCCTACTGTTGCACTTATTGGAGTGGGAATAGTAATTTTTACCCCTACGCTATCCAACACTTTCCCTACTGTTGCACTCTCTGGAGTGGGAATAATAATTTTAACCCCTTCGCTATCCAACACTTTCCCTATTGTTGCAGTATCTGGAGTGGGAATAGTAATTTTTAGCCCTACGCTATCCAAAACTTTCCCTACTGTTGCAGTTATTGGAGTGGGAATAGTAATTTTTACCCCTACGCTATCTAACACTTTCCCTACTGTTGCACTCTCTGGAGTGGGAATAGTAATTTTAACCCTATGCTATCCAACACTTTCCCTACTGTTGCACTCTCTGGAGTGGGAATAGTAATTTTTACCCCTACGCTATCCAACACTTTCCCTACTTTTGCACTTATTGGAGTGAGAATAGTAATTTTTACCCCTATGCTATCTAACACTTTACCTACTGTTGCACTCTCTGGAGTGGGAATAGTAATTTTAACCCCTACGCTAGCCAACATTTTCACTACTGTTGCACTCTCTGGAGTGGGAATAGTAATGTTTACCCCTACGCTATCCAACACTTTCCCTACTGTTGCACTCTCTGGAGTGGGAATAGTAATTTTTACCCCTACGCTATCCAACACTTTCCCTACTGTTGCACTCACTGGAGTGGGAATAGTCATTTTTACCCCTACGCTATCCAACACTTTCCCTACTGTTGCACTCACTGGAGTTGGAATAGTAATTTTTACCCCTACGCTCTCCAACACTTTCCCTACTGTTACACTCTCTGGAGTGGGAATAGTAATTTTAACCCCTACGCTAGCCAACATTTTCACTACTGTTGCACTCTCTGGAGTGGGAATAGTAATTTTACCCCTACGCTATCCAACACTTTCCCTACTGTTGCACTCACTGGAGTGGGAATAGTAATTTTTACCTCTACGCTATCCCAAACTTCTCCTACTGTTGCACTCTCTGGAGTGGGAATAGTAATTTTTACCCCTACGCTATCCAACACTTTCCTTACTGTTGCACTCACTGGAGTGGGAATAGTAATTTTTACCCCTACGCTATCCAACACTTTCCCTACTGTTGCACTCACTGGAGTGGGAATAGTAATTTTTACCCCTACGCTCTCCAACACTTTCCCTACTGTTACACTCTCTGGAGTGGGAATAGTAATTTTATCCCTTCCGCTATCCAATATTTTCTCTACTGTTTTAGTTAATGTAGTGTATAATTTATTTTTAAAAGATTAAAAATATTGTAATTTTTTAATTTATTTATATTTTGATTTATATTATTTGTTTTTTGTATATATGTATTTATAATTTTTTTAATGTTTTTTACAATTTATAAGTTATCAAAAGAATTATTTATAAATATTATTAAGTATATATATATTTTATATTTTATACGTATATATGTTTAATTTATTTTTACATTATTTGTATTAGTTATAATTTTAAACATTTAAAAATAATTTTAACTATGTTTCTTTTAATTATATGTATTATTTACTTTATTTTACATTATTTTTTAAACATTAAAAAAAACGATATTTTTGACAACAATATTTTTTTATTGATATTTTTGTACTTACCATAATGTAGATAGGACTTCGATATTGTGGCCATCGATATTTTGGCTCCGATATTTTTGTCGTCGATATATGTGTGGTCGATATTTTGTCAGTGATTACAAGCTCTGTTTCGAAATGACACTTTCAATGTCTCTGATGTTGACCCGTCCGGATGGTTATTGTGGCAAACCAATTCAAATGCATGTCAATTGCGTTTTTATAATGCAAAGCCTGGTTTCACACAGTCTAGATCGGATCCACGTTACCCACATTCACATTCGGTCACCACATATTCGGTGGGTAAATTGTGCCAACAATGGTTGGAACACTCCACCTTGTCGTCAGTAAAACAACACCTGTCACTCTTGTCGGGCGACATCAATTTGGCTGATTTTATCCTAGGTCCTAGGATCCTTAGGACAAAGAGGTTTATCTATGTGGCTTACAATGAAGTATGGAAACTTTCGCAGATTGAAACAACGCTTCGTCTGCTCCAAATTGACAAAGCAAATTTAGATAAAGTCCTTGCAGTAGTCGACAATAGTATCAATACACTGTCTTCCCCCATTTATACCTTGGATAATATTGTTTCTTCTGTTATTGATATTGTTCAGAATGATGTATCTGTGTTATATCATGGTCAAAATCAATTACGATCAATGATGCAATTTGCATGGACGTTACAGACACTCAAAATGGGAAAAGTACCTTGGGATTATTTGAATGCCTCTGCTTTGTTTTTACCATTCAATCTCACTGCCAAACAGAGATTTATGTCCATGAAAGACTCTGCATACATGCTATTACACATTGAACAATTAGAACACTTGCCATTCGGAAACAGATTCAGCTGTATGGTTAATTCATGGGGTTATCTCTCTCCCATTTTTGCTATTTCAATTTAAATCTTGCATGAAACATTTCCCAATTGGCCGCTTTGAACCCCTGGGTAGTACGTTTCTCCATGAATTATGGTCCCTACCTTTCACTTACAGATGTCATCGGGAGGATAAGGAAGTTTTCCTAACAGGGGAGGACTGCAATTCCACAGTAGGACATTCCTTAGTTTGTAAACACGTTAAGTTGCACGGCGCTTGTAATGTCTCCGCGCCTAAACTGGCATCGTTGTTTTAAAGGAACTCGCGTCCCGGCAATTATTCCTGCTTTTACATTGCTTACTAACGGCAGTTATCTTATTTTGAATAACCACGACTGCTGTGGTTTATGGGCAGGAATCCCGTATATAGTAACAGTTTCACAATGTGTTACTTGTTGCAGCAATGTGCTTTTTCCACCCCCGCATGAGAAAGTAGATAGTTCCATTTGGCCTTCCATTCCGACTTTGAAAACAGATTTCAACAAATTAAGCAGACTCAAAGCGCTATGGTTTCAACAAGAAGTGGCTCTCACATCAGCTCGAGAAACCTTCGGATTGCAGGTGGCAAGAACTTCTAGCAAGATTCAGTCACTTCTGAACACGAACCTCCCACTTCACTTTGGGGAGCTTATACATCAAATATTTAATGCGTCTGACACCCAAGGCCTTGCTCATTTCTTTAAACTTGTGGGATCCGGCCTTGTGACTTCTTTTCAGATGATATTTGGAGTAATACCAGCCTTTATTCATTCTATTTTTTCCAGCATCTTCGGAGGATTCCCATTAATACTGGCGCTAGCTGGAGGAATCCTGCTGCTTCTGTTCCTGCAACGCAATGGCTGCTCATCTTGTGGTACTGCACAGGCCAGGCCAATTGCAACTGTACCGTGACCGGATGCAACAACTTTTTGGATGCTTGCCATTAGCGACGCTTAGCGTGAGTTATGGACTTACTTTTCGTTTTGCCTACTTCACTCGCGTGCAACCTGTGTTCTACTGTCAGCGGTGCCCCTTCTACTGGGCTTTGGATTTATGCCTCTCCAATACGTCATGTTCGGGCCCGGATTATGACCAGTTAATGGGTCCCTTAGTGGCCCATGAGCAAGCCTGTTCTAGGGATGGACGTATGGCGCGTGCGGCTGCACTTGGAGTCTTGGCTGAATGGGATATCTGTGCGGCTGCGCAGAACCTATTACGACAGAGCTTCATCAAATATCACGCAAGCTGCCTGGATATGCTTTTGGAAGCATCTGATTATGAGGAACATGTCTGTTCCTTCGGCCTACTTGATTGGATGGCATCCCTTTTTTCTACTAACGATAGGGATGACCTTTTGGAACGAATTGCATTGTTGGGTTCACGTACTTTGATGGATTCACCACCTTCATATTAGTCACGTTTTCCGTGTAATGACAAATTTTAAGCAACATAAAAATTATTATTATTATTTTATTTTTATTTTTTTCCAATCTGGTTTTTTTGTGCGTGTTTGAACTCTGCTTACCCTTGAAATCTGTTTTGGTCTTTTGTCTATATACTATGACCTTACCAAGGGGAGGGTATTATATGGCCATTAGGGTCATTGTCGACATCACTAAGTTAGCATGAGCTCTGCTGCCATGATGCTGCTTTTGCGCACGTTACTACATGACTTTGTTTTGCAAGACTCTGCTTGTGCCTTTCACATGAGAACTGTCTGCTTTCTGCGTTCTCTGCCTGTTCCTGGAGTTTAGTCTGAAAACGATGTGCAAGGTCGATAAACAATGCCCCTTGTTATTCTGTTCTGGTCAGTCCCTAGCATCTAGACAAAACATGCGAACACAGCTGCGCTACTGAAAACTCGTGCTTTGATATTAGGGGGATGCATGTTGTTCTGACACACACTTGGAGAGGGATATTTCCAGAGAGAAGAGCTATGCTGTTCCTATGATGTAAAACTTCCATCTAGGCACTAAGGTAGGGAGTCTGCTGACAAAGCCGAGAGATCTTCCTTTAAATAATAAACTTTACCCTACCAAGGGGAGGGTGGTTAGGCCTTATAGTGCTTTTTCCACTGTCTGTATATGATGACATCCCCCTTTATATTCTATGGAATTGTAACAATGCTAATTGTTTTAGGTTTATGCATTTTGCTGCTGGTAGTGGCTTGTATACTGCATTATAGAGCACGATAGTTAAAATAAACATTTTGAACTATAACAGTGACTCTGCCCATTCTTATTGGGGACAAGTGCGAGTGGGTGAGCGAAAGGGTATGTTTTGCTACCGCGATTCCTGAGAGAGTCGGGAGTGTTGTGTTCTGGGTTGTCTAATCATTTGTAGCTTCGTGATTATGTAGGAGAACGAATGAGACACTATAGCTAGTCGGTTTTGGGATTTTGGGTACTAAGGTGGTAGGAAGGTGCAACCCCTTTACACCGAGGTCCTGTTTTCCTGCGCATAGTTCTGTGTATGTGCAGAATCCCCGCAACAACGTCACATCCAATTTGAGTTTTAAAGGTAAGACCATCGGGGCAAAGGTTTATGTGGTCAAAGAGGGGTCCTGTCTTTTGAGTTGGCCTCAGCAAAGGGATCTGATGATTACTCTTGATCCCAATCATACAGATCAGGTACTATGGTATTAGGATCTAGTCTTACAGGTTGGAAACAATGTAGTGACTGAGTGGGAAAAGGTGTTTCCTAAGGTTTTTTCTTCACAGTTGGGATTACTGATACATTTTGTACATAAGATTATTTTTTTTTTTTTAAATACAATTCCCAAAGAACATCCCTTTGGCTTTGAGAGATGCGATGAAGAAAGAATTGGAGAGATTGTGCGAACAGGATGTGATAGAGGAGATTGAATCGGTTGAATGGTTATCACCCGTGGTCGTGGTGCACAAACCCAATGGAAAGGTCAGATTATGCGTCGACTCAAGAGATCTGAATGACAGCGTGTGGGTGGATCGGCATCCCCTACCCAATATTGGTGATATGTTTGCCAGGTTGAAGGGGGCTACAGTATTTTCAACATTAGATTTATCAAATGCATATCATCAAATAGCATTGCATGATGATAGCAAACAATATACTTCATTTATTACTTCGGAGGGTGCCTTCAGATATAAAAGGATGCCATTTGGGCTAATTTCAGCATCATCTGTTTTCCAAAGAATTATGTACAAGCTGTTTAAAGATCTGAACAACGTACTATATTTTCAAGACGATGTTTTAGTTTTTGGAAACAATGTACAAGAACATGCGGAAACATTACACAAAGTTTTATGTATAATACAAGACAATGGTTTGACACTGACAAAAGAGAAATGTAAATTTGGAGTGGATTCAGTAGATTACCTGGGTCATTGTATCAGTAAAAATGGTGTTGCTCCCAAACAGAATTTAGTTAAAGTAGTAGAAGAAGCTCCCGAACCTCAGAACAATGACCAGCTAAGGTCTTTTTTGGGACTAGCGGAATATTACACTAAATTAATTCCGTTGTTTGCAGACAAAACTGTCCATATGAGGAATTTAATGAAAAAAAATCAATCATTTGTATGGGATGATAATTGTGCTAAAGAATTTAAGTATTTAAAGGTGGGCATAGCTTCTGCCCCAGCATTAGCAACATTTGACACAACTCGTGATTCTGTTATTGTGACAGATGCCAGCAATGTTGGTATTGGGGCAGTCCTAATGCAAAACCAGAATGGACGGTTGGTCAACATTGCTTTTGCATCTAAACCATAAAGAGGTGCTGAGGACAAATACTCTACTTTAGAAAAGGAAACGCTAGCATGTTGGTGGGGTATTGAGTATTTTTGGAAATATGTTCATGGAACGGTCTTCAGGGTGAGAACAGATCATCGTCCGCTAGTGGATTTATTTACAACAAAAGGTTGTGGCAAAGCAACACCCAGGATTGCCAGGTGGCAATATAAATTACAAGATTTTTACTTTAAAGTTGAGTACATTCTGGGTGTAAAAAATATTTTAGCAGACTGTTTATCAAGATTGCCTGTGAACAATTAGAGTGGCGTGATCGAAGACAATGACTTAGAAAAAGTGGTGTCTATTTGTGAAGTGTCTAAGGGATGCATCAAGGAGGATCAATGGAAGATAGCATGTGATAGTGACGAAAATCTAAAAAAGGTCTTGGGATATGTCAAATTGTCTTGGCCAAGGAAGAATGAGTTGGCAGAAGGTCTTTTGCCTTTCTTACATGTGGCACAGGAATTGTCTATACAAGACGACATTTTAATGAGAGGTCAGCAATAGGTTGTTGCAGAGAGTCTTAGACAAACATTTTTAGACATGGCTCATTAGGGGCATCTGGGTATGAGTAGTATGAAGGGAAGGATTAGGTGTGAAGTTTGGTGGCCTGCTATGGATAAATGTATTGAAAGGAAGGTCAGATTCTGTGTTGAGTGCGGCATCAGTGATAAATCTCAGAAGACAGTAATTTACGAACGATTACCAGTTTTGAGTCCATCCCGGGTTTGGGAGAGAGTATCGTTAGACATTGCAGGACCCATGTGTATGGGTAATAATCCCATGTACGCTTTGGTTTTGATCGATCAGTTATCCCAAAGGCCCGAAGTGAAGTTGGTACCGCAGTGATTCAATTCTTGAATGAAATATTTGAGAGGGAAGGTTTTCCTGAATCGTTGCTTACAGATAATGGTGTGCAGCTGACGTCCAATGAGATGAAGGTGTTTCTTGAGAGTCATGGGATTGAGCACCTCAGTCTATTATCCCCAGAGCAATGGAATAGTGGAGAGGTGGATTAGAGTGTTAAAGGAAGGTATACAACTGGCCATTTGCAATGGTGAAAATTGCCAACAAGCCATAAAAAACTTATTGTGGAGCTACAGAAATACCCCAAGATGTGATGGAGATATTTCTCCATTTGAATAAATGAGAGGAAGGAAAGGTGTATGTAATTTGAATTAAAGGTGGATGATGGAGTTATCTGCAAGAGTACATGGTAAAGAATCTGTGGTCGGTAAACCGGATATGGGAGCTCTACATGATAATGAACAGCTGCAGCCTTTGAGGGTGAATGATTGGGTTCGAGTGAAAAAAGGGAGGTTGGTGAAGACGGGTGAGTCTAGGTACTCATCTCCCATGACAATAGTTAAGGTTGGTAAACAGGTTGTAGAATTGTCAGATGGCAATGTGTGGAACATGATTAAAGTTGTGAGGGTTCCGCTGTTGTTATGGCCAGATAATGACGATAAGGGTCCAAGTAGCATGAGGGGTAATATAAATTAGCGGAAGGAGATCAGTTGTCAATCAAGAAATGATGAAGGGCAGAGAGGTATGAGACAGAGACGGAGACCGGAGTGGTGCAAGGATTATTATATGTAGTGATAAACCTCTTTCATGTAAGTAGTTATGGTGTTATGCTTAGTTTGTTGTAATGCCATTGCATAACCTTTCTTTGTTAACTGGGAGGGAATGTGTAGCATCTGGCCAGTCTTGGGTGGAATCTGGAACACGGAATGTGGTGTTCAGATTCCACACAAGGACGGTTGTCCCGGGCTTCATGTAGAGGAGTCACATCTTTATCTTATCCAAATAAACTTACCTTGGAGCATCAACGTGGATACTGTGGTTATTATGAAGAGATCTTAACAGCCAGGTGCCTCAACCAGTTGCACTACCTCTATTAGAAAAGTGGTCATTGGATGAAACCATCTGTGCAAACTACAGACCTATCTCCTTGCTTCTAGCGATGGCAAAGTTCCTAGAAAGTTTGGTTAATATACAGCCTCACAGAACATGGAGGATAGCAATCTTCTTCACAGGGTCCAGTCCGGCTTCAAACAAGCCATGAGCATGGAGACTGTGTTAATCGCTTCATCCAATGATATAAAAATGGCACTGGATGCAAGTGGATCAGCTGTCCTGATCCTGTTGGATCTATCAGCAGCATTCAACACCGTCTCCCATAGCATCCTGCTTAATCGCCTCCAAGATTCAAGTGTGAAGGGACACGTGTTCAGATAGTTTACATCCTTTCTTACATACAGGAACCAAATAGTTGTTCCAGGTCAATTCCAGTCAGAAGCAATACCATAATTATGTGGAGATCCCCAAGGATCAGCCTTGAGCCCCACTCTTTTCTGCCTCTAGTGGCACCTCCTGCAAAATTAATTGAGTCGCTCGGACTGAATCTTACACCTATGCAGATGACACTCAATTAAAAGAATGGATGAGTTGGGGAACTCAAAAGAAAGTTTTAAGTCGGGGCTCACAAGGGTGGCCTTCTAGATGAATGACAACTCTCTGCGACTAAACCCTGATAAAACATCGGTGGTAGTTTTTGGTAACCCTTCAGCTTTGGCAGACTCATGGTGGCCCCACTCTCTAGGAACACCCCCACATCTGTAGAAAAAGCCTGCAATCTGGGTTTTATCTTTGACAGCAAAATAATTTTCAAGCCTCAAGTATGCAAACTCTTTGATACCTGCTGTTACACCATGAAGATTCGAGAAAGATTCTTCCTCTCACTCCAGAGGAGCAAAACAACAACTTGTTCAAGCCCTGGTCAATAGCCGGTTCGAGTACTTCAATGCACTATATCTGGAGCTTCCAAAATATGCTCAAAGAAAGTTGTAGGTTATTCAGAATGCAGCAGGTAAGCTAATCCTCACTAACCCATAAAGACAGCACATATCTCAACATCTGAGATCACTTTATCGACTCTCAATTGAGAAAAGATGCACTTTCAAGGCTCTTTGCTACCATCACAAAGCAATGCTTTCGGAGAAGCATGGTAAGCATTACATCCCGGCTCTCCTTTAGAGATATGCCCCAATCAGTACTCTAAACTCCACCTCTGCTTTTCTAGTTAAAGTGCCTAAATTCAGGAAAGCCCGGATGGGAGGTAGAGCGTTCGCAGGTGTGACAGCGAAAGCATGGAACCTGCCTTTCTCACTCAGAACAGAAAACCGCCTGATGCCTTTCAGAAGGTTTTGGCTCAGATGTATCCACATCTCAGTATCCGCTCCAGGAAACCTTTGGGTATTTGCGTGCTTAATAAAACCTAAACTAAACTAAACCATGGCAGAGGTTTGTAGTAGTCCAAAAGTCTGGACTACTACAAAAGATCTCTGGCATGTCCTGGAAGATCCATGCAATTCATTTCTTCTGCCTGGGCTTTCTTCAACGTTCCATCTTATGTGCCACTTCGATGCAGCAAATACAAACTGAATCCCACTGACTATAGCCACATTTATAACATATGTTTCCAAACATGCATCTGCTACATACCCAAAAAGGTGCACACAAAAAACCTCCAGGTCCACGTGGATCTGTTGGTAGGGGACTGGCAGACCAATTTACCAAAAGGTGATACGGGCAAGTAGATGACCCTTTTGGGCACGGACAGGTTAAAAGGGTCTGCCTTGCCAATAAGAACAGCATCATTGTCACCACTCCCAGCGCACTATGGCCCGGCGAGCTGTGCTTTGTAAAAGGAGCATGTTCACTGTATGCACCTCCAGACCATAGAGCTCCACTCGGTGTCTCAATCCTGGTCCCAAAATACCTGCAATATACATGCATGATAATAGCCTGTGCTGAGGCGGGGTCTGGAAGCTTCACCTTTCTATTACAAACTTGAGGGAGAGGTGCACGCTCTCCACAGGCGTGGAAGAGAACTTTCTCCTTCCCAACAATCACATAGGAGGAGTAGGTCTCACAGGGTTTTTAGTAATCTTTAGTAAATCAATTGTGCGACAGAATTTCGTCCAAGTTCTCTGGTGCTGAATGTTCTGCAGTCGGTTTGCACTGAGCTCCTGCGATGTCAACGGTGGATCGTTGGTGCAGAGAAAAATAGAGAAATCAGTGGGAAGTAAGGATGGAGCGAGATAGGCGCTTGAGGAGATATACAGTAGTAGTCAGAGGGGAAGAAGGTGAGGATCCTATCCCAAGGTGAATTACAGGGAACATGGGTAGGATCCAACCTGCGGTTTAGCCCCTGCGGTGACTCACACTAGGTCGTCAAAGCCCCATATTTTATGGAACCCAAAAAAGTTTTCATGAAACAGATTTCCTTCGTCACTAAAGAAAGCTGCGGCGAGAGGAGGACTGCAAGTTAGCTCGTAGTTTGAGCAAACCACTAGGATTCCCCATAGTGTGCAGATCTGAAGAATGGCAATAACACCAGAGTGCCTGGAGTCGTTGATAAAATGCAAGGTGTAACTTAAACAGTGTGTTGAGTGCAAGACAGAACTGGCTCAGGGTGCACTGAAACAGATTTCAGATTTGCACTTGAGAACTGAACGTGACACCACACTCCTGTAGGAAATAGATTGAGAAAGGGATTTTTTGGACTAACCCATGCACCAAGAAACTGGCAAAGGCCTTTCAAAGTTTTTATAAATAGAGTTTTCTTGGTTTTATGTATTAATACATTTTGAAATATGGATGCTTTGTATATGTTTTTTTTTCTTTCATGGAGGCGTTACTTTTGTGCAAAAAGAACAACTGATGGACGGAATGTTGAAGAATGTCAAACATTCACACCAGTACAGAGATCTGTGCCTAAATCCATCATTTTTTTGCTCCCCATGCCATTCCAGTTTAAACCCAGCCATATGCAAATCAGTCTTGACCCTACACCCTATGGGAATAGTCCAGCCCGAACTGCCAGGCCAGGTCCTCCCTGGACCGGAAACAAGCATCCTGGGACAGGTATGCCCAGACGTGAGTTCCTTGCTCTCTGTGCCACTGTATTCAACCTAGCCTGGCTGATGAGGGGTGTTACCTCGAAATCGGTCTCAGGATGCTTGTTTCCGGTCCAGTGAGGACCCAGCTTGGCAGTTCAGGCTGGACTGTTCCCCTGAGGAACAGGGTTAAGACTGATTTGCATATGGCTGGTGCCAAACTGGGGTGGCGTATTGAGCAAAAGAATGATGGATTTAACCCAGATCTCTTGACTGGGGGTGAATGTTTGATTCACTCAGCATTCCGTCCATCATTTGCTGCCACAGCACTTTTCGCCCTAAGTGGGATGGGTATTCCCAGACGTGGGTCCCTCGCTCACTGTGCCACTGGATTCAAGCTAGCCTGGCTGATGAGGGGTGTTACCCCAAAACCGGTCCCAGGATGCTTGTTTCCGGTCCAGTGAGGACCCGGCTTGGCAGTTCAGGCTGGACTGTTCCCCTGAGGAACAGGGTTAAAACTTATTTGCATATGGCTGGTGCCAAACTGGGGTGGCATAGTGAGCAAAAGAACAACGGATTTAACCCAGATCTCTTGACTGGGGGGTGAATGTTTGATTCATTCAACATTCCGTCCTTGTTGCCACATTACTTTTGTTAAGAGCATATTGAACTACAATTAGCATTCAAATTAGACGAAACCAAATCAACAACCTGTCCATGGCATATTATCAGTGGTTACAAGGTTCGATGTGTATACATTCAGTTATGGTTCCACAGGTACCCTACAGCAGACCTTCCCATTTCGAGAGTCCCAGCGGTCGCTGTTTTGCTTTTTGGAGAACCTGAAACAAGGACAGGAATATGTGGCTTTGCTGCGCTCTCACCAGTTGTGTTTTTTTTTGCATGTCATCAGTGATACTTTACAAGGTGCAGAGAGGGATTAAAGCTCACCCGTCCTATGATTGCAGAAATTGTTCAACCATAACTATCAGCATAACCCCGGTATTTGTACCAGAAGCTCACAGTGGTATTTCATCGTTGTAGTTTGGTGCGGGTGTTGTTTTTCTGACCAAATTGGCAAATACGTCAACCATAAAGGCACGTGAGGTTTAGCAGGTGTCTCCTCTTTGGCAAGGATACAAGCTACATAAGCAAAGTTACTTGTGGAGCCATGTTTTTTAGATCTAGGTGGGAATTTCAAGACATTTGTATAGGCTTATTCTCTCTTCTTACTCTCAGAGCAAGACCTGATGATTGTTAAACATATCTACAGATCTTAAAGTTGTCATGTAACATGACGCCCTGAGAAGGAGTTTCTAATTTGTACATATCTGCCTTTTAGCCCCAGAATGCTGTGGATGGGACGTATTAACTTAAGTTGTCCGAGGAGAGGAGGACAATGACCTAGGAACAGGAGGCCAAGTAGTTTCCCAGCAATAAAGCATCAAGGAGCCTGCATAAAACTGGCTCCAGGAATTGCCTGTGATCCACATCAATTCAGGGGAGGTGATCCAAGGATAAAGAGTGGTCTGAACAACTCGGGCCACATGTATCAATATTGTAAATAGCAATTACCTAATTGCAATTTTCTGCGAATCGCAATTAGGTAATCGCTATTCCTAATGTATGGAACTCCATGAGTTTCATTTAGCAATTCCTAGTGGGTCGCAAATCGACCTACCTCATGAATATCAATGAGGAAGGTCACAATTTTCAACCCATTTGGAATCACTAAAATCACAGGGATGGTGGCCTGCTGGGGTCAGAAGACCACCATGTCCAAGATTGCTGTTAAATAACGCAATCATTTAAAAAAAAATGCAGCCCATTTTCCTTAAAGGAAAACGGGTTGCGTTTAAAAAAGAAAAATGAAAAGTTTTTTTTCATTTTTTAAGAGCAGGCCTAAGGACCACTGCCTGCTCTGGAAAAATGTTTGTACTACCATTCACACAGGCGAAGGCATCCCTTGGGGACCCCTTCCCATTTCCGAAGGGTTACCACCAACTTGACGTTGTTGGTAAAATGCGAATGTTTTGCGACTGCTTTTCGGTCGCAAAACATTGTTACATACCTCTGCGATTCAGTATTAGGAAGGGGTGCCCTAAACACGCCCCTTCCTAACACCGAATCGCAAATCCTATTTGCGATTCAGTAATAAGTTACAGAAAACTGCGTGAATGGGGCGTTCCATGGCTGTTGCTGTGGGTGTTCCCACGCAACACCCATGGAACTGGACACATTCCCAGATTTACGAGAAATCGTAAACTTGGGAATGCGTCTGAACCGAACACCACCCCTGGGGTGGCGTTAGGGAGGCGCAACGAGGAGAAATGTTTTAATTTCTCCTCGTGCTTTCCTTTTTCTATGTGTGCTGCATTCTGCAGCACACATAGACAAAGGAAATCGCCAGAATAGATTGATTTTGTGCAGGAACCATGGTACAGGGGTTCCTGCATTGCTGCATGGAAGCCCATTGTGCGCCGGTGCTGGGGGAAAAGACAGTAATGCGCCGCATCACACAGATACGGCACATTCCTGCCGTTTTGTTTTGACGTAGGGCAGCGCAGCAAGATTCCTTGCGGCGCTGCCCTACATCAAAACCTCATAAATGAGGCCCTGAGTGTTTGTAGCATATTTAGCAGATATTCCTGCCACTTTCTTCTGTGTGGCTTTTTTCATGCAAGTTTTTTTCCCTTTTTTATGATGACATCAGAGGAGCGTTTTGAGTCCTGTTCCAGTTTTGTGTACTCTTTCTGTCTCTGTTCGCCTCATCCCACTCTCTGTGACTGTCTTTCTGAAGAGTCCTGAAAGGAGCAAGAGGGACGTGTAGCAGAATACCTATCAGGTTGTTTAATTGTATCAGGGTTACATCCACTCCGTGTTTTCTGTTTTTCTTTTTTGCTATTTTTATCCCAACGTTTTTTAGAAGACTCAGCAGCCATCCAGGAACGCGCACAACAGCAAAGAACCCTTTGCCGTGGTCAAAGAATTTGCTAAACCCAGCGCAGAGACAGCAGACATTCCTCCGTCTCGAAACCTCTGCAACAACCTTGCCACCTCCTTCAACCGCAAGATCCAGGAGCTCTACGACAGCTTGGAAGCCCAAGACCTACATGCAACCACCACACTCAATGGCTCCAAACCCTAGCAGACCTTGACCAGCTGGACTACCCTCTCCTCTGACGACACCCTCAGGATCATGAAGAGCATCCACTACGGAGCCCCCTTGGATCCCTGCCCTCAGCACATCTTCAACAGTAACTCCATCGCACCTGAACTCTGCCACACCATCAACTGCTCCACCGAGTCCGCAACCTTCCCGGAAGACTGGAAGCACGCAGAGATCAACCCCTGCTGAAGAAACCTTCTGCCGACCCGACAGACCTCAAGAACTACAGACCCATCTCTCTGCTCACCTTCCCAGCCAAAGTCATTGAGAAAGCCATCAACGCCCAACTCCCTGAGTCCATCGAAATGAACAACATCCTGGACCCTCCCAATCGGGCTTTAGAAGCAACCACAGCACCGAGACCGCTCTCCTCACCTCGACAGACGTCATCCGCATCATCCACGACCGAGGCGAGACTGCTGCCCTCATCCTCCTGGACTTTTCAGCCGCCTTCGACATAGTCTCCCACCACACCCTCTGCGCAAGACTCCACAACGCCTCCATCCGCGCCAAAGCCCTAGAATGGATACGCTCCTTCCTCACCGGCAGAACGCAGGGAGTCAGACCTCCGCTGTTCAACTCAGAACCCACAGAGATCAGCTGCAGAGTGCCTCAGGGATCCTCCCTGAGCCCCACTCTCTTCAACATCTAAATGGCCCTGCTTGCAGCCATCGTCAGACGCCAAGGACTTAACATCATCTCCTACGCCGACGACACCCAGGTGATTCTCTCCCTCACAGACAAACCCACAGCCGGCCCCCATGACCTCGCACCCACTTCAGCAACCTCTTCACTGACCTCACCACACCCCATGCCATGGGCACCAAAAATATCATACTCTCAGGCCAACTCAACTTCCATCTCGACGGCCACATGGACTCCAACTCCACGGACTTGCTCGAAAGTCTACAGAACATTGGCCTCCCCTAGCTCGTACAAGGCCCTTCTCACATCACCAAACACACCTTGAATCCCATCTTCTCCTCCAGCAACAATTTTTAAGTCAGCCACACCACTCCACTCACATGGACGGACCACTCTATCATCCACTTTCACATAAAAGGGCCACCAACCACTCCTATGGAGCATAGCAACACCCCAAGCCACAGCTACAGAAACGAAATGGCTCAACGCCCTCCAGATAAACTACCCAGACCCCACTAACGACTTCATCAATGACACAAACAACTTCAACAACTGGATCACCACCTTCGCCAATACCCTGGCGCCCCTGAAAAACACCACACCCAAAAGATCCAACAAATAAACTTGCTAGTACAATGCTGATCTCAGAGAACCCAAGAGAGTTTGCAAACAACTCGAAAGGAAATGGAGAACCACCCGAGGAATCACTTAAAAAAAACACCTGCAAGGCCACACTTAGACACTATCACCATCAAGTGAAAGAGACTAAGAAACAGGCCCTACAATGAGAATCGAATCTAGCTCCAACAACTGCAAGGAACATTTCACCATCGTCAAGGAATTCACCATCTAAACAGCCCCAACCAATATACTTTCTGCAACAAACTCTCAGACTTTTTCTACAAAAAAATCACTAAGATCGCCACCAAGAACTACAGGAACTTCAAACCCCAGCCAGCCCCCATTGACCTTCCCAGCCTGCTAACCTCATCAACCAAAGACTATTAACTGACAGCATGGAACCCTCTATCCATTGAGGACGCTGCACCAATAATGAAGAAAGTAAACTTTGGGGTGCCCACAGACTCTTGCCCCCAGCATATATATGACCTGGGAAGAGCCACGATCAGCGCTGCACTCACTTACATCATCAACACCTCCCTTAAGATAGCCACCTTCTCAGCTAGTTGGAAACACCCCTAAGTCACCGCCCTCCACAAAAAACCCTCACCAACCCCGAAGTACTCAGCAACTACCGACCCATCTCGCTGCTCCCCTTCCCAGCCAAAGTCATCGAGAAGACATCAACAGACAACTCTATGAGCACCTCAAACGCCACAAACTCCTGGACGACTCGCAGTCAGGATTCTGACACAAACACAGCACCGAAACAGCCCTCATCGCTGCCACAGATGACATACGCACCATCCTCGACTGTGGACAGACTGCCGCCCTTATCCTCCTCAACCTCTCTGCTGGTTTCAACACTGTCTCCCACCACAAACACATCGCCAGACTATACACAGCGGGAATACAAGGACCAGCACTCAAATGGATAGCTTCCTTCCTCTCTGTAACAACATAACGAGTCAGACTCACGCCGTTCACATCAGAACCCAGGGACCTCATCTGCGGAGCCCCACTTGGATCATCACTCAGCTCCACACTTTTCAACATGTACATGAATCCTCTGGCTATCATCATTAAATCCTATGGAATCAACATTATCTCCTACATTGATGACACCCAGCTAATTGTTTTCCCTCAGATGACACCGTCATCACCAAGACAACTTCAAACTAAGCATGACTAGCATGGCCAATTGGATGAAATAAAATTGCCTCAAGCTCAAGACCGACAAAACTGAAGAGCTGATCTTCAGGAATAAGAGCTATCTGGGACTCCACCTGTTGGCCTGCCGAACTCGGACCCAAACCCACCCCAACTGACCACGCTAGGAACCTAGGCCTCATCCTGGCCACCAACTTCACCATGAAACCCCAGGTCAATGCTGTCATCTCCTCATGCTTCCACATCCTCCACATGTTACGTAAAATCTTCAAGTGGCTCCCCTACTGGACATATTCTTAGAAAAAGATATTACTTACCTCAAAAAAATGATATTCTTAACAACAATATTTTTCAATCACGATATTTTGTTTCCGATATTTCTGTATATTGTTTTTTAAAACAAATGTTATGTTTTTTCTGGAGCAACAATTATAACCATACAACACAATGATACATTCTTCACAGACTCCCCAGTCCCTAGCACAATCCCACCTTTCCCCCGCAGCCAACCCCATTGATCATGCATTGTATCAGTATCCAATGTAGGCCCTCAGTCAGGGAGCCAAAATTCCAGGTCAACAGACCCAATGATGTGTTTGCGATCCCCACCACCTCCTAATAGCTGAGAAGCCCAAACATCTCCCCTGTCCCCACCTAGGAAGCGCTAAGCACACCATTGTCCCCTCCAGCTTCAATTCCTGTTCTCCAACCACCCCATATCTTATCAAACTTGTGTGGGCAGCCCCTGTCCGTGTAGACTTCCCTCTTCAGCAGCATGCAACTATCCATACCCGTTTCCCAGTCCCGCACCCTGGGGGGCCATCGCACGCTCTTCTTTTTGATCAATATCTCTCTTAGCCACCATACAACCTATGTTTCTCATAATGCGTCAGGTCCGGGGTGCCCCAGATCCCAGACAGAGCGAGTTGGCATTGTAGCTCAATGCAGGTCCCAATTGCCTCCTCGAGAGAGCCTGCAACAACCTCCCAAAAGGTTCTCAGATTCGGACAGTTATACAAAGTATGCATAAGTGAGCCTTCCATCCCACAATGTCTAAGGCATCCTGCGTCTCCCACCTTCCCCGTTTTGTCCTAATGTAATTCATCCTATGAAAGATCTTCAGGTGAGTTAAGTGGTAACTCTCCTTAATTGCCACTTCCACAGGGAAGCAAAGTGCTGATTGCCAGTCTTCATCATCTAGCTCACCCAAGCCCTGTGCCCAGAGATCACTCAGTTGTCCCAGCTCTCCTTGTGTATTCCTTAGCATTGCCCCATATGTTAGCAAAATGGCCTTCGTCCTAAGGTGTCCATCCAATCCACCTCCTTTCCAATGGTGAATCCTTTTGTGTCTCCTCCTCGATGGGAAAACTACTCTGAAGTGCGCGTCTCAGCTGCCTATACTTAAGCCACGGCATCCCGAACATCTGATACTCCCTCTGTAGGTGTTCGAATGGGGCAATCCCTTTCGCGTAACAAACATCAGCCAGAGTCGAAAGGCCGATGTCATCCCACCTCTGGAAGCCCTTCAGTTTCCCAACAGGCCCCAGTCTGGTCCCTTCCCACAGTGGGGCTCTCGGGGTCAACCGCTCACTTCACTTCATGCGGTGGGACCCATCTCCCCACCATACAATGGATGCATGTAACTTTTACCGCCCATTCCCCGTCTATCCCTCCAGAAAGCCAGGGCGTCCCAGTCCGCACAAGCCCAGTCATTCACCACACCAACCTGCGAGGCCTCATAATATTTCCAGACATTTGACAGCGCTATACCCCCCTCAAAATTGGATCGCTGCAGCACATACATTGCAATAAGGGGCTGTCCCACAACCCATAACAGCATTCTAAGCAGGGCATTTCGCACTGGTAAAGAAGGCGTCCGAAAATACGGTATGGGCTGTTCTGCAACACATAGAGGAGCCTAGGCATGCAATCATTTTAAACATAGCCGCTCTGCCCAGGATGGAGAACGGTAGTGTGTTCCAGTGCCTTCACCATCGAGCCCAGCTTCACCTCGTAATGAGCCTCAGCTCTCCTGGTCACCGAATACCCAGACATTTGAATTTGCAGGACTCCACCCTAAGCAGCAGCGGCAGCTGTCCGTTTAGTGCCCAACTAGCCATCGGGAACAGCAGAGACTTACCTCAGTTGATCATAAAGCCTGAGTATCTGCCATATATACGGAAGATATCCCGCAACCTAGGTAGGGTTTTCAAGATGCACCAGTATATTTTCCGCGTAATGCCAAATTCTGTATATTTTAAACTCAATATTTTGCCTGAATACCGTTACCTAATCTCCCATAAGCTACACTTGGACCAGCACTGCAAACTATGGGAAGTCTGATCTTTGTGGACATTTGCAAGGAATAGTCTTGGCATCAAAAAACAGTCCCACTTGCCTGCTAAAAACAAGGTGGTGGTTGTCTTTGTACTGCAAGTATATGAAGAATGGAAGGAAGGAAAGAAAGAATATGGCAACTAAATGTGGAGGACATGTGCTTCAATAAAAAAGTAAAAGTAAAGCTTTGCACTGGTTGCCATCTTTGAACAGTAAAAAATAACAGAGTATGCAGAATACAATTTCAAGATGGTGGCATGATTTTCAAGCTTATAGCAGGGATGCCTCGCTCTGCTGGTACTCTCATTACTCAATTAGCACTAGTCTGCATTTGCAGGTGAGCTGCTGGGGGATTAACTAAAGGAAATATTGCCTGAGGTCAAACTAAGCAAGCAAAATACAGTTACTCAGACTACTTGATACCCTAAAGATCAGCAGCTGTCTACTAGGCAGAGCCAAAGATTAGCAACAAAGCCAATGGCTGAAGAGGGCTGATCCACTGCCCAATTATATGTATGTTGTTTTATAGGGTTAAGCTAATGTGTGAATGACACTCTGTCTGATGCATAACTGAAGTGGGCTCACCTAAAGCCCATTTTCCCTAAACAAGATTATGCATTATTTGTTAGAAAACATGAGGCTGGTGAGACAGCTAAAACAGTCTTTTGGTCAGACCTATAACACAAAGAACTAGGCAGAGCACAATGAGAAGAAGTACAGACATGCAGAACTGGTCACGAGCATCACAAACTTCCCTTAAAGACATGGAGCGAGTGTGGTACTGCAGTGCCAGCCAGTGCAAGTTTCCTTCAAAGAATTGAAATAAGTATGCTACTGCAGGGCCAGTCCGAGCACACTTTCTTCAAAGACATAGAAAAAATGTGGTACTGCAGGGCCATTGAAAGCTTTGTTCAAAGACATGGAACAAGTGTGACACTGCAGGGCCTCTGCAAGCTTCTTTTTAAGACCTGGAACAAGTGTGGCACTGGGCAGCACAATTCAAGACCTCCTTTACAGACAACAAATAAGCAGCATTTCAGATTTGGTACAAGTGTAAGGAACAGCACTGGGGTGTATGAGTGCAAGCTTGACTCACACGCACAGTAAGATTTCACCACACAAATTAGGTTCTGCACCAGGCAGGAGTTCATGCTTTCCTCACACACATAGATCCTATACAGTTCTGCTCAGAAAACAATGCAAACATACCTCCATACACAGAACATGGACAGCATCTGAAGCTACAGTCCCACACATTGTGCAGACTTTGGCAGCAGTGTATGTTCCCCTAACGCAGCAGAGATACATTATGATCATCAGCAGTGCAAGCTAAGATATCCTCAAGTATAAAATAGGTATGACACTGGCAGCAGCACCTAAACTTATTTGAGGTACAGAATACCCGGAGCAAAGCATAGAGATGGATGAGCCACTGAAGGCTCAAGCAAGATGCTAGGCTCTGGTTCAGCTCAAGTTCCTCTTGAGCCCTCGTGCCCAAAATGAGCTGAGCTTTTGTATGGTTTTGCTTGGTACCCACGCTCTCATCTCATGCAACAAGAATGAAAGACAAAGCTTTAAATGTTGAAGATAAATGGAGTTGAGAAAGGGATACCAATGTAGTGGCTGAATTACACGTGAGACCAGAAAACCTGGGATCAATCCTGGCTTAGCCACTTTGCTAAACTGTGTGATCCTAGACAGTTATTTTATTTTATCATGCCACCTATTCTTTTCACTACTACAAATGAAAAAACCTTGAAATATGTGCGGATGTGTGCTGGGCAAATACCTCTCTAGTATTTTACTTAGTGGACTGTAATGTTGCTTCATGGAAAATGAGAATATAGTTCACATACAGGGTGCACATGACAACTGACTTGCCTCTTAGTTCACTGATGGTATTGTAGTAGTAGTGGGGATGGGACAAGAATATTTCGAGGTTCATGTTTAAAGAGCAAGTTACTTACCTTCGGTAATGACTTATCTGGTAGAGACTCTATCTAGCCACGGATTCCTTACTTTAGATTTATCCCCAGGCGTCAGACAGGATCCAGAAATATTTTGTGAGCAGTACCCCTGCGTGCCGGTAAGTGGCATCATTCGGCTCTGTGTGGCATCGTCAGCGGCAGAAATTATGTTCACGGTGCCTATATAGGCAACACCTAGGCACGCTGACGTTAGTTACTTTTCATGACTTTCCACGCCAGAAGCGCGGAGACATGAAGTACACGGATCACTGGTGTGGAAAACTAGGACCCTGAAAGGGAAAAGACCTGTCCCTAGAAATATGTTTGCAGAGCAGGAAGGATGGGTGGGTTGGTAAGGAATCTGCGGCAACATAGAGTCTATAACAGATAAGGCATTACCGAATGTAAGTAACTTGTTCATCTGATAGAGACTTCTAGCCGCAGATTCCTTACCTTAAAATAGTTACCCAAGCAATACCTCCCTGGAGGTGGGTCTGTCAACAAATTTCACACAAGGAAGTCCTGCAGGACCAAATGGGTAAGGTGCCCATTCCTATGGACCCGACTGTACAGATAGTAGAGTTTGTTGAATGTGTGCAGGGAAGTTCAAGTTCCTGCCTGGCAGATGTCCAGGACCGGGACTCCATGAGCTAATGCAGTGGTTGCAGCTTTAGCTCTGGTGGAATGAGCACGCAAACCCTCTGGGGGTTGCTTCTAAGCCTATGCATACCAGATTTTGATGCAAAGCACGATCCATTGTAAGATGGTCCTCTTCTGCACTGCACATCCTTTCTTCACTCCAACATACCCCACAAAGAGTTGGTCGTCCACCCGAAACTCTTTTGTGCGGTCAAGGTAGAACGACAATGCACTTTTTGGGTACAAACAGTGAGGTAGCTCCTCTTCTTTGGAGGGATGAGGCAGAGCGTAAAAAGCAGGCAGAGTGATGGTTTGGCCCGACGGGAAATGGAGTGACCACTTTCAGAAGAAAGGAAAATCTCGTACGAAGCACAAGTTTTTGTCTGGGTAGATGCTAAGATTAGGAGGCTTGGACAGATATTATTGTCACAAGAAAGGCCGTCTTGATGGTAAGGAGACTGAGAGAACAATTGTGCAGAGGCTCAAAGGGAGAGCACATAAGGAAAGTGAGGACGAGATTAAGATCCCACTGGGGCATAACAAATGGAGTGGGACGAAACATATCTGCAAATCTGCAAATCTTTCAAAAACCTATGTACAGTAGGGTATTGGAAAAGAGAAGGTCGGTCAGGCAACCCAAGAAAAGCAGAGATTGCAGAAAGGTATCCCTTCACAGTGTCCAGAGCAGAGCCCTTTTGCCTGTTGGGCAAGGGAAAGAATGAACAGTAGCACCTGAGAAAGGAGATCAATGTTTCTTTCTGTACACCCTGCCACAAATCAAATTTTGCCCAATGGCAGGTGCAAACCATCTTGGTAGAGGGTCGCCTTGCTGCCAAGATAAGGTTACAAACTTCAGGCGGAAGGTCAAAAGCTGTCAACTGCCGCCGCTCATTCTTCACGCAAGAAGGCAGAACGTTGACAGGTTCGGTTGAAGAATCATCCCTTGCTGCTGCGTAGGAAGATCCTCCTGAAGAGGCAGTCTGATCGGAGGACTGATGGCAATGCTCAACATCTTGGGATAGCAGACTCTCCGTGCCCAATCCTGTGCCACAAGGATGACTTGAGCCCGGTCATTCCTGATCTTCTTGAGAACTCTGGGCAGGAGTGGTATCGGTCAAAAGGCGAACAGGAGGCCAGAGCTCCACTTGAGATGAAAAGCGTCTCTGATCTAGAGCTACCTTGGAAACTCCAGTCTGGAGAACTGCTGATATTACGTATTCTCACCGATGGTGAACAGATCTAACCAAGGCTCTCCCATTGCTGAAAGAGAATTGCACCACCTCCAGATGGAGATGTCATTTGTTATCCGCTGGGCATCTCTGGCTGAGGTATTCCGCTCTGGTGTTCAGAGAACCTGCCAGATGTTGAACAATCAGGGATATACCCTGCTGTTCCAGCCAGGACCAGAGACGCAAGGCCTCTTGACAAAGGGTTCACGACCCCACCACGCCCTGCTTGTTGCAGTACCACATGGCGGTGGTGTTGTCCATGAACTCTTGCACTAGCCTTCCCTGGATGGAGGGTAGAAAGGCTTTCAATGTCAGTCGGATCACTTGGAGCTCCAACAGGTTGATGTAGAGTCCAGATTCCGACAGAGAACAGAATCCTCTGATCTCCACCTGTCCTAGATGGCCTCCCCATCCCAGGAGTGACTTATCTGTCTCTACTGTCAGATCTGGTAGGGAGAGGGGTCTGCCGCTGACCCAATCGTGGTTCCTAAGCCACCATTGCAGGTCCTTTGCAGTTCCCTTCAAGATCTGGACCATGTCGGAGAGATTCCCCTGATGCTGCGCCCACTGGAACTTCAAGTCCCACTGCCGAGCCCACATATGTCAACAGGCATGTGTCACAAGCAGGATACAGGAGGCCATGAGGCCCAGCAGCCTCAGAGCCAGACTGACACAGGAGCCGCCGGTGTGGATCCAGTAGGGGCCACTCCCGAACCCGCAGGACCCAAAGGCCCACCAAAGATAACAGGCCACCCAAATATGAGGTGCATCCCTGATAAAATTCTTTCAAATGGGCGGGGGTTGCTCTGGCTCCCGGAAAGTCGAGGAAACGCGGAGCTGATCCAGGCGCTGGCTCAACTGCAGAGCCAGGCCTCGGGTGGCGACACTCCTTCGTCTCGTCGGCCAACTGAGGAAGGTGAAGTCAAAGCACACTTCAACTTCTTCTTCTAGTGGGACTTCGACTTACCCGAATGGCTCATCGACTAGGAGTGTGACGACGACCTCGGGCTCCGCGACTACTCCCTGGACCTTCCTCTCAACTGGGACCTCACTCGGTAGCATCGCACGTCGAGCCACCATAAGCTTGAGGTATCGCTCCCACAAGGCCTTCCGGTGCATAGCACGACAGTCGGGGCACGCCATCGGGTTGTGGTCCCGCTCAAGGCACCAAAGGCATACAAGGTGCAGATCTGTCACCGGCATCTGTCGGTGACAGGCATTGCAGGGCTTGAAGGCAGCCTTCTTCGAAGACATACCTGCCACACCTGGAGGTAAACCTCAAAAAAGACTTCGACAAAATGTTGAAAACACCTAGTAAAAAAGTAACTAAGGGGTAGCGCTACCCGGATCTGTGCTGGCTGGTGCGGAAAGAAATTAACTGGCGTGAGCGCGTCCGGGTTGCTCCGATATAGGTACCGCAAACGTCATTTCTGGGGCGGACGACTCCAATGACGCCACACGGAGCCAAACAATACCACCTACCAGCACGCAGGGCTACTGCTCACTAAATATTTCCAAATACAGTCTGACGCCTATGGATAATTCTATGGTATGGAATCTGCTGCTAAAAACCTCTATCAGATATCACTTTTAACAAGCGCGTCTCAATGCAGCGATATAATCTGATGTAATAAGGTGAAACACTTGTTAAAGAATTAGAATTTATTAAACTTTGAATATACTTTATTATATTTTTACATAATATTTTTTACACGATTTCAATGCCAAATGTTCCCATGGCTCAGCTTGTGCCTGGGCTCTTAGAGCTGACACGGACTCTAAGAGCCAAGACAGACCCTTAACTCTGCTCTCCCTATTAATTTGTTAGCTCACCTACTTCTTGTACAATACCACATATAACAGTTACTCAAGTTCCCCCTCCCCTCTCTCAGCATCTCTCTCTCTGAGTATCAGCATCTTGTTTTCTGAGATTCTGGCTGATTTCCCTTGGTCTCAGAAGGATAACTATTCCCACTTCTAGTTTTAAAAAGGAAGAATTGTGTATTAGGGACCATGGATGTCATTTGGGGGTAGTCAGTGGTCGCAGCTGCGACCAATAGATTGCTCCCTACTACTCCTGGCACTTCCTTTGCAACCATTGGATGCAGAGGGGGCAAAACGTTTGCCTCCTCTGAGGCCAGGGGTCCTAAAGCAAGTGCCAGGAGTAGCAGGGAGGAAGCTAGAGGTTGCAGCTGCGACCCCTGACCACTGACCACCCCCAAATGACGTCCATGTTAGGGACCCCAAGTAGTTGTTTAAAGTTATCTGTGCATTTTGTAGCATAAATTGAAACAAACAACACTCAAATCATTCATTTTCCCAGTTCCAGCACTCTGTCCTAAGTAAGTCTATGTTCTTTTACTGAACTGCCATTGTCTGCCCTCCACACATCAGGCTGAACGCAGTGATTACTGTGGTCATCTTGTCTTCAGATGCCCCCATCAGCATGGCATAACTACCTCTTTGACCTCTGCTGGCATCAGGCAGCCAGGGCCGAACAGCAAACTCTGTATTTACAAAAGCGAGCATGCGCACTACTCAGCTGTTCAGTGTGCGCACAATGAGGCATTTGCAGTGCCCCCACAGGTGCTTCAGTAGTTTCTGCTGCTCAGTTTGACTTCTGCAGCTGAGGGAATTGGACGGAGCTAACATCAAGCTCTAAGTGCTGTAAGAGCTCCTGTGGCCCACGTAGGCATTGGTGCTGGAACAATTTTCACACTGGTGGTGCTGGTGCTGCTATCAAAGTTACATCACTGAACCAATAGGGATTCTTAAAAACCAAGCATCACGCTAGTGAGTTCAACACTTACTGCTGAGAGAGCTGTGACCCGCATATTACAAGTATGAATCTTGATAAGTCTGACCCTGCCTTCCATCCTTTTATTTATTTATTTTATGCATTTTTATATAGCGCGGACTTTACCCGAAGGTGTCAGAGCGCTTCACAATAGGAACAGTAACATTACATGAGGAGAAAATTACAAGTGAGCATAATACAAAAGCAAGCGTTACATTACATGAGGAAAAAGTGACAATTGTGCAAATAACAAAAACAAACAAGATACAAAAAGAGGTATACGTTACAAGAGGAAACAGTGACAAGTGTGCATGATAAATAAGATACAAAATACAAATAGAGGTATAATACTGCAATAAGTGGCAGTCACTCAGAACACACTGGGAAGGCACTTCTATAGGCATGGAGTACAGAATTTCCTATAGTGGAAGAACTTCCTTGAGGGAGTAGAGAGGGCGTGAATTAGGTTTGGAAGTGTCTTTGGAGAAGGAGAAATTTGAGGTCAGTTTTGAAGGACCTGGAAGAGGTGGTGGTCCGGAGCTGAGGCGGAAGTGAGTTCCAGATTCTCACTGCGTTGCCTGAAAAGGATTGGGCCATCGATCTTTCTTTTTGAAAGTGGGAGGTTCAAGCAATAAGTTTTCCGCATTACGTGATGGTCTAGAGCCTCCAGAGAGTTTCAGTTTAATCGCCAAGTAGCGAGGAGAAGAGGAATGCAAGGCTTTGTGGGTGATACAGGCAGTCTTGTAGATAGATCTTGCCTCGATGGGAAGCCAACGGAGGGAGGATAAAATGGGTGTGATGTGGTCGCTTCTTTTGGTCCCATATATGAAACGAGCTGCTGAATGGAGCACAGATTTGAGGGGGGACAGGTGGGATTTGGGGAGGCCAGTAAGAAGAGAATTGCAGTAGTCCAGTCTGGAGAGAACCAGCGATTGGACCAGGGTTTTTCGGTCTTGCTCTGGGAAGAAGCGTCGAATCCCCCAGAGAAAGCGCAGTTGGTATCGAGCAGACTTTGCAATGGAATTGATGTGGGAGAGTAGATTGAGTTTTCTGTTGAGTATGACACCAAGGGATTTTGCGCTGTCGACAATGATAGGTTTATTGTTAAGTAGATTCATCTGATCCATCCATGATTGAACCGGAGGAGGAGAGAGTGAGGAGGAATTCAGTTTTGGAGGGATTCAGAATCAATTGATGAGTTAGCATCCAGTTTTGAATGGAGTAGAGAGTAGAGTTTAGGATGGAGAGATCGTGTGTGGAGGACACCTTGAGGTAGATTTGAGTGTCGTCCGCATAGAGATGATAGCGGATCCCAGATTTACTTAGGAGATTTCCCAATGGTTCCAAATAGAGGTTGAACAAAGTGGGTGCAAGTATAGAGCCTTGAGGAACACCTTAACCAACCGCCAAAGGAGATGAAAGACTGTTCGCTATTTTGATCATTTGGGATCTATCAGAGAGGAAGGAAGCAAACCATTTAAGCACTGTGCCTTCCATGCCCATTCTCTGTTGAAGAGTGTTGAGGAGAGTGTTGTGATTGACAGTGTCAAAGGCTGCAGAAAGGTCAAGGAGAATTAGAAGACAAGACTCCCCTGAATCGAGTATCCGCAGTGCGTCATCAATCACTTGCAGCAGGGCTGTTTCAGTGCTGCAGTTTTGAATGAAGCCAGACTGGAAATTGTCAAGAAGATCATTGTCCTTGATATGACGGGAAAGTTGTTTCGCTACACATCTTTCAGTGATTTTCGCAAGAAAAGGTAGGTTAGTAATGGGGCGGAAGTTGTTGAGGTCGTTCGCATCCGCAGTGGGTTTTTTAAGAAGAGGGGTAACCTGCCCAGTTTTGAAGGGAACAGGAAGGGAGCCTTGACAGAGGGAGAGGTTAACCAGAGTGGTCCAATAGGAAAGAGAATGGGTGTAGAAGTCGATTGCAATGGCACTAGGGATGGGGTCAAGAGAATGGTTGGAGGGCTTTGTTTCGAGGATGCATTTGAGGAGGGCATCTTCAGAGATGGAGTCAAAGTTCTGCCAAATGGCTAAGGATTTGCGCTCCTCTGGAGGGGTAGGATGGACCTGATCCACAAGTGATTTCACTTTTTCGTCAAAGAATAAAGCGAAGTCCGCTGCTTTCTTTGTAGAATCCTCCAACTTGGAGGTTGGGGGAGGGCAGTTTGGATTCTTGATGAGGTCGAATAGTTTTTTGGGTCTATTTTTGGCTGAGTCGAGGAGGGTTCTGGAGTGCGATGCTTTTTCAAGGAAGATGTGCTTGTGGTACTTGGATCTTGCTGAACGAAGCGTGGCCAAATTATTGGTGGAGGGAGCTTGTCTCCATTGTTTCTCCAGGATTCTTAGGTACTTCCTTTCTTCATAAAGGGATTTGTTGAACCAAGGTGCTGAGGGAGTAGGCCTTTTCCTTTTGCTTTGAAGAGGAGCGACGTTGTTGATTTCGACTGCAAGGACTGAGAGGCATTGGGAGGTGAGTTCATTCACATCCAGGTTCGGGTCTAGCCTTGGAAGTGATAGCAAAGCAGAATCACAGAGGGTGCTGAGGTCAATATTTTTCGTGTTACGGAACCATGAAGTAGTCCTCTTAGGTTGGCCGAGAGTTATAGAGTGTGATAGGTGAAGAGAGAGTGGGATGAGGAGGTGGTCAGACCAGTCAACATGAATAGGGATAGCGATAGTAAGCATGTCTGCTTTAGAAATAACAAGGTCCAGGATTGAGCCCTTGGAGTGTGTTGTTTCTGTGCAGTGTTGGATAAGATCGTTTGCGGAGAGAAAGGTGGCCAGCATATTCGCAGAAGAGTCTTCCGGCGAGCCCCAGTGGAGATTGAAGTCACCCAAGAAGATCTGATTGTCACTTTGCGAGTATTGGTCGCTGATGAATTCAGTGAGTTCCTCCATAAACGAAGGGCCGCTGCCAGGCGGGCGGTAAATGGCATGGAATCTGAGGGGTGAGCGTTGGTGCAATTGGAGCTCTAGAGATAGGCATTCAAAAGTGCGGAAGGAGCTGTTAGGAAAAGCCTTGCAACACCTCCCCCAACTTTGTCTATTCTGTCATTTCTCAATATAGAATAGCCTGTGGGTAATAGGAGATCAAACATAGAGTGAGAGGTATCGTTGAACCAGGTCTCTGTGAGGAAGAGCATGTCGATATTGTGAAGGGTGATGGTATCGAAGATTTCAAGTTTGTGTTTTATTGCAGATCTGCAGTTGTGGAGCAGACAGCGCAACTCTGCCGAGACTGTTTTGGTGACAGGGGCACTTGGGCTATGAGGGGGGATAGGGATATTGTACTTATATGAGGGTGCTCGGGAGGATTTAGGTGGATGATTGGTTCTGACAGAGGAGATGGTCGGAATAGTGTAGATAGTAGGGTTACTTGGAGAGGAAAGTGGAAGAAGGGTGGCGTTTGAGGACTTGAGTGAGTTTGCGATGTTTGCAGGCGACAGGTTATGATTGGCTATTTTGGGGTGTGGGGGCGAGGTGCATCTCGTGGGAAGGTGAGTGTTTTCCAAAGGAATTGAGGTGTATGGAAAGGTGGAAATCTTGGAGCTTTAGAGTGAAATGGTGGCTTCAAGCTGGGCGATGGAGGTGATGAGAGAACCTAGCTTATTTTCCAGAGAGAGTAGGGCAGAGCACGGCATGTTGGGTGGCTCGATAGAAACAGGAGGGGGTGCAATTGGCGGCGGAGGGCAGGGAGAGGTGGGGGTACGGGAGGGGAGGTGGGGTACAGGGTTCAGGGGTGGGGAAAGGTGGTGGTTGAGAGCGGGCGTTGGTGCATCAGAGGTGAATGGAGAGTTGTCTTTGTTGACGATGCAAGAAGGATAGGAATTGAGGACATAATTAGGGGGAGATAGGTGAGGAACGAGGCGGTGGGGCAGAAAGGGAGGGGGGGAATGAGTGGAGTCATAGGAAGGGAGGAGGTTTGGGCGGGAGAGAGGGGAAGGGGTTGGAGGGGTCCTGTAGGCTAGGTGAGGTGAATGTGAGGGAACGGACACCTGGCAGAGTGAGGGGGGTTGGGAGATAGGGAAGTTGAAGAGAAAAAGTGGTTCTGCTGGGTCCAAGGGAGGGAAAGGGTTACCAAGGGGGGAAAGGGGGTAGCACAGCATTACTGGAGGAGTGGGGGGAAGAAGAGAGATGCAATGGGTTGGTAAAGAATTCGGGGTACATAGCGAGGGGAGGAGGGGGTAGAAAAGAGGAGAAGAGGAGGGAATAGGGGGAACGTAAGGAAAGTTGACTAGGGGAGAAGGTTGGAGGAGAGGTGGACAAAATAGGGGGTGGTAGGTAGGGATAGGGGGAGGAGATAAGATTGGAGTACCGGGATGGGGCATATTGGACGAGGAGCGTATTAGCTAGCGGTAAGGCTGATGAGATGGAGGGGGGGGGCACACTGGGGAAGAATGGGAGAGGAGGGAACAGGGGAGGGGGGGGAAGAGGGTCAGCCTGTGCCTCCCGAGGGTGCAGTCTATGTAGGGGGGTCAGGGGAGGAGATAGGGAGTAATGGGTGGAGTTAGATGAGGAGTCAAGGGATAGTCCGGTTGCAGGGGAGGGGAGTAGGGAGGGGAAGAGGTGGTCAAAGAGAGAGAGACAGGTGTCTTTAGCTTGGATCAGGACAGTACCGTTGTTATAGAGTGAGATAGTGAGGGATCTGTTAAAACAGGCAGAGGGGGAAATCTTTAGCTGTTTCCCATGAGGGATAGAAGAGGAGGAGGTGACGTTAAGGGAATTATATAAGCTGGTGGACCAGGAGGGGATGTTGTGAGTGAAAAAAATGAGATCGTTTTTGAGCCTCCCATATCGACCATTGTAGAATTGATCAACAAAGAGGGAATCAGGGAAACATTCAATGGTGTTATGCTTGAATCGTTTTGCTGACGCTTTAGTCAGGTTAGGAGGATAAATGATTTTGTAGCAATTAATTCCAGACTTAACTCGCGAGGTGGCCATGTTGGGAAAGTGAGGAGGAGGGGGGTGGTGGGGATATGAGAAGGGTGTTACTAGGGCAGCGGTGATGAGGAGAAGTATAATAATTCTGAGACAGCCAATTCAATGGCAATGAATGTATTTACAAACATGCATCATCCTTCCCATTAAGAGTAATCTGGTCACATGGGACACATGGAAGCAACCAACTGGCCCAGAGTCGGGGATCTAGTGCGTCCAGCACTGCATCTGCAGTCTTCCTCAGCCCATCCTGCTCTGAAAACAGACTTGAAGAATCAGCAGTTTTCTTACTAACAAGCACATACTGGATTTGTTGCAAACATAGATGCTTCTGGGTACAGTCACAGATCTAAAATGTTTTGGAATATCACGTGTTTCTCTTCAGAACTGCCTGCAAGTGCACTCTAAAATGAACTGCCTCATATTTTATAAGTCCCCCCTAAAACTGCATCCCTTTTGGGGAAGGTCCAATTCCTTGAGAGATGGACTGGCCTATAGGGCAATCCGGCAGTGCCTGAAGGGCTGGTTAGACAGGTCTGTGTGGGATTTTTTTTTTACTGTTTGTGGGCTTGTTTTTTTGGTCTGGTGAGCTGGCTTTTACAGTTGATTTCCATGATATTACCACAAACATTGTCTGCAGCAATCACAGATGCATGCAATCTCCCATACCTTTCAAAACTCATATACAGTTTGTCTTTGCAAGTGCAAAACTGCCCAAGTTTGGAGGTATGGGCCACTTTTTTATAACTATCTATTTTACTAATGGGGCCACTTTTATTTTGGTGCCCGGCACTATTTTATGTCCCAGTCCGACCCTGAACTCCTTGATACAATCACTGGGCGCAACATGAGGCGAGTGTTAAGTCGCTTTCATTGCTGTTTTTAGCCTCCAGTCCTGTTTCTCATTTCCACCGTCGCCCTCTGCTAAGTGTTTCTCTTCTCCATTTGATCTAACTTCGTAGACTGCCCAACGCACCCGTTCCAGATGTTGAGGAAATATACAGGTCTCAGAATTGTGTGTACATGCAACAGTCACGTTAAGCAGTCTTTCACGGCCATCTACAGGGCATAATGCGCAATAGCAAGTTCTCGTTAGAATACAAGTAACGTAAATAAAAACAAGCATTGGTAAAGGCAATAGGTCTGACGTTGACAGACAGCCTTTTGGATTGGTCAATGCATGCTTTGTAGTTGTTTTTGTAAAACATTATTGTCGGAGGAGCTGCAGTTTGCGCGCGTGTGTGTGTGTGTGTGTGTGTGTGTGTGTGTGTGTGTGTGTGTGTGTGTGTGTGTATATATATATATATATATAGTGTGTGTGCGTGCGTGCGTGTGTGTGTGTGTATAAAAGGTTTATAAAAAAAGATTTTTATAAAGAACTAAGAGAACTGAAGTAAGTTCAATTTCACTGAATGTTTACAGCACTTGCACTTTATAAAAGAACCGAAGTAAGTTCAATAATCTCACTGAATGTTTACAGCACTTGCACTTTATATAAAATAGAGAAGTTGAACTCTGAATAAGTTCTTATGAATTTAAATCACCGAGAATGCGGCAAAATTGTATACCAAGTGCTCAGAAGTATATCTTCCATTTCTAAGCTGTAGGAAGGACCAACAGAGTGACGTGTATTTAAATCATGAATTCGAGCGCCTTAACTATGTTAACAAGGCAGCTGCATCTGCCGAAACGCTTTATGCCATACTTGACGAAGTGAATAAAATGCATAATTAAGAACTGATCCCCAGCGGTGTCGGTACCTGTGTTTGCGTTGCAGCAGGAATCGGAAGCATATATATGCATATATATACATAACAAAAGGATTTGGCTAACAGAAAAAATATTTTGGAGTCTCAAAAAACATACATTGCAGTCCTTGGCACTGAATCGAACTTCTTTTTGGGCAGATGTGCTCCTGTGAAAGAGCAGAATTCCGTCACTCACAGTGAAGTTACCCAATGACAGGTCTGGTGGATATACATTTAAATCCTGCCAACCAGCACATTTTCTTTGCTGCAGTACCCGAGCTTCCCTTGCTTTATGTGTACTGTGCTTGGCAAACTAGAGACCTTGGCAGAGAAAGTCTGGTTTTGATCAAGACAGAAGATATGTCCTGACCATCTCATGCCAGGCCCTTCTTTACCCTTCCAGAAAGGCCAGAAACAAGGAAGAACTCTTAAAAAGTGCTCTCTTTCAGAACTGGAGCAGTGTTTGTATTTGAAAGGTAGCTCCCTTGGCTTCCCACCATTGTTCACAAAGAAGGATGTAGACCAGCTTCTTGAGCCAGCAGGCATAATCCGACTGCACCAGCCCAAAGAAACATTTGGCAAGGGCACAGCTCCACCTGTGGCTTTATCCCCTTAAGGCCAAGACCAGCCCTAAGATTTGGAAAAAAAAGATCTGTTCATGTGACAGAGATGAAGAGGAAGCTGTACTGTCTAAGGTGGAGATGAGCAGCCCCCGGACTGGGAAGTGCCAGAAGCAAGGCCCACCCAACCGAGGCCTCTCTGTTGGTGGTCTTGTGGAAGTGAGCCACAAGAACTTTACAGCCCAGCTGACTGATTCAAGAGTTTATGCAACATCAACAAGGCTGAGGGCCTGCAGAGTGCAATTCTGGGTTACAAGATTGGAGAACCTGCTTCATCTATGACCATCCCGGATCCTGTGGTAGCACATATCGATCAGTTTCCATCTCGAGAGTTATGCATAAGGTTTCCATCTAGGCAACAGGCATTTGAGTAGTGCCAGTGTGGTGTTGGGCGTGGTCAATAGACCAATTTGCAATTTTTAGAGTTGTGAACCATTCTTCTACCCCTTATAGTTCTGGATAGTTTTCAGTTTGATTCTGGACACGGACACGGACACACGGACACGGACACACACAATCTCAGTTTATCCTTCTCTCCAGGTGAACTGGTAAATCTAATGCATACACCAACTAGAAATCTCGACTGCAGTCAGCCACTTTCCAGACAGCAGCCCCCTGAATTTTGAACGCCACTAGGATATATTTGGTGTTAGCCCATATCAGGCACCAGTGGTCTTTAGCTGTAACCTTGACTTTGATTTCTCACTTAGCCTCCCGAATTGTTCTCCATGGCCCTTGACACCACTACAGACCGCATGTAGCCCTGTTACCAGGTCACCAAGACTCTTACCATTAAGGAACAAGCTCCTTGGCACCCCCAAAACATCATCCTTTTACTTGGATGTGGCCCCTTCTCATTTTGGATGGTAGGTTTCGGGTGGCAGGAGTTTTTGCATAATTTTTGGGAATCCGAATCACCTTTACAAGCTCATTGGGTTGGCGCTCCATGAATCCAGTGCTGTTGAGAATCGAGGGCAAATGTACGATAGGAAGCGTGATACAATGTAGCATCCTCTCTGGTACCTCTGCACCACTGACTGGACAATGTAAACAAAAGTTCTTAGTAAATCTTTGAGCCAGATGAAAAGGCTGCTCAACCTAGGACTTCAATGTGTCAAGCAACTTCAACGATTCGACCAATAAACATTCCCTCTACAAAACTTCACTCCTACAACAAGGAGTATCACACGCCTCAATCCTATCACTGATTCTTTGAGTTATGCGTGGAGGCTTTTGGCTCTCTTCTAGAACATCCCAACATCTCCTACCACTTCTATGCTGATGACATTTAGCTCTATTTGAAAGTTTCTAACCCTGACAGTGCTACTTGCCTGACCCAGATTTTCAAAACAATCTACTGCTGCATGACACACCACCACTTCAACTTCAACCCGCCTATAAAGATAATTCTTGATCATCTCTTGTACCAAATGTGCCACAACCATGCACAGCATTGTCAAAGCGCAACAAAAAATGTAAAACAGGCTTCTCCAATGAGTAGCTCTCCAGATACCTGTAAGTAACTCACCTGTGTGCATTCCAGTCTGCTAAACTTGAAGCTTTTGCTTTGTTGAATTAGTATAAATATATACTAAAACTGAAAAGTTTGCACTGAGACGAAAATGTGTGTTTTCAGACCTCATAATCTGTTGTTTGGAGAAAAATAGTTGAATTTCCAAAATATATTTAAAGCTGATATTTAAATGATGAATCATGTTACATTGGGGGAGAGTTATTACTAATAGTACTAACTTGGTGCCAGAGGCATTGCAGCTATGGCTGTCATGTGTTACCTAGGTAAAGGCATTCCAAATTGACAAAGCCTTTTTACACTGCTTCTTGCAATCCCTTCAGATGCACTGAAGTGGTCATTGCTGGCAAACCTGCACTGAGGTGACTACTGATGGTAATCTTGCATAAGGTGCCACTAATGTAATCGTGTCTGGTGTGTTTATTATTACAACACTGATAACATTATTAGCGCAGGATATTTTCACTGAACATAAGTAGCTCTTCTTTCAGAAAAGGTTGGAGACCCCTGATGTAAAAGTATGGGAACTGTAATCCAGGATATACAATAGTATTTGGGGGGGTGAGAGGAGTACCAGGGGTTGGGTCAGAGAGGTGGGGGTTCAGGGCATGGATAGAAAGAGCTGACTATCCTGGCTTTCATTACCATTTTGACTTTTCACTGACAACTAATTGTTCATAAGAAATATTTGGTACACCTGCACACTCTTCTGATCTGATTTAAAACCTGAAAACCTTTGTACTTAAGGAAGGACTCCATGCAAAATAAATCTTTGGCATCTGTGCAAAGATGTTCCAGTGAGAAAAGTAAACAAAGTGTTGGCCCAAAAAGACCTGCAGCTCTCTCTCATCCACCTAGTTATGTGCCCCCTGCACTCTTTTCCTTCAGTATCCTTTGTTTTGTGGTGTTTGATCTTCAGCTTTACACTCATACCCTCTAACCACACTATCTTTCTGAGATATCTGCCTGGCACATGGTTACACTGCCACAGGTGACATCCATCTTCCCCCTATCAAGCTTCCCTTTTGCCCCTTTTGGTTGTATGGGCAGTTCATGACGTAGGTTAAACACCACATCTCATCATATTCCTGCCCATGCTAGAGGCCAAATGTACCCATTTTCTGTTGTAGGCCATGCCCACCCCCATGTCTATGCACAGCAGTACATGACTTTTGATGAGTTGTCACCATCACCTAAAAGGGCAGCCCATGTGTGTGGGCCAATTTAGCCATAATCTTGACCAGGCCTGTGGGTTGATATCACCATTATCTTTACAGTTCTCAGAAAGCCCGTGACCTCCACGGTCACAGCCACTCTAATGGCTATGCTGCCAACTAATCCATTGTTGCTGCCTCACTCCACTCTATAGAATGTATATGGTCAACAACAGGTGCAGCTCAGGAAGAAAGATGGCATGGTCCTGGTCCGAGGCTGCTTGGCCGGCTGCCATCTATATTAGTGCATGACCCTCTATGGAGCAGATGAACCATGGAAATGCGGCTCTGGGGCGTATTCGTTTTTCATAAATGTATGGGAACTGATTCTGTGATTTTCAGTAAGTGTGGGAATGTCGTTTGCAGTAGTACCCGCCCACTTCAACCTCTGGTGCAGAGCTGGCTTAAAGCATTAAACACTTTGAAACATCCCTTAACCATTATTAAATGCCTCAAATCCTTGGGCTTTATTTTGTGCAACAATTTCAGGGTTCCATCTCTCAAATCTTTAGCAAAGGTAGCTCAGTTTTAAATGAGGCTGCTTAGTGGATTCAACCCTTTCTTTCCTGAAGAAGAATGTAAACAATGTGCCCAATCTCTTCTTGTCTAGATAATACTATGATAATGCCTCACACACTAGAGTCCCTGCATTACATCTTGGCAGCTGCATGAATGGTCACTGACTCTAGAGTGTTCGACAGGGTCACTGAAGTGGCTCCGGATAGAGGCCAGGAGTATTCTAAAGCTGGCATATGTTATTTGCAAAACTCCCCATTCACGAACACCAAATGAGAAAAACTATTCTTTCAGCTGGGCAATGACAACTGGGAGCTCAGACACCCCATGCTTGAATCGACTTGTAAATAGACATGACATCATGCAAGGTTTCTCGGGGGCGGGAGGGTCACCCAAAATATGGAATTCCATCCCAGCTGCTTTCAGGACACCCCAACAATCGAAGACTTCAAAGGAGAGACGAAAAGACTTTTGTTCCACAGTCACTTTGCCATTTAACTGGTTTCACTGAAATCCTACAAAACTTTAGGATGTATGCCTACCATTATGACAGTTAACCCTATCCTATGGCGGACAACTCTAATTCGTTGCCCTGTTTATGCGCTTTCTTGTTTACCATTCAATTGCATTTACATGTTTTGTTTTTATTAATTCTGCTTATCGTAACTATGGTTTGTTTTAATCATGTCACATACTTTCCTATTTGAGCAGATATTTCCTATAGTTAGTGCAGGCTGCGCTATATAAAATCTTAAAATAAATAAGCTCATAAATCAAAGATAAATACATAAATTCTATTCTATTCTCTGCACTTCTATAGCGCTTGGCTATCCAACGGGCCTCCCAGCGCTCTGGGTCTCGTCAGGCTCAACACTATACATGTTAGATGAAGAGAAATGTCTTAAGCTTTTTCCCGAAACTCAGTTCATCCTTGTTCTTCCTGAGTGCTACTGGTAAGGTGTTCCATAGTTTAGGGACCAGATATGAGAATGAACGCCCTCCACTCCTGGCTTTGTTGATTTTGGAGACAGTGAATGAACGTTGAACCGCAGAACGCAATGGTCTGCCAGGACAATAGGGACGTATGAGATGTTGCAAATGTTGTGGTCCCGTCCTGTTCAACGCTCACTGTGCTATACATAGTGCCTTGAACTGGCAGCCAATGTAATGTTGCTAGAGAAGTAGAGACAGAGTGATATTTTGGTAATCACAGAAGAGTCCGAGCAGTTGATAATCTCCATACAATACTTGACTGCTTGATTGGGCATTATCTGCCTCTACATAGCACCGGGTGCAGCCTTCTCCTGCATGACTTTATGCAAGAGAGTTGTATCAAACTCCACAAAATTAGGAGAGGCACCCTTCTATTCCAAAAGGGACAGGGTCTCAAAGTTAATCAGAACAAGAATCCCTTTTGTTACACATACATCAATTCACACCATTCGTAACTATATCTCTTATTTTTTTTATAAAAAAGAGGAAATTTGATCTTTCATCTATTAATGTGTCTTCACACTCTCTAAACACCGACCACTGTATTATGTCAAAATGTCAAATTTATTGTACATTTATATATAAATATTTAAAAAGTTTGGGGGGGGAAAACATAGCATTAAAAAATTTCACATTTTAAAATCATATGCTATTTATACATAACAATTCATAACAAATCAATCTCCAAGTGATAATCTTCTACAAATGGTTATGGATGACAATATCCTTAAATATATCAAATATACCAACAATTATCACAAAATCGTATAAAACTCAAGTCTTAGTCACAAGTTATTGACACGACGTTTCGGTGGTTGTTTATAATGATTCACTCCACCTTCTTCAGGACAATTTATTTAAAAGACATACATTTATCTCAAAGAACGGGACTTTCTTCCTCTCCCTTTGTTTGTTGGATTGTATCCACACATATATAGGATTATGCCTATTACTCTTCTCTTGTATATATCGTAGTATTCTTCTTATCTTGCTACCTCTAGATACTCATTGACCATCACAGTGTTTTGTAGCAGAATGTTATTACTTTTCAATATCTTGTACTTGGATTTACTGTCAAAACTCAGTTTTCAATGCTGGGGTATAGTCTTTGAACAATCCTTGTTGTTTCTCTAATTATGCTATGTAAGAGGCCACATTTCACTTGATTCCTCGTGTTTTTAGGCTCACTTGGTAGAGGGGCTCTTTATACATCTAGTTCCTCTCACTGCTTTTCTTTCTCTCTTTTGGATCTTTTAGTATGCCGTCTTTGTGATCAGGTTTCTAGCGTCATGGAAAGACACTTACATAGCATAATTAGAGAAACAATGAAGATTGTTCAAAGACCATACCACAACCCCAGACCTAAAAATATGCTGGTATTGTCTTCTTTATGATGATCTCAGCCAGACTGTGGAGAGCCCGGCACTGGCTGAACCTTACCCCACCGCCTCACGCCCCCCCCCACCCCCTCTACCTTGGCAACTAGCTGGTGGAGCCAGTTTTTGGATGTAAGTGGGCTTTAACTAGTTAATGTTAAGAGAATCCCGGAAAAGAAAATGTTAAAACAAAGTTGGGCTTTTTTATGAATCAACTATAAGGTATTACTATATAAAAATCAGTCTAGTTGGCCATACATATATCTTATACATGTGGCAAAAATATCTGTAACCCCTTTTCTCTTTTTATAATTTCTTGTATACCTAAAATAATTATACTAGACTCAATACTTGTTATCATGCTAAAGCGATATTTATTATGACACGATCATCTCTCTGTGTATTATTTTCTCTACGTAATGCAATAAACAAAAAGATATGTGGATTTGTGCACATAATGTCACCTGCAAAAATTATTTTCTTTCATTTGTGTCAAGCTTTTTTATCCACCTATCCAGAGTTGATGTATGCAAATATGAGGTGGTTCACTTTTTGGGAAGTGTATGACTTGCATGTTTGTGTTCTGTTGTTTTGCGCAAAGTGAACTTTCATGTCTTTAATGTGTGTATGTTCCACATTTATTTTGCCTGTCAAATAGTTAACATTGCACTGCTGTAGGTGGCAGTGGTACGTGTAACAATATTTTTCTGATTATTTTTTGAATGTTTGCTGAATTTTGTGTCTATGAATCCTGGTGTGTTCTCTTACCTCATGGCCTACTTTTTTTTAACCAGGACGGTATTTTGCCACATGTGAGAAATTCTCCCTTTTTGAACTTACAACAGGTGTATTGAACCTAATTTATTCCTTATTTATTCCTTTTCCAAAAGAGCTTATGGTGAGCATGCATGAGACAAAATCTATATCTCTGAGGAGGACCAGCCCGATGATGAAGCATGCAACGTTCTATGGGTGAGGGCATTCAGTCATTTTCTCTATGTAGGCTGATTGGTCGTTTTGGGTACGAACGTGTAATATGAGATAGTATTTTGCATAAGTGTTCTGTCAGATTATGGTAATGTTGTTTATAGAAAGATGTTGTGTTGTCATGTTTTCTTTGTGTGCCAGTTTGTGAAGGCTGGTATTACCCATCTGCAAGTCATAGTGTTGGTGAGTAGTGTACTTGAAATCGTTGTGGTTAGCAGATTGTGGAAAAAACGGCTTGGTACCCTTCTATAGGATATTTTCTGGCTATGCATTGGATGTACATTATGGTGGGGGATGTGAGTACCATGTGATGTTTGTTTTGAAAATTTTACAAAAAAAAGCATTTGTTTGTGAAGTTCACAAACAAATGCTTTTTTTTTGTAAAAGTGCCTCATGCCGCGCTTTCACTTTATTGGAGGCCACGCCCCTTTCTTTACACGCAGCTAGTCTAAAGAAAGGGGTGCTGCTGCCGTTAAAGTAAAAGCGGGGCATGGAGCGCAATACGGCGAGCTGGCTGAGAGAAAGCAAGCTCTTTAGCTTTTTAGTGTTTTCCTCTTTTTTTAGTTTTTAGGAAAACAGTTTGATCACTTGAGGCCCCTCATTTAGGCGCATAGATTAGGGCAAAGAGATGCAAACAGGAACAGCACAATTTAGTGCGCGTCACAAGAAATCCGCTCCTGCCTGCCTAAAAACCTCTGTGTTGCTTTAATCTGCTGTCGGAAGGGTCGGATTGGTAAAGCGGGCACTCGGGTAATGGCCGAGGGGCCGGTATCCGAGTTCCAGCTGTGGGCTGCTTTTTTTGGCAGCCTGGGGGGGCGATTTGGGCAGTGTCTGTGTTGTTTGGATGCCGCCAGCGGCCCAGTGGGTGCTTGAGTGGCCTTTCTGGAGGCAGATGGGCGTCCATTACCTCCCTTTTATCAACGGGCAGAGGTGTCACTCCCTTTCTTTTGCTGGGCCAGCCCATTAATGTATGCATATTGAGCGGGGGAAGGGGGCCTGAGCAAAAGTGACCCCATTTGTTTTCAGGTGTGTTTCACCGGTGTGATGTAATCCGTGCATTGCTTTGTGGAAAGACAATATGCAAATGTGGGCCACTTTTTTTCAGCGTGCCCGGGCCGATTTTTAATCCCAATCCAACCCTGGCTGTCGGAGCATGTTCGCGTCAAGCTGCGCTGCAGCCATCACTGATAGATGATAAAGACACAACCGCAAGAAAAGTCGGACTAAGGAGAAAAAAAGAGCAGAAGATATTAATTTCAAAATGTAACATGGACATTTCGGTCAATCAGCCCCTGCAGCCTCCTCTCTTCAGCATCCGCGCGCAGTTTGTGAATGTCTGTGTCCCATCCCCTCGCTCCGACGCCCTGCCTGCCCAGTTGACTGGATGAATGAAACCGCCCACCATGCCTCCTCATGCCATCACTGCTAGGCACCGGCAGCCCTTTGGTATGTAGAAAAATCATCTGTATTTCAGTGTATTAATCAATCAGAGGAATCTGCAGTGCACCAGCTCCTAATGCGTGCTGAGAGGTTAAAGTAGGTACATGTACAGTTTGCCTACAAATTAAGGCCTATCCCTCGAAGTTAAATGACCCTATAAATGTTCCCAAGTTTTCCTCAAACTTTTTTTGATCAAACATCCATTAGTGTATGTTTAACTATTATCATATGCCAGCAAAGTTACGTGTTTTTTTTGGCTACAAGGTAGTCATGATAAAAAAAAAGAAATAATGAATTTTGCACTCGAGAAACATTTTAACTGTTACTCGTGAGCACCTGATTCTCTGCGATAGCACATCGGGAGCACATTCTATGGGCACCTTCTGATAAAAAACAGTCCCAGAGAAACACCCTTCCCAGACGCACCATTAAACGCTCGTTTCTGACATCTGCAGTGATTTGCAGCCAGGTTTTAAGTTTGAGTCATGGCAAGGGCAACCTGAACCCCATGCTTTCTGCATCCAATAAATTCAACCCCATCAAATATTCCTGCAGGTCTCAAACTTCAGGGAAAGTTTCCTCTTGAAGTGACAGTAAGGGTGTTTTTTCTGACAGTCAGACAAACATGGAATGAATGGACACGCTGTGTTTGTGCGTGTTGACATCCCCGATACATGCCTTGTAGGAAAGTAGGATCAGCTTCTTATGGTTACCCCCACTTTTTGCTTGATGTCTCACTGTTTTTGACAAGTCTGACTGGGATCCTGCTAATCAGGACCCCAGTCTATCTGCTTTCGCTCTTGAATTGACATACATGTACTTTGGTACACTCCAGATTGGATACTGGGGTACCCTTATAAGTCCCTAGTATATGGTACCCATGTACCCAGGGCATAGGTACCCCAGAGGCCTCCCATGGGCTGAAGCATGTGTTATGCCACCCATGAGAGGCCATGCAAAATGGAACTCCAGATCTGCTACAGCAGCCTGTGTAAGATGGTGCTTGCACCACTTACTTTAGATATAGGTTCACTATATCTATAGGTCACTACCCTTAAAACTTATAAGTCACCCCTATAGCAGGCCTTATCAATCCTGAAGGCAGGGTGCTGGGTTTTTAGTGAGAGGGTGCCCCTGCATGAGCAGAGCCCCTCTGCAGCCTTCGGAGACCATTCTCCCGGGTTGTCTGTGACTCAGCCGGACATATAGGTAGAGGTGCATTATAACCTCGCGGTAAATGCTATCTCGAAAAAGGCTGCATAGGAACATATCGTGTTTGGTATCAAACACCTTGGAATCATACCTCCACACCAGTAACTGGTGTGGGAGGTATGATTCCACCCTTCAGAAGCGCGCTTCGTGGGGTCACTGGTCTAACCGGTGCCAGCCTTCTCGACCCGGACAGCACAAAATGGATGCTGCCGACCAGAGACACATTTCTGCCCTCCTGCTGCTGAGCCAAGCTCGAGCAGAGGAAGAGAGCACAATAGGCATCCTGTCACAGGGAGGTGTGACCACCTCCCAGACAGGGTTTAGTGTATTGGGCCCGGGTGGGTGCACTCTGAGAGTGCCTGAAAGTCTGCATCTGAGGCACATTTGGTGTCCCTGTGCATAGTCCAGTTCAAACCAGTTCTAGGAGCCATTGGCTCCTGCTCTGGCGCGAAACTGGACAAAGGACATGGGTGTAACCACCCCTCTGTCCTGACCCTGCCCTAGGAGGGTCCCCTGAATCTGTCCAACCCCCACCCCTGGGTACAAAAGGGCTTACCTGGCTGTAAGACTTTGGGTTTTACGTGGAAAAGATTCTACAAGAAGAAACCACTGACCTTCGACCGTCTGGACACTCTGGACTTCGCTGGACCTCGACTGGGCTCGACTTCATCCCCCTTTCCGTCCGAAGCTTGGTTCGTGCCCGTGCTCCATACAGGCTCCATGCAGGACCTGTAGTGCACTAAAGACAACTGAAGAATTTCCCTTGGAGTGAAGGAGTCACTCCCCTGCTTCGCAGGCACCTAAGCGCAACTGACCGGTCTGCTGCTCCTGAGCTCCTGCGGACTCCGAAGATTTCAGCAACACAGGAGGTGGGTTTCCGAAGGTCCCTTGGGTCGAGCTGCCCTCTCGCCGAGTCCAGTATACCTCGTGGGGACTGCGTGACCCGAACCCCTGTGCACCGCGTCCATTTGCAAGTGCATATGCTTGTTGGCAATTCCCGAGCTTGTGCTTTGGACTCCGTGTAGTCCTGACCCTGAGCAGTATCTGCACCAAAGAACTCCGGCCTCCTCACACCGAGTGCTCCCTGGGCTGGTACTTTGCAATCTTGCTCGAGGTCCCCTCGCGACTCCTGGTCATCCGGCCTGTGGGTCCTCCTGAGGGTCATCTTGATTTCTGTTGGGCTTTCTGTTACGTTTTGTATAGAGGCCATAATATAGACACGTTTATATATGCCGTATATGGTCATAATCGTATGTGCCCTATTATGGTCATACTCGTATATGCCCTATTATGGTCATAATCGTCTATGCCCTATTATAGTCATGATCTCCTATGCCCTAATATAGGCATGATCTTTCACCTACATTAGTTCCCTACAGTACACAACGAACTCTGAGGGTTGAACGTTATCTAGTATGTGGTTAGAACACTGCAGGGTTTTTCCCGAACACAGGCCTACAATGTACTCATAAATTATGCATGAGCATTCACCAGCTACATCTCCCGCATAATATGTATGTACAAAGTTCACCCCTGACGTCTTCCTCATGTCTAACAAAGACCAATACAAACCATACTGAGGGACGAGACACTTTAGGGTATAAATACACCACATCTTGCCTCGGTAAGATAGAGGGAACCGAGACTTCCATGCCGACACACTGACCAGAGACGCTGAGGCTCCTGCATGCAGTCGCTCCAGCTGACAGCGGTCTAACACAGCCCTTGCGGGGTGTCCAACTCGAGACCAGGAAGGGGTCCCACACTCTCTCTATTCAGGTAATGGGGTTCGACTTAATCCTAGAAGGATTCTTGGCTCTTAGGCTTTTAGACCTACACACATGCTAGTTAACTTAGGTACACCTAGTTAGGCATCGTAGGAGTACGCGCACTTTTATAATGCATTTTATATATTCATGTATGTAACCATTATTATTGCAATATTGTAGAAATGTACTATCCTTTCACTTTTATCGTACTGCTGATAATGTATCTCTGCTATTGTCTGCTGGTTACTACAGCACATATATTTTACACTAGAATAACAACTGTTCAATAAATACTTATTGAAACGCCCAGACTTTTTATTCTGTGTAACTCTCTGAGACAAACCGAATAAGTAAGCACGAGTGACTGAGCGAAAAGTAGTACATTGTTTCCACGGTTCTGAGGGATCAGGGTTGTCATGATCTAAGGTTGCCAGAAACTAATCTCTCCCCGATAAGAGGAGATTCTAGTGGCACTGTGAGCTAGCTAATGCAAATCCGGCTAACATACGCGGTGGGGGTGCACAGAGCAGGTCTGCCACCAAACCCACAGTTTATGTTATCCAAACGCGCAGGTCCTGCAGGGGTACTATAGGAACTACACGACATGGCGCCACCAACGTTGGTTGGGTACTTATTTAACAGTAGAATCTGAGTAGTTCAGTCGTGCTATTCTCAGAGAACCTACTCACAAAACCCCAGAGACGTCTGGAGTGGGTGGGCACAAAATCCGCCGCAGCTGAGTAGTACAAAAATACTATTTATTGGCTGTTGGTTATTCAAGCTTGAAAGGACATAGTGTTCCTAAAAATTGTGCCTAAAACCTTAACATAGTTTCTTTGAAACATTAGTCTGTGTTCTATACACAATGGATACCGCGGTCTTAGATCCAATACGAATGCCACTACCCACGTCAGACGAAGAAGATCCTGAGGATGCAATACAGATTGCACCAAAATTCAGAAGGACAGTCACCATAAGACTATTAGAAAATGGTTTACAAGCTAAGGGAGGCATTGTAGTTTTTGTGATTGAGGCACACGAGTCAAATAAAACAGAGGTATTCTATTCATGGGTTACACTCCCAGCAGCAAATGCAATAACGAAGACATTTCACTACTATATAGAAGGAAATGCACCACGGGAATATGGTCCGTTTGAGGACATAGAGATTCCACTCACTTACCAGGAACATCATTACTGGTTTAATGGCGCCCTACCCCACGTATGAGGAAGAGTAAGATTAGGCCCGCTCGGAGGAGACGGAGCCACATGGCCAATACTAGCGGCTTACACACCGCATCCTGACATTGGCACAATGCCACAGCCAGACTTACTCATACAACACAGGGATTTAATCAAAATCTACAGAACCCTGACACAATTTGTCATGAGGACTTTAACAATCCAACCCGCACCAGGTGCAGCAAATAGTACTCCAGCTCAGGGTACAAGAAATAAAATTACTCCTCAAACATTACACGTGGTAATGGGCAAAATGCCCGCAAAACGCGAACAAATACCATTCTGGATAGCTCAGAAAATAACTCAGCTTGAGGCGGTATTTCCGAATACTAGCACCTGTGATAAACACAGAATACTAACAATCTGCTTGCCCATGGGGATCACACCACAAATAGAGGACCTCACCTCTTGGGGTACAGTCTTTGCTGCCTATATACCAGAACACATGGTATCCCGTCATTAGCAGTAGTACCTGACGTATTGAGACAAATACAAAATGAGTACGGAGCAGAGCCTGCCCTTAACTTAGGGATGAAGTTACTAGGTAACTACGAACAGGTATCAGCCATAATACTAGCTAACATTAAGGGAGAAGCAGCTTCAGTGGCGATCCGCCAACGCCTAAGGGAGTTCAGTCCAGTAGATCAACCACACGAACTACCCAAAATAATTGAAACTGCATATGCAGAACTAGGCAGAGACAGTCTAGGTGGGAAAGCATTAAAACCACAACTGGTGGGCAGTCCTGAAAAGGACACTACAAAGCAGACACCTACTTATTCTAAAAAGAAGTGGGAAAATAAAAAACAGCAAAAGTCTAAAGACAGCAGATCTCAATCCAGAGGTAGGTCTCCTCAACAGGAGCCCTCTGAAAGGAGGTATAACCTCAGGAATAGGGATAATATTAAAAAACCTGACAGGTATCAGGATACTGATACACGTTCCTCTCGTTCCTTTCAGGGTTTATCAAAAAACTCAGAGAGGGAAGGACGGTCAGAACAAAGACAAGAGGAGCGTACAAAGTCCAGAGACACGCAACGCGCTGCAGACTACGCACCTAAAAAAGAAGATAAACAAAAACCTCAGTTCAAAAAGAAGAAGGTAGCAGGTCTTAAGATCAGACATGCCCAGAATTCTGAGGACACAGCTTCTGAACGGGGAATGGGCTCTGACGATGCTAGACAGCGCAGCAGAGGTAACAATAGCTCGCCAGAACCTGAAGGAATTTCTGGTGACAGCGTAGTTGAGTGAGTATATCACGGTGGAAACACCTGATACTCGGGTAAGTGTCCCACATAAGTTACATGAGATAACACTCCGGATGGAGGGGGACAAGCCCAGGAAAGTTAAAGGTCTATTTTGGAAAAATCTGTCGTCTGGATATGACATTCTATTAGCAGAACAGCATTCGTCATGGAGTGCCCTAAGGGAGAAAAGGTAATTTTTCCAGCATTTTCCGACCTTGTTCCCATACATTTAAAACATGCATATGCACAGGAGTGGGCGGTTTCCCTAGCTCCATCATTGTACAAAAATCATGCTGGTTGGGATGAGGACTCAACCCACCACGTGATCCCTTTAAAAGTTTCCCCAAATGCTCAAAGGCAATACCCTATAAAGCAGGAAGCTAAAAAACAAGTCAGGGAGATTCTAGATCAACTAGAATACCAGGGTGTGATAGAAAATTGCACCTCACCAATGAACAATCCTTTGTTCCCCGTATCAAAACCTGACAACATATATCGTTTAGTTTTAGATTACAGACATTTAAACACCTGCACAAAGACATTTGCAGTTCAAAATGCACACAGTGCCGCATTAATGAATAACATTGTGCGACAAAAATACAAAACTACATTTGATATCTCAAATGGATTTTTCTGCCAAAATATAGCGCCTGAAAGCAGGTATTTGACCGCATTCTCGGCGCTAGGGTCTCAACGGCAATTTTGTCGACTCCCCCAAGGTTATAAGAATAGCCCGGGGTTGTTTTCAGCAAGGGTAACAGAGTTACTCCAAAATTTGGATGAAGAAGCATTGTCCTATGTAGATGATATTTATCTGACTGACGATGACTTACCGAGGCACTTGACCAGGGTGAGCACCATTATTATGGGATTCGCCTCTGAGGGCTATAAATTTAATTTCACAAAATCAAAAATTGCCCATCTCAATGTCCTATTTTTAGGGTATGAGCTGTCAAGTGAAGGAAAAAGCCTAGCAGCTAACTTTTTAGAAAAGTGTGCGCTGCTCCAACCTCCAAAATCACTAAAGAATTTACAATCAATTCTGGGATTCCTAAATTTTGGTCGAACATACATTTTGGATTACGCAGAAAGAGTAAAACCTTTCTACGACTTAATAAAACCTGATTTTTCAGCCAGACAATGGACACAGGAACATACAAATATCCTATGTTCACTACAGGAAGACACGATAGCTTCAAAACATTTACAGACACGCGTAAACGTACGCAACTTAGTGATCCGAGTAATAGCGGGTCAATGCGGGTACACTTATTTAACTTTCAATGAAGGCGAAACGGTACCAATCGCATACAAATCACACCTGTACACAAACGCAGAGATGCGTTTCACTTCAACAGAAAAAATCCTGACAGCAGTGCAGACCGCTGTAGCAAGAGAAAGAGCTCTGGCTCAGGGAAAGCGCATAATAGTCGTGACCCCAGTACCAGCCTTACAGGCTGTTACAAAGGCTAGCATTCCAAATGCGAAAGCCTTACATCCCAGATGGGCTAATTCTCTTACTGCAACGGATGTTGAATACAGATTTGATCCAAGTTTAAAAACACAAGCATTTCTGCAATACGAACAAAACTATCCTCTACCAAATGAGATTTTGCCTCTAGATCAGTATGAATACATTATTTACACTGACAGATCTGCTCAACCGGCCATAGGGAGTAAGCAAGCTTACAGCGCAGCGTGTGCAATCGTTAAAGGTCGCATGCGCGATGGAAAGTTCCGTCCAAGTTGCACTAAAACGCAATCTCTAGGAGACTGCACGGCTCAGTTGGCAGAATTAAAAGCACTAATACTGGCACTCGTAAATACGGAACATGAATTCCCCACACTAATTGTGTGCGATTCCTTTTACTGTGTACAGTCGTACAATGAATATTTACATAATTGGGAACAAAACGGGTTTAAAGACGCAAAAGGTGGCACAATTAAGCATAAAATGCTATGGGAACAGGTAGTGGAGTTGAGAAACGAACTACCAAGGGCTCACGTGATACATACACTGAGTCATCAGCGTGATGGCGTTCACGTTGAAGGGAATTCATTGGCTGATGAAGCCGCAAAGGGGGCTGTACGCACAGCGTCCGTAGCTGCAATAACTCGTTCAAAAATGAGAATAGACGGCGAGATTTTGGTAGCTGTCAATGCTTCACGCAAAGGCAGCACAGCAGTACCTAAACAATTTCCACTCAAGTACTCCTACAAGTTAGATGCACAAAACATTCCATATGCTCAGATTCCTGGAGTGGGGGATAGAGTAATATCAAATATGGATCGTAGGCAAGGCTTAATTCTAGCAGCACACGAGGGTTTGGGTTCTGCGCATACAGGTGTTACAGCGACTATTTCTTTATTGAAACAGCGCTACTGGTGGCCAGGGTTAACAAAGCAGACCAAAAACTATGTCTTAAAGTGCGACATCTGCCAGCAGATGAAAGGCTCCACCGTAACACGCCCAGTGCAGACACCATTACTAAAATCAGACAAACCTCTCGCATGTGTATATTTGGACCACTGAGGACCCCTACAATCGGATGGGGCCAAGAAATATATCATGGTTGCAGTGGATTCCTGCTCTAGATTCCTATGGGTTTGGCCTCAGTGCTGTGCTGACGCTCGAACTGTTATAAAAGATTTGCGAGCCTTTATCGGCACATACACAGTTGGCACATTACTTTCTGACCGTGGCCCGGCATTTAGCTCTCGGGCTTACAAAGAGGCCATGGAAGGAATGGGAGTAGCACTGCAGTACTCCTCTCCGTACCATCCTGAGGGAAATTCTGTTGTGGAGAGGAAAAACCATGACTTAAAGCAATCTTTAACAGCTAGTGTATTAGGCAAGGGCGGTAGTTGGGTCAGTAACCTTTATGGGGTCCAAAGAGCAATAAACAACCAGCCAAGAAGCTCTCTAGGGGGTGTCACGCCTTACGAGGTCCTATTTGGGACAAGAATGTGGGTACCTGATCTTGATTGTGAAGGCACAGTGGCGGATGAAAAACCATTTGATATCCATGATCGTTTGGCTGTTTTACAGGATCTAAATGAATCCAGGACACAACAAAGCAACGTCCTCTTAAAACAGACCGCCACTGAGGAAGTCAAGGCAGTAACGGCAAGACCTGTCTGGATCCCAAAAGTTGGGGATCTGGTCAGAGAGAAGATTGCAGACAAGAAAGAATTCGGACCATCCTACAGAACAGCTGTTCCGGTCCTAGCAATCCAAGGCACAAGAACTGTACTTCTGCCGCCTCTTGCCGGGAAAAAGGAGAACAGATTTGTCTCAATTGACTTAATCAAACCACACTATGTGGCCGATACTAAACAGTAGGCCTCGTGGACTCCACAGTAGCAGACGCCCTCCTCTCGCTACAATCCAAGAAGTTCAAACAGAAAGACTCATCACGTTTGAAGAGCCACCTGTACGGAATGAAGGACTAAGCAACAATGCTATGGAACTCGTTCCACTTCATCAAGAAGTTCAACTTCAAGAAGAAAATCAACTTAACAACGAAGTTGCAATAAGACGACTACAGACGTCTACGTCAACATGCCTCGTGAAGAGCAAAATCCAATTTCAACAAATCCCAGTGCAATTCCAACAATTGATCGAACTGCTTCTGGCTATTTCATGAACTTTGATACGTTTTCACTGGATCCAAATGAGCCGGAAACTACTCCAGCCCAAAAATCACACAAACAGAAACTCATTGACTTTCTGAACTTTTTTAGAAAGACTTACCTGGTGTCACCTTGGATAGAACTATGGTATATCACTGGGATTCTATTTTTTCTTTTCTGGCTGGGTTTAACAATAACTTTTAGTATTCTTATTAATGGACAATATCTCCAGCAGAGCTCTACAGCCCAAAGAGTCAATTTGATTTTAAAACCACACTAGTCTTCACATCGTGAACCGAGAGACTTGTCTTCAGTGAACATCACAGCAGTTCCTATACCGGACGGTATAGTATGGGACAAGATTGATTTTGATATATTCGGTCCGACTGAACTTTTAAACCTTAAACATGTATTTAAAATTTCTGAAAGTGATATCATTACCTCCAGTACATTGGCTGATGATTGGGAAACTGAAACGGTAAATAATATGATGTCTGATTTAGAAAAAACTGCAGCATTTCCGAACAATGAAATGTTAGAAGGCACTTCAGACTATGATACATTGTACTGTTACCAACATTATGGTCATCATTTCTTACACAAATCTATAACACCTAGAAATGTATTTGAATACCACCAGTGAGAACACTGCCCAACACCTCCAAAAGGTAGTTCGCAAACTTTTGCACAGAAATTCACATACTTTTCAGGGTTTAATACATCTGACCCGAAGTCATTTTATTACAAAGTGGCAACAACATCAGCACAGAAAATTATGTTGACGAACACCAAACAGATTTACTCTGCTTCCTTTATGGCCCAGTTGTCTACACAGGGTTTCGATCTATGGAAGGACACTATAGATTTAAAATCAATCTGGGGTTCCAGGGACTGGCAGGTCCAGGGAACAGAAGCGCTTTTTAGAGCATGCCTCATTCCACAGCAGATGATATTTCTAAATGACACAGTGCAACAGACATCCTGTCTTGGACTAGCCAAGAACAAGGAAATGAACACACCTGGGTTTCCAGCACCATCACAGATGGGTGGGGGGGGGCAGAATTCAACTACACACGGGGTAGGATTAGATGACATTCTCCAGTACAACAGGTCAGATCCCAATTGGACAGAATGGCTGATTTGGCCCATTGACACAAACACATGTCAACAGAGATTCCTAGGTATAACCGAGGGGTGGAGTATCAGTAGGCCAGATACACGCTATGTACAAAGACAACACCCAGGGGTAGTGACATCCTATAGTGTTGGGAAGTTGTGCCTTGATTGGCTAGAGACCTCAACACTCACAGAAGTAAAACATCACTTGAACTTACTCACACCGGATGTGGACCTTAGGGATTTCTTGTCAGGCCCAAGGAAAACACGTCAGAAACATTTCATATATGCTGCCATTTATGCCTATTATAATGAAAACTGGAAAATATCCCAACAGGAGGCCGCAGAAAGAATACGGGAAATAGACCGTATTAACTTAGAGAAGGTATTAGCTATAGTGGATAATGGGTTAACAACTTTGACCTCCAGGATTAACTGCTTAGGCAACATTGTGTCTTCGGCAATCGACATATTAGAACAAGATCTGGCCTTGTTACAATACGGGCAATCCCAATTACGTTCTATTGTGATGTTGAGCTGGACGCTGCAATCTTTGCGTGCAGGCTATGTGCCCTGGCGTTTTATAAACACCACGTTTCTGTTTTCAGATTACAATCTAACTGATAAACAGACAGAAATGGCACAAAGGGGAGCCGAATATACAATGCTGTGTATTGAGAAACTGGAAAGGTTACCATTCACTGTAGCCGAATTACCATCAACTGAATGGCTAATTCATGGCCAAATCACTCTGCCGGTCACTACGTTTCAGTTTCAATATTGTCTTGAGCAGAGGCAGGCAAATATGAAAAAATGGGTAAGGGTTACATTAAGGAAACTTGGGAGTTACCATATAGATATCGATGCAGGAATGGGGATCGAGAAGTGTATCTGAGTGGTACAAACTGCAAGAACGCTTTAAGCGGTTCTCTCATGTGATAGGATATTTCTCTGCACGGAGCATGTAGTGGTTCGGTAGCGAACTTATTGTGTCACATGTCAAGGACCCCAGTGGCCATGATCACGCCGGTTTTCCAGCTGCTCTCGAATGGGAGTTACTTGATGCTAAACGATCAATGTTGCTGTGGGATGCTTCCGGGCGTCGCCTGTCTGGTCACTGTTAACTCCAGAGTTACTTGCTGTATGCAAGTATTGTTTCCGCCACTGAACACAGTCAGGGAGGCGCCGTTATGGCCTTCGTTGAATGTTTCCTTTATACAATTTGATACTTTGAGCAGACTGAAAGCCATGCTTTTACAGCAACCCGTGCCCTTAACCGCCGCTCGAGAAACCTTTGAACTTCAAGTTGCAAGGACCTCGACTGAGATACAGGCGCTTATACATACGAACTGCCCCTTTCATTTCGCACAAATGGTGGGTCGTATCTTTAACATGTCTGATACGAGCGGTATTGTACACCTATTTAAAACCATAGGGTCAGGACTATTAAGCACCTTTTAGACGGTCCTCGGAGTAATCCCAAACTTTATACACTCCGTATTGGGAAGCGTCTTTGGAGGTCTCCCGCTTATCCTGTTCCTAATTGCAGGAGTCCTGATTATAATCTTACTGCTACGCAATGGACGGCCCAAGTTCCGAGGAAATGGCGAACATACTAATGGAGCGGAAATACCGTGAACGCATGGTGCAGCTTCTGGGTATACCTTGCCTAAGAGAACTGAACGCCTCTTGGTTTCTATCGTTTAGACCAGTCTGGGTGAACTACATCCTACCTGTTCTTCGATGCCTGTTTTGCGGAGAAGAATGCACGTTGGATCTCTGTCTAACGTTTCCATCAGATACGCCTCCGGACATGGATGCTATGCTGAACCCCCTAAAGGCCTATGCTCTGCGTTGTCCCCAGCATCTTCCAATTCTGATGAACGCATTCCTTGAGAATCCACAGGTGCCGTTTGCTCCTGCTGGGTTAGGTGGCTCCTCCACAGGCACTCAGGTAACAACTGCCGCAGCACCGACTGTTGGCAGTGCTGAATTCCATCTATGTGCGATTGACGTTCTCTGTGAGGCGTTGGATTTGTCGTCTGCAGTAGCTAACACCGATAATGCTGTATCTCCCAGCCAGGACACTTAATCTTGAATTGGTTCATCGCGTCCTGGGAAAGAATTCGGCTTCTCCACTTCGTTTCATAAATAAACGAACTAAATTTGGAACATTTCCTAAATTGACACTTTCACTTGAGAAAGAGTGGCTTTCTTCTGCTTGTAGTAATGCAACTTTTATGAGTGAGACAGAATTGACTTTTTCAAGTGGCAACTAAAGAATAGCTGAATTTTAACATTTTTAAACATTTTTATTGTCCTTTTAAAACCATGTTTTTAAGAAAGAATTTTAAATTGTCCAGATGTTAAGTATGGTCATTGTCATCCAATTCGAAAGTGGAGTAGGTGTTACGTTTCGTATAGAGGCCCTAATCTAGACACATTCATATATGCCGTATATGGTCATAATCGTATGTGCCCTATTATGGTCATACTCGTATGTGCCCTATTATGGTCATAATCGTCTATGCCCTATTATAGTCATGATCTCCTATGCCCTAATATAGGCATGATCTTTCACCTACATTAGTTCCCTACAGTACACAACGAACTCTGAGGGTTGAACGTTATCTAGTCTGTGGTTAGAACACTGCAGGGTTTTTCCCGAACACAGGCCTACAATGTACTCATAAATTATGCATGAGCATTCACCAGCTACATCTCCCGCATAATATGTAACCCTGGGCAAAGCACTACGCTATGCTCGCGTAGTTTGTGAAGTTTGCGCTACTTCGCACAACGCGAATTGCACGTAGCACAGTGCAAACACGCGTAGCGTAGCGCAGCGCAGCGGTAATTTTTTGCTTGCTCGCGGTCCTCAATGTCAAGTTGGCGACCGCGAGCAAGCAAAATGACATCCCGGCGAGATTCTCAACGCGGGGAGGTCAGGTTTCTCATTGCGAGTGGTCGCGTATGCTCGCGACCGCTCGCGATGAGAAACTACCAGTCCGCGTTGAGAAGCTGCCGCTCGAGTAAAAATCTACTCGAGCGGCAGTAAAAGACAGCTCGCACTGTGCAAGATGCAGTTTTCAATGATTGCACAGTGCGGACAAGCATCCGGCACTGTGCAATCATTGCTAACAGTGCACTACGCAGTTCGCGTAGTGCTACGCGTAGTGCGAACTGCACTTTGCGTAGCTTCGCGTAGCGCTACTTCGCGAACTACGCCCAGGCTTAAAATATGTATGTACAAAGTTCCCCCCTGACGTCTTCCTCATGTCTAACAAAGACCATTACAAACAATACTGAGGGACGAGACACTTTAGGGTATAAATACACCACATCTTGCCTCGGTAAGATAGAGGGAACCGAGACTTCCATGCCGACACACTGACCAGAGACGCTGAGGCTCCTGCATGCAGTCGCTCCAGCTGACAGCGGTCTAACACAGCCCTTGCGGGGTGTCCAACTCGAGACCAGGACGGGGTCCCACACACTCTCTATTCAGGTAATGGGGTTCGACTAAATCCTAGAAGGATTCTTGGCTCTTAGGCCTACACACATGTTAGGTACACTTAGGTACATCTAGTTAGGCATCGTTGAGTACGCGCACTTTTATAATGCATTTTATATATTCATGTATGTAACCATTATTATTGCAATATGGTAGAACTGTACTATCCTTTCACTTTTATCGTACTGCTAATACATCTCTGCTATTGTCTGCTGGTTACTGCAGCACATATATTTTACACTAGAATAACAACTGTTCAATAAATACTTATTGAAACGCCCAGACTGTTTATTCTGTGTAACTCTCTGAGACAAACCGAATAAGTAAGCACGAGTTACTGAGCGAAAAGTAGTACATTGTTTCCACGATTCTGAGGGATCAGGGTTGTCATGAACTAAGGTTGCCAGAAACTAATCTCTCCCTGATAAGAGGAGATTCTAGTGGCACTGTGAGCTAGCTAATGCAAATCCGGCTAACATACGCGGTGGGGGTGCACAGAGCCAGTCTGCCACCAAACCCACAGTTTATGTTATCCAAACGCACAGGTCCTGCAGGGGTACTATAGGAACTACACGACATTTCCTGGTTGCTCCAGACGTGCCCTGACTCCCCATTGCTTGGTGAGTCCACTGGACCTTGCTGGTCCACACCGTAACCTGCTTGACCTTCCTGGGTGGGTTGCTTTTGCCAAGGCTTGTTGGTGCTCCAGCTGGACACCGACCCCTCAGCACTCGACATCCTTCATGGGACAGCGCACCTCCGGCTCCTGGTCATCCTCGACGTCTCCTGGTCCTCATGGCTGCAGAGTCAAGCATCCCTTCTTCGCACCTGAAGCACCCGACATCAGTGGGCATTCGTCTACCGAGCCCTTGGTCACTCTGAAGTGACCCAGACTCTGTCTCCTCTGCTTTCAGGTTCCATCTTCCTCGAATCCAGGCTTGGATTCCACCGGACCCTTTTCACTTTCACGGCAGCAGTACTTCTTTGCAGCTCTCAATGTTTCCGACGCCACTTCAGACCTATGCACCCGGCTCCTCTGGGATAGGTAACTCGGGTACTACGGTATCCACGGGTGGTGTGGCTCTTCAAACTCTTAAGTTCCAACAGGTTTGCTCGAAGTCCTCCTAGAAGGGTCCTTAAACTTTAAAAGTCTAACCGCGACTTCCCCATAGAATTGTACGGAGCCTGCGGTCGTGTTCCCACACTGCACCCGGCCTCCGTGGGGAGTGGGACCCTGTCTACTCACCTTGGGTGGTTCCTTGAGGTCCCAGAGATTCTACGTGCTCCAGACCTTGTCTTGATCTCAGTCGTGACTGTTATACCCACTATTTTAGAATATGGTTTGGTCTCCCCCTGGAGCCCACTGTGTATTGTGCTACTTACAACTGTTCTATTGATCTCGTATTGTGTGCTTTGTGTTCTATTCTCGTGTAGAGGATAGTAGAGAGTTTTAGATTAATAAATACATGTTTTTATATAACTACTGTGTGGCTCTCCTTCATTTAGTCATTCAGTAAGTGATATTCTGGTAAAACAAGCTGCTTTACATTCCATCAAGATTAAGCCTGAAGGCTGCTCTCCACAGCTACCACTAAGATAGCTTTCTAAAGGTCATCTTTGACCTCATACATCATACATCATAAGGGTCGTTTGGACTGGTGCAAGGTGCCCACTTTAATTAGTGGACAGCATATACCAGGCCAACTTCTCACATAGGTGTGCAGCGGTTGGGATTCAAGCTTGCTATTGTTTTACCAGATAAATCTCATTGAGTGATTAACTGAAAACCACTAAAGTATTAGGCACATATAATACTTCAAGATTAGAATAAGTAAGTTCTACTGAACTTGGGGTTGGGTAAGTCAAGGGTCTAGCACACCCTTTCTCCAACCTAAGAGAGTTTAGTTTCCACTAGGTTAGGTAGGTGCATACACCACACCACACTTAGAATGTCTTCTAAAGGAGAAGCCAGTGGCTCTCTGCCTTCTAGGTACAATGGTCTTACATTTCAGGAATTGAAAGCCATGTGTGTTTCTAGGAGGCTGAAGACAGGGAGAAATGCAAACACCCAACGTCTCATTGAGGTGTTACTCTTGGATGACCTTAGGAAGACCCCAGGGTCAGATGAGGTAGAAAGAGTGGGTGGGGCAGGGAATGAGGACAGGCCAGGAAGTGAAACCTTCTTTGACCTGGAATCAAACCCTCATAAGAAAGATAGCTCTTATGACAGAGAGTGCCAATTTCTAGAGCTTGAGAAAGTCAAGCTTAGGCTCAGGCAAGAGCAATTGACACTAGATAGGGAATCCCTAGAGCACCAGAAGGCTAAGAAGAGATTGGGACTAGAGTCCCATGGTGGCAGCAACAGTGTCCCTAGGATTAAGGAGTATACTTATGATCATAGGAACCTGAGCAAGATAGTCCCTCCCTACCATGGTGGGGATGACATCCACAAATGGATAACTGCTTTGGAGAGGGCCTGTAAGGTACAGAGGGTCCCTCAAGAGCAGTGGGAAGCTATCTTGTGGCTCTCCTTTGCTGACAAAGGTAGAGATAAGCTCCTCACTGTTAGAGAAGAGGATGCTGACAATTATTCAATTCTGAAGAGTGCTCTCATTGATGGGTTTGGCTTAACTACTGAACAATACAGGATTAAGTTCAGAGACACCCAGAAGGCACAGACTCAGGACTGGGTAGACTTTGTGGATTGTGCTACTAAGGTTCTGGAAGGCTGGTTACTTGGCAGCAAAGTGAATGATTTCAAGGGATTGTACAATTTGATTATGAGGGAGCAGATCCTTAATAATTGCCAAAATCATTTGTTGCATCAATACCTGGTTGACCCTGATCTGACTTCTCCCCAAGAATTGGGAAAGAAGGCAGATAGGTGGGTCAGAACCAGGGTGAAGCAGAAAAATCAGAACCAAGGTGGTGACCAGAAAAAGCAGGATGCTAAACCTACAGATAAGGGTGGGGAGAAGGGTAAATACCAGAAGTCTTCTTCAGGGCCCCAAAAACCTGCATCTGAGGGTGGGTCACAATCTAACAAGGGAAAAGGCAGAAAGAAGCCTTGGTGTTTCCTGTGTAAGGAAAATACACATTGGCCTAGGGATGCCAATTGTGCCAAAGCCAAGGATCCTCCTACCACCACCACTGCCCCTAAGGTAACTGTTCCCCCTGGTTCAGCTCCAAGTGGTGGTACAGGGAACAAGGGTATGGTAGGGTTAACCCTGGGTTCTGAGATGGGTTCTGGCCTAGTCAGAACTCCAGCTCAGGCTGTGTTAGTCTGTGATGGAGGCATGGATATTGCCTCCCTATTTGTCAGTCCCGGTAACCTGGGCAAATACAGACAACAGCCCTTAATAAATGGTACGGAGGCCATGGCATACAGGGACACAGGAGCCAGTGTCACAATGGTGACTAGGGATCTTGTGAGCCCTGACCAGATCATACTTGGTGAGATGTACCAAGTGACCAATACTAACAATGTCAGGACAGACTATTCCTTGGCAGTTGTTAATTTCAGCTGGGATGGGGTAACTGGCCCCAAGAAGGTTGTGGTTAGCTCAGACCTCCCTGTGGAATGGTTGTTGGGCAATGATTTGGAAACTTCAGCCTGGGCTGAAGTGGAACTCAGCACACATGCAGCAATGTTGGGCATCTCTGCAGATGTGTTTGCTGTGACCAGGTCACAGGCAAAAATGTCTTCCACTGAACAGGGACTGGATCCTGGAAAAATGGACCAGGTGCCTTCCAAGAGAAGGAGCAGTAGGGGTAAGGCAGTGTCTTCACCCCGGGCTCAGAGTGAGGATCAGTCTCCTGAGGAAGATGATCCCAGTCCCTGTGAAGGAACTGTCTCAGAGGAACTTCAACCTGACCAGGTTGAGTTCTTGGGGACAGGGGGCCCTTCGAGGGCAGATCTGAGTCAGGAGCAGCAGAGCTGCCCCTCTCTTGAACCCCTCAGACAGCAGGCTGCTGCTGAGGCTGCTGGGAGTGCCAGTGGGTCCCACAGGATCTACTGGGATGAAGGACTCCTTTACTCAGAGGGTAGAGACCCCAAGCCTGGTGCTACCAGGAGGGTGGTTATACCTCTGAAGTTTAGGGGTTTCCTACTAACACTGGCACATGATATCCCTTTAGCAGGACACCTAGGCCAAAGCAAGACTTGGGACAGGCTTGTCCCTCACTTTCACTGGCCTCATATGTCGGAGGACACAAAGGAGTTTTGTCGCTCCTGTACCACCTGTCAAGCCAGTGGTAAGGAAGGTGGTACCACAAAGGCCCCCCTGATACCACTACCTGTGGTGGGGGTTCCCTTTGAGAGGGTTGGGATTTACATTGTTGGTCCCATTAATCCTCCAACTGTATCTGGGCACAGATTTATTCTAGTGGTGGTGGACCATGCCACTAGGTATCCAGAAGCTATACCCCTTAGAACCACCACAGGTCCTGTGGTGGCCAGGGCCCTCCTGGGAATTTTTTCCAGAATGGGTTTCCCTAAGGAGGTCTTAACTGACAGAGGTGCAAACTTCATGTCCAGTTATATTACTGCTATGTGGAAGGAGTGTGGAGTGAATTACAAATTCACCACACCCTATCACCCACAATGCAATGGGTTGGTTGAAAGGTTCAACAAAACCCTGAAGGGCATGATCAAAGGTCTACCAGAAAAGCTTAGGCGAAAATGGGATGTCCTCTTGCCCTGCCTTCTCTTTGCCTACAGAGAGGTTCCTCAGAAGGGGGTTGGCTACAGCCCTTTTGAACTTCTGTTTGGCCATCCAGTTAGGGGTCCCTTGTATTTAGTTAAGGAGGGATGGGAGTTACCTCTCAAACCACCAAAACAAGACATAGTGGACTATGTACTTGGTCTCCGCTCCAGGATGGCTGAGTATATGAAGAAGGCATCTAAAAACCTTGAGGCTAGCCAGGAGTTACAGAAAGCCTGGCATGACCAAAAGGCTGTTCTGACTGTGTACCAGCCAGGACAGAAGGTATGGGTGTTGGAGCCTGTGGCCCCAGCAGCTCTCCAGGACAAGTGGAGTGGTCCCCATACCATAATTGAGCAGAAGGGAGAGGTCACCTACCTGGTGGACCTTGGAACTCCCAGGAGCCCCCACAGGGTGCTCCATGTGCACAGGCTCAAGCCATATGTTGACAGGGCAGACATGGGCTTGCTCATGGCTACTGATGAGGGACAGGAGGAAGAGAGTGACCCACTCCCTGACCTCCTCTCACAGAACCCTGATGATGGTTCAGTAGATGGTGTAGCCTTGGCAGGCAGCCTCACTGAACAGCAACAGACTGATTGCAGGAAGGTTCTCAATCAGTACAGACATATGTTTTCACTGACCCCTAGTCAGACTACCTGGTGTACCCATGAAGTGGACACAGGTGACAGTCTGCCTGTTCAAAATAAGATTTACAGGTAACCTGACCATGTCAGGGACTGCATCAGGACTGAGGTCCAGAAGATGTTGGAATGGGGAGTAATTGAGCCCTCAGATAGCCCTTGGGCTAGTCCAGTAGTCTTAGTACCAAAACCTCACACCCAGGGTGGTAAGAGAGAGATGAGGTTCCGTGTTGACTACAGGGGACTCAATGCAGTCACTAGGACTGGTGCCCATCCTATTCCAAGGGCAGATGAGCTCATTGATACCTTGGCCTCAGCCAAGTTCTTGAGTACATTTGACCTCACAGCTGGATATTGGCAAATCAGACTAGCTGAGGATGCCAAACCCAAAACAGCATTTTCAACCCCTAGTGGGTACTATCAAATTGTGGTAATGCCCTTTGGCTTGAAAAATGCACCTGCCACATTTCAAACGTTGGTGAATAAAGTTCTCACAGGCCTGGAAGACTATAGTGCAGCTTATCTTGATGATATTCCTGTCTTTAGTTCCACCTGGGAGGATCACCTGGTCCACCTAAGAAATATTCTGGAGGCCCTGCAAAAAGCAGGCCTCACTATCAAGGCCACTAAGTGCCAGATAGGGCAGAGTAAGGTTGTGTACCTGGGCCACCTTGTGGGTGGAGGTCAGGTTCAACCATTGCAGAGCAAAATCCAGACCATCATGGACTGGGTTGCTCCAACTACCCAGACTCAGGTCAGAGCTTTCTTGGACCTGACTGGGTACTACAGGAGGCTTGTTAAAGGTTATGGATCCATAGTGACCCCTTTAAATGATCTGACCTCTAAGAAAATGCCTAAGAAAATTCAGTGGACAGTTAGCTGTCAAAAGGCATTTGATGACCTGAAGCAGGCCATGCGCACTGCTCCCCTTCTGCAAAGTCCTGACTATTCCAAACAATTCATTGTTCAAACTGAAGCATCTGAGTTGGGGGTAGGGGCTGTGTTATCACAACTGAATGAAGAGGGTCATGATCAGCCAGTAGCTTTTATAAGCAGAAGGCTGACCCCCAGAGAGAAACGTTGGTCAGCTATTGAGAGGGAAGCCTTTACTGTGGTTTGGGCTCTGAAGAAGTTGAGGACATACTTGTTTGGCACTCACTTCATTGTTCAGACAGACCACAAGCCCCTCTTATGGCTAAAACAGATGAAGGGTGAAAACCCCAAACTTTTGAGGTGGTCCATTTCCCTACAGGGGATAGACTATACAGTGGAACATAGACCTGGGAGTAACCATGCCAATGCAGATGGACTCTCCAGATATTTCCACTTAGAAAATGAAGACTCAACTGGTCTAGGTTAGTCTCATGTCATTTTGTTTGGGGGGTTGTGTAGGAAAGTAGGATCTGTTTCTTATGGTTACCCCCACTTTTTGCTTGATGTCTCACTGTTTTTGACAAGTCTGACTGGGATCCTGCTAATCAGGACCCCAGTCTATCTGCTTTCTCCCTTAAATTGACATACATGTACTTTGGTACACTCCAGATTGGATACTGGGGTACCCTTATAAGTCCCTAGTATATGGTACCCATGTACCCAGGGCATAGGTACCCCAGAGGCCTCCCATGGGCTGAAGCATGTATTATGCCACCCATGAGAGGCCATGCAAAATGGAACTCCAGGTCTGCTACAGCAGCCTGTGTAAGATGGTGCTTGCACCACTTACTTTAGATATAGGTTCACTATATCTATAGGTCACTACCCCTAAAACTTATAAGTCACCCCTATAGCAGGCCTTATCAATCCTGAAGGCAGGGTGCTGGGTTTTTAGTGAGAGGGTGCCCTTGCATGAGCAGAGCCCCTCTGCAGCCTTCGGAGACCATTCTCCCGGGTTGTCTGTGACTCAGCCGGACATATAGGTAGAGGTGCATTATAACCTCGCGGTAAATGCTATCTCGAAAACGGCTGCATAGGAACATATCGTGTTTGGTATCAAACACCTTGGAATCATACCTCCACACCAGTAACTGGTGTGGGAGGTATGATTCCACCCTTCAGAAGCGAGCTTCGTGGGGTCACTGGTCTAACCGGTGCCAGCCATCTCAACCCAGACAGCACAAAATGGATGCTGCCGACCAGAGACACATTTCTGCCCTCCTGCTGCTGAGCCTAGCTCGAGCAGAGGAAGGCAGCACAATAGGCATCCTGTCACAGGGAGGTGTGACCACCTCCCAGACAGGGTTTAGTGTATTGGGGCTGGGTGGGTGCACTCTGAGAGTGCCTGAAAGTCTACATCTGGGGCACATTTGGTGTCCCTGTGCATAGTCCAGTTCAAACCAGTTCTGGGAGCCATTGGCTCCTGCTCTGACGCGAAACTGGACAAAGGACATGGGTGTAACCACCCCTCTGTCCTGACCCTCCCCCAGGAGGGTCCCCTGAATCTGTCCAACCCTCTCCCGTGGGTACAAAAGGGCTTACCTGGCTGTAAGACTTTGGATTTTATGTGGACAAGATTCTACAAGAAGAAACCACTGACCTTCGACCATCTGGACACTCTGGACTTCGCTGGACCTCGACTGGGCTCGACTTCGTCCCCCTTTCCGTCCGAAGCTTGGTTCGTGCCCGTGCTCCATACAGGCCCCGTGCAGGACCTGTGGTGCACTAAAGAAAACTGAAGAATCTCCCTTGGAGTGAAGGAGTCACTCCCCTGCTTCGCAGGCACCTAAGCGCAACTGACCGGTCTGCTGCTCCTGAGCTCCTGCGGACTCCGAAGATTTCAGCAACACAGGAGGTGGGTTTCCGAACGTCCCTGAGGTTGAGCTGCCCTCTCACCGAGATTGAGGCCAGTATCCCTCGTGGGGACTGCGTGACCTGAACCCCTGAGCACTGCATCCATTTGCAAGTGCATATGCTTGTTGGCGATTCCCGAGCTTGTGCATTGGACTCCGTGTAGTCCTGACCCTGAGCAGTATTTGCACCAAAGAACTCCGGCCTCCTTGCACCGAGTGCTCCGTGGGCTGTACTTTGCAATCTTGCTCGAGGTCCCCTCGCAACTCCTGGTTATCCGGCCTGTGGGTCCTCCTGAGGGTCATCTTGATTTCTGTTGGGCTTTCCTGGTTGCTCCAGACGTGCCCTGACTCCCCATTGCTTTGTGAGTCCACTGGACATTGCTGGTCCACACCGTAACCTGCTTGATCTTCCTGGGTGGGTTGCTTTTGCCAAGGCTTGTTGGTGCTCCAGCCGGACACCGACCCCTCAGCACTCGACATCCTTCGTGGGACAGCGCACCTCCGGCTCCTGGTCATCCTCGACGTCTCCTGGCTGCAGAGTCAAGCATCCCTTCTTCGCACCTGAAGCACCCAACATCGGTGGGCATTCGTCTACCGAGCCCTTGGTCACTCTGAAATGACCCAGACTCTGTCCCCTCTGCTTTCAGGTTCCATCTTCCTCGAATCCAGGCTTGGATTCCACCGTACCCTTTTCACCTTCACAGCAGCAGTACTTCTTTGCAGCTCTCCATTGAGAACGACGGCAGTTTCCGACGCCACTTCAGACCTATGCATCCGGCTCTTCTGGGATAGGTAACTCGGGTACTACGGTATCTACGGGTGGGGTGGCAGTTCAAACTCTTAAGTTCCAACAGGTTTGCTCGAAGTCCTCTTAGAAGGGTCCTTAAACTTTAAAAGTATAACCGCGACTTCCCCATAGAATTGTACGTAGCCCGCGGTCGTGTTCCCACACTGCACCCGGCCTCCGTGGGGTCCCTGTCTACTCACCTTGGGTGGTTCCTTGGGGTCCCAGCGATTCTAGGTGCTCCAGACCGTGTCTTAATCTCAGTTGTGACTGTTATACCACTATTTTAGTATATGGTTTGGTCTCCCCCTGGAGCCCACTGTGTATTGTGCTACTTACAACTGTTCTATTGATCTCGTATTGTGTGCTTTGTGTTCTATCCTCGTGTAAAGGATAGTAGAGAGTGTTATATTAATAAATACATATTTTTATATAACTACTGTGTGGCTCTCCTTCATTTAGTCATTCAGGATGTGATATTCTGGTAAACCAAGCTGCTTTACATTCCTTCAAGATTAAGCCTGAAGGCTGCTCTCCACAGCTACCACTAGGATAGCTTTCTAAAGGTTATCTTTGACCTCATACATCATACGGGCCGTTTGGACTGGTGCAAGGTGCCCACTTTAATTAGTGGACAGCATATACCAGGCCAACGTCTCACATGCCTCGCTAGGGAAATGATGTCCAGACCTGTATCACAAAAGGCTTTTTTTTATTATGAGTGCTGTACATAGCAATGATGAGACACAGAACCCATGCCCTGATAAGGGAGTTGGTGAAGTGAAGGGAGGGGAGGGGGTGTGCATTGCATGCAACAGGGCAGAGTACTGTCCCTTTTGAACACTCATTTTTACTGTTAAAATCTGTCATGTTTTCCATAATGGTGTCCTGAGAGTCTCTCTCGACAAACGCACATTTTCAAGGTCCTGGCACCCTTTTGCCTGGCAGTCACCACTACTTCTCTTTAGTAATTTGGTAAGACCAATTCCGAGTCCAATAGTCTCTGTACAGCAGTATGCCACGCTGCGAGCTCATCTATCTGTCAAACTGCACATTGTGTTGCAAGTCTGGCTGCTGCAAAGTGATGGGCATTGCAGTTGTCTCTGCCTCTTCCTCTGGTTAACACTTTTCTGTTGGCTGCCATGCTGCTACTTTTTCAGAAGCACTGGCTCGCACTTCCTCTGGGTGCCTTCCATCAGCAGGTTGTGGTTCACTGTGTAAAAGATTGAGGAAATGATTTTTAATTCCATCTGTTGCCCATGCCAAGCCGCACTATTTTCTACGAGAGGCTACCACACATCAAGGTGGTGGCTTCCTTGTAAAGTGCATTGGATAGGCACTCTCTTTTCTCTTGGAGAAGCAACAGTTGCCCAATTTTCACATAGCACCACCAGGCTTCCTGGCCCGGGAAACTTTGCTGCTCTTCGTGGTGGTTGGCCTTCTTTGCACCAGGTGCCATATTAAAAAATATAGTAACAAAAGAAAGATCATAAATGACCTTGGAGAGGGCTTTCTGTCACCAGGTGTACTCTGCACAGCATAAATAGATGTTTCCCCTAAGTGGTATGAGAGACAGTTTATTTTCCACTGCAACACCAGCTGCCTCATGTAGATTACCACACATTCCATGGAAGGACCTTTACAGGAAGGGCTGCATGATCCAGCTTTGACTTGAAGGGCCTAGTAGCCAGCTGGGCTGCCTCTAAGAGGCTGTCAGTACTGCCATGTCAAACAGACAGCCTGCTCTTGTCACCAGTTTGTCCCATTGAGAAGAGGTGATTCACTGGCGGAAATGGTTTCATAGAAGTTAGTGGCATGAGAGAGATCTGAAGGTGGGACAGATTCCTCTGGGCAAAACTCTAACAGTCATGCAAACCGAAAACTGAATTCCATTAGCAGGACCATCTATGACACAGCGACATGCGCATCTCTTCCCTCTGACTCTTGTCCTCCCCCTCTACTCATCCCAAACCTGCTCCTGCTGCTATGATCTCCAAATAAACACTTTCTAGACCCTTCCCTTTTCTATCCCTCCACTATCCTTTTCAACTCAAATAACAGACTCACATGTCCACCGCTCAAATAAATTTCATATTTCCCTATATTAACTCATCACTAATCCTTTTTAGGTCCCAGAGTAGCGTGCTACTCGCTAAAAAGCGCTTCGACGCCTCGTCAGGAGTAGTAGGCGTTATATAAATGCAGTTACAATTACAATAGTAATCCCGAACTTTGCAGTGCTTTGAACCAACAGAGCTGCAGTACTACAAAAAAAGCATTTGTAATGGAATAGGTCTCACATTACTGAAAGTTTCAGCTATTTGCGTTGCAAATGATAATGTTTGTTAGTTTTTTTGTCAAGAAATATCACAGCAGTAGCATAAGTAATAAAATAAAATCCAAATAGCAAGAAAAAATTGCAGTACCACAGGCTGTTACTAGGTGTCCCTGCAGAGTTGTAAAAGGACCTCTATTAGCCACATAATGTACTGCATCCTCAATGCAATTATTAAGAGAAAGATTGCAGATGAGCATATGTTTCCATTTGGTTTTATTGGAAGTGAGATTTTTGTTAGCAAGAGTTTTAAAAATGCACAATTGTTGTTTATTTTAATAAAGCATTTTTTAAACGCAAGGTAACAAAAATATCACTTTAAATAAAAATTAATGGAAACGTATGCTCAGCTGCAATCTTTCTCTTTATTATTGCATTAAGGGTGTGTGAAATGCAAGAAAGAAGGTACACTGAGATGATGTTGTATCCAAAAGGTAGATTTATTCTTCAGTTCAATCAGGACAGGAACACTAGATGATAAGATAGTTGTAGTAGTATCTGCCCCACCGGGAGCAGCATCCCTGCTGCTCAGCTCACATACACCAACTGACTTTTCACTCAACCATGCACACAAGAACACTCTATGACATCACTCACACAATGGCGGAGTACAAAATACAAAGAAAGGACTAAACATAAATGAGAGTAGAATACCACACAGTGCAGTACCTTATATGGCGAATAGAGGTCCTTTTACAACTCCACAGGGACACCTAGTAACAGCCCATAGTACTGCACCCTTGCCTTTTTTTGTGGATTTTCTTTTATTACTTATGCTACTGCTGGGATATTTGTTGACAAAAAATAAAAATCAAAGAAACATTATTATGTGCAACGCCAATAGTTCAAAATTTCAGTAATGCGAGACCTATTGCATTGCAAATGCTTGTTTTCATTCTTATCTGTAGTCGGCTCATTTATCCTCGCATTTTCATTTACCTTATTTATTGTCATGTAAATCACTTCTATGTAAAGCATTTGTAGCTTATTTATTCTCACGTGACACGCTACTACTTAGCGCTCTAACGTCTTCTGGTGATGACCATGCTATCGAAATTAATAAACACACAAAAATGTTCCTTGGAGTACAGTGGAATTGGCAGGCGATTGCGCCCACTGCACCTTGCTGGCATTAGCTCAAAGGAGAGAGGCACCCATGGAAAGCTGAAAACAGCTTTCCAGCTATACCTCTACCACCAGGAAGGTGGAAAGAGGGGGCGAGCAATGGAGCTGCTGGTGGCAGCTGCTGTCCCGGTGCTGGCCGAGTGTGCGCACGTGATCTCCCTGTGAACAGCACCCAATGGGTTGCACGGGTGACGTAAAGGTCTCATTAACTGCAACTAAGGGCCTGATACATGTGCACGCATGCTCAAAAAGGTGCTTGGGGCTAGCTTTAACAAAACAAGTATTGGCAAAGCCAATAGGTCTCGCCTGTGCAAGAGATATTGGCTTTGCCAATGGGTTTTAGACATGTTGTGCACCAGAGTGGCTGCGTTCTGCATGGCTGAAAGTTAGTGGCGCAGAGGAGAGTGAGGTGAAGTGTCAGAGTGGAATGGCGAAGAGTGGGGTAGAGTGTTGTGGAGTAGCAGAGAGTGTCGTGTATTGGAGTTGCATAGTGTGGAGTCCCGTAGAGTAACATACACTGGAGTGGCATAGAGGGGACTGGTGTAGAGTGCATTGGCGTAGTGTTGCAGAGTATAGTGGCGTAGAGTGCAGTGGCATTGAACCAGCGGCGCACAATTCAGCCTCGTAGAATGCAGTGGCGTAGATTAGAGCGGTGCATAGTAGAGTGCAGTGGCACCGAGTAGAGTGGCGCAGAGTATAGTAGAGTGGCGTAGAGTACAGTGGTGTAGAGCAGAGTGTCAGAGTGGTGTGGAGTGGTGAAGAGTTTAGTGATGCAGAGGGCAGCGGTGTAGAGTCGGGTAGCATAGAGTGCAGGGGCGTAGAGTGGTGTAGAGTGGCATAGAGGGGAGTAGAGTATAGTGGAATAGAGTGTAGTGGAGTAGAGTGGTGTAGAGTAGCATAGAGTTCATTTGCGGAAAGTGCAGTGTAAGAAAGTAGTGTGTCAAAGTGCAGTGGGGTACAGTAGAGTAAATTGGCGAAGAGAGCAGTGGCACAGAGTACAGTGATCCACAGTAGAGTGCAGTGACGTAGAGTGCAGTGACGTAGAGTGCAGTGACAGAGTGCAGTTATGTAGAGTGCATTGGCGTAGATTGCAGTGGTTAAGAGTAGAGTGGCGTAGATTGCAGTGGCATAGAGTGGAGTGGGATAGAGTGGCAAAGCAAAGATTGTTTCAGAGTAGAGTAAAGTGGTGTGGAGTGGTGCAGAGAAGAGTGCAGTTTGATAGAGTGGCATAGAGTGCAATGGCAAACACAATGAGATGACTGACGAAGCGTTGAAACTTTTCAGACACTCACCCCCAGTGACAGATCTGGGTTGAATCCATCATCGTTCTTTAGCTCACTTCGCCAACCAGTTCAGACCCAGCCATATGCAAATCAGTCTTGGCCCTGTTCCTCATGGGAACAGTCCAGTCCGAACTGCCAAGCCAGGTCTTCACTGGACCGGAAACAAGCATTGTGGGACCGGTTTATCTGTGACTGGGGGTGAGTGCCTGAAAAGTTTCAGCACTCCGTCCATCATCTTCCTGTGTTTGCATAGAGTGTAATGGCATACAATAAAGTAGTATAGAGTGCAGTGGTGCAGAGTAGATTAGAGTGGCTGTCAGCGGCGCAATAGCCCGAGGGGCCGAAGGGAACACTGGACACGCACAGTAGAGGTGTTTTTGGGTCTTTATTGCTCTTTTCTTTGATAATCGTATTCGGGATCTACGTTTTGTTAGTCCCATAGGACCTAAATGAAATGTACCAAGTCCGGGTTCAGTCTAACAAAATGAAAAAAAGGAAAACAGCTGGGGATCCTCTTCTCCCGTTTGACCTCCTTCGTTGGGCGTCCGTGGTAATATACCGGAATGGCCGTAGGCGTCGTGTCGTTCCTCCACCCGGGCAGTCAGGAATTAAGGGAAAGGAAAGAACAAAACCGAGATTAGCTCGAGGTCCTCTGTATTACTTTGCTGCTACCACCACCAGAACGCCGTGCAGGGAAAAACGGGGAATAGTGTGTAGGTGCTTGGTGTTGGGGAAGTGCACAAACCAGAAATAACCACTCGTGCCCTAGTTTCCCGTGCCGCCCCACCACCACCAGAACGACCCCTTCAATGCCACTTGCCTTGGGCCACGGCCCGGGATCAGGGCCGCGGCGTTGGGACACGGGGCGTCCTCTCCCCTTCCTGGGCCGCCGGGTTTGTCCGCACTGTACACCGCTCCAGGGGTCTCTGGTCTTCCTTCTGTCTCGCCGCTGGGCTCCTCTTCCGGATCGTCTCGCTCTCCCCTCTTCTCCGTCGCTTCCGTCTCTCCTCTCTTCTCCGTCGCCTCCGTCTCTCCTCTCTTCTCCGTCGCCTCCGTGGTTCCTGTCTCTCTCTCGTTGCTCTCGTCACCGCCCTTTTGTTGGTCGGCTTCTGATGACGTCGGGTCGTCCTCATTGAATTGACCCAGCGCCACTAGACCGCTGAGCTCCTCTGGTACGTTTACTGTGTCCCGGCCCGTTTCCCTCCACTTCCGGTCCGCTGGATCCTCGGGGTTCTCACACATCTCCCCCCATAGGAATTGACGTTGGGGCCATTCGGGCGATGGGTGCCGGGACAGATAATCGGCACTGACTTGTCTAGAACCCGGAATGTGTATGGTCTGAAACGAAAAAGGTTGTAAGGCGAGAAACCATCGCAGGACGCGGGGGTTTGTATCCTTGTTGTTCGCAAGCCATGTAAGGGGGGCATGATCCGTCAGGACAATGAATCTCCTCCCCAACAGATAGTATTGCAAGGCCTCAATTGCCCATTTTATGGCTAAACATTCCTTTTCTATCGTTGAGTAGTGGGTCTCACGGGAAAAGAGCTTCCTACTGATATATAGCAAGGGTTTTAGGTCGTTATGTGGATCTGGCTGGTACAGCACAGCACCCAGACCGAGGCCTGAGGCATCGGTTTGGAGGACAAAAGTCAGGTCAAAATCAGGACAACGTAATACAGGGGGTGTACAGATGGCATGTTTCAGGGCGTTAAAACTCTCTTCGTGTTCCGGTGTCCAGTTGTGTATGCGTGAGGAGTGCGTTTTGTCAAGAGGTCAGTGAGGGGCTGGCTAAAGAGGAGAACCCGGGTATGAACCTACGGTAGTATCCTATAAATCCCAAAAGGAACGGATGTCCTTTTTTGTAGTAGGTCTAGGGATAACCTTAACGGCCTCTATCTTGTTCATCTGGGGTTTTATGTGGCCTTCCTGTATCGTATACCCTAGGTATTGGATTGTGTTAGTACCTAGCAGGGACTTCTTAGGGTTGATGGTAAGGCCTGCTGATTGAATCGCCAAAAATACGGTTTCCATGTGACATAGGTGTTCCTCCCAAGTCGGGCTGAAGATGACGATATCGTCAAGATAGGCTGCCGCGTATGCGCTGTGGGGCTTTAGAATACTATCCATCAGTCTTTGAAACGTCGCTGGCGCCCCATGTAAGCCAAAGGGAAGCACCTTAAATTGGTAGAGGCCAGAGGGAGTCGCAAACGCCGTCTTTTCTTTGGAGTGAGGGGACAAAGGAATCTGCCAATACCCCTTGGTGAGGTCAAGGGTTGACATATATCTGGCTTTTCCCAACCGCTCGATCATTTCGTCTATCCTGGGCATGGGGTACGTATCGAACTTGGTTATTGCATTTACCTGTCGGAAATCAATGCAAAAACGCAGACTGCCGTCGGGTTTTGGCACTATTACCACTGGGGAACACCAGTTACTCTGGGAGGGTTCAATTATATCAGCTTTGAGCATGTCGGACACCTCTTTCTCCACTGCTTCTCTACGGGCTGCCGGAATGCGATAAGGTTTCTGTGTTACTATTCTTTTTTCTAGGGACACTATCTCGTGTTGCACCATGGTGGTTAACCCTGGAGTGGTGGAAAAAAGACCTGGGAAGGACTCCAGCAGGGTCTTTAGTTGTGTTTTTTGAGTAGGCAACAAGACCTCCCCAGTGGGTACCGATTCAGCCGCTGCCCCCTGACTGGACGGGAAGGGTATCTCTAGCTGTTTGTTTGTACAGGTAAGGTAGGCGGGTGTTCCTGCCAAAAGGGAAGGCTGAGGTTCTTCCCATTTTTTTAACAAATTCACGTGATAGATCTGTTTGCCTCCAACGCGGTGGGGTAGTAGCACACTATAGGTGACAGGAGTCACCTTCTTCTCTATCACGTATGGTCCCTGCCACTTCATTAGTAACTTATCCTCAGTAGTAGGGAGCAACAGGAGTACCTTCTCACCCGGGTTAAATTCTCTTAGTCGGCTGTTCCTGTCATAGTATCTTTTCTGTGTCTCCTGGGCCTTTGTCATATTATCGTGTACAATACCCCATAAGCGTGTTAGCGAGGACTTAAGGTCAGCGGCATATTGCTATAGGGGTTTTCCCTACTCATCCTCTCCCTCCCACTGTTCTGCCGCCATATCCAGTAGGGTTCTGGGTTTTCGCCCAAACAGCAGCTCAAAAGGAGAATATCCGGTGGACCTCTGTTCATGTGTCCTCAAAGCAAAAAGGACCAAGGGTAACTTCTGGTCCCAATCCCTTCCAGTCTCTGAGATGACCTTGCGGAGCATGTTTTTGATTGTTTTATTGTAACGCTCCACAAGGCCATCTGTTTGAGGATGGTAAGCAGAAGTCCTAATCTTCTTTATTCCCAGTAATGTACATACTTGCGTCATCAGACGTGACATAAAAGGAGTCCCTTGGTCCGTTAGGATTTCGGACGGGAATCCTACCCTAGAAAACAGTGCAATCATGGCTTGTGCTACAGTAGAAGTGGTCATACTTGACAGGGGAAAGGCCTCGGGGTAACGACTGGCATAATCTACGATAACCAGGATATAGCGGTGTCCTCTGGCAGAGGGAGTTAAAGGGCCTACCAGGTCCATTCCAACCCGTTTAAAGGGGACGTCAATGATTGGTAGTGGCTGTAGTGGGGCCTTCATTACAACCCCGGGATTTGTGTACTGACAGCGTACACAGGTAGCGCAGTGTTTCGCTACATCCTTATACACACCCGGCCAATAAAATTTCTCCAGGAGATATTGTAGGGTATTCTCCTTGCCATAGTGCCCTCCCCCTGCCTTGTTATGGGCCAGCTGTAATACATGCTCCCTAAATGTGGCTGGTACAATCAATTGTGTTTTAGACAGTGGGTCCCCGTTAATAACTCTGTACAACAACCCCCTTTTTACCATGAAATAGGGTCCTACCTGTCCCGGTGCTTGTTCCTTGACCTGCTCCCAGGCATGTGTGAGCGATTTGTCCTCCCTTTGTGCTGTACGGAAGCTACTCGGTTGTGTTCCGTCTGGGTCTGTGAGGGAAAGAGGAAAGGCAGGAAGTGACCGAAGTGACTGAGTATAGCCCCTTTTCTCCCGTCGTTTCTCCTGTCTGCTTTTCTTGACCCTGTCATCGGGGGTTTCTAAGTCAGTCCCGCTAAAGGGGGCGTCTCGTAGCCAGGTCCTGGCGTTCTGTTTTGAGCTCTCCAGATACGTCTCGAACTTAGGGTGGTCGGTCCCTATGATGACCGCTTCAGGCAAGGAAGGTATCACTCCCACTCTGCGTAGGTGGGGATCGTTGTCTACCTCTAACAGGACTTCCGCCACGGGATAGGCCTTGGTGTCCCCATGTACGCATGTTACCCTTACTTGTTCGGTGTCCCTGAGCTGGGGGGGGGGCTATTAATGATTCGTCAACGACAGTGACGTGGCACCCAGTGTCTAGCAGGGCTCGTCTTTTCTTGCCGTTAAGGAACACCTTCTTATACTGGTATGGACCCCTCCCGGTTACATAAATCCTGCCACGGGTATAACCCACCTCCATAGGTTCCACCGTTGAGGAACGGTGGGGACATTGCCTGGCTATATGTCCCCACTCTGCACAGTTATAGCATTGGGGCCCCTGTCCACTTGGACCAGACGGTGGGAAGGCCTGTCTGGGGACCGGGCGGGGTGATGTATGGGGCTTGCTTTCTAGTCGGACCATGCTTCTCGGGGAGGGAGTTATCTGGGGTCGTGTTGGGGTGGCATTAAACTGGGGACGTGCAATACCAGCCTTGAACTCCGGAGCCCTATGGAAGGCACAAGCGAGCTCTACTGCTGTTGCAGGAGTAAGGTTTGGGTGTTGTTTGACCCATGTCCGTGTACTGGGAGGCAAGGCATCCAGAAATTGTTCTTGGTATATCTTTTCCGCTACTTCGTCTGCTGTAGAGACATGAGGTGTTAACCAGCGATTACCTAGGTCCCTTATTCTATAGCATAACGCACGGGGTTGTCCCCCACAGACCACTTTTCTTTTCGGAATTTATTCCTGTAGTGTTCCTGATCAAACCCTAATCTCTCGAGGATGGCCCTTTTCACGTCTTCATAAGGGGTTGTTCCAGTAGGATTGGCTGTTTGATATGCTGCTTGCAATTCGCCCGATAGAAGAGGGGCGATATATTGACCCCACCGTTCCTGGGGCCACGCTGCTGTGGATGCCACCCTCTCGAAATTCAGGAAGAAATAGTCGGGATCCTCCCCTTCCTGGTATTTTTGGAGAACAGTCCCAGGGACATTTGGGCGTACCCTGGTGCTTACTATAGCATCTGTAAGGCGTAGGATGGCCGTGTCCTGCACCTGTTGGTTGGTAGTGATCAGGGTGGCCTGTTCTTTAAGGGCCCCTGCAGGGTTTCCCTTTCCACCTGTGCTGTCTGTATTTGCTGCTCCAAAACAAGTTGCAGGTGTCGCTGTCCCTCAGCCAATTGGGCAATGATATCCTCTACAGGCACGGGTTGTGTCATGGTTCGACACGTAGGGATAGGGGAGCTATCCCACTTCTGACACCACTTTGTCAGCGGCGCAATAGCCCGAGGGGCCGAAGGGAACACTGGACACGCACAGTAGAGGTGTTTTTGGGTCTTTATTGCTCTTTTCTTTGATAATCGTATTCGGGATCTACGTTTTGTTAGTCCCATAGGACCTAAATGAAATGTACCAAGTCCGGGTTCAGTCTAACAAAATGAAAAAAAGGAAAACAGCTGGGGATTCTCTTCTCCCGTTTGACCTCCTTCGTTGGGCGTCCGTGGTAATATACCGGAATGGCCGTAGGCGTCGTGTCGTTCCTCCACCCGGGCAGTCAGGAATTAAGGGAAAGGAAAGAACAAAACCGAGATTAGCTCGAGGTCCTCTGTATTACTTTGCTGCTACCACCACCAGAACGCCGTGCAGGGAAAAACGGGGAATAGTGTGTAGGTGCTTGGTGTTGGGGAAGTGCACAAACCAGAAATAACCACACGTGCCCTAGTTTCCCGTGCCGCCCCACCACCACCAGAACGACCCCTTCAATGCCACTTGCCTTGGGCCACGGCCCGGGATCAGGGCCGCGGCGTTGGGACCCGGGGCGTCCTCTCCCCTTCCTGGGCCGCCGGGTTTGTCCGCACTGTACACCGCTCCAGGGGTCTCTGGTCTTCCTTCTGTCTCGCCGCTGGGCTCCTCTTCCGGATCGTCTCGCTCTCCCCTCTTCTCCGTCGCTTCCATCTCTCCTCTCTTCTCCGTCGCCTCCGTCTCTCCTCTCCGTCGCCTCCGTGGTTCCTGTCTCTCTCTCGTTGCTCTCGTCACCGCCCTTTTGTTGGTCGGCTTCTGATGACGTCGGGTCGTCCTCATTGAATTGACCCAGCGCCACTAGACCGCTGCGCTCCTCTGGTACGTTTACTGTGTCCCGGCCCGTTTCCCTCCACTTCCGGTCCGCTGGATCCTCGGGGTTCTCACAGTGGCGTGTAGTGGATTGGCGTACAGTGCAAGGGTATAGAGCTGAGTGTTACAGAGTAAAGTGCATTGGCATAGAGAGCATTTGCAGAGTGCAGTGGTGTAGAGTACAGTGGAACAGAATGGAGCTGTGCAGAGCAGATTGGTGTGGCCTAGACTGGAGTGGTGTAGAGTGCAGTGGCGTAGATTGCAGTGGTGTAGAGTGGCAAAGAGTGCATTGACATAGAGCAGAGTGGTACAGGGTAGAGTAGAGAGGCGTGCAGTGGTGTAGAGTGGGGTGATGCAGAGTGCAGTGGCATGGAGTGGTGTAAAGTGAAGTGGTGCGGTGTAAAGTGGAGTGGTGAGGCGTAGAGTGCAGTGGTGTAGAGTGGGGTGATGCAGAGTGCAGTGGCATGGAGTGGTGTAAAGTGAAGTGGTGCGGTGTAGAATGTAGTGGTGTGGAGTGGCGCAGAGTGGAGTATTCATGGTGTGGTAACACACTGCCATTACAGACAACACATTTTCAATTGAAATGACCAATACATCTGCTCAGACATAGAGTTTTATTAATAAAACTATACAGTACACAGACGAAAATCTGTGGAAATTGCATCACCTAGTGTAATCATTTGTTTCCAACACACTTTGTAAATATCAAAAATGTGCTTCATTTGTCTTCCTAATTCTGATATTTTTTGAAATACCTACACAGTTCATTTAAATGTTGTCGTGTGCTGGAAAAAAACTCTTTCCACCCTCCCAGTATCCAGCAAGATTGTCAAGTAAATCCTCTCACATTGAAGTCAGAGAAAGAAAAGTAAACAAGCGCCCTCGGAGAAAAGCGCCCAACATTTGACCTCGGTATTTGAATGTACATCAGATGTGACGCGATAAGAACAAGATTTACAGTCCTGTTACAGAAAGGGAGCACTCTGAAGGATACTGTAAATAAGGTTTCGGCAAGGGAAGGTACAAACTCAAGCTGGACAGCATACAACAAGTAAGGCCAGCTAATGGAAAGCAAGAAAACTTGAGTTACACACCACAAAGCCAATTGCAAGCAACGGGCAGAATGCTTTCCTAGGCCAATCAAAAGTTCTACGAAACACATGTATCGGATTTAATTAGGGAATGCAAAACTATTTCCAAAAATCTTTTTCCAGAAAAACAATTTCCGAAAGTACTGAAAATGTGTAGCGTAAGGGCTGCATGGTATTTAAAAACACAAAGGTAAGCCAGCAGGACAGAGCTGTTAGGTCAATGTTTTAATAGTGCATGAGGGATAATAGTTAAACTCTCGCCTGAACTGTTGCACATGGAAGCAGCTCGTCAGTGCATTGGCCCAGAAGGTGCCGGAAGCCTTGCATGAGGCGGGGGGCTATGAGATACTCATGCACTGGCAGTATTTCAATAAAAAATAAAAAAACACAGTCCCCTCAAGTATGAGGTGGATGAACACCCCTTATCCAAGCAGAACAATGCAAGATTGAAATGTTCCTGGGCGGGACGAATACAAGAACAGGCAGGAAAGCCACTGAATCACAAATAGGGAAGTGAGAAAGACAACAAAGCCATCCAGTCATGAGCAAAGGGCTGACACAGAGTTCACTCTAAGGCAAGCTGGCCGTACAGGGCATCGGGCATTTATCTGATGGTCTGGAAGGGTGGGTGACCGGTTTTGTTAGTGGGGGCCGGTATTGTAGCAGTTTTAAAAGCCCGGCAAAGTTCTTGTATATCCAGCCATTTTCGGGCAACAATAAAAGTGTCAAGATAACGCTGGTGTTTAATGTACCTTATGGAGAGAGATGGGGGTTTTGTCTAGTGGCAGTTTAGACTCATCTAAGGTAGCACAGAGGGTTAATATGCCTGCTGCAAAGAATGTACCATGCATATCAAATAAGTGCATTTTATGTGAATAGCTTAGTGGGTTACTATTTGTATCACAGATATTCTTTTGTTACTGTGCAGTTCATAAGTTACAATCGTAAACTAGCATAGTGAGCTATGAAATGCCATCAAAGAGCTGCATGCAAACTGCATGGTACAGGTTAAAAAGTTATTTTTCCCTCCAGATTTTCATTATCCTGATGTTGCTAAAAAAAGGTTTGTTTGGGTAGAAATAAATTCTTATTGTTAAGGTCAACCCTAACCACTGTGTTTTGTTCAGAGTCTTGATTTGTGCATTTCCAAACCAAGCACTCCTAAAAAATACCTACCCGTATGGATGACGTGCATCCTACACCTTGTACTCCTCTTTGCCTTATATAACATTTTCTATACACTGATTTAGGCACGTATGATTGTCTCCATGTGTGTGTGTGTGTGTGTGTGTGTGTGTGTGATGTAAAGTGCTACGGCACCCTACACTGGAATGAGGTGCTATAAAACAATGCAATACATGTGAGAGGGGCTATGGAGAGATGGAAGGTGCTGTTGGGGGTGATAGTGAGGGAATCAACAAAGACTGTTGTATCCTGGTGCACAGTAATGTAATAATTTACTAAGCTTTAAAAGCTAATACAATTGAATATGTAATGACAAATGTGTTGTAGAATTCATCATTTTTTCTCAAATTTTCTTGGGGGGAGAACACCCAAAGCCTCCCTTTGTAGTGGTTAGGCTTGCTCGCTGAACTCGCTATGCATTGTACGGGGGCTGGTCTGACAACATTTTCCAGGGCTTCTTTGGGTTCCCAGTCCTGCCCTGGTTCACTCTAGGTATATTGGAAGGAATATGTCTGGCCAGCAGACAGCTAAAGCAATCTTTAGATTACACTTAAAATTCAGTGATTAGGAATATCAGCAAAAGTGGGCATGGGCAAGGTTTGCTGAATAGAAATGAAATTGATGTGGAACCCAACTTCCAAGGAGGACTGGAGGTATCAAAACCTCCATGGCACCTGGCATGGCTTCCTGTATCCCTGTTTAAAGAGGGCAGTTTGGTAATGAATCAAGTAGTCACATACGCAGGAAAGGCCCACAATCAATACAGAAGCTTTAGCAGGACAACAATATAAATAGGATGCCACTAAGCATAGTTACTGCTATGTGATCACACTTTTTGAAGGCTCAGGTGCCTTCCCAGAGACTAGCATGATAGTTAAATGGGAATATTTTGATATACTGAGTAAAGAGTGTTACTACGAAATAGTGCCAACTGCTTAATATCCATGGATCTTGAAAATGATTGTCACCAATAGTCAGGACCTGTGTTTTGCGAACATAAGAGTTTGCATTTTGAATTCCGACTGAACTCTGAAGAAGGTCTCTCAATCAGTCATAACTCCCAGAATAGAGGTACAAAACATTTCCAAGGGAAGACTAAAATTGTTACAGTAAAGGACAGTCAAGTAGCTAATAATCAAGCATAAACAGTGGCCTCATCACTCTGCAATGAAAGTGGTCTATAAGAGCTTGAGTGGAGTTTATGTTTAAGACTACCCATTATTCTGAGACTTTCCCATGAACAAAGTACCCTTGTTCCCCTAGGAGCATCATTAAAGACATTCAACAACACTGGGGCAGATATTTAAGAAAACTGCTTATACATCATGCCCTGTGGTCTTGTTGTTAAGTGTATCTGTAAAGTGCGCTAATCACCCATGAGGGTATTGTAGGTGGGCAAGGCAGATGCCTTCCAAGTGAAGTTATTCGAAGAGCCAAATCATTAGCTTCTTGCAGAACTCAAAAAGCGATGAGGAGGCTCTGATGTGGTGAGGGAGATCGTTCCATGCTCTGGGGAGATATAGGAGAAGGCGCTGCCTCTGGCTGTAGCTAGGCGAAAGCGGGGTATGCGTGGCAGGTAGAGTCCGGCTGAGCGAAGGTGCCTGGGAGGTTTGTGGAAGTGTATGGGGCTCTTAAGGTAGACAGGACCAGTGTTGTGTAATGCCTTGTATGTGTGTGTGAGCAGTTTGAAATGGGTGCGTTTGTGGATTAAGAGCTATTGCTGTTCTCCGAGATGTGGGGTGATGCGAGTGCAACGAGGTTAAGTTGAGGACAAGTCTTGCTGCAGTGTTTTGAATGGTTTGGATCCTATTCAGGAGCTTCTTTGTGATTCCTGCGTAGAGTGTGTTGCCGTAGTCGACTGCTGGTGATCAAGGCCTGTGTAACCATTTTCCGGTTGTTCTCTGGTAGCCATCTGAAGATCTTTCGCAGCAGCCTAAGGATGTGGAAGCAAGTGGATGCCACTGCGTTTACTTTGGCTGTCATGTCGAGCTTATCGTCAAGGATGATTCCAAAATTTCTTGGGTGGGTGAGGGGCTGAGGTCAGTTGCCCACAAGGTAGAGTCCCAAGCAGAGGGTTACCTTCCGAAGAGTGCCACTTTAGTTTTGTCTGGGTTTAGTTTGAGGCTGTTGGATTTCATTCGTGTGGTTACCGCAGTCATGCAGGTGGTGAAGGTGTTTTTAGTGGTGGGGTCTTGTCTGAAAGGGAGAGTATCAGCTGGTGTCATCTGCATAGGAGGATATGCTTAAATGATCTGATGAGGTCCGCCAGCAAGTATATGTTGAATAACATTGGACTGACAGATGATCCTGGGGGAACTCTGCATATAAAGTTCTTGGCCTCCGACATGTAGGGTGGTAGGTTGACTCTTTGTGTTCTTCCTATGATGAAGGAACAGATCCAGTTGAGGGTAAGTCCTTGGATGTCAGTTTCGTGTAGGCTTCTTATCAGGGTGGAGTGGGAGACCGTGTCGAAAGGTCAATCAGTATCAGGGCCGCTGAGTCTCCACGGAAGAGGATCAGCCCGATGTTGTTAGTTGCTGCAATGAGGGCAGTTTTGTGCTGCGATTAGGCCAGAAACCTGATTGCATGTTGTCCAAAAGCTGGTGTGCATTGAGGTAGTAAGAGTATTGCTTGCTTATGGCTTTTTCCTTGACTTTGCCGGGTAGGGGAGAAGGGAGATCGGGTGGTAGCTTACTAGTTGTGTGGGATAAGCCGAAGATTTCTACAGCAATGAGTTCACCATCGCATGTTTCCAGGCATCCGGGAATGTCTCAGGCATGGAGCTGTTCAGGATGCAGGAGAGGACTTCGCTGATAGAGGCGGTGCCCATATTGTAGATGGAGTGGGGGGAAGGGGTCCGCTGGTGCCCAGGAGTTGATGGTCCTCATGTTGGCTGTTTCTTCCGCTGTGAATGCTTCCCAGGCAGTTAGGGTTTTTCCGTGGGGTTTTTGTTGGTAGCCTGGGGTTGAGGGTGCAGGAGTTTGGTGGGGGTGGGGAGTGTTCAAAGTTGTAGAAGTCTTAGATTTTGTTGCTGAAGAATTTCGAAAGGTTGTCACAGTTTTAGCGAGGGGGTAATGCTGTTTGTGGTGGCAGCTGGGGAAGTTAAGTCCTTGATGATCGCTAAGACTTCTTTGCCAATGTTGGAGCTGTTCTCTATGCGCTCTGCTAGGGCCTTTTTGATTTCTTTGATTTGTTGGTGGTAGCTTCTTAGGGCTGTCTTGTGTGTCTTTTTGTCATGTTCTAGGTGGTTCATTCTCCGTTTTCCATCTTACCATTTGAAATCTCCTTTACCACCCTACAAAGTTCCTCTGTTTTCGAAGGGATGATCAAACTCTCTGCCTTGGCTGGGTCGACCTTAGAAAGAGTACATTTATCAAGCAGGCCCAGTGCCACGGGTTTCAGTGGACACAACCTTGAGGCATATAACAGATCAAATATCGTCTGAAGTTTGCAAACCCCTCAGATGCCCGGGTTGAGGTAACCTTAAGAAGAGTACTCTTACCAAGAAGGCCCAGTACCTAAGTGGACAGAGCTGTGACGTATACATTTGTTCAGCTGTTGTATAAAGTTTGCTGAAACCTCAGAAGGGCTGGCTAAGGTTTCATGACCTTGAATATTACAAATGTTCTTTGAGCAGCTACTTTTCTTAGCGATAGTGCCATAGTTGGCCTAATATGGTTGCCAAATTGATTCATCTCATATCTTGAAGCCATAGTTTGTTTGACTGTCTCAAATAACAGGCTGCTGTTTAGCCATGAGAATCCACTGATGATCAACAAAGCAGAAGCTTTTTCATCCTGAAGTCCATACCAGTGCAAAGTCATAGCTGTGACATTTTGGCACTTATTGTGGCTGGCAACAGCTCTGACAGTCATCGTCTAAGAGTCAGTTTTAATGCAATCCAGAACAAGTCCTAGTATCCTCTATGAGATATGGAAGAAAACATTAAGTAGATGCATCATCATCTTTTGGGAAGTTTTAGGAAAGGTGTTCTATGATTAGAGATCACTATGGGATGAATGATGTTTGACTAATCTGACTGTTTCTTGGTGAGTCACAGACCGGTGACACTTTTTATTTTCATGAGCGCATTAAGGGAGTTCAACCCCAGACACATCCTTGTCCAATATGTTTTATTCATGGTCAATTTTAAAATTCTAATTGCAATTAAGAGCCCCTGAAACAACGAGAGATTATCTATAGTAGACTATTATTCCTGGAAACCATGGACAGGGGTCATAAATATAGCAAATTGTGAAGGTAAAAAGATAAAGAGGAATGACTACCACCACACAACAACCTCAAATCAGCCTACTGAGAATGGTTTATCATCTAACAGCCGAACAGTAAAATGGTGGTAACTCTAATTAATCTAAAAGATTATCTAATTAAAGGGCCTTGAGACATCACAAAAATAATTACTTGCAGTCTGTTTTTGCAAATAATTTATGGTGTCATGCAAACAGATAACCTCAGGTCAATGACTGCCAAGTTTTGGATTAAGCAAAGTCTTCTTGGCTCAACATTGCAGCTGGTTTAACGTTTACTGTAAGTATTCAAGTGGAACATGACATTAAAGGAAAAAAATAAAGGTTACTTACCAGTAACAATCAGTTTGACCTTAAAGAGTTGCAGTTTTGCGTACTGTGCAATCCTCTCCCATCTAGTGTTGAATTCGAAACATTACATTGGTTGGGTTTTTTTTATTTTTAAGTTTTTGTTTTGTTTTCAGGGGTGTCTGAATGACTCATGAAATCTGCAATACACCACAATACAGACTCCAAGTTACATTATTTTGTCCGCTATTGGGCGCAGAGCAGTTTACTAGCGCCCTGTGTACAGACTGCACACAAAGCAACCAAACCCTTTGCTCTTTTGTAATGTTATTTTTGATCCAGAACCCAATTCCCCTCTACCTCCACTTCCCTCTATCACTCCATCAATAAAATACAACACTGCCTTTGTCCTCTTTTGAGGGATAAAAAGGGGTGAATGTCCCAGAGGTTGACCGTCCATAGGCTACATAAAACACAGGAACTTACACTGAATACTGGCCAGCACATCAAAATCCCTAATTGGGCAGATTGCAACAGCAATTTTTTTATATATATAATTATCTGCACCTGCAACAAACCATATATTGGCAGCACCATCAGACCGTTGTGCACCAGAATCCAGGAACATTAACTTAACATTAACAAATTCCCAACAGCATAGACCCTGACAGATCATTTCCAAAAATAAAACCCTCGTTATAAAACTTTCACCTTTGCAGGAATTAAAATAATCAACAAATCCCTGTCGTGGAAATCGTGAACTGAGACTTCACAGAAGGGAAAGTGAGATCATAAAATTTTAAACAGTAAAGAATGGCCTCAATATGGACCGGGAAATGCACTATTGGCTGTATGAAGACTAATGTGGATGTCTCCATGTTTCCCCAAGCTACTACTCGACATCATGATTGGCATAATATTGCACTGTTCCTTTCAACAACTCATATTATGCCTCTACTATGACTTTATTTACTATACAATAATGCCCAGATGGGATACGAATCCTTTCCCAAATATCCAGTCTACTACAAGTAAAATACGACTATTATGTCACTAGTGTGGAGCTTTGTTCTTTTGCACACAAACACCCTTCAACACCTGATCTCTTTGAGTATTACACCTTTAGACCCAATCGGAGGGTGTTCTCTCGGATTCTATCCCATGCCTGACCGGCAGAATTTTCAATCAATCAACTTTTGTTTTCTGCTTAGACTCACTCCTCTACTCCAGGATTATGCTGGACTACCAGTGAAGTATATATCATCTCAAGTTTGTCTCTGCATTATCCCCTGCTCCTGTGTTCATTATATCCTGCATTCTCTAATTTCCCTTCCGCTGCCATCCTCGCGATTCTCAACATTATGGCAACTATTTGCCCCATCCTCAAACTTCTCTTCCTTTGCTATACCCGAGATTCCCATTATGGCGGCAACTACTTGCCCTGCTGATGCCCCTGACTGTTACTGTATTCCCATGAACCTCGACCCTCATTAATTAAGCCATGAGTATAGCACCAGTCATTTTTGTTTATATATTTTTTTTACTTTTCAGTTGGGCTATCTCAACTACAGTATGCTGGCATACCCTTTCGCCTTACCTGGGATATCCAACAAGGCAGCCTTTGCTTGCTGAGTTGGACCTTACGTGCGCTTTCTGTGCACTATTCCAACTTCCAGGTCTTTCACCTTGACGTACGGACTACCCCCGGGACCACATTGCGGTTTTGCCGCTAAAGTCCGCATAAGATCGCTGTGACCCGTACTTGGGTAATTCTGGTCCTTGCACCCAGGATCCTCTCTCAGCACCCTTACTTTTATTTTAGTCTCAGATGTCGCCTTACTCTCATTCTTTTCCAGACTGTTGAGATTATATTTAGACTTCTCTTGACTTCCTTCGTTAAATTGCTGAACCTCCTGTAAGCGCTCGAGACAAAAGCGCATATGCATGTCTCACTGTTAACCTGTTTAACCACTAGTATAATGGCTCTGGTAGCACAGGTTCTGCTCACCTCTGTAACATACTTTTTCAATTGTTTTAGTTGGTCTGTTAGTTTTTTTACACACTTTCCAAGTGGATGTAGTTGCACTATTCTCTTTGCTGCCTACGGCTGGGCTCATTTCCTAATGCAGCTGCGTCTACTTAACCTTTAATGCCGATCACATTATTCTTCCTTACCTTACAACTCCTGGCAGATACATTCGCCATACTTCTTCCCACACCACAACTATGTTGGGAATCACGGGCACACCTTTATCATGCAATACCGGTCTTCGTGGCCTGAAGAAATTCCATTTATCTCTTCTAATTCTTGTGTCGAATTTATCTGGAACTCAAAACGTGCCGGACTCCTGCTGCCTGCCGGATTCTGTATGTACATTCTGGTTCACTTATATTTATGTTTATATGTTGTACTCTTCATTCTATCCTTGGAACATCCATATATGTCAAATTTGGATTACGTTTACAATGCTTTGTTTGTATATTGACTAATAATATTGCCTGTACCTACCATAACCCACCTACCAGAGCGATCTGTTTTTGAAGACATCACCTCCATCCCAGCTCCCCTCCTTATCAAAATGGCCACCCCATTATTATGCACGGTCTGCTCTGAAACAACGTACCTATCTATCCATTTAAATTTAGAGAAGAGGGCTCTGCTCTCACTGGGCATTAAATGGGTCTCTTGCAATATAATTATGTGAGCCAGGCTATCCTCTAAATATCTCATTATCAATCTCTGCCGGTTTTTAATTCTAAGGCCATTTAGATTCCACAATATGAATGAGATCTCCCTGCAAGTACCCATACTCATCGGGGGACCTATATTTAGATAGCCTATCATTGGGCAAGCGGTAGACCCTATTTGGAAGGGTGACATTGAGGGCTTATTTTTGTTTTTTCTCCAACTGCTCCCCACCCTGTGCCCTACCCTACCCCACCCCCGTGACCCTTCACCTGCACACCCTGAGGAACCCTCCCATTGCTGACAGGCATGGAGTGCCTGATGAGCTTCCCCGCGGAAGATTGGATAAACTTAAATTAGCTTAGCTTTGGCGGGGTCCCCTTTTATTCCCCTCCTCCCTCCTCCCCCCCCCCCCCAGCTTACTTTGTCTTTGTAAGAATTCAGGAGACCGCCCCCTTTTTAATGAGTTCGATTAGGGCCTCTGCCTCTTCCGCAGTTCGAAAATTGTGCATTTGATTGTTCCACATAACCCGGAGCATTGCCAGGAATTTCAACTGAGCTTTTGCCACTAACTTATGGCGTTCCTCCATCTTTTTCCCTAGTTCCCACTGTTTCTGGTCTGTTGCCCGGCATACGTCTGATATAATCACAAGGGAATAGGAACTGAACGTGAAGTGGCCATTCCTTAAAGCTGTACTCAGTATTGCCTCTTTCACTGAATATGAGAGGATGTTCACTAAGATTTTCCTCGGTTTCTGCCTTTGGGGATTCTTTTTAAAGGGGTCTCTGTGCACTTGTTGCATCTCCAGGTCAAGGTTGATGTCATGCCTATCTTTGAGAACCGTATCTTGCAGCATCTTATTTATAAAGGCCTTAATATCGGATCCCTCCTCCGCCTCTGGAACATTCAGGAACCTAAGGTTATTTCTCCGAGAGCGATCCTCGATCCTCTCAAGATCCTCTCTTAACGCTTGGTTCTGTTTTCCGAGCAAACTTTGGCCCAAGGAGTTTTTTGTGATGTCATGTCTCATGAGACCTACCTCCTCTTCTAATGCTCCAGTTCGAACGGCTACTTCTTCCAGCTTTTGGGCAAGGACAGAGCAAGAGGCCTGAATGTCTCCCTGGTTAGCTTCTGAAATCTTAACCCTATTTTTCATCTCCTCCTTTAATCCTAAGAGCATAGAGGCTAATGATTCATCCGAACGCTCCTCAATTGACTCCCCTGCCTCTAATGCTCTCTGGCAACCCCCCGGCTCTAAGCTTGCTTCATTAGATGCAGCGAGGACCTCAAATCTATTGTGCGTAGGGATCTGGGCTGCACTTCTTGGGTCATACGGGGAACCACTGTCCACTTCAGTCCCAATACTCTTGTTTTGTGGGTTGACTTCGCTAGCCAGAGGCGACTTATGAGGAACCTCCATGTTGGATGACATCTGGGCTCCCCCCCTTCCACTTCTCTATCCTCGCTGGATAAGGTTGGAAAAGACGAGACTTGATAGAAGGATTTTAAGGAGGGGGTCACCTCAATCTGAAGGGGTGGGATCTTTTTACTCTTACCACACAGGCTCTTCCCAGGCAGTTTAGCCGCTTTTCCTAGTTTTCTAGGCTTTGCCACTGTAGGCTCAGATTCTACTGTTTTACTGCATAGGTAGCTTAAACCCCGCCCGGTCTCCTTAGTGCAAGGTGCTACATATACTGGGGGGCATTCAAACCCAGGACTTACCCTCAACGTTGTTGTTACAGCTCTGTTACGTAAAGTGTACCTCAAGACATTACAACACAAAATTTAGTTGACTTATTTGGAGGTATACTACTCCTCTCCATAGACAAAAAAGGTTGAGCCCTTCTCACTTTTACTATACCCAGGATACTCCTCCAAATCTTCCAGCTCCTCAGCAGGGTACCATGCGGCTCCACAAACACTGCTACAGCCTGTGAGAGACTCTCCTGTGCCTCCTTCCAACTTGTGCTGTCTCTACCACTGTAGACCGGGACCGGAACACTGGCGGGCCAGGACCTCTGCACCTCCCTCGCGGCTGTTTCCCAGCGAGGGATTACCCCAGCCCTGCAGCCTGCCTGAGCCGAGGGCATAACAGGAGGCCACAGAGGCAGGCACATAGGGAGAGCAGGCATGACGCCAGACGCTGGTGAGTTCTGGGGGGGAGGGGAGGAGTTTATGTGTGTTTTTATGGGCTGAACCTGGACGATCCCCAATATATAATAAATCCGGAGTGGAACTTAGTGAAGGTGACAACCCCGATAATTGGGGGAGATTTTAATATCCTGCTGGACACTATTTTAGATCGATCTACCAGGAAGTTCCATGCCCAAGCCCCTAGGGCGAGACAAACCCTCGAGAATATGCTCCATTATATAGGCCTGGTGGATATCTGGAGATATCTAATGGGCTCAAGAAGAGGCTATACTTTCCATAGCAAGATGTGTGGTCACTTCTCCAGATTGGATTATATTTTGGTGAACAAAGCCCTGCTGGGAAAACAAAAGAGGTTAACTTATTGGCAGGACATATTTCAAGCCATGCAGCAGTTAGCATGACGCTTAGGGGCCTTAGAGGGCAAAGTAGCACAAGGTGGACATTTAAAAGGGCGATCCTCCTGGATTCTGATGCAGCTGCCACTTTGAAAAAAGCTAGTGTAGAGTTCTTTTCAATCAACACTGGCTCTGCCTTGCTGGATATAATCTAGGACACTTTCAAAGCTTACATTTGAGGGGTGTTGAAAAGTCTGGTATATGGTAAAAATCAGGCTGAAAGGGTAGAGCTCAATAGATTGGAGGAAAGAGGCGGGGCCTTGGAAGCTGAGATGCAGCAGCAAAATGCTTGTCCTAATAATACCTGGGAGAGACTATCAAGTAAACTGGAGGAGGCCAGGCTAAATTACAAGGGCAAAGTGTAGAGAGAGATGGCAAGCCGGGTGTATGAAGCAATTTGTGTATGGGGAGGAAGAGGGGGCATTGCTAGCATGGAAGGCTAGGGCTGAGAGGTCTAGAAATTTCATTAGGGAGTTGGTGATTAATGCACAGGGAGATGTAGTAAACAAGGCTGAGGAAATGCAGGCCCGTTTGGTATCCTTGTTTAACGAGTTATATACAGAAGAAGTTCATCCTGATCACGAGATTCTTAAAGCATAGTTGGAAGGCGTCGGGCTCCTGAGGCGTACAAAAGGAAGGTAGAGAACATATGGGCGACCCGATAACTAAGGAGGAAATTAGGACTCACCTCCAACGAGTAGAGAGAGGTGAGGCTGCCAGTCCCGATGCAATACCCACATAACTTTATAAGATCTTAATGGATGAAATAGTTTCCGAACGGGTTATTATTTAACTCAATCTACTTACGTGGTGGACGGATTCCAAACTCATGGAAAGAGGCCACAATTGTCTTAGTTTTAAAACCAGCCAAGAATCCTCTGAAGGCCGATTCCTATTGTCCAATCTCCCTGTTAAATGCAGATTATAAAATCTTTATGAGCATTTTGGCAGGGAGATTGGCTAAATTAGCCCCCCAATTGCTACATCCGGATCAGAAAGGATTTGTGCCAGAGAGGCAAATTCAAGAACTCACACAGCAACTTATAGGAACTATTGATCTCGCCACTGCTCGATCGATCCCCTTGGCCGTGGTTACAATCGATGTGGCTAAGGCTTTTCATCGAGTCTGTTGGGCCCATCTATGGATGGTTTTGGAGGTTATGGGATTTAGTCCGGGTTTTATTTCGACACTACAAACATTATACGAAAACTCATCAGCTAGGATTCTCCTTAATGGTTCATTGACCAGGAGTTTTAGCATTCAAAGGGGCGTCAGGCAGGGGTGTCCCCTGTCACCTCTCTTGTTTGATATCTACATAGAGCTGTTAGCACAATTGCTTAGGAAAGATAAAGATGTTTTCCCTTTTAATTCCCCCCTTTCAGCAATAAGATTGCATTGTATGCCGATGACCTGTTAATCTATAAATCTGATCCTGCCCAAACTTTACCTAGGGTGGAGAGTTTTGGTTGTGGAGTTTGGCATCTTTTCAGGGTATATGTTTAATAACTCTTAAGACGGAGATAATGTGGTGGAATTTAGACGGTTGGAGGGGGAAAGTATCAGCAGAGTTAAAATATCTTGGGATAGCTATTGTTAATCCTGTGGAGGAAATACCAGCCCATAATTTGAGGAAAGTGGCTAAGAAGGTGGATACCATGTTGTCAAGATGGAAGAACCTGCCACTGACTGGTGAACCTTATTAAGATGTCAATTTTACCCAAATTCACATGTTTATTTAATTGTATTCCCCTTACTTTCCCCAAGATCAATTATCAACAAGATTCAGGGGGGAAACATCCAGCTTTATATTGGCTTCCCGTGGGGCAAGGCTGGCTTGGAAGAAGTTGAGGCAAAGGCTTGTGAAGGGAGGCTTGCTTTACCAGATCTAAACATCTATTGTTTAGCATTTCAGTTCAAAAACCTCCCGATGCTTCTCTGGAAACCAGATAGCTCTACGTGGGGGAAGCTTTTGGGTGAAATAAGGGAGTTTGGTGAGGGCAGTCTCCTGTATAAGTTTGGAGCTCCTAAATGTATTAAAAAGGTTCAGTTAAAGGTTTTAAAGATGGCATTAAACCTTTGGTGTAAGGTGAGAAAGATACTCAATAGAGGGTATTATTCCAATTTCGCCCTCATTGGGGATTCTCCCAGCACCCCAGAAAGCATGAAGAATGGGCAGAGTCTTTCACTAAGGCAGGCAGGGGTAGAGTCTTGGGGTGATTTGATGACAGAGCAGGGAATCTTACCGTGGAAAGTCCTGAAAGCTAAAACCTGAGGCACCTTTTCTAGGTTTAAATACGTGCAGCTCTCCTCCTGGTTTGAAACTTCGATTTCGGAGGTAAGAGGGGACTGGGAATTCGAGTCCTCTCTTGAGGGTGGGAGAGTTGCCCTCTGGTATTGGAAGCTCCTGGACGCCGAGGATAAAAACTAGTTGACATCATACACGCTCTGGGGGGATATTTTTCAGAGGGTGGACATGCAACCGATATGGAATAATTCCCTGAAACTGATATATTCAATCATCACTCCAGCAAACTTAAATTAAAATCACTTTTTTACCATTAATAGGCTCTGTTGGACTCCCCCAAAATTGCCAAGTTTGTAACACAGCCATGTCCAACGTGTAGAAGATGTGGCCTTACGAAAACAGATGAGGAACATTTCTTTTTCACCTGTCCCGGAATAAAGGCATTTTGGGAAAATATCGAGTCCATCTGAAAAGACATCCTGGGCGTAGCCATTGAATGAAACCCCATATTAGTCCTATTGGGGGTGGATAACATCACACATAGTTCATTGAGTAGGGACCAAATTGGTCTTATCTTCTACCTGATATTATTAGGAAGGAGGGAGATCTGTAAACACTGGATCGACCCTGCATCCCAAGTGTAATAAATTGGATTAAGGCAGCTAAATGGACCTGCCGTATGTGTAGTGAAGGTTCTCCGGGGAGGAAATCAGCAGTCTAGGATGAGTTTTGTACATGGTCTGGACTACAGGGAAGTACTGCTAAATCCTCATAAGATCCAATGATTACACCAATGGTACCACTTAAGATTACAGCCCAGCCAGCTGGTTTCAGTACGGTGGAAACAACATGAATGCAATAGACCAAGTGGGGGTTAGAATTTGGTTTGGCGGTCTAAGCATTGCAGAAACGGTGGTAATAGGAGGACAAATAAAATAATAATAATATTGCCTGTACCTTGTTACTAAAACCATATTATACTTTGGAATTCCATACCATTACAACTGGACTAACTTTGGGTACTGGTTGGAAAAAAAATGCATTTTGTTATCTGATCTGCTTGCTGCCCACATTTTAACTTAACTCTATCATGGTTTTTGTTTTGAAATTTTACATTTCCTTTGCGTTGGGTCTCGATGCTTTTCCTACTTGGGTTAAATTTTCCTTTGGCTGTCCTGTCCTTGATCTTATTTTATGTTCTCTTCACTACTTTATGTTGGTTGCTATGTCAGCCTTGAGAAATCCCCAAGACTGCGTGCCGGGCAGAGCCGAAACTAGTGTTGGCTATTCCAACACATTTTGGTTCACCTCTTGGAACCTCGTTTAATTCAAGATAACTGAATTAATGAACTCACTTGAACTACAAAAACAACGTATGACACACTCAGTTTTATCCTTCAACTCCCTTTGGTCCTCTTTTAGACTGTTCCCTGCAGGGTGCACTGAGTGACACGACTGCATGTGAAACTGGTATCCTGACTTTTCTTTGAACCAGCTAAGATGGCATGCACACAGAGGCCTAGGTCTGCCTATGAATCCGAGGCCCTGAACCTGTTCTGTGTCCTGGAGGGGTGCACCAAGCCTACTGTCCATATCATAGGATATTGACATGAAATGCTAGTGGCAGCATCCCTATTTTTTAGATTAAAGAACAAGTTAATTACCTTTGGTAACGATATATCTGTAAGAGACATAGATTAGTTATAGATTCCTTACCTTAGAATCACCCCCAGGCGTCAGACTGGATCCGGAGAACTTTGTCAGCAGTACCTCTGCGCATCGAAAGGTGGCGTCAGTCGGCTCCGTGTTCATCGGTGGCGTTGTGGTCGCCGGGATGACGTCGCGGTAGCTACTTATACGCCGCCCTCGCGCGCTGACGTCAGTTCTTTTACACAACATTCCACGCCAGAAGCGCAGAGCCATGCAAGACACTGACCACTGGTGTGCAAAACTAGGGCACTGAAAAGGATTTCCTGACCCTAGAAGTCAGTTTGCAGAACGGGGAGGAAGGGTGGGGCGGTAAGGAATCTATAACTAATCTATGTCTCTTACAGATATATCGTTACCGAAGGTAAGTAACTTGTTCATCTGAACGACCAAAGAAGCAGTCTCTCCGGACTTGGCTGTCCAGGCAGTAGTGTTTCGTGAACGTGTGCAGAGATGCCCACGTAGCCGCCTGACAGATGTCAATGAGGGGGGACTACCCGTCCCAAAGCAGTGGTAGCTGCAATCGCCCTGGTGGAATGGGTGCGCAGTCCCACTGGAGGCTCCTTCTTTGCCAAAGAGTAGCAAGCTGTAATGCACAAAACGACCCACCTAGAGATGGTCCATTTGTGCACGGCCCGACCTTTTTTGGCGCCCACGTAGCCAACAAAGAGCTGGTCATCCACCCGGAATTGCTTGGTGCGATCCAAATAAAATGAAAGCGCACGTTTTGGATCCAGACGGTGGAGCCTCTCTTCCTCCTTAGAAGGATGTGGAGGCAGAAAGAAGGTGGGCAAAGTGATGGTTTGACCAATGTGGAAAGAAGTAACCACCTTGGGAAGAAAGGAAGGCCTGGTTCTGAGGACGACCTTGTCCGGATGAACAGCCAGAAAAGGAGGCTTTGAAGAAAGGGCTTGCAGCTCACTCACCCTGAGAGCAGAGGTGATGGTAACCAGAAAAGCAGTTTTTAGAGTGAGAAGTCAGAGAGGACAGTTATGAAGCGGCTCAAAGGGAGCGCACATAAGGTAGGTAAGAACCAAGTTCAAGTCCCACTGAGGCATTACGAAGGGAACAGGAGGAAAAAGATGAGTAATGCCCTTGAGGAAGCGATTTACAACAGGGGACTTGAAAAGAGAAGGCTGATCAGGAAGCCGAAGAAAGGCTGAAATGGCTGAGAGATAGCCCTTAAGTGTGCCCAGAGCAGAGCCCTGCTGGGCCGAAGAAAGGAGGAACAAGAGAACCTCCGAAAGAGGGGCAGAAAGGGGATCCACAGCCTTTGCTGTGCACTATGCCAAAAATCTGTTCCATCTGCAGGCGTATACCGTCTTAGTGGAGGGACGCCTGGCTGCCAAGATAACATCACAGACTTCGGGAGGAAGGTCGAAATGAGTCAACTGTCACCGCTCAATCTCCGACAAGGAGGTGGAGGCTGGACAGGTTTGGGTGGAGAACCGTCCCCTGCTGCTGCGACAGAAGATCCTCCCAAAGAGGCAGTCTGATCGGAGGATCGATGGCCATGTGTAACAGCTCGGGATACCATACTCTTCGTGCCCAATCCGGAGCCACAAGAATGACTTGGGCCCGGTCGCGCTTGATCTTCTTCAGCACTCTGGGCAGAAGTGGTATAGGCGTATAGAAGACGGCAACTCCACTCGCGACAAAAAGCGTCGCCTAGCGAGTGCCGCCTTGGAAATTCCAACTCGTAGAATTGCTGACATTGAGCATTCTCTTCGGTGGCGAATAGATCTAACCAAGGCTCTCCCCACTGTAGAAAGAGACCTTGCGCCACCTCAGAGTGAAGACGCCATTCGTGATCCATCATGCATCTGAGGCTGAGTTCGTCTGCTCTGGCGTTCAGTGAACCTGCAAGGTGTTGAACCACCAGGAATATGTCCTGATGTTCCAGCCATGTCCAGAGACAGAGAGCCTCTTGAAATAGGGTCCACAACCCCACCAAGTTTGTTGCAGTACCACATGGCGGTGGTGTTGTCGGTGAACACCTCTACTACTCTTCCCTGGACAGAGGGAAGGAATGCTTTCAGTGCAAGACGGATCGCCCGAAGCTCCAGAAGGTTGATGTGGAGCCCGGACTCCGCCGGAGACCAGAGGCCTCTGATCTCCGCCTCTCCCACGTGGCCGCCCCATCCCAGCAGTGATGCATCTGTCACCACAGTGAACACCGGTTGGGGAAGGGAGAGGGATCTGCCGTTGACCCAATCCTGGTTCGTTAGCCACCACCGCAACTGACGTGCAGTGCCCTCCGAGATCTGAAAGCAATCGGACAGATTCTCCCGATGCTGTGCCCACTGGAACTTCAGGTCCCACTGCAGAGCCCGCATAGGCCACCTGGCATGATCCACCAGCAGGATGCAGGAGGCCATGAGGCCCAGCAGCCGCAGGGTCACTCTGACCGAAACCCGGGATAAGGGCTGAAAGATCGGAATCATAGACCGAATATCCCAGACTCGCTGCTCGGGAGGATAAACCCGAAACTGCATCGTGTCCAGAACCACTCCGATGAAAAGGAGCTTCTGAGAGGAGTCAGGTGTGACTTCGGCACGTTGATAGTGAACCCCAGCGAATGCAGGAGGTCTGCCGTAGTCTGGAGGTGGGAGACGACAGCCTGGGGCAAGCCCGCCTTCAACAGCCAGTCGTCGAGATACGGGAAGACTGGAACCCCTGATCTGCACAGATGAGCTGCGACCACCACCATCACTTTCGTGAACACTCAAGGGGCGCTGGTAAGGCCAAAGGGGAGCACGGTAAACTGAAAGTGCTCGTTGCCTCCCGTGAACCGCAGGTAACGCCGGTGGGCCGGCAGGACGGGGATGTGAAAATAAGCGTCCTGCAAGTCCAACGCTACCATCCAGTCTCCAGGGTCGAGGGCAGACAGGACCTGAGCTAGCATCAACATTTTGAACTTCCCCTTCCGGAGGAAGCAGTTGATGTTCCTCAGATCCAAGATAGGACACAGGCCTTTGTCCTTCTTGGGCACCAGAAAGTAGTGGGAATAGCAACCACGACCTACTTCTGGGGCAGGAACTCGCTCGATGGCGCCCTTAGCCAAGAGTGCCGAAACTTCCTGTTGGAGAAGGGCCAGATGATCCTCCGACATGCGATAGTGCTGAGGTGGCATGGATGGAGGGGTAGTCTTGAAGGGGAGGGGGTAGTCTTGAAGGGGAGGGGGTAGTCTTGAAGGGGAGGGGGTAGTCTTGAAGGGGAGGGGGTAGTCTCGAGGGGGAGGGAGTAGCCCCTTCGGACTATCTGCAAAACCCACCTGTCCAACGTGATGTTGTGCTAGTGGGGGAGGTGATGGCGAATCCTGCCGCCCACTGGCGATTGGTGGCCCTGAACGGTCGGACTAGGAGGGTTTGGAGGCTGCTGCAGAGGGGGCTGTGGTGGACTGGCCCGCTCGCTGGCTCCCTGACCCACGGCGGTGGGCCCCACGTCCCCGGCCTTGCAGAGACTGAACAGCTTGTGCAGGCCTGTGGCTCTGGGCAAGACGCGGTGGGGCACCCCTTCCGTAGCCACGAAAGGGGCGAAAGGCAGCCTGCGCTGGGCGGGTGGTGGAGAGGCCCAAGGACATGGCCGTAGCCCAAGAGTCCTTGAAGCGCTCTAGCGCACTGTCTGCCTTGTCTCCGAACAGGCGACGGCCATCAAAGGGCATGTCCATGAGGGAAGCTTGGACATCCCCTGACAAACCAGTCTACCTCAGCCAGGCGTAGTGTCGAAGGGCTACCGACATGGAAATTGTCCTGCCTAGCGAGTCGGCGGTGTCCAGTCCACAGCGGATGGTAAACTTGGCTGCGTCTCTCCCCTCGGCAACTGCACGGGAGAGCACGGCCCGGGCCTCCTCCGGGCACTAGGGCAGCACCTGCGCCACCGTATCCCACACGGAGTGGGTGTAACGGCACAACAGACATGCAGTGTTTACCAACCGCAGTCCCAAGCTGGAGGAAGAAAACATCTTCTTCCCAAGGTTGTCCAGCTTCTTGGATTCCCTATCAGGTGGTGCGTTAGGGAATGCGCCTTTGAAAGTGGAGGCTTAGACCACCAAGCTCTCAGGGGAGGGGTGTTGGGAGAGGAACGTTGGGTCGCCCGGAGCCGGGCGATCATCCTGTCCACAGGAGCCCCTGTGTTGGGCCTGGACCAGGTGCCCAAAAGGATGTCCGTGAGGGCTTCATTGAACGGCAGCAGGGGCTCTGAAGAGCTGGCTGCCGGCTGAAGAACCTCTGGCAGGAGGTTAGGGCTGACCACCACCGTAGGTAGCTCGAGGCTGAGAGCCTCGGCTGCCCTACGCAACACCACTGCGTAAGAAGCTCCCTCCTCCGTAGCCACGGTAGGAGGAGACAACATGCCATGGTCTGGGGGAAGTATCCAGCCCACTGGCATCCCCCAATTACTCTCGCCAGTCCTGATCGTATTCTAACTGGTCAGTTAAAGGGTCTCCAGACCCCTCCCACTCCTCCTCACCCTCTTCTGGTTGCCAATCAGGCCGAAAAGAACCAGGGTGGAACAAGGGCACAAAAGTACCCATCGGCGTAGGATCCGACGTCGGTTGACGCCAGTCCGGCTCCGTGTTCACGTCGGGATGAAGGCCGACGCCGGCTGGGGACACAACCGGCGTCGCCTGTGGACGTGGTGTCGGTGGAATCGGCGCCGGGGGAGGTGTCGTCAGGTCGACCTGCGCCGATCCGGATCCAGGCCTGAATCCAAGGGGACCCTGCGGTGCCGGGGCAGAAGCTGGCGGCATCGATGGCCCAGGAGCTTCAGCCGAGACCGCGGGGCATGAAGGCGCGCCGGCGGAGTCGGACTGCCCAAAGATGGCATGCATCGCTTCGTAGAAACTCCGAAGCTGGGCAGGGGTCGCTCCGGGTCCCGGAAAGGGAGGGAAACTGAGTCGACCCAGCAGGCTCAGCAAGCGGAGCAGCGGGAGGGACACCACCCGCATCGCGCGTCGGCCGACGGACGGGGAGAAGTCGAAGAGCGACGATGCTTCTTCGACTTCTTCTTGTGCTTTGACTTACCTGAGGAGTGCGAAGACTTGGAAGAAGACTGGTGGTGGAGGCTCCGCGACTGGGACCTCGATCGGCATGGAGCGGACTGCCGGGCCTTGGGAAGCTTTCGGGACCGCTCCCGCAAAGACTTTGGATTCATGGTCCGACAGTCGGAACACGACTTGGAACCGTGGTCGGGTTCCAGGCAGAACTGGCACACGCGGTGCGGATCCGTCACCGACATCAACCGTCGGCAGGAACCGCAAGCCTTGAAACCGGGCATCCTACGCGCACCAGGAGTCGAAGACTCAAAAACAGTGTCGACAAAAGTCGATCGAAAAAGTCAGTCAAAAAGTGACTGGAGGTACCGCTCTCTCCGGATCTGCGCTGGCTGGCGCGGAAAAAGAAAGAACTGACGTCAGCGCGTGAGGGCGGCGTCTAAGTAGCTATAACGACATCATCCCGGCGACCAAGACGAACACGGAGCCGACCGACGCCACCTTTCGAAGCTCAGAGGTACTGCTGACGAAAAATTATCCGGATCCAGTCTGACGCCGGAGGGTAATTCCAAGGTAAGGAATCTATAACTAATTGTCTCTTTCAGATGTACTGAACAGACATTTTCCTGTGGTTTTGACGGAGTGCAGTGCATTCAGGCCCAACTTATGTAAAGTTCTACTTATATGCAGCGCCAGACCCCTTCTCAGACATCCCATGTGCATATCGAATGTGTGTGTTTGAAGAGTAGATGGTAGATTTACTTTGTGCTGTTGTGAGTGTATGGTAGTCGAGATCAATAGGATTGGACTTCTGAAGCTGAAGCAAGGAGCCCTAGACAATGGAATGAGGAAGCATGTAAACAGGGTGCCTTTACAAATTCTATAGGCACCTTTTAGAAGGGTATTGTGAATACTTTCTTCCTGAGCACTGCCATTTGGTTAGTGGTAAGGGAATGGGAGCAGGTCGGCAGAATCTGTTAGAGGGAGGGAAGTTTCTAATGAACTAATGAGGGCTTGCCCTTCGATCTCCCCTTCAGTGTAGGGCTTATGACAGCAAGGTGCAGGATTTCACACTCCATTGTGCTCATATTTTGGCTGCTACTACTTGGAGTCAGCATGGTCACTATATGTAAATATTGTCTGCACTGCAGCAAGAAAAGGAAATTTGAAAAGGAACCACCTCAAACCAATTCCTGGACTTTCAACATTATGCCCAGTCTGCAAGAAATCTGTTTAAAGATGGGACTCAAACACTGCATTCTGTCCAAGTTCTTCTTGACCAAGGAAGAGAGTGCTCTGTAGAGTACTTCAAGAGTTACTGTGATTCAGAACTGATGTTTATCTGAGGGAAGGGACATCACCTGAAGTCGGTCCAACTTGCTGGAGAGTTGTTGGTCTGCCTAGCACCTAGAAAGCTGCCCGAATGATCAGAGAGGGAAGAGGGTCTAGCTACGTGAAGCATCATCAATTCCAAGCAACAGTGTGCCATCCAGCATCCCTGAGACATGACCAGAGGGACCTGTTCTGCCTCTGGCCTTGATATGCTGCAACTCGTTTGATGCCTTAGAACTCTACAGCACTGCCTCCATGGTGCATGACCACCACCAGCCTAGAAGCCGCAACTGTTGAAGACGAGTGACCCCTGCAGAGGCCTGCCATGCAGTTCTGCATCCAGCTTCAAGAACAAAGAGGCGAGGACATTGCCCACAATGCAACAGCGCTAGATGAGACCCTGATTGTGCGACTGCGAAGGGTGTACCACCAGACTCTGTGCCTTACCACATCCAAGGAAACAGGCAACATAAGGCGTGAATTTAGAAACTGCGAGACTGTGACTTGGACTCAGAAAGAATTCTGAATGTTAGAGAGATTAATGATTGCCATCAAGAACTCGTTTTGATTAAGATTCAATACAAGCTAACCTATGGGTTACTGAGAAGAGTACAATTGTGAGCTCGTGCATCTGCCCGATTCCTACCTATGATATTTTTCATTGCTGCTATAACATGGTGAGATTTCTGCAAAACTTGGATGGAGCTCCAAAGCGCTGTGTTGTAGAACCATATAGCTGAACCCCCATTATTGTGTTTTGTGCGATTAAAACACTCCTCTTTTTAAAAGGACAGGCAGTGGCATGGACAATGTATTATTGAGTCTGTTGGAAAGCTTGAATTCTGAGTCTCTACCCCCCCCAAACTACCATCCTGAGAAGCCTTTGGCTGCTTACCCTTGCTACCCTGCGATTCAAATGCAAAAGGGGTGTTTGGCCCCCTTTTCAGAGCCATAGCAGGATGAACCCCAACAAACAACCCCAACTGCCAAAGCTGTGGTTCAGTAGCCTATGCTTGACCTGGGGCACCCCAAATGGGGTTAGACACTGGCCTACTTTACCTTCCAGTCTGCTTTTTTAAAGTGGAAGCACTCACTGGACATTTAAGTTTCTTGTGGTCTATTTACAGCGGCATGTTATACCTTGCTAATAATCGCTACCACCTCCTACAAGTAAACATCAACAGGTGGAATTCAGTCCTTTTGGAGAGTCAAGTTCCTAAAGACAGTAACTTTGTGATCTACTTGTAATGGCATAGTATTAGTGGCCATGGGACACCACCAATCTTAAACATTTGAACCTTCTTAGGTTACTACCCAATAACACTCATTGCCAAGTAGCACTCACTACCTTAGTTCGGACCCAAACAAAGGGACTTCGTGCCAGGGCTGGAAAAATTGCCAAAGAAGAGAGGTCCCCATCGAATATGCAAATGATCTATATAACAGGGTTCTAACACTATATAACAGGGTTATATCATTCAAAGGATGAAAATCAACATTTAGGGGCCGATTCCGATCCCGGCCGGTAGGGCTCCGAATCGGACTCGGCATAACCGGATCCGATTCGGAGACCTGTTTCCCGACCGAGTCGGACGTGCGTCCGGGCGAGCGAGTACGATGCGAACGTACGCTAAATCGCCGACCGACTCGTTCGCGGGACCCAACCGCTCCGACCGACTCGCACGGACACGACTCGCACCGCGCAATGGAGACGTTCCCCGGCCGGGTAAGTACGATGCGTGCCGCGAGCAGTCCGACCGACTCGCGCCGTCCGGCTCGAAAGAGCAGTCGGAGCCGCACTTTGGGGGTCCATGTCGGACCCCCCTGTATGCCTAGCCGCGCGAGTCGCACACAGGGGGGACCCATGGGTCCCCCCTACCTGTGCGTGTACGGCGCGACCCGCTTCGACACGTACCCGTTATAGGGGGCGCCCTTGTTCGCCTCGCACCCATTGAGTCAATGGGAGCCCGCGTACGCGTTGTACGACCGGCTCCCATTGACTTCAATGGAAGTCCGATAGCATGCGAACGCATCGTACTCGTTCGGTCGGACTGCTAGGGTCCGATTCAGTCGGAAATCTCTCCGGGTCCGGCTCGGTCGGAGAGATTTCCTGCCCGAATCGGCCCCTTAGTGTTTCTTCTCTAAGAGAAATATAAAAGCAAAGTCAAAAATGCCTTAGCCTGGACACAAGAAATCAAAACACCACCACCACCTGGTATCGTTTCATACTGCACAAAAATGTGACCACAGAGCCTGCCTTTAACTATACTTAATTCTATAAAACATCAAGTGGAAAATCTAAGCATTTCATCCAAGCAAAATAGATGAATTTTAGACAAGTGTATTCTGGCTGATCTTAATTGCGAACCTTTAGTATAAGGAACAATAAAATAACAAAAATGAATAGCAATATGTTAAAAATGTATTATCTTATCAACTATGGCAACCAGATTTCGGGACAGAGAATGTTATGGCAAGCAGCAAGGGATCTAAGCTTAAAGGTTAACTTCTACAAGGATAACCCAAAGAAATGACAAGCCGCGCATCTTTTTGTAGATGTGAAAAACGGTTGAACAGAAAATAGCAAAAGTCTCCAAAAATACTGTGCTGGATGCAAAACTCAGGAGGGATATAAAAAGGAGGCTCATCAGTCCGGCTTAGATTTCACCAGATAAGCTGCACAGAGAGAAATACTTCTTTAAAACAGAAAGAGTTACATCTGTGTGCCTGACAGAAAGGGAATGACGTCAAAGGCACTCAGTTATACAATTGGCCAGTCTCTGCAATTATCTTACAAAGAAACAACACCCCTAACATTTCTTGTTTGATCTCACAACCAGAGCTGCTATTTAGTGATAAAAGAACACCTGTATGTAGATTAGCAGAGAATGTACTCTCAGTGTGAGCTGTTACCGGAGGACACCATGTGCGGCTCCTACCTGAACTGAAACTGTACAGTAGTTACCTACAAATAGACAATGAACTCCACCCGCATTATGAGAAAATGCTACTTATTGGTCAAATTTAACCTGATGCCGCCATATATCACAGCACTAAAAGACATCAGTTTGAGGTTGTTTGCTACCAGATATATCTTTAGCCATTTTTTTAGGCGAGACACGACTAGCATCAAATTTAATTTGTGCCGTACAAATGCAGTAGTACAAAACCTCTTTAATTTGAAAACATTGCAAATAATAAAGTGAAAGTGAAAATATTCACTTTAAGAGTCCGGTGCTAGTCAAAGGACGAACATCTTCTGATGCCATGGCTAAAACAGTTCTTGTAGAAAAGGTCTAATTTCAACAAACTATTGTACACTGTGGTGGCAAGAATTAGTCCAGGCAGATCCATGCAACTTTTCAGTTCACACTCTATAAATACATAGAGTTTCCTCATTGCTTCTAAAGGTGCAGCTTACTTGCCTAAAAAGCCTTAATGTGCAACGTTTCTAGTTTTGTCTACATGGTGGCCCTTAAGGTCGGAATCTGCAGGCTTCTTCGGTTGGCTCCATATGGGAAAAATTAAGTGGATTTCATTTCCAGATTTAAAAAAAGAGAATAAGTTACTGCAATAAAGTTCTAAAGGTTCAATTCACATCCTTTCGGCACTGCTGCCAGAGAAGTCCGTCTGTAGGGGAGTGATATTTTGGTCGTAGGAGGCATACTCCGAAGTCCCAGTGCTGGTGATTTTCAGCTGCTGGGCAGCATGAGTGAGCTGGAATGCAGCATCGGGGTGGGCAGTTTCAGGCAGGAGCGTGCACTCTCTTTCCAGCATATCGGCCACACCTTTCAAAAGGTCCAGAAACCCGAACGCTAGGGCCGCCTTCCGCATGCGATTCAGTTCCTGCAGAGAAAAAGAAAGATGGGAGCAACTATTAGCATGTGCATCAGATGTATCAGAATGCACTCTAGTCAACCACGACGCTAACCACCCTGATGTTATCACAAAACTCCCAACTCAAACCCAAACTCTTGTTCAAATTATGGTGGCTTGTAAGTCACCTCAACACTATTGCTTGTTCTCAGTGGTGAGGTAACTTATGGCTTCGGCATCTTTCCACCCGCTAACATTTCTAGTCTACTAAGCTATGCACAGTTTTGGTTTTTGAAAGGTCTCCCTCCCTCCCTCGCTCACTCCAATCCTGATCGCAATTACTTAATGACCACTCAACTGTGTGCCATCTTGTAAATCTCCATCCATCGCTGTCGCAAAAACACTGACGTCCCACTACATGCATTCTTCCTGATCAATGGAACAGATGAGGCTGTGCTCGAAAACTCATTTACCCAATTCAGAAACACGTGGTGGGTAGGTGTCAGGGAAGATACAGGTGCCAAGTCTGATCCTCAGCATTTAATAGCACGGCACAGTATGAACCAGAAGTATGGCAGGGATACCAAGCCTTTGTTGTGATCACCATTCAAACAATCGAAAGAACAAGAGTCATCTTTGCGATACACATGGGAAAAGAGCTTACTGACTGGCTCTGTGCATGTACTACCAGTGGTGGCTGCTCTGATTTCGGGGTGGTGGGGAAACGCGAAGGAGGATCGGAGGGGGGGGAGGGGGGACTGGGAAGGGCTTCGCTCAAGCAGAGGGAGCCTGAGGCTTTTCTCCAACCCAGTTGAAGCAACACAGCTCAGTTGGAGAAACAGAAGTGTGCATGTCTGTTTGGCCAGCCGGCCAAACAGCCATTCACACTTACAAGTGCCCAATACTCCTCCCTGTAGCGTGTTGCTCGGCAGTATGGCCCCGCCCCAACCTCGGCTGGCAGTAAAGAAAAATAAAATGATAATAAAGTGGTTTTATTATCATTTTATTTTTTAGTGGGGCGACGCTCCTCCGCCATAATTGAGGAGCCGCCTTGCGTACTACCATATGCCACCAAACGCTCACAACAGAAGCGTGCACTACTGTGAATATGAGAGCAGTCCCATATATATTTTTTTATTTACAGTATTTTTCTATAGTGCTTCTTCACCGAGTGGTATTGTAGAGCAACTATTTTGGTTGCTCACTGCAATTTTCTCATATGCACCAGCTTGACTAAGAGAGAGCGCACACACACACACACACACACACACACACACACACACACACACACACACACACACACACACACACACACACACACACCCCACCCCACCCCACCCCACCCCACCCCACCCCACCCCACCCCACCCCACCCCACCCCACCCCACCCCAAACTATGTTTATTACAGTTAGGCAATGTATACCGTTCAACAAATTATGTATCAGTGATGATTTTGTCATATAGCCTTGGGACATTTATGATGAGATGCAAGGGACTCCCCCCAATTATTACTTTGTCTTTTGTATTTTAACCAAACTACCATGCATCGATCTCTCATTCCCCTTCATTCCATTCTTCGCATAGGCACAGCAACACGATAAGAGCAAGCTACTACTCATCACGCACTATGCCAAACTCTGTGAAGCAGTGGGCTATCTGTGCATCATTGTGCTTTGGTGCCCCAATAGGGGTATGAAGTGATATATATATATATATATATATATATATATATATATATATATATTACCTACTGGCGGTCCCCAGTAGGTAGTTATAGTTAGAACCTAGTTTCCATAAGAAAAGTTTTTGATTTGCCAATATCTTTGGCGCTGTTTGACGAATCTTCGCGAAATTTTCAAAACTAATGGCCTGCTCCGGACAGCTCCTGTCTTGAAAGTTTCGGGGCGATTAGTCAAGCGAGGGCCGAGAAAAAAGGGGGGTCCCAAAACGCGTTTTCTCCATGTTAATTTCCATAGAAACTTTTGTCGCGGCTACAGCCCGAACTGCTGAATGGAATTACATCAAATTTGGCAAAGAGGTAGCTCTTGGTCCAGAGTGCTCTCTGTGCTTTAAATGGTGTAAATCCGTTCAGTAGTTCCTGAGAAATTTAAAAATAAAAAATATCGATATCTGAGGGCCGAGGTGGATTCGCGAACCCTCCCGAACACGAGCTTCATTCTGATTGGCTGCCAACACTCCAAACCAGGAAGTGTTGGCAGCCATCTTGTGACTATGTAAAACAGAGTCACAAGAAAACAGCAAAAGAAAGATAAAAAAATAAGAAAAGGGGGCAGGTTAGAAACACCCTGACCCCCCCCCAGGACTGCTCAGGGCCAAAAAAAGCATTTAAAAAAAAATATTTTTGGCCGGATTCGCGCTGGGTGCGCGAATCTGGCCGAAATAATTAAAAAACGAAGCGCGGTCTATCGCACTTCGTTTTAATAAGCCTCCGGGTAGGCCAGGTCCCAGGGGCAATATGCAAATATATGCGGTGGCCGCGTGGGCCCCCGCAGCCCCAGGGACCGCCACCTTCCCGGGGCTATTTTAACATTAAAAGCGTGGGGGGGGGGGGGGAGGGGGGAAGGCTCCTGCCCCCCACGCTGCCCCGGGGACCACCACCTCCCCGGGGCTTTGAAAATTATGGCCTCGCTGGCCCCTTCAAGCCCCAGGGACCGCACCTCCCCGGGGCTTCAGTGATTAACTGCAGGGGGGGCTCGCGACCCCCCCCGCAGCCCCGGGGACCACCACCTCCCTGGGGCTTAAATTCAATTAAAGAAAGTGGGGGGCTTCTGCCCCTCCCCACACTGCCCCGGGGACCACCACCTCCCCGGGGCTAACTTTAATTACGGGTGGCGGCCCGTTGCGACCTCCCTGGGGCTTTAAGTCTGTTGGAGGGGGGCCGCGCAGCCCCCCTCCTGGAGCCCTCCTTTGCCCTGGGGCCCGCCACCCCCTAGGGCCGGCTCTCCTGCAATGTCCCGGGGTGCCCACCCCCGGGACATTGCAGTTTGCAATGGCAGGGCGGGAGCACTGCTCCCGCCCTGTCATTGCAAACTCTGCCTTGTCATCAGTGATGTCATTTGAGATGTCATCAGTGATGTCATCAGTGATGTCACTGACCATGTCAAGAGTGATGCAATATGTGATGTCATCAGCAGTGCATTGCGGGGGCGCGAGTTATAGTTAGCTCAAGAAGAATATGCCTTACAGTTTTACTGGCAAGACCATATGGACATGAACTCTTTGCAGATCTCAAGATAATCTGTGCATTCCATCTGCTGAGGTTGTGCGTTTACATCTTGCCATTTGTCGAAGTGCAACAGGAAGGAAGGACAGCACCAGAAATGGGATGTAGGGGGCTGTCATCTTTGACTGCAAGGTAAAGTAGGCGAAAGAATAAAACGCACAATGTACCAAAGTGAGTGAACTTTAGCACCAGTTGCAGCCATTGACAACATCAGCCAATAGCAGACCAAATATGTACAGACTGACAAGAGACGCGAGAGAGACGGGGGAGCTGCACGGGGCTCTCTCCAGTTATGTAGGAAGCTGCCAACACTTCGAGATATTCACACCACTCTTGCACACCGCCATCATACTCCTCTACAGCCGTCAGAAACAGTCTACATACCACATAGATGATGGCCAACAGGCAGTGAAGCCACAGACTAAAGGCGAATAAGCACTTTATTCAGCAAAGCAGTCCAGCAAATTCCCCACAGGAGACACAATTGTGTGGACAGTGTAGCTATCTCTGGCAGTCACTGGGAAACTGGGGTGAGGGGAATGCATATCAATCTTGTCAAGCTACAGGGCCATTGTGTAGGCGGTGATGATAGATTTGTGAAGTAGAAGGCATCAAAGTTGTCACAGGAGGGAGCAGACAAGAATACGTGGCATCAGCCTACAGTAGGGTAAAAGGAGGAAAGCTGGCCCAGGTCGGAGCCAAACAAGTACTAGTGTAAGGACCCAGAGTGCAGTCAAGGAGTAGCAGTGTCGCGGATGAAAGGCAGATCTGTGAATTTGCAGCAAGAGGGCTCAAATGTTCGCAATATGTTGCTTGGACATGCAGGGGCTGCTGTCAACTGGTCATCAAGTCATAAGTTTTAGGTTCATCACATTTCTGCAAGACGTTATTCAACCTCTCCGGCCCTGCACTGTAGTGGAGTGTGTTTCATGGTGGAGAGCAGAGAAAATGGAATATTGTTTCAGCAGCATATGGGGAAGGGCATCATGGAATTACTAGGCTAACAACTACTATTGCCTATTAACAAATCCTGCCTCCTATCTCTAGGATGGTTATTCGCTCCACCTGGAGCCACGACCATCGGACAGTATGGCCAAGTAATGAACTGCTTGTGATTTCTACCTTGAGGCTGGGGTATACAAAACTGCCAGCCAATACTACATTTTCTCTTCCCTACACTGACCGGTAAACAGCGTGTGAAAATGCTCTTTACTGATCATCTTCCTAACTAAAATGTCAAAAACCTGCAGCTGAACAGAAGCAGGGCTCTGTCGAGCCACACTGGACCTAGGAGCATTGGACATCTTGCAATCTGCGTTTCGAGGGGCTACAAGAGTTTCCAGTCCAATTTCCACCCCAACAAAGTTGGGGCTAATCTGGAATTATTTCTCACTGGACTGAACTAAAAAACCCATTGCCCTTCCTGAAGTGCTTTGCAGCCAACAGACACTCACCAAGCATTAGAACATTAGTGCCAACCAGGACCAGCCCAACAGTCACTGAAACTACAAAGCTGCAGGGAGGGCCCGGGACAACCAATGTCAAGATAGATATCTTATCAAGTCAACCTCTCAATAAGAAGTAATTGCAGGTGAGCAGTACAGAGAATATACTGCACTAACATTCTTGCAGATTCCTCTGCCTCCTATAATACAAACAGCATCATCCACCTGCATGGGCAGTTATTAAGAGTTGTACCAATCCAGTAAGCAGTCGCAGAATGCCACAAAGGGGTGATACAGAAAGCATTAAATGTTTAATAACCAGTTGTAATACACATCGCAAAGAATTGAGCCTTCTCTTGACCTTTGACCTATCCAGAGAAACATCTTTACAGATCATATTTTCCACCAGAATATCCATAGCAGCCTTCTTCTCTCCCTGTCACACAAGGAAATTCTACCCGAGTTCTGTGACTTTGACAGACCCATGCTCTTCCATAAGTCACAGGGTACTGCCTACCCAAATCCCAGAACCTGTAACATGATTGTGGAACTGGTCAGCATTGTTCTTGGAATCACCTTTAACAAGATCAAAATAATCTACAAATATTGCTATGGTTTTGTGCCATCGCCGTGCTGTCATTTCTGCACAAAGTAAAATTACACTTCTGATCCAAGAGTATCAAGATGGGCTTGGTCATGTGACAGCCCTGCGAGTAGTTCAGTCAGTGACATGGCCATAAAGGTGGAGAGTGGTCTCTGAAAGTAATCTGTAATACCTGGACACTGCCACAACAATCTATGGAGCCATACCTCATACTGCAAGAACACTTCAGAACCATTCTCATTACATACCTTGTAGAAAGTCTGTGTCTTCTCTGGAAGTTTTCTTGCATTTCTTAAAATCTTCTGTACATCTGTCTGCAGGGGGAAGAAAGGCCTTGTGATAATTCTGAAACATGCCTTTTAGAGAGCTGGAGCAGGATAACTGGGACAGCTGCGCATCAATCAACAAATCTGTATGGTTGTATTTCTATGGCCTACAATTACAACCTAGTCCAATGTTTGTTGGTAGCATTAATTAGCTATTGCTACACAACAGTACTCTCACTTTATTGTCACTGAGGATTACTAGTAGAAGGTGAATCTGACGGAATTGGAGTCTGTAACGTGCAGGTGAGGAGGCAGGAATTCCTTTCCAAACGGTAAGTATGCTTCTGTGTTATCTTAGGAGGTAGCAAGCATTAGTGCCAATGACAGACCCTACACAGGAGAAAACAACTGGGCGATATACACTCAGCCTTTCGAAGGGAAATTAAGTCCGTGCACTTTGTAAAATTACTGGACCTTGTATTTTTCTGTGCACAGCACTGGGCCAAGCCACAGCATTACACTGGTCTAATAATCAAGTATCTAGATTTAGAGATCATGTGGCTCCACCTTAATCTCACCCTATCTGTTTGGACGTGACAACTGCATGGTGGGAAGAATACATTGCTCATGGAGAGGTGCACCAACAATGAGAGGCTGTCTTTGACCTGTGAAAGATCATGGGCAGTGCTTACCTGTAGGCCGCTTGGCTTGATCCAAACAGTCACATTCTGAGCATAACTTCGCTTGGCGTTGGGCTGTAGTGGAAAGGGACTCTTGTTGTCATCATCCCCATAAGGATTCTCTTTGGCATCTGGAAGAGCATAAATGAATGCAATTAAAGTACTGAACCATTGTCCTTTACTACAGTCAAAAGAAACTCTTGCATCAATGTACAAGAAACTTGCTAACTGCTGAAAGGAATTAATAGTGAGGATTACTGGGACTCTTGCACTTGTGTCCGAGGACTAGACAATTACAGATTGACACAAATTATTTTACATGTTTTATAATCTCACGTGGTCTTTTAAATGAAAGCTTACTTTGTAAGGATGTGTTTAGTAATGTAACATTTAAATAATACTTAGTGCCACTGGTCTGCAGCTCTTTCGTTTACTTAAACTAGTTAATCTAGCAAACCGGTACCATACGATTGTTATGCTACTTAACAAGCCCAGAGAGATTAGCCATGGTATTCCCCAAAAGATTAAACATTGTCCCTGCTCAATCAATAAACAAGGCCTCTAGATATTATTCTCCATTTTGTGGGAGCCACAATTTCCATGTGTACGGACAGAACCAGCTAATCCTTGGGCTGAAAAAACATTGTCCATGAATGGAGACCCAATGCCATGCCACCTTAAACACACACTCGGTTTCTCCGTTGGCTGATTGTCTAGGACTTTTTTAAAGCTATGGCTGCATACAACTTAGCTGTTTCTCACGGTCTCAGACAGAACCATCTGGGAGCAGGTGATCTGCTTTCTTATAAGAAGTACATAACCCCCACCAGCCAAGGAGATTTGAAATGTGGATGTTTGAAAGGATGCAGGCCTCTCCCTTGAATAAGAGGCAGCGATAGTATCATATTACTGCTACATGTGTAGTTGGTTGGTTACACCGTTTCTCCTCTTCAGCACCACGAAGCCTTGCAAATGTGTGCTACATAAATTTTATTACGATAAATAAACATCAACATAACAGTGCTCCTCCTCGGATAGACCTCAAGGATGAAAGGGGAGGATGCACCGGGAATCAAACCTGTGAATTAGCAGTTTAGTTTTCTCATCATATGTGACCATGTTCTTTAATTGGACACTGTCCAACCTACCACATAATAAGTAACAGCACAAACTTATCTACAACCATTGTTAATTCAAAGCACTGCAACTGTGCATTGTTATAGTGTTTTAATGCTGGTGTCACAAAACAAGGAAGGCAAAACCCAAGAATAGCTCTGGGCTAAATCAACGGTGCACCTCCATCCTCCCTGGTTCCTTTATTTTATTTGACTGCGCTTGTGTCTTTAAAATCTCCGATTCTAATTAAAGTTTTTTTCAGAGAAAAACAAAATAATAATAAAACTAACATGACGGCTGCAGACTGGTGAAACTCCATTTTGGTGAATTTTCAAAAGAAGAAAAACCCCTTTACTCAACCATGTGAGGTAGAGCTACTAGGGTATAGGTAGAGATGTAGAATACAGGTATATATACTAGGGAAGTAACAGAAACCGAGTACAGGCAGTGTTAGTAGGGTGTAAGCTATTTGTGTATAGGTAGGCACAGACATGCTTGGGAACAGATAGTCGGGATAGATATGTTTGCATTATGGGTAAGGGACCGATATGGATAAAGAAAGATGGATGAGGGATAGAGCAAAGGAGAGCGATGGTGTGGTGTGAGGTGTTATGCTCACAAACAACATAGGTATGCATGGTTTCCCCAATGATCAGAAATAAGGAATGAATGTGATCCTTCAAAAGAGTGACGGGAGGGGGGGGGTGGGTTATGTTGTTTTTTACATGAAAGGCTTTCATCACAAATGATTTTGACATCCTAGGAATGCCATTTGTTTGGACAAATTTGAGGAAAGAGGTGTGTGTGGAAACCTTCTCTCCAGAATTACATGCAAGATGATTGTTCAGAAAAATCTATACCAGCCTGCCAGAAACTGTTCTAGGCATTAGTACGAGGCCCAGCTTCTTTCAGAGGATTCCCATTCTGAACCCTCACATAGGAAGGCTCGACTTAGTCAAGACAGCAGCAGTCAGCCCCCAAATGTTTTTTTATAGTCCCTACAAAATGTACCGAAGGGAATTTTGGGTGTGGGATAAGGAGGTTATCTGTCACGGACCTGAAATAAGGTATTATAGAAAAATATTTGTCTGGAATTTTATTTTAATTTAAATTATGTAAATATTTAAATTATGCATGTCACTGACAAGTGATACCAGTGTGACACTGGGCATGAAGCCACAGAGGTCAATCTATGAATGATCATCCACCTCCATAAAATTACATTTTCGCCTATGGCATCAGTTGTGCCTCAATTCCTCAAACCAAAGCAAAGTGAGAAGTTGAAGAGATAAACAAAAACGTAAGTGAATGGGAAATTCACATCTGTAAGGTGGAGGAAGAAGGACCAGTGTCATTCAGGAAAAAACATTATCATGAGTAAGAAGTATTTGTTCTAAAATGTTCTTCTAACTGATTCCGATAAAAGAAGGGCACCATAGCAGAACAACAAAAACTAATGTTGGTCTAAGTATTACAAGGGCATCCAGAAGAAACTGTGTCATGTGTCTCAATTAGGCCCAGTGGGAAATGCTGCCATTTTACATGTACAAGTTTTTCCTAAGTTGCCTTCTCCTTCACACATTGACTTTCGACACACATTTGTGTGCATGACAGTGCAGGATTAGTTTCCATGAAACAACATTTGCTTACAAATGCCACTTCGTAAGAACACTACTACAACACCTTGAACATCCCGTACAGGGTCTGAACATACATTGTTCAAATGTGATGGTCTGTTGTTCGTCCATGCGGCGACGCAGCTACCTATAGAACATAAACAATGGCAGCCTGACTAAGGTCTTGGGTCAGGACAAAGAAGCTTTTTTATAGAAATAAACAAGAAATTCCGGGTTTAGGCAGAGGAGCACATGCTGTCATTGCGAGGTCACTAAATGCTGAAACCTCAGCCCAGCAGCTGCTTGCTGATACCTGTGCGAGGAGGGATGTCCAACCTGTGACCAAGACGGGGACGTACATACTTTCCCTTCAGGTAACGGTGTCAGATTATCCGATGGGGGGATTCTTGACAGAACACATACATACACCCTAGACATCTAGGTTAGGCAACTTATAGTAGGAGTACGTTATCTAGACACTGTTTAATATGCTTGCATATATACATTGTTTTAGCAAGATGGTGGAACTGTTCATTCTGTTCACTGTCCTTATACTGCTAATCACTTCTATCTGCTTCGGTCTGTTGATCATTGACACACATATATTCTATACAAGAATCACGATGGTTCAATAAATATTGAAAATGCCCCACTGTGTATTCTTTGCATATTTCTCTATTTCTCCGCGAGAAAGCACGAGTGGCTGAGCGAAATGGTTCTAGATCTGTTACCACGAGTCCGGGGGGGGGTGGGGGGGGAAATCAGGGGTGTCATGTTCTGTGGTTGCCGAAACCATTCGCTACCTATCTAGGTTTAGGGTTGTTTATGGAGGCACTGTGAGCTAGCTGGTTTTTAGGACAACATATCGTGAGGGGGTGCACGAAATCAGTCTGGCACCATTACAATGTTTATGTTGCCCAACAAATGTGCAGTTCCTACTTATTTAATGGATCGCCTGAGTAGTTCTCTAGTGCATTCTCCGAGACCCCTACTTACCTCCTAACCTGAGATGTCCGTGGTGGTAGGCACTATCCTCCTCAGCTGAGTAGGAAAATTCTATGCATTAGCTGTAGGTTGTTCAAGGTTGAACTCTTCAAATGATCTATTTTCATTGTGTTACCTTCTCGGCAATTCATTTAGAATAATGTCTGAAGATAGAGGACTTAACATCGCAGAGAACTGCAGACATGCGGTTACTCGGAAATTACTACAACATGGTCTCGCACCTGCGGGTGGAGATGTCACCTTCGTTGTTGAGGCTCATGAAGCATATAGGACAGAGGTGTTCTATTCTTGGGTTACATTCCCGGCTGCAGACAACACAACGCGGTTATTTCACACCTACAAAGAGGGTGAGATACCAGAAAATTATACACTATACGGAGAAACAGAGATACCTCTAACATACCAAGAATATATAAATTGGTTTAATGGCGCCCTACCACAAACAACAGAAAACATTAGACTAGGTCCCCTTAGTAATGAGGAAGCTACATGGCCATTCTTAGCCGTATACACACCACATCCTAATGTTGATAATTTATTAGCAGCACATGTGTGGTCACTATACAAAGATTTAGTAACAATATACAGATGTCGCACACAGATCGCTATGCGAACACTAACACTTAACCCTTCATGGACCATTCAAGCTGCACAACCACAATTGACTATCCCAGGCAGCAGCCCACAAACACTAAATGCAGTCATGGGCAAAGTTCCTGTCAAACAGGAGAAGATCCCATTCTGGACTGCACAATAAACAAGCCAGCTTGAGGCGATGTTTCCCCATACTGGCCTGCAGGAAAAACACAGAATATTAACAATTTACTTGCCGATGGGGACGGCTCCTCCGATGAAAGACTGCACAACTTGGGGTTCAGTCTTTGCTGCAGTAAATACCAGAACACACAGCACCCCTTCATTGGCAGTTTTGTCTGAAGTGCTATAACAGATCAGAATAAGTACAGGCAGCACCTTCCCTAGGGTTGGGGATGAAGCTGAAGGACAATTTTGCCACAGTATCCGCCATTATGTGAAGTAACAAAGGGAGATGCAGCAGCATTAGCTATACGCCAACACCTAAGGGATTTGGCTCTGGCACAACAGTAGCGTAAATTGCCTAAAATATAGAAGAAACCTATGTTACGCTGAGTAGAGATAATTTAGAAGCCAGACCTGGTAAACCAGAATTAAAGAGTAATTCTGAAAAGGATAACTCTAAGCACACAACCGAGTCTTCAACAAAAAAGAAGTGGGAAAATAAGAAAAATAAAGACAAAACTAAATCACGGGGTGGGTCTCCTACACAGGAAACCACTAAAAAGCGCTATAATCTGTGTACCCGTGACAATATTAGCCTGTCTGACAGGTATCAGGATACTGATCCACGTTCGTCTCGTTCCTTTCAGGAGTCATCCGATAAATGTTGGGAGAGAGGTGGACGGCCAGAGCGCAGATGGGAGGAGCCCGTGAAACCAAAGTAGGACTCACAACGCTCGTCTGACTACATCATTAAACAGGAAGATAAACCTAAACCTTCAAAGCCTCCATTCAAAAAGAAGGTAGCCGATCGGAAGGTCAGGCATGCCCCGGATATTGAGGACACTGCTTCTGAGCGGAGAATGAGTAATGACTATGCTGGACAGTTCGGCAGAAGTCATGATAGTCGCCAGAACCTGATGGACTGATGGATTGTTTGGTGTGAGTAGCGCTGAGTCAGTATATCATGGTAGAAACACCAGATACTAGGGTAAGTGTTCCACATCGTTTACACGAAATACAACTCCAATTTGAGGGGGGGGGGGGCGTACCCAGAAACATTAATGTTCTCTTTTGGGAGGACTTCTCAGGGTTACGATATTCTTTTGGCTGAAAAGTATTGGCCACCTGGTTTCGTAATGGATTGCTCAAACGGAGAAGCAGTAATTTTACCTGCTTTTTCCGACCTCGTTTTAGAATCAGTTAAACACTCATAGGCTAAGAAGTGGTTGCTAGCTTCTGCGTTATACCGCAGCCATGTGGGGTGTGATGACGGTTCCCCTTGCCATAAAATACCACTGAGGACAACCCCACAACCTCAAACAAGTCAGGGAAATCCTCCAATAACTTGAATTCCAAGGTGTAATAGTAAGTGGAACCTCATCAATGAATAATCACTTGTTTCCAGTGATGAAACCTGATGATTCATATCGTCTAGTAATAGACTACAGACACAAACACAGCTACTCGCACATTTGTAGTACAAAATGCACAAAGTGCCACACTAATGAACAACATAGTGTGGAAGAAGTATAAAAACCACACTTGATGAGGTGAAGGTCAAATATAGGATGAAGTTTCCAACCTTTTTTTGCATCTGGCACTAAACTGGACTGTATGCAAGATGGCTCCAATGAAAGGGAGCTTCTGCGAAGAAGTGGAGTATAACTTCGGCATGTTGATTGTGAACCCCAACTTTATCAGGAGGTTCACCGTTATCTGGGGATGGTCTATGATGGACTGTGGCAAGCTCGCCTTCAAGGTAGAGGAAAACTGGTATCCCCAAACTCTGAAGGTGTGCTGCCACCACTGCCCACACTTTCATGAACACCCGAGGGACACTGGTGAGGCTGAAGGGCAGCACGGCAAAAATGAAAATTCTCCTAGACTACCTTGAACTGCAGGTATGAGAGGGCGGGGATCTAAAATAGGACGAAGGCACTCATCCTTAGGATTGAGGAAATAGCGGCATTAACAGCCAGTGCCTGCTTCCGATACCAGGATGCTCTCTATGGATACCAGGATGCTCTCTGGTGTCTCAGTGGACTAATGCATCCACTGCAGGGGCCTGTGTTCGACCTCATGGTCACCGGTTCAAATCCCGGCGGGTCTACTCAGCCTTTCATCCATCTGAGGTCGATAAAATGAGTACCATTGAGTTGGGTAACAATAAACATCTGTTATTCAGCGCCAAGAGACCTATGGGTGAACGTGCGCTTTACAAATACACATGTTACGTTATGTTATGGCCTCTTTGACCAGAAAGGCCTGCACTTCCTGTTGCAATATGGGCAGGTGGTCCTCTATCAGCCATCCTGGGGGTGGTAAAAGGTGTGGCAGAGTGAATAATTTACAGGAACCACTTGTCTGTAGTAATTGCTTGCCATCCTGGGAGAAAACACTGCCGCAGACAAGGTGTCTCTGTATCAGGAAGGACACACTAAAGTGGTTTTGTGGCCAAAGCTTCAGGAGGGGCAGGGAACTGGGCTGCACGCTGTCCTTGATGTCCACGTGATCCGACAGATAAGCGACCTCGGCCACGAAATGGGCAGAAATTTTGCTGGGCTGGGTGCATAGGCTGGTGTTCATTGTATTGTTAACCCTATTGAAGTCACAAAGAGGGCAAAATTGTACGTGAAACTGTCTCCCTGGGACAGACAGGCCCAAGGAGCGTGCTGCTGTGGCCTTGCTATTTTTAAATCTCTCAAGTGCTGAGTCTGCTTTCTCACCAAAGAAGCATGTCCATTAGTGAGGATTTGGACGTCAGAGAAACGGGTAGACCACACACAGGCATGTCGTTCAAGTGCTAAACAGCTGGCACTGAAGGAGCGTAGAGCAAGGATAGTGGAAGAAAACGTGTTTGCCGAAGGTCTCAAAGCACTTCAATTTCCGGTCCGGCAAAATAGTAGAGAAGGCATTCTGGTTAATCCTACTGGTAGATGCTTGAAAGTTGTGGGGGTTGCATCTGAAAAGCCAAGTCACCTGAAGCAGTGTGATGGTGCGAGCAAATTGTCGATTTATAGGAGGCTCGGAGCATGGCATCGGCCATGCTCCTAGCAAAGTATACATTAAGGCCTCATTAAAAGGCAGTAGATTCTCTTTGTGTTCTCGACCTGGATAAGAACCTCAATCAGGACATTTATCTTTACCTCAATGACTGAAAGTTGGAAGTCCAGTACCTCAGCCGCCTGCCACATTACCACTAAGCCTGGGCGGAGTTCGCGTAGTCGTGCTACGCTGAGTTCCGCGAAGTGGTAAAAAAACTCCGCGAGCTACGCAGAATTCCGCGAGCATGCGGAGTTGCTTGTTCCGCCCGTTCGCAATGAGTTTTTCCTGTTCAGGAACGTGTATTGCGTGTTCGGGACCCTGTTTGCGTGCTCGGGAGGGAAATATCTCGCGAACTTGCCAATGGGCGCGGCCATCTTGTTTTTCACTTGTCCCGCCCGTTCGCGATGCGCATTTCCTGTTCGCGAACGCGGAAGTCCGAGGGCGCGTCCGAATGACGTGTTCGCGATCGCACACTCTCGCGGGATCACGCAGCCGGCTACCAAAATCTCGTGGCGCACGCGAACGTATAGGAAAACTCGTCGGCGAACGCAGGGATCCCGGTAAGTCGCTACCGCGCGCAAACGCATTTTGAAAGCGCAAACTAGGGAAAAACTCCGCTACGCCGCGGATCGCGGAGTTTTCTGTAACTCCGCGTTCTACGCGGAACTCCCAAAAATCCTCAAACTCCGGGAGCGGATTTTACCGCCCAGGGTTAATTACCACTGATATATACACACACGTACATGTTACACAGTCCAAACTGTGTAGTTATAATTCAATTAAAATTTATTTTTTGATGAGCATATAAATTCCCCTCCCCCCAATGATTTAAAATTAGGCAATCTACTAACTCAGTCCGCTTAGTTTTAGCATACCAAGTTTCTTGCAGATCCGGACTGAGGAAAAATAAGTTTAAAGGAGCGAGGGAGTAAAGAAAAGAAAAAGGGTTTCCATTTTAGATCCCATAGGAGACTTGACTTGCACCTAATGCTAAGCAGATTTACAACAAACTGGGCATGAAAGTAGAATTTTACTGAGAAAGGAAAACCTGTAACCATCTGTTCATGGCATTCAAGCCATTAGATTCACATGATGTAGAAACTCCTGCCATCTAGTGTTGGACGCAGACGTGTGCAACTTGTTTTTCGAAAAAGTCTTAGAGTCACAGTATAGTGACTTTACGTATTACTGGTAACGAGCATCAGCATAAGCTCCATTGTTAGATTATTTTTCCCACACCGCGGGTGTAGATGAAAATGGAGCGTAGAGACATAGGAGATGACCATTCAAAGAATAAAGAAAGGAATCTGCAACAACCGGAGGCTTATGGGAAGGAGTGTGTGCACATGTGAATCTACAGCACTACATGCCACGAACGGATGCGTTCCCTGACCTGACCTGGGGACAGGTCAAGAAAGGTGGTGTAGCAGGGCTGTCTGGCCCAGGTGGTAGCCAGCAGAATGAGACAGATGTTTGCAGAAGCTTCTGAACCACGATCCCGGACCATGGTCTGCGGGTGTGGAAACCTGAAGTTTCCACACCTGAAGTAAAGCTTGGGCATTTTGCGTTTTCAGCAGTGGCAAAGAGCTATACATTGGGACACCCCCAAAAACCGAAGTATGGGAGTAAGACTTGCATGTGGAGTTTCCACTCGTGGGCTTGTCGCTGCATCCTGCTGAGTTAGTCTGTGAAGTTGTTGTCCACTCCTTGTTGGTACTATGTAGTAGATGAACTCTGTGATGGAGTGCTCACCACCAAAAGCCCTATTCTAATGCAGACAGATGTGGCGAGTGTGTGCCATCCTGCTTCTGCAGGTAGAACATGGCCGTCATGTTGTACGTGCCAATGAGAACCACCTTGTGCTGAATGTGAATGTGACAGATAAATGTTTTGAGTACCAGCCGGATGGCCTGCAGCTCCAAATTGTTGATGTGGAGACCTGTTGGTGGGGTGGCCACATATCCTGAACAGTCAAAGTCTAACTGTGTCGCCCATTCTGTGCGGGAAGTGTCCGTCATGATCGTCATTTGTGGAAGTGGGTCAAGAAAGGACCGGCCCTGAGACAGGTTGTTGCTGTTCCACCACTGCAGAAAGTGATGGGTACAGCCTCAAGATCAACACAAAATCCTCCCAGTGACCCTCCGCTTTCGACCATTGTGCAGCTAGGCACTCTTGCAACGGGTGCATTTGTAGCCTGGCATGCGGAACTATAGCAATACAGGAGGCCATCACGCTGAGTACGTTCATGACCGTCCTGACCATTAGGTGGTGTTCTTGCTGAAAAAGCGGGAGCAACAACTGGAAGGCTTCAATCCATGCAGGACTGGGATAGGCTTTCCCCGTGACTGAGTTGAGTACTGCCCCCAAGAAGGACTGGATCTGAAGGGGCTGTGATTTTGTGGTAATGATGGTGAACCTAGACTGGGTAGTAGGCCTATGGTGGTTTGGGTGTAAACCAAGCACTGCTTTTCAGTGGCGCTCTTGAGACGGTGATCCATCCGGAGTGAGACGCAGGGGACCCTGGATGGCTGAAAGGGGACGCCGCCAAATGACCTGCGACACGACACAGTGAGTCAAGTAATCCGCTCCTGGGGTCCCAACGAACGGCTGCCAGGCAACAGGAGGCACCAGACAACCAGGGGGCGGCATCTAACTGGTGAAGCTCCACGAGGCAGATACAGGCCAATTTAGACCGTGATACTCCCCTGGGGGCTGAAAATTAACCTATGAATGCGCCGGCCATAATACTGGATGAGGCCTCAGATCTGTGGAACGCCCGGACACGGGTGAACAGTGCTAGACATAGCTGCAGGACTGGCTGCTGACGGAGATTTAGATAGCGCCCCACGCACAAGACACCAGGCGCAGGCTTTGGGGACCGGAGAGGACAATTCAAATATACCTGCGCCCTGGCAGCATTTGAGACCTAGGCTGGCAGCACGACAGACAGCCACGTCCAAATAGGTACTCTCGGATGGGATCGGGGTGTCTGTTGCAACAATACAGCCACGTACAGGGAAGTGCACCGTGCACTGGGCGTAAGGAAGAGGCCGAGTACTTCGGTGTCCACTGTCGCCGCCTGGGCACGCACTTGAGGACCGACCCAGACTGCCAAGCGCTCTGGGGTGAGATGGGCTCTCGTGGGAACTAGCCACTCACTTAGACCACTGATTGAGCCTGAAGAGCCATATTGAGGAGAACATGGTCATCCACCCCACTCTGACTCTATGTCACGTGGTGGCAGAACGAAAGCCAGCACTGGGGGAACATTGACCTCCCTTAACCCGCGCCCAATCCGATAAGATGTCTGAGGAGGGGACACCTGACCCGATGTCTAGCAAACTGGATGCAGTGTTAGCAGCGGTGGAAAAGCTGGGCGAAACCATGAACCAAACCTGCACTTCTCTGGAGGGGAAGATAGATAAGGTGGCTATTGACCTGAACCTTTTGCACGCAGACCACTGTAAACTCGCAGACAGGACGTCTGTGGTGGAAGCCACCATCACAGAGATCTCTCCACAAATCACAACGGCGGAGAAACACATTACAGAACTTATGAACAGAGTGAAATATCTGGAAGGTAGAGCTGAAGATGCAGAAGGGAGGTCGAGGCGTAACAATGTACGGCCTTCCGGAAGGCAAGGAAGGCAGAGACCCTGGAGCCTATACCGAATCCTGGCTCCGAGCCTTGCTACCCGAGGAGTCACTCTCCGCCCCCGGGATCCAACCCTAGACCTCTCCTGATAAGACTGCTGAACTACAGGGACAGAGACACTATACTTCAGGAAACTAGGAAGCTGCAAGAAGTGCAAATAGACAATCACAAAATCATGTTTTTCCCGGATTTCACGATGCAAGTACAGAAGCAGCACTACTCATACACGTCAGTGAAGAGAAGGCTCCGACAACAAGACCTGAAATATTCCCTGCTGTTTCCTGCCCGTTTGAGAGTGGTAGCGGGTGGCAAAACTCACTTTTCCGACACCCCAGAGGCGGCAGGGGATTGGTTAGATACATACGGTACTGCGGGTGGGACCACCGCGCAGGCAGGAACATCGGACGCTAACACTGGTAACCCCCACAGACGCCGATGGCAGGAGAAGAATCGTGCGAAACTCCAAACATCACAACATCTTGGACCCAATCCAAAACAGATGCTACAGGACCAACGCAGGGCCCTCCAAGCAGCTGTGGACATTGGTGGAATGCATGGAGAGACAGCATCGGTGTCCAGCCTACAAGAACAAGATAGTGAAGAAGAACTGTCGGACGAAGTCCTAAACTCACAAGACTCATGTGAACTGTGAGAGGTCACCCCGCAGACGGCGGACGAGATTGCTTAGTTCTAGATGTAAAATGCACGACGGACTTCAATGGACACATATTGCTGTATATGCAAGCATAATATGATGTTGTTTTTGCTGCCTCACAGTTCTAATATGCTGCATGGTATTTGTGGATTGACACTTACTACAACACATAGAAAACGCCTGGCGCTGGGGATTGGTTGCCTGGGCGAACTCATGCTGTGGGGAGCGGGACGCTCTTCCCGGTGCCACAGGTCTTTCTTTTATCGCTTTAAGACCCTAATCTGTGCAAACCAAGTCGGGGAAAGAGCGAGTCATCACGATACCATTTCCTCTATTTAACGGACACACTTTGCCTGTGTTAGGCCCCCCCTTGTCATTGCCTAAATGTCGTTTTTGTTCTTTGTTTGGATGATTGCTTGTTGCATTTTCGCCCTTTTGGTATTTTCGGTTTTAGTTTGTAGTAGATATGCCGTCGCACACACACTGGGCCGAATTACATTGAATGCTAGACACGTACCCACGTGGCACAAGTTCGCACTCCTGACAGACATTTTCCTAATCAGGTCAATTGCCAGACCACTAATGGCGATTATGCCAATAACTAACTTAGCACTATGGCACCGATTAAATTAGGCACATGGAATGTGAGAGGCATTCATAGCCCGTCCCGTAGATACCTCATTTATTCATATCTTAAGAGGCACCATGTGCAGATTGCTCTCCTTCAGGAGATACACCTGACGCGATCTGAGGTGACAATTACAGAGGAGATGGAGGGGTCAGCTGTACGCTACAGGATACTCCGCATACTCCAAGGGAGCCCTAATTTGGGTTAGGCCGGGGACCCAGTTTAGCATAGAAGACTCACTTATCGATGCAGAAGGCCGTTATGTAATATTAAAGGGTAAGCTAGATGGCCGTCCTGTACTTATTGCATCCATATATGCACCAAACACCGATCAAGCTATTTTCCTGGAGGCATTATCGAGTAAGTTAGCCATATGGCATGATGTCCCAATGATACGGGGGGTGGGACTACAATTGTGTTCTTGACGTCTCCCTGGATCGTTCCTTTCCCCCCCCTCCCGGGAGCGCCAACATACGCTGCCATGAAGGCATTGATCAACTGGGCTACACAATGGCACCTAACAGATATATGGAGATACAGAAACCCACATGACAGACTATATTCGTACTATTCAGGGGCACACGGATTACACGTTCGACTTGACCGCATAATGGTAACAGACGACCTCTTGACAGTTATTTCCGAACCACAGTACCTTGGACGGACACATTCGGATCACAACCCACACACGATGAGCATAGAGTGGACAAGTACCACACCAACCCCACCTAGGTGGCGGTTACAGCCTGACACACTACTAGATGCAACGTTTCGGGAGTCTCTGGCTACAGCTGAGATGCAATATTTTGAAGAGAATGCAGACACTGCCTCGTCCCCATTAATAGAATGGGACGCCTTTAAGGTGGTCACTTGGGGGAATTGCTTGGGCATGCAAGCCGGCATGCGTAAACAAGTAGAAACAGACCTCACTGCTATAGAGAGAAGGCTAGCATCTAACAAGCGAGAGGCGATAGAGGGCTCAGCTAGGCGATTGTCTCAAAACAGGGAAGAGCATACCCGCCTGCAAGAACGTCTCCGCTGCCTTAACTTTGCAGCACACTCTGCCCGTACGCACCACACGGGCGACAAAGCTGGTAGGTTGCTGGCATGGCTAATACGTCAAGATGACACAACACCGCCCCCCTCACCCCCCCCCCCAGTCTCATCCATACGTTCTGCACAGGGCGCTTTAGTATATTCACAGCAGGATATACACAGGGAGTTTACGAAACACTATGCTTAACTATATGAATCCCACACCTCGGCCACCTCGCCGGACATTTGCAGTTACTTAGAAGACATTGCCCTGCCACAAATTACACGCGAGCAACAACCGGAGTTGAACGATCCCATTCTCCTGGAGGAAATTAGAGCAAGTATAGGTTCGCTAGCCAACAGTAAGACGCCAGGCCCGGATGGCTTACCGGCGGAGTTTTATAAAGCCTATGTGGCTGAGTTGGCGCCTCAACTCAAGAAAGTCTATGACGCTGCAAAAACTGACTCCACCCTCTCAGACACGCAAAATGAAGCACTACTGATTTCTCTCCCTAAGCCAGGTAGGGACCCAGAATACCTGAGCTCATATAGGCTGTTGGCACTACTCAACACAGACTACAAGGTCGTCGCATCCATTTTGGCTGCGCGCCTAGCTCCACTAGTATGAAACCTGGTACATGTGGATCAAAATGGGTTTATCCCCACAAGGAACACGTCGCTCAATATACGTAGACTTTTTAGAGTGCAACATTATGCGACAGATAGATGGCCGCGTTCAGGATGCCTGGTCTTAGACCTGGAGAAGGCCTTCGATTCTCTGGAGTGGCCATATCTCTTTGAGGTGCTACGGAAATATGAGCTGGGAGATGACTTTATTCGAATGGTCCAATTATTATATAAGCGCTCTTCTGTTAGGGTCCGAACAGGCCGGCTTATATCGGACAGTAGACCAGTCAATAGAGGCACCAGACAGGGATGCCCACTGTCCCAGCTACTCTTCTCTCTAGCCATGGAGCCGTTAGCGACACGTCTCCGTGGGGAGGGGGAGACATGGGGTATCCATTTGGGAGACGGGCTACATGCTGTCTCACTATATGCCGACGACCTGCTATTATTCCTGCAAGACCTGCACGAAATCTCCGATTCAATTACAGACATACTCCAAGATTTTGAAAAGGTGTCGGGTCTCCGAGTAAACTGGACTAAATCAGGGCTGTACCCATTCAGAGATCAGACCATGGAAATAAATGGGTGTATGAATAACTATACCCTCCGTTGGTACCCGGTAATGTTCCGATATCTAGGTATTTCCATATATCGCAATCCCACAGATGTGCTGGAGGGCAACTTAATTAGAGCCATATCTGCGGTCAGAGCCCAGATCCAATTCTGGAAATCACTTCCATTGAGCGTGATGGGCAGAATTACATTGACAAAAATGATAATATTACCCAAACTATTGTATTATTTCTCGAATCTTCCGGTATATGTCCCTGCCAAAATATTTTGTGACCTTGAACAGCTATTCCGGGACCTTATTTGGAACAAGGGTCGACCTTGCATTGCATTATGGAAACTCTAAGCCCCTGTCAGTAAAGGAGGCCTAGCGGTCCCTAATATGGAGTTGTACTACTTGCCGGTGCAGTTACAATGGGTAACGAGATGGCTGGCAGGCATGGGACTGGAGGACACAGCCACCGAACAACCCCCCTGGTCGCAATCTCAAATATTTCAATTATTCCACCCTATCGCTCGGCCAGCGCAGAGCTGGGTTGCCCTGGCGTACCGGTGTTGCAGGAGGAGCTTACACCTAACCAAGACTGTAACCCCCTATGCCCCGTCGATGCCACTGACGGGGACACCCAGAGGCAGAACGGGCATCACCAACGAGGAGCTTGTGAGCTGGCGCGCAGTTGGGTTAGACACACTAGGCGATCTCTATGCAGAAGGCGCCCTGTTATCGTTTGAAGCACTGACGGCGAACTACGGCCTACCCGCAGGACAGTTCATATTGCACACCTCAATCACTAGGTCGCTAGCAGCGGCATGGGGGGGACATAACCAGAAACAAATCTCTTGATGCAATACCTACATGCAATGGGCAGGGGCTTACACATTGTACACTGGTTGGTTGAGGCATTACTTATACACACAATGAAACCCATGACGGCCCTACGGACAAGGTGGGAAACAGACAGAGGCCAGCAATGGACGGACCGGGAATGGAACACTGTTAGCTAGCTCCACATACATACCCAGAAGCTCAAAGTTCAAACTGATACAAACCTACATAACACAGAGGGCGTACCTTTCCCCGGAGAAGTTCAACAAATACTTCCACACCACCACTTCAGCATGTCCACGCTGCCTACAAATAGATGCAGATCTCTTACATATGCTGTGGTTTTGTAGCGCCTTAAGCACATACTGGGAAGCGGTCACAGAGACACTTATGGCCTGTACTGACCGGCAGATAGCACACACTTGGGAGACATGCCTATTGGGTCTTTACCCCAGATCTAAGAAAAATAAGGTCACCTCTAGATTCATAGATTTAGGACGGATAGTGGCAAAATGTCTGATAACTAGAAGATGGAAACAAGCAGACCCCCCTGTGATTATAAGCTGGAGAAGATTGCTCTTAGTGTGGGCCCAGGCAGATAGTACATCACTGCACAGAGAGGAAATAGCCAGACAGCGCAAATACCCAATAGCACAGTACTGGGACACTATACTTACGGAGTTAACAAGTGCGGACAGGGAAGACAGAGGCATTTCATCGCAAGAAGGCGACACAGGAGGCGAAAATGTGGTGAATTAGATGCACAAGACCCTACATATAGGTTGTGATAAAAGATTAATAACGAGTAATAAAACACATTTGTCAGTACAGGAAATACTGGTCGGCTTTTCAAGCAGCGTCTATTACAGTGCGGAGCGCGGACTGACTCTATAGGTAAGGAACGAAGAATGAGGCATATATATTGCATACATCCTGACCCAGGAGCGTACATTAGCTGATGGCATTGTTAATAAGTTTATTTAAATATATCTTGTCTTGCATTCTCCTGCTGCTCTATTGACGAGTACGGAGGCAGAACTCTGCGAACACCCTAAATAGGACGCAATGATACAGAAAGATACCAAAGCGGATGAGATAACTGTTGGGTTCCCTGAGGCAAAAATTGTAGAATTGACTTTCCGGACAATGATATGGGAATTGTACGCACAGAAAGCACGTGACATATATTTACGCTAACATCTGCAACAAAAGTAGAAACACATGCAATGGGTGTATGTGGTTGTAAAAATGTGTATTGGAAGTTAACAATCTGTCCTATGTAGAATAATACCCTTTAACGCGTTCATAAATGTACTTTATTGCATTTTTTCAAACTTTTTCCAGAGTTACAATTAAGATACTTAAAAAAAAAATTAAAAAAAATGAGGCTGGGGTAGAAAGCAGGATCATAGGGTCCAAGGGATAAGAAGGGCTGACCCCCTCGAGTGATGAGTGTGGGGGACCCCCAGGTGAGGGAGGTGACCCTGTGGTGGTGGTGGAGATGTATGAAGTGGTGGAGGGGGGAGGAGCAGCAAGAGGAAGTTGGGGTCTGGCTTGAAATAGGCTAGTGCCCCGATCCTGGAGCTTCGTGGCTTTGGCCGGAGGTTGGGGGTCCAAGCTGAGAGATTCCTCAAAAGTCAGTTTCTTTTTGTGATAAACATTGCCTGGAGCATTGGGGGAATGCTGCATGAGGTCCTGCCAGCCTGTGGATGGATTAGGATTCGCTTGGCGTCGAGCTCTTGCTGCAAGTGCTGCAGAATCAGCTGCTCCTGGATGTCAGAGGCCACAAAAGATGGAGCATTCCTCGTCTGCTTTTTTAGCACCAAGGAAGGTTTTAGCCCCACCAGAACCAATGGTGTTTTTAGTGCAGAAAAAGTCTTGGGAGCAGAGTTTGGGTTCAACGCAGAGGGAGCTGTCAGCAATTCAGGATGTCGTTGGTGCTGGATGCCAGGTCTTTGACTGTTGTTGTGGTGCCGGAGGCTGAATCGGTATGGGATCCGAAGCCTTTAGTCGGTGCTGGCCATGACTCTAGGGCAGTGGTGGACCAAAAGCTTGGCAGTTAGCTTCTGGGCTCTATGCCCGATCCCCTTGGGGACGGTGCTCAGTCAGAGTGGTGATGGAGTGGGGTGGAACTCATGGTCGAGGTCTTCTTAAGATAGACTTCGATTACCTGAGGTTCCTCCGGCTCATAGTCTGACTGTGAACTGGCCTTGGGGCTAAAGTCAATGGCCTACTCTTTGGACGGTCCAGGTCATTCCTCCTCAAAAGCAAGTTCACCAAAGAGGTAGGGGGTATCGTCCCGTTCTCACTACACCGTGGTGTGCTGAGCGAAGTGCTGATTGTGTCTGTACTTCAGTTTTTCCTGGAGCAGAAGGCGAGACAGGCCGCGCAGGAAGCCTTGCTGTACTCCAAGGACAGACCGAGGTTGCAATCCTGATGGAGGTCTGGTTAGCTGTACTTTGCTCGACACTCTGGGCAGTACCGGAAGGGGGTCTTTGCCATTATGATAACTGCATTATCAAGGACTCAGCAGAGAGATTGGAGGCCCCGAGGGGGCGTTGAGAAGAACGAGGTCGCCGAGGTCACAACGACACAGAAGATCTTTCAGAATATGGTTTATTTTTTCAAATGGGTATGGAGAAGTTCAAAGGTGATGACCTGAAGCTCTATACAGGCATGCCCTAACCCAACAACAGAAGAAGAAAAAAAATTAACAATGGAGCCAATGCCCATATGTATTACCAGTAAACAGTAGGTGGAGTCAATATACTTCATAACTCGATGACTTCTTCAAAGAAAAACAAGTTGCAGATGTCCGAGCCCAACACTAGATGGTAGGAGTACGCACAGCATGTGTATCTACAGCTACACATGTCACAAACATAATGTTATCTTAGCTTGTTGTGGTTCGTCTTTCAGTCTTCCTTTAATTATGTTCTAGTAACCAGAGAACTCCCATTTCCATTTGTTATGTTATTCCTTCTTATAGAGTGCACATTCACTAGCGGTTTCTTGGTACTTAAAAACACCACACCTTCAGCTGAGAGATGGATTAAAAATTCCTTGCTTTCATAAGCCTGCTTAAAAAGCCATGTGTTTAACAATTTGCGAAATAGCCTTAAATCCTAACATTTCTAATATACGAGGTCAAAATGTTAACACTATAAAGTCCACAGCCCTGCGACTGATGGACTATGAGCACTTCATTCAGACTCCTCGACTTCTGTTAAATGTGACTTCCTTTTTAGGTCGAGCCTAGCGGCAGGGCGAATGTGCTGCTCGCTCTGCGAGGCATGCTGTAGTAGAGTATGCACTGAAAGACCCGCCCACTCTCCGCCCGTATTTTTAATTGGCTTGTGCCATTGTCCTTTGTAAACGTTGGCTTCCAATTCATTATGAGGCTTGTTAGTCCTTCCTTGGTACCGCCTTGTCTCCTTTAGTTACCGCCCATAAGTTGGTGAGCACTATTTTCCTTAATGCTCTTCCCCTATTCCACCCACAACATCGCAGCACGCCCCACTCTTACTACGGTCTTATTTTTTTCTTTTTCATTACTACGCGGTCTGCTTCAACTATAGCGGCCGCACTTATTCAATTATTTAATTTTCGGCGCTGCCGCTTTCACATTAATAGCGCAGGCCACTCACTTCAGCGGCTGTGCGGAACGCTCCTTAATTATTTTATTTTTACTTTATGTGAAAACGCACCATATGCACTTTCACTTGAATCTTGTCCGTGCCCCTTTGTTTAGACGCTGCTCACTGTAACCTGAATACTGTGAGCAGCGTCTAAATAAATGGGCGCGGCCAACATTAAAGTGCTCTCACATTTGCGAGAGTTTGAGCTATTGGCATTACAAATAACAATGCCTTTTATATATGTGTTGGGTTTAAAACACAAATAAAAGGCATTGTCATTTACAATGCCAATCGCTTAAATGCTCGCAAAAGCAAGACCTATTGCATTGAAAATGCTTGTTAATTTTATATTCACGCTCACAGCGGTCTGTCGCGCTTTAACAATTTTCCTGTTTAAGGGTCAATAAACTAAAAATCAAAATACCCTCCTGTATGAAAGAATAAAATAGGCACTTTTGATTGTTAACACAGGCCTTGTCGCCATTTATTGTATGCGTCTCTGTTGCTTCCAACACAGTGATTCAAAACTATGTTAAATAAATCTTGAAAAGGTTTCTATGTGGAACTCGGTCTCTCCAACATTAATACCCATATCCCACGTCTATTTTTGGGTTGATCTTTGGGTGGCTCCAGATTTCTGGGAGGGATCACCCTTGTGAAACCAGTTACGGGACATACTCAGCAAACTCCTACCCGGACTGAGAATTATGGCAATTTAATACAGAAAATATACAGAGGACAATTTATCAGGAATAAGTCTGTCTTGATGGGTACCAGTCTCCGTTCATTTTCACCACGTGTGATGGTTATTTAAAAAGGGTACCTCACCAGTGAAATCCGTTGAGACCATTTCCTTGTCTTTCAACTCTGATCAGACTGGGACTGGTCAGTTTCATTCACGGCTGGAATCCAATCTATTCTGATTTTTATGTGGGTCCACGTGAAGATGTCTGATTTTACAGAACATCCTCAGCAGTACCCCTTGGATGTGTTTGTAATATGTTGCTATCTGGTATAGGTCCTGATGAAGGTGGTGTCTATGTCTTTTGATCCACCGAAACGCGCGTCGACCATTGGCCACTGACCACTGATCACTGTCGGTCAGCACTGGCTGTCTACAGCTTTGATCTTTCGGTCTTGGAGACTCCCAACATCTTTTAGTCTACAGATAGTTGTGATTTTTGGATGGGATATGATTGTGGTTGTAAGTGTATGAATGTAACTTAGTATGTATGACATTGGTATATATATATTTTTTTCATTATTTGTCTTTCATTCAGGGGTAATGTCTAATGTTTTTATATGAAATTTGGTGTTGATATTGTTTTGTTTACATGTTTATTAGATTTTTAGATCATTGTTACCAAATAAATTTTTAATAAAAACTGCACACAATACATTAATACAAAAATAAGGACAAGTAAGCCTGTGATAAAGGAAAATAAATGAATGCAAATAAAAGATGCATAAATAAATTTCTAATGTCCTTGTTTTTCATGATATGTAATCATTGTTCGAGCTCTTTATTCTTCATGACTCATGCATGTGTAAGAGTAAGCATATAGGTCACGAGGGAGCATTCTTCACATTGCTTTGTTGGTTCTTTTCCTCTCTTCTCCCAGACATGAAATTTATGTGTTAGAGGGGGTCCCCCATTCTAGCTTTGATCTACTTTATGTACTTCAGCCCCAGAGAAGCAGAACTATGCCTACCAGGCCGACTGACATGATCCACAGGAAGAGAACCAAGTCCCAGCTGACAGGACGGAACAACTAGCAAAAACCTCAATGGATGGAGACTACCAACTAGCCACATGGCCGCCCTTGTGCAGTTACCCTGGGGAATCAAGGCGACATCCAAAGCGAGGAGCTGCTCCATTGCATTCATGAATCGAAAGAGGCAAGTTTGACACTGCCTTAAGCCCATAGGGGTGAGGAAGAGAGAGGAGTTGGTGGCAAGGGGGGCTGTCCTATAGCAATAGTGTGGCCCCTGGACAGCAGTCGTAAATAACAACAAACCTGACAATTAATCTCCAGTAACCTCAGACAGATGTAAGACCCCAAGGGAAGGCTACACTCCATTCTTCCAACTGGAGAATGTTGCTTGCAGAGACTGGGGTCATCCTTTAAGGACCTTCTAGAAAGCTATTCTGATACCTCAAAAAGAGATGCTCAATGTATTTTTCTAGCAGTTGTATGAGCTAACAAATGGATTTGAGTGGGGAAGTGCCGAAGATATGACCCAATCAATAGCAGGTGCAGAACAGCCTTTACATGGAGACGAGAAGGATGAAAACATTTAATATTTCAATAATTTAATTAATGCACATTATTTTTCATTTCACGCGGTAATATTAGCTAGTGTGTAGTCTTATTTTCAGTCACTACACAGCACCACCTCAAGCCTGTAACATCAAGATGAGCTTTGCAATCAAGGCTAGCCTGTGAGAAGAGATGAGCAATTTGCATTTAGGATATTAAGTAATAATGTTTGCAGAAAGAGATGAAAATATATACTAAATTACATAAAATGTACAAAGTTACAATCTGACTCTTGGGACCATTTTTAGAAATTGTATTTCCATGTTCACCCTGTTTTCACACTGCTCCCATCCCAATAACTCAAATAGAGTAGACTGCTTTGAGATTGCCATTTTTTTCCTTCAGCCCTCGACTGAATTCATCATTAACCTAGCGGGGAGTTACACAGCAGGCTTTATAGTAGTGTTTCTACCTCAGTCTCACTGACTTATGGAGACTAGTAACTTATCAATTGTCATTTAACATTGTGGAGCCCTTCAATTAACAAATCTCGTCCAGCATCTAATGTCCAGTCCCTCTTCCTCCATCCACTATCTTTGCACTGCTGTCTCAACTCGTATGCCCTCAAAAGTTATACTTGACAGTCAGTCTCAGTTCGTTACCTGAAATTGGTCCCAACTGCCAAATCTTTCCCAGCCATGGCAGAGGTTCCGGACCTACATCGAAGAGCGACATCATCAAGTTTGATTTCTTCTTACTGTCAGCTTGAGAATACAGCATCCCGTACCACTCTGGCCTAGAAGAGACAATAGTATAGGCTGATAATGCTCTTTGTTAAATGCAGTCAGACCTCTTCCCCAACACCTTGCAGACAGCCAGGACGAACGGCGTGAAAGTAAATTTAAAAAGCTGAAATGATCAAACTTTGAGGTCGTTACAGTAAAAGAGTATCTTAATGCCAATTAAAAAATTCACCTCCTTCTGGTACACAAATTCCAATCACCCACCACTATTCATATGCAGCCGTATGGACTGACAAACAGGCTCATTCTGTGCCTAACAAATGCAAGAATGAGGTTGACTTGGCTGTGTGCTCCAGGGACCTCAGAGATTGTTACATTTTTGTGAGGTAATGTCAACCCTTCCATTTTCTTTATCAACACAGTACATTTCAGAATCACATATTAAAGCTATACCCAATGGAGTGTGAGGCAAAACAAATTATGTTATCAGTCCCATAGGTCGGTCGTACTGAGGAACTAGGGGGGGCCGCCCAAAGTGGACTGGCTGCTGGACTCTGTGTCCCAAGTAAAGGCCACATGGCCAAGATAGCGAAGCGCTGCTGGTGTGGGTATGTCCAGCCCAGGTGCAACCTTATGCCATACTCGCCGGCTCTCACACTGTGGTCATTCCCAGTGTTCCGTACACAGACTGTAAACCATAACATCAGGACATGCACGGAGGCAGGCCTCTCTACTCTAGGCGATCTGTGCACACACAAAACCCTGCTGATTTTCCAAGAGCTCAGAAACCAACACGGCACAGAGGAGGGTCAATTCCTGACTTATAATACAAGGTCAAACACGACAGGCACACTGTGGGGACCAGAACAAACTGTACCAGAAGCATATCCACCCTTAGAGCCACTATTAAGGCACGGTAACGACAGACAAGCGATCACAGTGCATTAATGAACCCTTCTGGACTCTCGCACCACAAACTTTCCTGCCCTTAAAGATAAATGGTCCAACACTGTGGGTCAGGACGTTACAAACAGTGGTCTACTGCCTGGGAATATGTCCGTAAAAGTTCAAAGAATCCCAGTCTAAAGTACACTCAGTTTAACTATTTACACATGACATACCTCACACTTGTGAGCATTAATTGCATGTTCACCGAGACTATCCTCAAGTGCCCACGCTACCCATACCCTGAGGTAGATTATCATATGGTTTGGGCCTGTCCAGTTATCATACAATATTGGGCACTGTCAGAACTCACAGGACGGACCCTACCCCCTGACCTCCTTACATTGTATGCTAGGAGTCCGAAAGTGCAAAAACAGTTGATGGACAGAATGCAGAACAATGTCATACATTCACCCCAGTACAGAGATCTGGGTCTAAATCCATCGTTTTTTTGCTCACCATGCCATTCCAGTTTGAACCCAGCCATATGCAAATCAGTCTTGACCCTGTGCCTCATGGGAACAGTCCAGCCCGAACTGCCAAGCCAGGTCCTCCCTGGACTGGAAACAAGCATCCTAGGACCGGTTTCGGGGTTTCACCCCTCTTCAGCCAGGATAGCTTGATTCCAGTGGCATGGAGAGCACGGGACCCACGTCTGGGCATACCCGTCCCACTCGGGGTGACAAATGCAAAAACAACAGTTGATGGACAGAATGCAGAACAATGTCATACATTCACCCCAGTACAGAGATCTGGGCCTAAATCCATCGTTTTTTTGCTCACCCTGCCATTCCAGTTTGAAGTCCGAAAGTGTACACGTAAGACTATGCCACACAATTTATCGACCTACCATATGTTCTTGCAAAACGGCATACAGCGATGGCTTGGAAATCACCAGACGCCACCATTACACATCTACGGCTCAGAGACCCACTCAAATGGGTGACCGCGGAGGTCAGGCCTGGCAGTTGCTACCAACCCGACAAAGGGAGACACTGCATCGGGATGCCCGGGACATCTACCTGTAGAAACTGGTGGCAAAGACTGATGACAGGCCACTGTGAGGGACCAAAATCCTCTCCATCAGCAGAGATGTCTGAAACGGACAGGCCCCCCAGCACCTCCGCAATGTAGATGGAACACAACACTGAGCCTAGCTTACTGGCCCTCCTTCCTCCTTTCACCCGACCTCATAGTATCAATTCCATCATCCTCTCCCACGTCACACTGGAACACCCCACATCATGACAAATTTTACAGACACTAAGAGGCGAGATACCACCTCTGTGGACCTTTTGTGACCGACACACATAGCGTCTATACTCAGACGAGGGGTACACTGTACCTCACTAAATCACGGGGGAAACCGACGAGACCTAAAGGTCATGAACAGAAAACATGCACTACACAGTTGTATCAAATTTATCTGATATATAACTTTGTTGACATACCCTGTGTAACTACCCTACTGCTGTAATATATACACACTGTACTCCAATAGAGATTCACTAATTAAAAAAGTATGTTATCAGTCTCTATAACTAAGTTCACCCAGGATGGCTTAGTGAAATAACTGCAAGCAGTTGCGCGTCTCCACAAGAGCGCCAGATGAAAATAGTAAAAGCTATTTGGCACTAGTAGATGGACGGAAACCTTCAGCCAGTTGGCCAATTGCATCCTCACAGAAAAAGTAATACAGGGTGGTTATGTCAGGACCGAAGACTCTGATTCTAGGTCAGGACACGGAGGAGAGGATTAGGCTTTATCTATCTTCACTTTATTCACCAGCAGCCCTTAAACAATCAATGCTTTTCACAACAAACTACATTTCCCATGAGGCCTTGGGGAAAAAAAGTAAAACCGTAATCAGGATGCTGCGCGTTCCTATAACCATCCATGGAGACTCTCTATCGCCCTCTTTCTTAGCTGCTCCAGCAGCCTACAGCCAAGTACCTTTCGCTCTCTTACATTTCTGTGGTAATTTATTGCTTAGGAGACAATTTAAGCAGACCCGCAAGGATTTTTTAAGCCCCTGTGTGTATTTTGACAGTGTGTATTTTATTATTTTTTTACAATTATACAGTGCGAGATGTATATTCAACGTCTCCTGTTCCTTTGCAGTGCAGCCGCGGGAGTTCTTCTACCGCTCATACGCAGCCGCTTTTCCCTGCCAGGTTCTGGTGCGGTCATCCGACCGCCCGGGGGACGGTGCATGATTTTACAGCATGCTCAGCGTGTCCCTACCTCCCAGAGGGCGGCGCTGCAATTTCACTCATCAGTAGTAAGAGTGAAGCGCATCCGCCGCAATTCTGTCACGGGGAAGGCTTGTGTATTTATATTATCGGGGTGCGGGGAAGACTCGCCTTATTAGAGGTGCTTAGAGGGACACATCACCGGAGGTTTTAAAGACCATTGTACATTTGGGTGTTGTCCCACGGCCTCCAGGGATGATAGATACATATAATTCCATTGGGGGAATTCAATACATTGCGGGCTTGTTATTGAACCTTTTGAGGATTGCGAAGAGTACATGGAGGAGGAGAAGGTTACATACCACCCCACTGATGACCAGTTATGTAGGGTCATGGATGGCTCAATTCTTAATGCTGTCTCACAAGTAATAGCGCTCTTGGAGAAGAACATTTTGCAGTTACAGGTACAATGCCAAAAAACCCTCAGGCAGAGGCAGGACTCTTCTGGGCCTCAGGCCCCCCTACCTCTAGGGTAGACGGCGGCATCCAACCCAGATGGTAAGCGCAAATGTTCGGACGACCCTGGGGTCAATCTCGACGCTTTAGTGCGCCTCAAACAAGCCCCCCACTCCGATTCTCAGGTCCCATGTACCGTGAGGAATTCACAACTGCCTCCTCTCCGGCGGTTACAGGAGATAGGGATGACTCTCCCAACACTTCGGATGGGGACCTTAGCAAGCCATGGCGCCCAGGAAACCCTCCCTTTCCATCCTCTGAGCCCACTCCTGACACTGTTCCCTAGGCACCTGACTCTGCCTTGTTAGATCCAGATGACCTGTTGCATCCGTGTTCTGCGGAATGGTGTCCAGCGCCCAAAGTAGCCACTTACATTGCGGGCAGGTTAAGGAAACCCCTTGATAAAGAAGTGAGGAGTTGTCTTCGTAATGAATGCCCTAGGCCATCTCTGGAGGGTAAGGTGGCCCCAATGCCCAAAATGGATACAAAAAAAGTCTACTTTTCTGGCAAAATGTGTCAGTGACCGCAAGAAGTGGATTAATAGGTCCAGGCGTTCTTGCCAGGACGAGCTTCTCGACGTGGCACGCCCTCTGGCCAAAATTATGGGCATGTTATGAAGAACAAGGGAACCCAAATAAGGTTGTTCAGGGCACTTGGGTAATCAATTATTTCTAAAGACAGTGGTCCCTAGACAAGAATTAATGGGAACAAACAATAAATATAGACCCAATCAGTTCTATATTTTACAGCTGTCCAGCCGGACAGGTGTTTTTAATATATAGTTGCTTAAATATACACAAAATTCAGCAAGAAACAAATAAAGTGGGACACAAGCATGTATCCAACTTAGTGGAAAGGACGTACAACATGAAACGAAAAGGCTCAGGCAGAGTAAATTGTTTGTATGAGACACATTTTGGTAGGACAAACAAATTATAGTGGAGACACCATTACACATAAGTATTAAATAAAGAGGTGTATATGACAACAAGTCGACGGCGTTTCGATCCTTACAAAAGATATAGGATCATCATCAGGACATTAACAATGGTATGCCTGTATACATTTTGCCTGCAATAAATAAAACCGTAGGAGGGAATAAAGGATGAAAAAAGAAAAAAAGAGACATATGGAAGTTAGCTCGGGCGGAAAACAATTAAAACAACTTGGGTGCTGGTGAGGGCAGTGTATGTCAGACCAACGTAAGAGGATCGCACGTGAATACAATGATACCGGAGAAGTGAGCAGAACGTATAAAATTGCTAAGCAAGAGTAAAAGAATTGAATTACGCAATAACGAGCAATGTTTGCTAAAAGTCATAGTCATACGTGTGCGGTGATAAAACACGCAATACAGTAGAGAGCTTGGCGAGTGGTGAAAAATCAGCAAAACTAGCGGAGTGCCGGTAAAGCGCCGGTGTTGAAAGCAAAATAGGCGTGGGATTGTGTAAGAGAAACAAGGAATAATTTAAAAAGTGGCAAACGCATGCACTGGTAAAGCGCGTGTGAAAACAGTACCAGTGGGTAGAGTGCTTGAGGGCAGCGAGCGAAAGATAGTTAAAGTAATACCTAGATCCAGGTCAGAGTGACTTGGAGGAGGTTTGTTTCAGGCGAAGACAGAGTAGAAGTCCAGGCCAAGTACAAGGAGAGTAAAGGTTGCAAACAGCCGCGGCCTGTGCAGTTAGATGATGGGTCAGAGTCGACCTACGTGAAAAAAGACAAGTGATGTGGATCTAAGAGAAGATCGTAGAGATTGGCGGGGCGCCGATGGAGGAAAGGAGCTTACCTAATAAGGGCTGTAACAGCTTAAAAGAGGCGTTTGAATTGTTTGCGCCGCGGTCTCGAAATCAGAGTGGCCTAAATGAAGGAGTGGCCAATCAAGAAGGGTGAGATCAAGGTGGGCGGGACAGTACCAATTGCAGGCACAACGGGGCTTACCTGTTGCAGTGGGCTGCTGTATATCAGGGACGGCAAGCCAGTAACCTGTGAGCCGCGTCCGCGGTCTCTAGTGACAAGGAATGGGGTCGAGGCCAATCTAAATAAAATCTATATTGGCCAAACCACACAAAAAGCACGAATAAGGATCTGCCAACATTGCAGCCGATTACGTTGCAGAACACCAAATGCCTCCCTTGTGGAACATTTTCTGGCATCAAGCCATACAGAGGACAACATCCGTTGGACCATCATCAGCGTGATCACGCCACCTCCAAGAGGCGCGGATCTCTCACAGCTCCTCAACAAGGAGGAACTCAAGTGGATTTTACGAACTGGCAGCATACACACTGGCCTCAATCGTCTTGAGGATTGGACTACGTTAATTTAACCTGTCTTACTGTGCCGTTCTGTCACCTCTCTCTGATAACTCCAAACTCTCTGTATAATATCAGTAATTGTTCTGTAAACCCCCTGGGGGTTAACTATTTTTCCTCTATCTTTCTTACATCTCTTTCTGACTCTTATGTAGTGTCTCGCATAAATCTAAGCGTAATTATCACTTCCTTAACATTCACGCTATACTAGCTCCTTCTCTCATTCACCACTACAAAATGGCTGCCTCCTTTACGTAACCTTGTCTGTTCTTTATTTTCCTTATTTTCTTGATTCTGTCACATGACCTCATCACCCAATTAGCTCCCTGCCCATTTAAACTGCCTCCTCACCGGCACCTTGTTCCTTCACATCCCCAATCCCGACAGGCAAGACCTGTTGTAACAGAGGTTGTTCACAGGTAAGCGCGCCCTGCACCCAATTCCCCTTGCCTCACCTCCTTACTACCTAAATACTAAATTTCCACAAACTTTTGTTTAGATTGGCCTCAACCCCATTCCTTGTCACTAGAGACCGCGGACGTGGCTCACAGGTTACTGGCTTGCCGTCCCCGATATACAGCAGCCCACTGCAACAATTAAGCCCCGTTGCGCCTGCCATTGGTACTGTCCCGCCCACCTTGATCTCACCCTTGATTGGCCACTCTCCTTCATTTAGGCCACTCTGATTTCGAGACCGCTCCGCGGCGCGAACAATTCAAACGCCTCCTTTAAGCTGCTACAGCCCTTATTAGGTAAGCTCCTTTCCTCCTTCGGCGCCCCGCCAATCTCTACGATCTTCTCTTAGATCCACATCACTTGTCTTTTTTCACGTAGGTCGACTCTGACCCATCATCCAACTGCACAGACCGCAGCCGCGGCTGTTTGCATCCTTCTCTCTCCTTGTACTTGGCCTGGACTTCTACTCGGTCTTCGCCTGAAACAAACCTCCTCCAAGTCACTCTGACCTGGATCTAGGTATTACTTTAACTATCTTTCGCTCGCTGCCCTCAAGCACTCTACCCACTGGCACGGTTTTCACACGTGCTTTACTAGTGCATGCGTTTGCCACTTTTTAAATTATTCCTTGTTTCTCTTACGCAATCCCATGCCTATTTTGCTTTCAACACCAGCGCTTTACCGGCACTCCGCTAGTTTCGCGGATTTTTCACCACTCACCAAGCTCTCTACCGTATTGCGCATTTTATCACCGCACGCGTATGACTATGACTTTTAGCAAACATTGCTCGTTATTGCGTAATTCAATTCTTTTACTCTTGCTTAGCAATTTTATACATTCTGCTCACTTCTCCGGTATCATTGTACTCACATGCGACACTCTTACGTTGGTCTGACATACACTGCCCTCACCAGCACCCATGTTGTTTTCAAATTGTTTTCCGCCCGAGATAACTTCCATATGTCTTTTTCTTTTTTCATCCTTTATTCCCTCCTACGGTTTTATTTATTACAGGCAAAATGCATACAGGCATACCATTGGTAATGTCCTGATGATGATCCTATATCTTTTGTAAGGATCGAAACGCCATAGACTTGTTTTACGCCATATACACCTCTTTATTTAATACTTATTATGTGTAATGGTGTCTCCACTATAATTGGTTTGTCCTACCAAAATGTGTCTCATACAAACAATTTACTCTGCCTGAGCCTTTTTGTTTCATGTTGTACGTCCTTCCCACTAAGTTGGATACAGGCTTGTGTCCCACTTTATTTGTTTCTTGCTGAATTTTGTGTATATCTAAGCAACTATATATTAAAAACACCTGTCCGGCTGGACAGCTGTAAAATATAGTACTGATCGGGTCTATATTTATTGTTTGTTCCCATTAATCCTTGTCTAGGGACCAAAATTATGGGCATGGCAGAAGATGCTAAGGCATATGGCTCTTTAGTTTTCCCTGAGGCCTTATTTGAGCGATAATTTTCCCTGGGAACGCCAATTGTGCAATCTCAACTGAGCGGCGCAGGTCGCTCCTAATCAAAATGGATCCGAAGCTGGGGGAGTTATCTACATCTCAAGAAGGTCCTGTGGCCCAGGGCAACTTCTTTGGGGAACAGTTTGTTTGAGAATTGGGCAGGTTTGTTAATACTTTCAATTCATTAGCCAAGGCCCAGTAGTCAATAAAAAGTATATTCACTCTCTGTGTTTTTGCCAATGCCAGTCATGGTAGAAGGCGCTCGACCGGCCGCGTTTACCATCAATCCTCCACCAGAGGGACGGACTCCCGCCATGGACAGTGGAAGGATTCGTCAAAGTTCGGGAACTTCTATCCTACGAGATCCTACCCCCGTCATCAGGGTGCCAGAGGCAACGGTGCCTACAATAATTCCCAGGGCGAGTGTGCAATGCTCAGAGAGGCTAACTCTAGGGGGGCATTTGGTGCACATTTTGCTGAACTGGGAGGCTCTCTCCTCAGATGTGTGGGTCCTCCAAACTGTGCGAGGTTTTCAAATAGAATTCAATGTTGTTCCCATCCAACCACACAAGCCACGACCCCTGCTTTTTTCACAGGAACAGTCCGAATTGGTAGAGCGGGAGATTGCTCAACTCTTAGAAAAGGGTGTGATTGTCTCCTCTACGTTGCACCCAAACGGATTTCTCAGCAACCTTTTCCTGGTGGAAAAGTCGGATGGCAGCTAGCGTCTGGTTATCAATCTAAGAAAGTTCAACGAGTGGCTCGTTTACCAACACTTCAAAATGGAGGGAATCCATCTTCTCAGGGATCTTTTGCAAATGGCCAATTAGATGGTCCGTCTGGACCTGAAGGATGCTTATCTGGCGATATCCATCTTTCCCCATTACAGACGTTTTTTACAATTTCATTTGGGAGCGCACGTTTTTGAATTTGGCAACCTTCCTTTTGGTCTAGCCTAAACTCCATGGTGTTTCACCAAGGTGCCGAAGCCGGCAATCGAACACTTGAGAGCTCGAGGTGTGCGCTGGATTGTCTACCTGGACGATATCCTGACCATGAACCAATGCCCAGTATGCCTGAACGAGCATCTACAGATGACGGTCGATCTGCTCGAGTCTCTAGGATTTGTAATCAACGAGAAAAAGTCTGCACTCTCCCCGTCCCAATCCATACAATTTCTGGGTTTCGTAATAGATGCGACGAGGGCTACCCTCAGTCTTCCCACCAAAAAGTTATCAAGGATGAGACACGAATTCAGGAGAGCACTGGCCAGACCACAAACTTCCCTAGGCCAGCTGGTGCGTATTGTAGGACTTCTTCCATCCTCCAGACAGGCCATTTTTCCAGGCCCCTTCCACTATTGAGAACTTCAGCGCCTGAAAATCACCAATCTTGTGAAAAGACCTTACCTCCTCCCAACTGGTTCCCCTCTCGCTGGAAGCGAATGAGGAGCTGCAATGGTGGATTTCTCACATGGAAGCCTGAAATAGCCAAGCAATTTTCAGCTTTCAACCCTATCTAGTGATGGAAGCGGATGCCAGCGGCTTGGGTTGGGGAGCTCATTGTGGAGCATTTGCCACAGGCGGAAAATGGTCTGCCGCAGAAGAAACCCTCCATATAAACTGCCTGGAACTAATGACAGGTTCTTTCGCGGTCTAATGTTGGACCAGGGGAAAGGCCCAGTGCTCGGTCCTTCTCAAAATGGACAATGTGTCGGCAGTGCGTTACATCAACCACCTGGAGGAAACAAAGTCGAAGACTCTGTCGGATCTGCTATGATCCCTGTTGATTTACTGCCTGACCAACCAGATCTCAGTATCTGCGGAACACCTCCCAGGGAGTTCTAATTAGGTGGCGGATTGGCATTCGACATTGGAAGGATGTCAACCTGTGGAAGCTGCACCCCAGGACAAATGGGGCCCTTTCTCCATAGACCCGTTTGCCTCTCGCCTGGACTACCAACTGGGCAGGTATTACAGTTGGCGTCCGGACCCCAATGCGGTGTCTACAGATGCGTTTCTCCAGGACCAGACCATGGAGGCAGGCTATGCGTTTCCTCCGTTTGCAATAATAAAGAGGGAATCCACACAAGTGACAAGACAGCGAGGCAGATCTGATGGTGATCTCCCCGATCTGGAGGTCTCAAGTCCGGTTTAAAGCTCTGATGGAACTTTGAGGTTCTCCAATCCCTCTACCCCCGTTTCCGGATCTCCTCCGGGATCTCCTGGGTAATTCTCATCACCTGGTCCTAGCGGGATCTCTTGGCTCATGGCCTGGAGGGTTACAGGGACTGCTTGAAAGTCCCAGGCATTTCAGGTGAAGCGGCCTCTTTGCTTGCCAAAGTATGGGTAGACAGTACTAATAAGGGATACCATTCTGCCTGGTCTTGATGGTTGGGTTGGTGTGTCCAACAGCGGGTGGATCCCTTGGGGGCAAACGTTGTTCATGTTGTAAACTTCCTGGTGGCTCTGGCTTCGGAGGGTTTAGCCTATAGATCAATAAATACATTCCGCTCAGCTATTTCTGTGGGCCATATGCTGGTTAATGTTCACCCGGTTGGGGAGCATCCCTTGGTTTGCAAACTCCTGAGGGGTATTAGGTTATCGGTGCCCCCAGAACCCAGATATTCCATCCTGTGGGAAGTAACTAAGATTCTGGAACTTTTCAAAGCATGGCCTTTGAACAGGTTCCTCTCCAGGAAACAGTTGTTGCCAAAGCTAGCCACCTTATTGTGCTTGATCTCATGCCAAAGGGTTTCAGATGTATGAGCTTTGGACGTTAACAGGTAGAGTAATTACCCAGGACTAGGTGACCTTTCATACTGCTCGAAGAACGAAATGTAATTCAAAGATCGTGTCATACCCAGCTTTTCTGGATACTCCAAAACTTTGTGTGGCTAAAGCAATAAAGGCTTATGAAGTTATGACGGAGAACGTTCATCCTCACGGGGAGAGGGAGCGGTTGATTGCTCTTACTAAACCTCCTAGAGCGGTTTCTTCCCAGATTGCCAGATGGGTTCGATGGACAATGAAGGAGGCTGGTATTGATACCTCTCGTTCTGTGGCTCACTTAGTGAGGGGAGCTATGGCATCTAAGGCTTTTTCTTTGGGAACTTGCCTGGAGGACATTCTCAACGCAGCAGATTGGTACTTTTAAAAGGTTTTACTTTAAAACTTTTCCACCACTAATGTTGCCAGATTTGCAACTGGTTTAAACTAGACTAAACCTCGTCTCCGGGTCCGGACATAGAATCAAAAAGCCCACCCTAGCTTATATTATGGTATAGATACACACCCAGGGCGATATACACCTTAGACGGGTTTCCTCCATGGAATGGTATATTTATTGTATGTTGTTTGGTTTTGCCTGTTCTATGCACTATGTTTCGCTAGATTTCTACGCTCTGCTATTGTAAGATTGTCCAAACATCGGTCATTAGATTTTCACACTTTCCCTCTTTTATCAGGGACGGAATCTTCTAAACAGGAGTAAAGTTTGAAAACGACAGCTGTGTTTGCAGGAAGAAAAAGGGGGATACAGCGTCTCCATGGATGGTTATAGGAACATGCAACTTCCTGATTGGAAGAACTGTTTTACTTCCACCCCTACCCCTCAAGGACTCATGGGAAATGTAGTTTGTTGTTAAAACCATTGATTGTTTAAAGGTTGCTGGTGAATAAAGTGAAGGAAGATAAAGCCTAATCCTCTCCTCTGTGTCCTTAATAGAATTGAAACTTTGTTATGATAGCTAGGAAATTTTTCATTATGCTTCTTTTTTCTTCACCACAATTTCACAACAGCCAATTAAAACAGTAAACCAAAACAATCTCCATTTCCCATGACAACAAAACATATTTCACAGTACTGTCCACCAATCACCATGGACTCAACAACCAAACTGGGATGACACCATCTTACTGCCTCTTTCTTTGCTGCTGCAGCTAAGATAAGTGTTTCCCAGTTTGCCATTATTATTGTCATGTTTTAACAATATTTTATGAGCGAGCTACCCTTTGGCGCCTTCTTCGGTTTGGTAGTTTAACCCTTCATTGATGAGGATTTGTGTACATTTGCTGTCTTGCATCTTGTGTTTTTATTTTCCTTAAGTTTAGGCTGTTTGCGTTCGCCAAGCTGCCTGGTGCCAAGCGAGCACAGTCCTATTTCTATTTCCATGACCACGAGTTCCTGCCTGTAAGTCCTGCATTGATTTGAAGTGCAGAGGAAGCTACACTGCTTGCTCACGGCTGCAATTATTCTAACCCGGTTCCCCAGAGGCTCATACTTATGTGTAGAATTAAAGATAAACTTAAAGCAAAATATACAAAATTGCAAAGAATTCCATACGGGTGTAGTATGCTTCGTGGCTATTTGGAGCACACTAAGGCTTCCTTGATCACGCCATCTACAGCAGAGCCTGTTGGGGGCTGAAATGATCCGAGGCTACAGGCTTGCCTGAGGAGCGCTGTTGCTTAAGACTATACACCTCTGTGATTGTGAAACAGATACATTTGGGGCAGCCCCCCCCAATTAAGTACCTGTCCACCAATCCCCAACTGAATTGTCCCTTATATCCACGTGGTGTTTTTCTGACGTGACAAGTGGCGCGCAATATGGCACAATCAGAGCCCTTCGTTTTGAAGGAGTGCTATGGGGGAAGGAGTTCTTCCCCCATATTACATGGGGGAAGAACTGGTGAAGGCTTTGGATAATTTAGTGCAACGATCTGTAAATAATGCTCTAGTAGTAGCAGTGGCAACTTCTGTTCTAGGACTGTGAAGCTACTTTCCTATTTGTGGCGCTTTACACTCTGTGTAATCTTCCACTTCCTTAAATGCCTGCCTTGTTAACGGACTCACAGGTTATAGGAGGTCCAATGTGCATTGTGGGATGCTGTCTCATGTAGAGCGTACCCTTTTAAAATCCTTTACTTTCATAAGATAAGTACCACAGCAGTGACGTGGAATGACAACGATGAAATTCAGTCTTACAGGCGATGCATCCTGAATCCCTGTGTAATGATGTCAGGCCTCTCACTTCACTCAAAACAGAAAATCCTCAGTTTTATAGTAGTCAGTCTTCCATCCTCGAACAGAGAGCGAGAGCGCGCGCGCGTGTGTGTGTGTTTTTTAAATAAAGGTGTACACGGTAGCCTCTTCAAACACAGTCTGTATCTATGCTCGTTCCCTAATTAAGCTTCTAAGCAAAACGCTCAGTTCCTGTTGTGTTTTTTTAAAGTGAACAATTTTAGTAACTATTGCCTTTGTCTTCAGAAAACAGTGTCAGCCTCATTCATATTTTACATTTGGTAAGTGTTTGCTACATTTAACTTTCCTATTTGTATCACATTATTAAGTTGTTGCACTGAAGTGGAATAATCAGCAGCACCACCTTCAACAATGTTTCAATTGAAGTTTTGCTTGCTCTAAATTCAACGATATTATAAGTTACAAGATGTAGCCTTCAAACCTATATCTAAGGTGCTGCCGTTCTGAGTATTTTATCACCACCTCTAATTTCACGGCTAAATTGTAATTGTGGGACAATACCAGATTCCCTTCTAATTTATTCCTAACTCTAAATCCCGCTGATTTGGATCAGGGAGCAGAACTAACTCTTTATGGTCCACAGCCAGAGCTAATAAGTGGGTTACAATGGCTGTAGTGGAAGTTTGAAGAACGTGGTGGGGAGCACAAAGTGCATGATTTCTCTTTATTCACTTGCTGTTTCTATGACTGGAGGCTGCGGTTTCCATGATTTGAGGATGTCTTCAAAAGGAGACATCTCCCACAAACCTTGAGGAGAATACAAACGAGATTTGAGATGGCTTATGGTTCTTTAGTGGCATGCATGCAGTGAGTGGATTTTTGACTTGGAACATTGAGTGGGTATAGGCAACGGGGAATTGGACGTAGGTATGGAGTAATGTGCCTGGATCGCTCCTTAAGTAATGGTGGCATCGAGGAGGACTTAGAGTGAGTGACTGAGGCTAACTGAGTGAAATAATGTTGTGTCACAATCTGCTTCGGCCATATCTCTTTCGCAGACATTCACTTGCCCTCTAGCTGAGAATCTGCATTATCAGCTTTTACCCCGTTAATGAAATTGTTTCATCAGGTGAATGGCAGCACGGATTCCTATCATCAGTTATAACATCAAACTGAAGATCAAGTTGGAATGCCACCATTTTTAATCCCTCAAGAAGAACTGAGTTGCTGACCTGCTGAAACCCATGCTGGTTCTGTCTGCCCCACCACTTTCAAATTGCAGCCGCCACTGAGTAGTAGCACTGCAATTCTTTGTCCAGACAACTGAAAAAGTATGGACAACACATGCCCAGAGAGGACACATCGTCCAACCCCGCTGTATAATCAAACAAGCTAGAAGCCAGAAAGGGCAAGGCCAAGGCAAAATCTGGTAAATGGCCGTATTTGGAAGCCTGTGAGAAATGAATGGTTCATGATGGAACGTGAATATAGCGCCTTGGAGCCATCAGCAGGTGGCTCTCAAAATTGGCTAAAGATATAGATGATTCAAACAAAATGTTTGATCATTCAGATCGGTCACGAGATTCACAGATGCAATTCCTCCAAATACCCAAGAAACGAAAAAAAGCTAAATCCCAGTCAGGTGCAAGCTCAGCTTCAGGGACTACTGGAGATCATTCAGGGATCCTACTGTTCGATCCAGAGGACACTGTGTACCCCAGGTCCTCTGATAGGGTTCCTTTCCCAGGAGTGGTGTGGTATATTAAAACACTGCTCCACAGGGGTCTGTAAAGGATGTGTGTAACTGCTTATGGGCAGAATGCCAGAGGCCAGCTCTAGTGTGGAAGTGGCTAAACCCCTGTAAGTTGATCCAAATATGACCACTTTCCTCAATACATTCTCCAGAGACCCTAAGAGCGGCATAGACAAGTCATTGAAAGCCTGTCAGGGCAATTTACTGGATCTCTCATGGCCCCTTTCCAAAATTATAGGCCTGGCTGTTTATGTCAAAGAATCACAGACCCTGATAGATTGACGTACAAGCTGGTTGGGCTCAACAAGCAAATTGCCATTGGGGATGTAGCAAGCTGGCTCTTTATATGATATATCAAAATGAGATATATTGTGTGAAGAGTCCAGGGGTTCCCTTATGCGAGAACAGGGGCTTGATATGGCAATCGCAAGACAGGGGCTTGCTATGGCAATTCCAAAGTGCTCTGCTAGGGGGTAGTGTGGCCGAGCAGCCTTATGCTTATCACAGAGGAGTGGGAGACATCAGAAAATACACAAAATGGTCAATAAATGAGACACACGACTCAAGAAGGAGATCCACACCAAGTATCTATATATATTTAGGCATCTCCGCAAGGGCTTAGGAGGCGCGCGCCTCCCCCCCCTCCCGCACCTTGAGACCCTTCCAGGTGAGTAGCTGCGCTTCACAAACCCTGATTGATTGATTGAGAAGAAAGTTGTTCAGGTAAGTACGTTTTTAAATATGAATTCTTTTTAGTTCAAACAGTCAACACTAATTTCTGGAGGCTGCAATGTTATCCTACGAGAGGAAAAGTCAATGCGGCATTGTGAGAAGTTGGCCTGGTATATGCTGTTCACTAATTAAAGTGGACACCTTGCACCAGAACAATTCGACTCTTTTGGTAGATAGGTTTAAGACAACCTTTATAGAAAGCTATCCTAGTGGTAGCTGTGGAGAGCAGCCTTCAGGCTAAGTCTTGAAGGAATGTAAAGCAGCTTGTTTTACCACACAATCTCTTGAATCACCAAATGAAAAGACACCACACAGGTATATATATCAAATATATATGTATTTATTAATAAACACTCTACTAATCTCTTTATGAGATTAGAGGATAGGAACATATGTACAAGTCAAATATTATCAGGATAAGTTTAGCACAATTGAATATTACAATCTTAGTTTGCTAGACCTAGGTCTAGGGCATCTAGAATCGAGGGACCCCCAAGAACCACCCCAGGTAGTTGTAGGAGACCCACAGGGGACGGACGCGGTGACCTGGCACCGATGCGAATCCTGTACGAGTCTATGCGCTCAGACGCGATTGAGATGTCAATGTTCCAGGTCCCTTGCGTGTTCGAGGCGAACACACCGATCGGACTCAGTACGAGTCGAAGGATACGGTCTACAGATAGGATTTGCAAGGGAGTCGGACGCGGTGTGTCTAACACAGACGCGAACCACGTACGAGTCAGTGCGAGAATCGCACGGGGAAAGTAAGAGTTTTAGGATACTTCTGGTGAACCTACAAACAAGTCACTTACAGGGTAAGTAGTTAGAGGGCCCACACCCACAGGAGCACCGGAGTGCTGGAGTTACCTCACCCAGGGAAGCCGGGTGCACAGGTGTCCTTTGGCGTCGGGTCGCGGCGTCGTTTTCAATGGCGACCAAAGAAGACTTGCTGCTTGTGATGGTTGGAAGAAGTGTCCGGTGGAATCCAAGCCTGGATTCGGTGGAAGGATGACCTGAAAGCAGAGGGGACAGTGTTCAAAGTCACTTGGCAGTGACTCGGGGCAAGGAAGATTAATGCCCACCGTCGTCGCAGGGTTCAGGTCGTTCACGCTTGCCTTGACTCTTCAGCCACGAGGTCCAGGAGGCGTCGACGACGACCAGGAGCTGGATTCGGCGTGTCCCACGATGTCTGCGGCTTACTGCGGTGTCGGCAAATCGATCGGATCCAACAAGCCTTGGTAACAGCAAGTCTCGGGGAAAGTGTGAAGAGGCGATGGCGCAGACCAGCAAGGTCTGTGGAACTCACCCAGCGAGGGTAAGTCAGGGCAGGCCGGGAGCATCCAGGGGAGCCCTTTGGTTTCTTTGGAAAGTCTTCTGGGGACCCACAAGCCGGCTGGCAAGGGGTCGCGAAGACGCCTCGGGAGGATTCTCACAGGGGCCCACGGTCACTCGGGACGTGGTAGGCCGCTGATCTTAGGAGGGATTCCTGCTGGAGGCTGGGACCACACGTGGTCCAAAGCACAAGTTCGTGGAACGTGAGAGGTTGCACTCGACAATAGTGCACGGTACCCAGGGGTCGCGGTTCCTCGTCACTCTTGGGGTCCACTGGCCTCAGCTTCGCTGGGGACTCACGATGGCCTTTGAGAAGTCAGGAAATCCACTTCTTGGGCTGCAGGGACTTCGGCGGGAGCGGCGTAGTTTGCGACCGTCGTTTGTAGTTTTTGGTGCCTGCCAAGCAGGGGAGTCACTCCTTGACTCCAAGGGAGATTCTTCAGTCTTCCAAAGGTAGTGGAACGTCGAAGGTCCGGGATTCTTCTTGTAGAGTGTCGTCCAGGGAAATCTAGGGTGCAATGCACAGGTTCCCCCTCTTATACTAAAAGGAGGGGAGGGACTAGCTCTATGACCCTACCTATGGGAGGGTCAGGGGAGTGGGTGGCTACACCCACTTCCCTTTGTCCAGTTTCGTGCCAGAGCAGGGACAGGTAGCCCCTGAGCGGTTTGAACTGGCATATGCACAGAGGAGCCTTCTGCTCCCCCAGTGCAGGACTTCAAAGCACTCTAGGAGTGCACCCACCCAGCCCCAATACACTAAACCCTGTCTGGGAGGTGGTCACACCCCCTTGGGACAGGATATCTATTGTTGGGGTCCCTCCACTGCGAGTGTTGGTCATCAGCAGGAGGGCAGCCCAGTGTCTGTGACTGGTGGCATCCATTTTGTGATGCTAGGGCTCTGTCGGATTCTACCGCGTTTCCACAGTAGGTACATGTCTATCCCTCTAGAAGGGTGGAATGCTACCCCCGCCGCCAGGACTGGCGGGGGGTAGTATTCCAAGGTGTTTGACACCAAACACGACATGTTTCGATGCAGCCATTCCAAAGTTAGCATTTTACCGCGAGGATATAATGCACTTAAAAGTATATGGTTTAACCGCATCCACAAACAGCACCAGAGAATGGACTGAGAGCTGCAGAGGGGCCCTGCTCAGGCAGAGGCACCCCCTCACATAGAAGCCAAGCACCCTGCCCTCAGGATTGATAGGGCCTGCCTTAGGGGTGACTGATAGGGTTATATGTGTGTGCAGGAGAGATATAGGGAACCTATATCTCAGTGAGGGGTGCTAGCACTTCCTCACTCAGGCTGCAGTAGCAGGCCTGTGGTGTCAGATTTAGTCTGCTTCCCAGGGGTGGCATAATACATGCTGCAGCCCCTGTTAGGCCTGTGGAGTACCTATGCCCTTGGTACCTAGGGTACCATATACTAGGGACTCATAAGGTACCACAGTAGCCAATCACTAGTGCACCTAGAGTGCACTCCAAATCGTTTAGAGAGAACAGAGAGGCTGGGGCCCTGATTAGCAAGGTCCCAGCCTGACTATAGCCAGAAACCAGTGTAAACATCAGAAAAAAAGTGGGGGCAACATAAGAGGCAGATCCTACTCTCCTACAGGCATTCAGGTATAGAACAGATACTTGCCGGACCCTTCTCCAGCAGTAGAGGTGAGTGGTGGGCAAGGTCCAAGGCAGCACCAGCAGAACACTAACATCAGCATAAAGGCGGCTGGGTATACCAGCGTCAGGTGCCCAATGTTAGTCTATGGAGAATGGTAAAAAGAGGCTGCAGGCTTTGACTGAGGGGCCAGTAGGCTGACCAAATAGGGGGGCTCAGGCCTTGTGATGCTTGGGGACGTAGGGACACCTTTGGCTCTCTCCTCTACGGCCCATCGGCAACGGGTGCAAAGGAGTCTTTAGGCATTGGGTTTTCTTAATCGGTAGTAGTCGCGGTAGAGGGGGCCTTTGTGCAGAGGCTGCAGGCGATGTCGGGGAGTCCACGAGAGGAGTCACCACACTGGGCTCGGTCTCTGGAGAACTGGGAAACCACGCCGACACTGCTGGCCCACTTCAACTAGAGCTTGGAGTGATGGGTGCAGTGGTGTCTTCAGGGATAGGGTTTCTGTGGTCACGGAGTCCTTCAAGGGGTCTTTGGATGCCTGCAGGATGCAGGGAAGCAGGTCTGTTGCTTATCTGGAGGTCTTGGTTCCTGGGTGAAGTGCTGGCAGGTCTCCCGGGCTTTGGGGACTCAGCAGCAGCAAGATAGTTGAGTTTTGGGGCAATTGGCGAAGAAAGCAGGCAGGCCGGTAGGGCTGGCGCCAAGTCAGTTGCTGGATCTTCTGTTCTTGCAGGATGAGACACTTCTCGTCATTCAGGTCGGCAGGATCTGTTCGTCTGGTGCCAGGGGCTCCCCTAGGGTCCGGAATTTAGGAGTGTTAGGGGAGTGTAGGGCAGTAGTCAATGGGCTACTGACCCTCGGGGTCACTATGCCCCCTATATGACCACTTCCTGTGGGAAGTGGGCATAATCCTGCCCCCCAGTTCCTAAATATGCCATCACAAAGATGACTACTTCTGAAAAGTCCTGTCCACCTCAGTTTAGCCCATCTTAGGGGTGGTACTAGACTGCGGGTGGCACGCCTACCTGACTAGCTAATGTTCCCGCCTGTTCAGGTGCCAAAGGGGCTCTGGACAAAGGGGTCAGCTTCCTCTCCTGTGAGGGGAGCCAGATTTGCATTTCAAAGATGGAAGCTCCTTGAAGCTTGCCGATTTAGGAAGGCTAATCAGCATGTCATCCTGTGGGAGGGGGTATGACACCCTCTTCCCAGACAGGCTTATGCTCTGGGTCTCATGAGTACAAAGGTTTATCACCCTGAGAGGTCAGAACAGTGTCTCAAGTTGCAGGCTGGCAGAAACCAGTCAGCGTGCCCAATAGAGGCTGGTAGGTTTTCAGTGGGCACCTCTAAGGTGCCCTCTGTGTGCATGTGTTGGTAAATTCAGTACTGGGATCAGTGTGGGTTTATCAATACGAAATGTTTGATACCAAACATCCCTATTTTCAATTAAGCCATCATGTAGCTGGAGAACTTGTTTTCACCAGTGTCCAGCACATGTTCTAAAATGGCTACCCTGTACACTTGCACTGATAGTAATGAAACTGACCAGCACAGGGGCATATCTGCTCATGCAGGTATGCCTTCACATGTAATACCAAGCACTCTGCCTTAGGGCCGTAAGGCCTGCTGTAGGGGTGACTTGCAAGTACTACATGCAGTTATTAGGGGGCCTGGCACACAGGGATGTGAGTCAGGTAGTGTTTTCAGTTTTGTCTGCACCAAAACACGCAGCCTTCGATAGCAGCCCTGCATGAGGTTGGTGAGGGGTCCCTTAGGGAGGCACAATTCGTGCTGCAGCCCTTGGGGGACCCTCTTTAGTAACTCAGGCTCTCGGTACCAGGGTTACCATTTACTAGGGACTTACAGAGGGTGCTAAAGGCATTGCTAGTTGTGGGAACAACTGTACAGTTTTGGGAAAGAACACGGGTACCGGTGATCTGGTAAGAAGGAACCCAGTACACTTCAGTCAAAGTTTCACCACATATCAGGCAAAAAGTGGGGGAAGGGTACTACAACAAAAACCCAGTTTCCTACTTGGGAACAGAAACTATTGCAGTACCAGCAGAAAGACACCGCTCAATCCTTATGCGTATTGATCCAATATTAACCAGCTGGCGTCAGCCGAAGCCGCACCGAAGACTTCTTTTTGTGACTCATTCATAAAGGATTTGGGGAAGTTTGTCAATACATTTATGGCCTTGGATAGGGCTCAGGTCTCCAAGAAGGTGTTTCAAACTGTCCCGTTTGGAATTGTTGGACGATACAGGGCATGTTTGAAACGGCAGGTCACCGAGAAAGGGTTTTTAAATCACCGAAGAGGTGATGATTGGTTTGACAACCCCAGAAGAACCTTCTTCCCGTCCAGAACGAGAAATAGCCGGGGCAGATTCAGCAGAGGCAGTTACAGACCACGTAACTAGTGCAGTGAAGGTCCCAATGTTGTATGTAAAGATTGTACAATTTTACCAAGTAATTTTGGGGGAAGAATACAGTATTTTCTCCATAACTGGTATCAATGGACACAAGAAGCATGGGTGATAGCGACTGTTCAGGGATTTAAGAAAGAGTTTTATAATTCCCCTGTGCAAGACTCCCCTCAAACCACTGAGTTTCACATCAAGAGATGAATTTTATAGGCACAGTTATTCAAGAATTACTGCAGAAGGAAGTGATACACTTTGCAAAGCTCCACTGCAGAGGTTTTTCCAGCAATATTTTTCTGGTAAGCAAAAAAAAAAAAAAAAAAGGCCAGAGTTACAGGTTAGTACTAAAATTTGAGCAATTTCAATGGTTGGGTCCTCTATAGACATTTCAAGATGGAAGTAAACCATCATCTCAGAGATATTCAGGAAAACGACTAGATGGTTGGTTGGATCTTAAAGATGGCAGAGCCAGTGGTACGAGCTCTCCGTTCAGGCTATTGTCAGCCCTTTGGTGTTTTACCAAGATTATGAACCCGACAGAGGAGAATCTGAGAGCCAAAGGAGTTCAGCGGTCTATCTAGATGATCTAATCGTGACGCAAGACAAGTCAAAGTTGATAATGAACTGTCTGGGACAGTACACCCGTTTCAGGAAGTGGGATTTCTTCTGAATGAGAATCTGTATTGACACATCAAAGGTCTTTAAAACGCAGTGCGTAGAAAGAATGTAGCATTTGGATGGTTATCAGCTTGGCGGGAAGGTGACTACCACAATGGATTTTGAAGGTACCGGAGTGAAAATCACGATTCTTTGTTTGGTAACAACCAGAGTAGACAGAGGGTTTTCGTACGTATGATAAAGGGGATAGACCAGCGAGGTTAAACATGAGGAAGTAAGTAATATAAGAAAGGATGTTTTGGAAGAGGTGGGGCTAGAGTATCGTCTTAGCAGTAGCGTAATGCTACGTTCTTAGCGGGAATACGCCAATTGTGGGGTGAACGGTTTGGTTTAAAAATGGCTTTTTGATATTTAAGTGCAGTAATTTATATATTTAAGTGGTTCACATACACAGTCTAACAGCAATGTTTTGAATTTATAGAGTACCCCTGACGAAGGGCCAGGAAAAGGCCCGAAATGCATTGGGTGTTAAGGATGAATTAATGAGGAATACGTATGTTTACTCCATGCTTCGGAATAAGGCCCGATGGCATTTCCCCTGCATTAAGGATATTGATAACATATGAGGCCTCTCAAGTGACAAAAGGATGAACATTGTATAATGATCAACGAAAAAACTTTGGATTACATAGGAATAAAGATTGATAAACATTGGCATAACCTTGTGGTATCTGTGTTAAAATACGCAGGAATACGCTGTGCGTCCGGCATTGGGGTGAGATGTCGCCCCAATTTTTGAATCTGTATTGAAGCCATCTCAATGTATGGAATTGTTGGGCTTTCAAATAGATTCAGTGAAGGCTCAATTATTACTGCCACCACAGAAACTAAGGGACATCAAGAGGGAACTTGTATCGACCCTGAACAAGGAAGTGTTATCTTTGAAAATAAGAGCCAGGATTGTGGGACTGTTAGCATTGTTGATTCAGGCAAGCTTTTCAGGTCCCCTTCATTACAGTGCGCTTCAGAGGTTAAAGATTCCGACATCATCGCAAGAGGTCTGTTGTTTAGGGATCAAATAAATCTGTGACCACACTAGAATTCTCATGGTGGCTAAGCACATGGAATCCTGGAAAGCAAGGCCATATTTGGCTCCCGTTTAGAGGTGGTCATTGAGTGAGATCCCAGCAAACAGGTCTGGGGACCCAGATGCGGCTCAATCTCCACATTCTTTTGATGGTCCACACTAGAGTTGAACATCCAATCCATATCAATTGCCTGGAGTTATTAGAGGGATACTTTGCCATAAAAACCTTGCCCCCTCGGAAAAAATATTGTTGCATTCTGCACCAGATGGTCAATGTTTTGTAAGTCTGTTATACAAAGAAACTGGAAGAAAAAAGGATTTTTGGCACTTTTGCCTACAACACAAGATTTTAGTGGTAGCAAAGCATCTTACAGTACAATCAAATATGGTGCAGACGGGGCAGGATATCGGGGGGGGGAGGGATATGGAGGCTGGAGTGGGGCGATCTGTTTGCTTCCTGATTGAACAGACAACTGGAAACACATTGCAGTTTGAGGGCGGAGGCAATCATACAAGATTGAAGTAGGAATCTCTAGTATGCATTCCCTCCTATTCACAACCATTTCCAAGTGAGGAGGCAGAGAGTGGATATGATTCTGGGGACTGCCTTGTGGAGGGCACAACTATGGTTGCCAGTTTTTCTAGAGATGCAGTGTGATTCATCGCTAAGACTTCACTCTTTCCCAGAAATGTTCTGGCGGAGCAGTTACACTTCATGGCGTGGACAGCGTAAGGGGTAATTGGGAAATGCCTGGATTATCATAACAAGCTGAATTCTTTATCAAACAGGCATGGTCTACCATTAACAATATTCTGCTTTCTTGAAGAGATAGGCGTGTTGGCTCAACAAGCCTGTGGGGTGCAGTGTTACAATTTGAGGTAAACTTCTTATACCAACTGGCTTTGGATGGTCTTGGTTACAGGTCGGTAAACAATTTCAGATCTGAAATCTCAGCTAGTCATACACCAATTGAGAGTAAACCAATCGGCAAACAAACTTTGGTGGGCAGGTTAATGAGGGATCAGATTATCTTTTCCAGGAAACAACTATCAGTAAAACTAACAATCTTGTTATGTTTAATCTCATGCAGATGAGTGCCAGATGAGGGTGATTTGGATCCAACTGGTGGAATTTATTTTCTTCCACAGGGAGTTTCACTTTATATTTCTAGGCATGCTAATACTTATTCTGAATTTGTATAGTACTCTAGCTTTCTGGATAATCTCATATTGCGTGTGGTGAAAGGTGTGAAGGCCTACTAAAATTGCACTAGAGAGTTCAAAGCTGATTGTAAAGGGCAGTTGCTTATTGCTCTACAAAACCTTATAGACCGGTGACATCGGCAACACAGGGCAGGTGGGTAAAATGGTCTATGTATGAAGCAAGTACTGATGTGAACAAGTTTGCAGCTCATTCAGCCAGAGGTGCTATGGCATCTAGGATGTTTTTGCTGGGTTCTAGATTAGAGGACGTTATGAAGGCCACTGATTGGTCTTTGGACTCAAATTTCAGAAGATTCCATTGTAAACTGATTAATATTGTTGCTTAGATTGTGGTGGACAAGCTTTAAACAAATATAATCCAAGCCTCCGGTCCAGAAATAGAATTAAAGCATTTCTAGCTACTGCCTCAAGAATTTTCTGTTCTATTAAGGATACAGAAGGGAGGATTATCCCACCAAAATGTAGGAGGATACTAGCAACTGTGTACTAATTATATAAAGTATGGTTGTATGGGAACCGATGTATACCTGCCCTTGTTTGAAATGTTGCCAAGTGTATTGAAAAGGAGGTTACTGGACATTGTCTTTTTTCAGGAAATGAACAAAAGCAGGATTAGATTCTCAAACACTGTTCGGAATAAATAGCGTATAGAGGAGGTGGGAGGCTGAGTGATGTTGGTTGAGTTTATTAAGGGTCTACACTGCGCAAATAAAGAAGTAGCAAGATGGTGTCAATCCCAGTTAGTTTGCTGCATTCCATGTAGATTGGTGGACTGAGGTATGACGTGTTGTCACTGGAAATGTCATTTTTGTAGCTTACTGTTTTAATTGGCTGCTTTGAAATTGCAGAAAAAAAGAGAACCATGATCCTCGCCTCTGTGCCCTTGTTAGAAATTGACGCAATAGCTGGAAAATCTCTCATTTCACTTCCTTTTACCCCCATCAAATGCTTCTGAACTTGCTCAGCCATGTCAATTTCAATAGGAGACAAATGAAAGTCCTATCAGTTACTGAACGCAGACCTCTTAATATCCAAAAACAATAGGTAAGAGATTGACGGGTGATAGTAAAATACACTGAATGACTGGGATGAAAATAGTAAACAGCCTCACAGAGAAATCTAAAGGTAGGTTCAAATAACCACCAAAACCCTTTGAGGGTCTGGAAAACCTTCTTACCCCAGCTGGACAATGGCAACCATTCCTTCCACTTTCAGGCTACCATGCAGTAACACACAGAAGTTGGGGATTTTGCCAGCTAACTGATTTTCATCCTCAGCCTCGTCTGTGATGCCGGCATTAACTTCATCACCCTCTAAAGAAAAAATAAATTGCTTTCAAATTAAATTCTTCAGTGTTTGGAGACCATAAAATCAACAAACCAAAGAGGAAAAACAGGCAAAATACGATGGTAAAGACCCATTATATCATCATCAATAAGCAACTTGCACCCAAACTCAGACTCCACCATCTTCTAGACAACACTCAATCAGGATTCAGAAAGAACCACAGTACCGAAACAGCACCCATCGCGGCCATTCAAATCATCCTGGACCAGGGAGAAACAGCAGTACTCATCAAGCTAATCTTCTCTGCAGCCTTCGAAACGGTCACCCAAAACACCCTCATGAGAAGACTCCACGAGACTGGCATACAAGGATCCACCATCAAATTGATCTGTTCCTTCCTCATGTGAAGAATCCAAAGGGTCAGGCTGCCACCCTTCATATCAGAGACCACAAAATGAATATGCGGAGTCTCAAAGGCATCGTCTCTGCCCCACACTTTTCAGCATATACATGACACCGCTCGCCAACATCATTCGATCCCAAGACATCACCGCCATCTCCTACGCTGATGACACCAAACTCATCCTCTCCCTGCCAGACAAGACAACTACCACCAGAACCAACTTCACCAACTGCATGACCATGGTAGCAGACTGGATGCGAACCAACTGCCTGACACTCAACTCCGACATGACAGAAGTACTGGTCTTCGGCAACAAGACCTCCCCTTTGGACTCCACCTGGTGGCCGTCAGAGATAGGACTGTACGAAGTTGGCTCTTTATATGATATATCAAAATGAGATATATCGTGCAAAGAGTCCAGTGGTTCCCTTATGAGTGGACAGGGGCTTGTTCTAGCAATTCCAAGGTGCTCTTCTATGGGGTAGTGTGGTCGAGCAGCCTTAGGCTTATCCGAGAGCAAGACACCTGCAAATACACATAATAATCAATAAATGATGCACATGACTCAATAAGGAGATACACACCAATTTATAAAAATAACACGTATCTTTATATATATTTAGGCACCAGAATCAATACGATCAGGTAAGTACATTTTTGAAGAGAAATACTTCTGTGTTTGAAAAGTAGACAGTGCAATTTTAAAAGCTGCAATGTTATCCTATGGGAGGAAAAACAAGTATGGCATTCAGGTACAGTACAGCGACTCACGAGACCAATCTCCGAGACTTGAGGTGAGTGGAGAGCAAGGTACAAGGCAGCACCAGCAAGACACCACCAGCGGCACTAGGGCAGTCAGTTGCCCGGGGTGAAAAACAGAGTCTGTAGCCCTGTGGAAGTCTTTGTGAAAAGAGGCTGCAGGTTTTGACTCCGAGGCCAGTCAGGCTGAACCAACAGGGGGGCTCAGACCTCACGATGCTCAGGGACGTGGGGACACACTTGGGCCTCTTCTCCATGGGCAACGGGTGCAGAGGTGTCCTTCAGTTTTGGGTTTGTGTCACAGGATCGATTGCGGTAGAGGGGGTCTGCGAACAGAGCCTCCACCCATGCAGGCTTTGTTTCTGACCTCCTGAAAGCAGAGGTCCTCACCCTTGGGGGTCAGAAACATGTATCTGGTGGCAGGCTGGAGTAAACCAGTCAGTCACTACACCAGTGGCTGGTAAGTTTTCAAAGGGCACCACTAAGGTGCCCTCTATGTGCATGTATTAATAAATCCAACACTGGCATCAGTGTGGGTTCATGTTCATTAATACTAGATGTTTGATACCAAACATCCCTATTTTCAGTGAAGCCATCATGTAGCTGGGGAACTTATTTTCACCAGTGTCCAGCATATGTACTCAAAATGGCTTCCCTGTTCACTTGTACTAGCAGCAATATGGCTGACCAGCACAGGTGTATATCTTCTCATGCAGTTATGCCCTCACATGTAGGATAGTGCACCCTGCCCTAGGGCTGTAAGGCCTGCAGTAGGGGTGGCTTACCTATACTCCATGTTGTGTTTTCACTTTTGTCTGCACCAAGACACACAGCCTGCAGTGGCAGTCTGCATTTGTTTGGTGAGGGGTCCTTTAGGGCGGCACAATTTGTGCTGCAGCCCTTAAGGATCCTCTTTGACCCCCTTGCCCTAGGTACCAGGGATACCACTTACTAGGGCCTTACAGGAAGGGCCAAAGGTATTGCCAATTGGGGTACAATTGCACAGTTTTGGGCCAAATATGTGGCACTGGGGACCTGGTTAGCAGGAACCCAGTGCACTTCCAGACGAAATCACATTAAATACCAGGCAAAACGTGGGGGTGACCATGTCAAAAAGGGCTACTTTCCTACAAGGACCAACACCCACACCCCCAGACTATGCAAGAAATCTGGGGATCATCCTAGACGACAAGCTCAACATGACGTCTCAAGTCAATGCAGTGTGTACTTCCTGCTTCCATATCCTACGTATGCTGCAAAAAATCTTCAAACGGTTGCCTCAGAACACCAGACGCACCATCACGCAAGCACTCATCAACAGCAGGCTGGACTACGGCAGCACTCTCTACGCCGGACTCTCCAAATAACTCCTACACAGACTTCAGACCATCCAGAACACTGCTGCAAGACTCATAGTTGACCTCCCATGCCGCACCCACATCACACCGCACCTCAGGAAGCTTCACCATCTCTGAAGGAGACTGGCTTAGTATATGGTGCACACATATTTAAGTGATCCACCTTGCACTAATCCAGACAACTCTTATGGTGATTTATGTGGTCTTTGATAACCTTGTGAAAGCTCTCAAGTGGTAGCTGTGGAGAGCAGCATTCAGGCTTATCTTGAAGGAGTGTTAAGCAGCTAGTTTTACCAGTTTTAATCATGTAGTGTCGGGTAAATGAAAAAGAACCATACAGTGTATTCATAAAAATGTGTCTATTTATTACATTACACTCACCAACTAACACATTGGTATATCTCCTACCCGGAGATATAAACACAAATACACAATAATGCTTCAACTGCAATAAGGTAAGTAGCACAAAATACAGTGGTCTCCAGGGGGAGACCAAACCATATATTAAGAAAGTGGAATGCGAACTGCGACCAAAGTCGGTACTTGGACCAGGAGACTCAAGAGCTGGGGACACAAGGAATCACCAAAGGTAAGTACCCAGGACCCCACAGAGTCTGTGTGCAAATTGGAAAAACAGCTGCGTGTCTGATAGAAGTCAATCGGAAATTCATGGTTGCAGTTTTGGAGAAGAAGGACCCTTCCTAGTGGACCCTGAAGGAACCCCATGGAAGACAGAAGGTTGGAGAGTCCCCCCACCCGTGGATGATCCAGGAACCAGGATACCTACACCAGGTAAGCAAGGTGAATAGGTGCGAAGTGACGTCGGAAACCGCTGTAAACCACAATGGAGGACTTCAGGAAAGAGGTCACTGGAGAAGACTGTGCAAGAGCCCGGTGGAATCCAAGGGTGGATTCTTGAAGTGAAGAACCTGTAAGCAGAGGGGACAGTGTCTATGCCACTCGGAGGTGACCAGGAGGCACGGAAAAGCAATCCCCACCGATGGCGGACGGTTCAAGAGTTGACGGTGATCTTGTCGCTGCAGCTGTAAGGACCAGGCGAGGCTGAGGAAGACCAGGAACCTTGTACGAGCTGTCCTATGTCGGAAGTCAAGAACCAGGGGGTCGATGTCCGGCGGGAGTACCAACAAGCCTTGGCAGCTGAAACAGGCATGGAAAGCAAAGAAGGAGCAAAGGTGGGACCAGCAAGGTCCAAGGGACTCGCCACAAGCAGTGGAGTCAGTGCAGGCCCCGAGCAAAGCAGGGGAGCCCACTGGAGCAGAAGACCCTCAAGAGGACCCACAGACCAAAGGCACAGGAGTCGCAAGAGGACCTCTAGCAGCTCACCAAGAAGGAAGGCCCATGGTGCAGAGGATACAGCGAGGACGCTGTACTTGGCAGGAAGAGATGCTGGAGCTTCTTGTAGCCTGAAGATCTCTGGAGTGCAGAGCCAACAAGCCTTGGCAACGACAAGTCGATGTGCACAGAGGTTCGGTCCCAGCATTTCCGACGAGGGATACTGGCCTCAAAATTGCAGAGGACAGGTCAGGCCTGAAGGGAGTTGCAGAACCACCACCTGTGTTGCTGAGCCTTTTGAAGTCTGTGGGACGTCAGGAGCAGCAGACCGGTCAGCTTTGTTGCGGTGCCTGCAGATGCAGGGTAGCAACTCCTTCACTCCAAGGGAGATTACTTCAGGTGTCCTGGATGCCCACAGGTCTGGTGAAGATCCTGAAAGAAGCACAGACTGAAGAAAACTTGCAGAACAGCGAAACCAGGAGCAGCAGGAGTCTTCCTTGATACAGTCTCGGTTCCAGGCGTAGTCCAAGCGTCCAGACGGTTGAAGAGTAATGTGGTTTTGGACTTGAGTCTTGTCCCACAGCGAATCTGAGGACCCACCCACAGGTAAGCCCTTAAATACCCTAGGAAGGGGGTTAGGAAAACTCAGGGGTCCCTCCCAGAGGAGGTGCTGGACGGAAGGGAGAATACTCCGATGTCCTTTGTCCAGTTTCGCGCCAGAGCGGAAGCCATGGGCTCCCAGAACTGGTTCCAACTGGAGAATGCAAGGAGGACACCAAATGTGCCCTTCGAGGCAGTCTGGAGGCACTGGCAAGCGCCTTCACCTCAGCCCAATACACGAAGTCCTGTCTGGGAGGTGGTCATACCTCCCTCCAACAGGAAACCTATTGTTCTACCTTCCCCTGCTCGAGTTTGGTTCAGCAGCAGGAGGGCAGAATCAGGTCTGTGGTCGGCAGCATCACTAGCTTGCGGTCAGACCCTGAAAGGCCGTAACCAGGAGTACAGGAGGGTACCCAAGGGAGCCTCCAGTACATGGATCATACTTTCAACATTGGAATCGGTGTTGGGGTATGATTCCAACATGTTTGATACCAAAAATGACCGGGTTCGGTGCAGCCACTATATAGTTACAAGACATTTCATAATGACGGATGTCCACTATATGTATAAAAATGGCTGACCGCACTTACAAAGCCTGGGGAAGTCGACTCCGGGGTTTGTAGGGGTGTCCTGCTCATGCAGGGACACCCTCACACTTCTAACCAAGCACCCTGCCTTCAGGGCTGAAAGGCCTGCCAGAGGGGTGACATAGGTTTTAAGTGTAGTGACCTCAGATATAAGAAAACGTATATCTTGTGAGTGGTGCTAGCACCAACTCACCCAGGCTGCATTGGCAGGCCCGTAGTCACAGTTTGAGTGGTCTCTCATGGGTGGCACAATACATACTGCAGCCCATGGGAGACCCCTGGTGTACCCATGACCTGGGTACCTTAGTACCATATACTAGGGACCTACAAGGGTACACCAGTAGCCAATTGTGGAGGTACTACAGTACTTACCATGGTCAATTTAGGTAGGAAGTACAGGGACTGGGGTCCTGATTAGTAGGATCCCAGTCAGACTAGTCCAAAATCTGTTGTATGCTCTTTTTCTCCTCAACTGTGAACCTCTCCTCCTTCCCATTTGGGTCACTGTAGACAGTGGGAAGATTCACAATTTCTTGATTTTTGTTGAAAATAGTAACTAATTAACATATATATACACATATATATATAATTCCAACCGGATCCAGAATAACTTTTCCGCAAAAGTCAGTGGATTTTAGTAGAAAAGGTTATTTGATTATTATAACTATTCCCCAAAATAAGAGCTTCATCAGCCTGATTTAATCAGGCATTCTTCATTTTGGTTTAGGGTTTCATCCAAATGACAGACTACCAAAATGAGGCATAGATGAAAGGGAATAATATAAACTAAATGTCTTGCATTATAATATGTTAAAGGAATTACAGACAAGGGGATGAAAAAATGATTGGAAGAGGACTGGGATAAGATAAAAAGAACAACAGGTTGGGATCGAAAGAGGGCTGAAGGGGGCAAACAGGAAAATCGAGGAAGAATGGTGAGACAGGAATGAAGGTAAAGGAAGACGGTACGAAAATAGGTAGAAAAAAGGAAGGAGGAAAAAGAAGGGAGAAAGTATGGAAGATGAGCACAGAAAAACTGAAAGCTTCATCATTGGGGTCTTCCCGCCCCTCTACGGGACGGGGCGTGCTACTACCTACGTGGACGCGGGAGCACTTACTTTAGTGATTAGCGTATATGTGTAGTGCGTGGGATCGTGAAATATAAATATATGTGATGGTTTAAAAAAGCTAATAAAGTGTATTCTTTTCCACTAGCCAGGGAATTTTTAAACCATCACATATATTTATATTTCACGATCCCACGCACTACACATATACACTAATCACTAAAGTAAGTGCTCCCGCGTCCACGTAGGTAGTAGCACGCCCCGTCCCGTAGAGGGGCGGGAAGACCCCAATGATGAAGCATGACACAATCAGGTTTCAGTGTGTGAGGGGTATTTTACAAAACATTTTGAACACTGTCCTTCCTACAAACATGAGAAGGTATTCCTTTTTTCTAATCACCACCGTTTTTTAAAAACACCGCAAGTAAGATTAAGCACACACTTACGTGCGTTTATATGTTTTTGTAGTAGAATCTCTTTGTTGAATTGCGATACTGAGAGGAGGACGATTCTACCTTTTTCCTCTTCACTCCCCCTCATGATATTTTTGTTCATTCTTGACATTCTTGACACAGCTGTGGGAGTCTTTTTCTTTGAAAAAGTTTTTCTTGGAATAAAGTCCCCTATGGGGAGGAACTTTAGTACCTCCTTTTTTTTCCCCTTTAATCCAGCTATATTTACTCCCTAACAACCCAGTACATGCTAACAGAACCCCCTTCAGGTAAACACACAACTAAGACCAGTTACAACAATGGCAGAAAATATAGGCTTGACTTTCACAGAGGAGATAGACAGCATCATAGCTTCATTAAATAATTTTGAAGGATTAAATACACCTGATCCAATACCAACAAACAATGACTGGGACGAGATAGAACAACTAATACGCACCCAGATAAAAACTGCCCTTCATGGTCTTCTTATGACTGAATATCTTAAAGGAAATGCAGCACTAAATGGACTAATAGTAAAAAATGAACCATATATCTTTCAAAATGTCAAAATTAAAAAAAAAAAGACTGGTCACTAATAAGTTGGCACTGCACACGAGACTGGCTTGTGCTGATTATTAAGACAGCTGGCAGAATAGCACAAGAACTCAAAATTGAAATTCAAGAAATAGAAATCCGTCTCAAAAGCTATGAAACACCGAGTGCCCTCAAAAAACATCTTGAAGAGCTGAACAAAATTCTCAATGACTTTGAAATAACATTGAAAAAAAGCAAGTACGATAAACTTAAAAAAGACGTCTCTCGTTTCAGCCACGAGAGGGTTTATCCTTACATAAGAGATGATTACAAACCCCAAGAGAGCCGCCAGGAAATGACAACTGATGACGATTCATCTGACTCAGGATCCAGTGGATCAGACTCAGGAAAAGGTAGATACCAACCATATCGGGGCAGGAGGGGCAATTACAGACGTCCTTGGTTCCATGGTCAAAGAGGATGGGGACCCTATCAAGACCCTCCCCAATATTTACCATACCCCCTAGGACCTCCAATGTACCCACATCAACAAGGTACTTACCCACAATGGAACTACCCCGCGCAAGACCATCCCTACTATGAACAGCCACATTTTTTAGGGCTACGCCAAGGGAGAAACAGAGGAAAAAACCGGAGAGGGAACAATGTCCACTGGGCCCTACAAAACGAAGAACAAATTCGGATGGCAACGAGAAGCATGACAGGGGCTTCAACCAGCAAGAAATGAATCTGGTGGTGAACCTCTCGGATCACATTTTAACATCAGCACAGATCAAAGTCCTGGAAAAGGGACTAGGCTTTGTGCCCACAGCTAAATTGGACAATTTCCAATTATGCAAAGAGATGAAGGAATTCATGAGGAGACTCAAATTGCAAATCTTTTCAAAGACAAACAAAGAGATGACCAGCAAGATGGGGACACAAGGTTAAGACCAAAATCTACCTTCACCCCACCTGAGGCCAACCTACCAGTAGAACTGCTCGCCTTCGAAAAGGCTGTGATGAAAGACCTAGAGAAAAGGGATTCAGAAACCAAGAAAGTCTTTCACAACACAATCAGAGAAGAAAACGAGGCTCTCAGAGAACTAGCGAACAATACTGAATTGGTAATAAAACCAGCAGACAAAGGAGGGGCCATTGTAATACAATCTGCCAAAAAATACGACCAAGAGTGCAAACGTCTCCTTCGGGATGAAAGGAACTATGAAATCCTCAACCAAGACCCCACCGAAAAAATAAGAGTAAAAATAGCAAGCATGGTGGAAGAGGCACGATCACATGGGTGGATATCCAAAAAGGAAGGTGATTTTTTAACCACAAGTTCACCAAAAACACCCCATCTATACACTATACCTAAAATTCACAAAAACCATATCTCACCGCCGGGCCGCTCAATAGTATCTGGGATTGGGTCAATCCTGGAACCGGTCTCAAAATTTGCAGACGCTTTCCTAAGGCCGCTAGTACAACAAACATTTACGTACCTAAAAGATACTAAAGACGTCCTACAACTGCTAGAAGGTCTACCTTTCAATCCTGAAAGAGAACTATTGATAAGCTGCGATGTGGAGAGCTTATATACAAGCCTTCCCCACAATGAGACTTTGAATATCATAGAAGACGTCCTTTTGATACTGATTGGGATTACCAAACACCAAGAAATATGGTCATGGAGTGCTGTCAATTGGCACTCAAAGAGAACTTTTTTGAGTACCAGGATACAATTTACCTGCAAAAACATGGGACCAGCATGGGGAGCACCTTTGCTCCCAGTATAGCTGGTCTCTATGTCCATCAACTAGAGAAACAAAGAATCTTGAATCCCAGAAACCCATTCCGTGACCATATACATGTATGGAAACGATACACAGACGACATATTGATCATCTGGGAGGGAGAGGAGACGACCGCAAAACGTTTGACATGGCTGAACTGCCAAGATGAATTTTTGAATTTCACAAGTACCATCTCAAATGAAAAATTAGTTTTCCTTGATTTAAATATTTATGCAACAGACGGAAAATTGACAACTACCACCCATTTCAAAAAGACCTCTAAAAACTGTCTTTTACTGTATAACAGCTTTCACCCCCGACATCTCCGCGACAATCTCCCCTATGGGCAATTTCTTCGGCTTAGAAGAAATTGCACGGAAATTGAGGATTTCAAAAAACAATCTAATGACCTGAAAAAGAAATTGGAGACACGTCAATACCCTAAAAAAGTGATTGATAAAGCATACAAAAGGGCGCGTAACAACAGCAGAGAAGGCCTTTTAGAACCAAAAATCCACAAGGAAGAGAAACAAGCATTGGCATAGCCAATAGGTCTCGCCTTTGGGACCATATAAGTGGTTAGCCATGCAGCACACAAGCTGCGAGTTTACAAACATCAGAAAGAAGACAGAGCAACCAGTCACATTTCGTTTAACAGTGGTAGTTGCGCTGGACAATTCTTCAACCACGTGTGCTTGAGGCTGTGCGCTTATAAATTGATTTAAATTTTAATTATAACATATTCAGCCTGTTCTAAGGCAATTTATCTCCACGAGGTCTGACACTTCTTGGGAAGCCTAGGTGGAAGGAAGGAAGGAGCGAAGATAATACTAACTGGTGCTCATGTACATCTTTGGGTGGAGTTCGCAATAAATAAGAGCAATATAAAACTGCAAACTGATCAAGTGCCCTGAGGACGTCTTTGTTGGCTTGTGTGCACTACACACACGTTACATACATATGTGCATACCGACACTACATTGAGCGACTGAATAAATATAAACTTCAGCTGTGAGAACACATGACTGCACTTGTCGGCAATCAACCCTGCTCCCGTATCTCGACCATGTGCAGCATCCTCAGATCCCGGGTGAAACCCCTGGCAACCGGGGTGGGAAGCCCCTTACCACGAGAGATCGTGCACGATAGCGCCTAGGTAGGGACAGGGAAGAACGGGTGTGAAGAGGGGAAGAAGAAAGGAAGACTAGGAGTGAGGGGAGAAAGAAGACGAGAAAGAGTGCGCGAGACTGCGAATCTGGGAGAGGGTGTGGGAGAAGAAGAGGAGGGAAAGGAGTCAATATAGTGGTGAGAGGAAGAAGAGAAGGAAAAAGAGTGAAGGTGATGCAGTGGGTGTTAGAGAGAAGAGGGGAGCAAAAGACAGAGAAAAGGGACAAAATGTGGGTATGAGAGAGAGCAGCAGGGAAACAGAAAGGGCAAGATACGGGGGATGGAAAAGAGGAGAGAGGCAGAGGAACGAGAAGAAAGACAGATTACCCTGGTCACTACAAGTACAATAAAGGCAGTGGGAGAGGGAGACAGTGGGAAGGAGGAGAACGCAGGAGAGAGGGTGCATGAAGGGTGTACCATAAAACTACGTAGCTCGTCACATTGTGAGTATTCCTTTAACTGTCAACTTCCCCACAGCCCTTTGCACAACACGTGAAACGTTCTAAGGTGGCAGACTGCCGTCAGGTGTCGGCGCTAATTCAGTTAATTGATTTCTGATGTGTGCAGTTTCCCGCGCTCACAGCAGGCAGGCACCAGCCCTGGAACGCAGAGTTCAGAGGTGAAGCGCAGCAGTGTAAGATGCACAACTATAATGAAAAAGCAAGGAAAGCACCTACCCTATACGCACTTTAACTTTTCCATGTACAACCTTTCCAGTGTTTTGTTCCCCATTTTACCCAGTAAAAGCTTGTGACATTGTCAATCATAATATAACTGAAGTGCCTCTTTAAATAAGATCTTCCCATCCTGAGGAAATATATTAACTTAACAACAGTGAGGAAACTGTAACATGATTATTAATGTACACTGACCTATGAAAAACATAATTGGCATGATTATGTAACCGTTATCGCAACAGAAATAAGCATCAAATGCATTAAATAAAATCTTTAGTTCGGGGCATCGTTTACAAATTTGACAAACAGATGTCAGTTGTCTGAGGTTAGTTGAGATAAGATTAATGGGAATTACCAACCACTTGAGAAACAAGAGACATCTAGAAATGCACAACTAAAAAAGGCCAAGTGTTCAAGTATAAAATCAAAACCACAACCTGAACTGTAGCACCTTAGTCGGGTTTCTAAATGGACTCCTTCACCAATGTTAAGCGTGGCCGCATTGAAATAACACAAGCATTGCACTGCCAATAGGTTTCGACTATGTGAGACCTACTGGCGTTGAAATATATTTTTTGACATGTTGTGCGCGATGCTCTGCAACATGGCTTAAAGTAAACAAAAAAGCAGCACTTTTTGTTTATGTCAAGGTATGTTACACATCAGCTAGCGCTGCTCTAAAAATATTCGAACAAAACACACTGACAACGCCAATTGGGATCTCATAGGTGAAACTTACTGGCTATACCTAAGAAATAAATAAAATGAATAGCCACCAAGAAATGTGAATGTTTTTTTTATATATATATAATTATGTTTTTTTCCACGCATCAAAGTTTAACTGCATTCAGAAATAGCTGAAATTGACAATATTCTGAAACAGACTTATAGAATTTTGTATAACATTTTAAACTGCTTTTAGAGAGTAAACAAAATGTGCTGGGTGTGTGATTGTTTTGGACAGTGTTACTTGCTGTTAACGCTCGCACGGTTCTTTCTCCAGTTTCACAGAACAAACATGCTTTGCACTTGCAGCTCGTTAAGCAGCAGAGGAGATCCCCCGGCCCGTCTCACAAATAAAGGGAATGCTACCACCATTTTAAAAGCACACTGAGGGTTTGCAAATCTCATGCGATGTCTAAAATAGTGAGTGGGCTCCGCCCAGCCCGACTCGTGCCATACTTGTCTAGACAAACTCTCTTTTCAGTGTCCATGTCCAATCTGCCCCTATCTTGCTGTCCAGCCTTCTACTCAACCACCACGGGAAAGTTTGGAATCAGCGGTTTAGCTCAGCTGAGGTGCGCTGCGGGGAACATGGGTTGAAATTTGTCCGTAATGAAATGTACCCATTACTGCCAACTGAACCAGTGTCACTGGTGATCCCCCATAGGTCAGTCAACTTTGTTTAGTTTTTGTTTTAGGAAATATGTAGTATCGCTTTCAATTCTGGGAGTCATAGTTTTGCGTTTATTGCCCTGCAGTGGCAAGTCAAGAGGTTTATCCCACGTCACGTGGGACAGAGTTAATAAAGGCCACCGCTGCCGGACGTGACCTCAGGGAGGTGTCCGGACAGCAACAGGAATATCGTAAATGCGTAACAGTCTTCTTATTTATGCATGGCCCACTCAGGTGTAGGTCTTCCGGCTCCCAACCGGCAAGGCGCACCCACCTGATCCGATCGTTGCTCTGCGACATTACATTGGCGACGAGGGCGGCTCGGACTGCCCCGAGGACTCGTAGAGGCTGCAGACCCAACACACGGGTGCGTGGTGCTCGTGCTACGTAGCCAGCTCAGCCAATCACATCGGCGTAGAGGTGAGATCAATCCCCGTTTGGCACCAACTGCAGGAGTGACCTCTGCAACACGTCGATCAGACTCCCGGAGTGAGGGAGTGCTAAGCCCCGCCCAGTGGTTGTTGCTGTGAGCACACACGGCGAGGAACCGACCGGTGGCCAAAGGCGGTGCAACTAATAAAAGAGGTGAGCTAAGCATCACAACTGGAGCTAAAACGAGCGAGCGCGGCAGCCTGCAAAGCAGTCCCAAAGCGCTGCATGCGTCGTGGCTGGCCTTTGGATGAGTACGCGCGGCAGACATGTGTTTCCACTTATCGCGCCCGCGTCTGGCACGATAATTGGAAACACATGTTTGCCGCGCGTACCCATCTCAAAAGGCCAGCCACGACGCACGAGCGTTTCTTGGACTGCTTTGAAAACTCACTTACAATAAGTCTTCGCCTCTAAGCAGCGCTTGCGCTGCTACTCGAGGCTCGACCTAAAAAACCGCCCAGTGTGCATAACAACCTTCAACACCAATTCCAATGGGATTACAAAAATTGTAAACAAACATTGGCGAATCCTCAATAGTGGAGGCATCAATTTACCAAAACCTATCTTCTCACACAAAAGAGCGAAGAGTATCCGAGATTTTGTCGTACACACCAGACCAAAAGAGACAAAAGATGGACACAGCACACAAACTAGCCTATTGCCACCGGTCTCTGGCCATTATCCCTGTGGCATGTCATGCATGTAAACTAACAAAGAAGAGCAAAGAGATATGGTTCCAAGATGGAACCAGATGGGACCAAAGGAGGTTTACAACATGTAACTCAAAAAATGTAGTTTACCTTATTTCCTGCCCGTGCCTCTTGGAGTACGTAGGAATGACCACACGCCCAGTGAAACTAAGGATAGGCGAACACAAAAGCAACATAAAATGTAAAAAAAGCACAACAAAAATGGCAGCTCATTTTTTGGAAAAGGTCATAAATGGGAGGATCTCTCTTGGACGATAATCGAACAAATCGATAATGAAAGGTATTTATTTGAAAAGGAACAGCGTTGGGTGTTCCGTCTGAGAACCAATGAAAGAGGGTTAAATGAGGATATTCCTTGGAATCTACTCTGTCATTGAGGATACTACAAATATACACTACATAACAAATTGAGAACCTGCCATATGGCAAAATCTGTAACCCAAGGCACACCTACACATGCTTTTGCAAATGACCGGTCTGTAATCGACCTAGTGAATCCACTTGAAAACAGCCTATTAGAATATTCATAAGTTCCGACATTATATATATATATATATATATATATATATATATATATATATATATATATATATATATATATATATATATATATATCCTTTAGCTTTAGTTCACGTCGCTGACTCCATGAGGCGCTTCTCTCTCGGTGGGTGACCCTTGGCTGAACCACGCCAAATTACATTTTCCAAATCCCTCGAAGTGAAGGAAAAGGGTCGCACTTCCAGATTAGGTGTTTTAACAATCCTTTATTTTAGTTTCATCAGCTGTTCAAAAGCTGCACCAACGCGTTTCGTTCTCCTCCGAGAACTTGATCACGGTTTACTAAAGCGACAGGTCACATGGGCCAATAAAACCTATTGACAATCACATGATCCATTATCCTGCCCATTATTCCTGTTCCATGTCGCCCTGCATTCTGGGAGCTGTAGTGTAAGGATTACTTTCATTAGACAAGTGATTTGTAGAAAAAATTCGTAAATTAAATAAACAATGTGAATATATAGTAGGGGTTAGGATTTGAAAACATAAGTCATTTCAAGAGTTTCCACTGTATGTAGAGACAATAATATGTCCATGAATATAGTTCAAAGAATTTCTTCGGTTATTTCCCAATGGCGTAGTACTACCATTGAGACCGAAATGTGTTTTTAAATATTTTGGACAGGTTCAGACCTATAGTACCTTTTTCAGTGATTATGGCACTCAGATGTTCACAAAGTTTAACCGATTAAGGGATTATTATCCTCCCTTTCTTGCCCTCTAGTGGGCATTTACCCATAATCACATTATTTGTACTTTTTAGTCTAGACCCTCTATATTCTTAATTTTTGGCTCTTATCTCTTTATCATTACTAAACCTCCTTACCACAAGTGCAAGAAAATACTTTAAAAATTCAAGTACAAAGTGACAATTTATAAAAATCCAAAAATTCTATACACACAAAAAAACATTTCATGAGAGAGGTAATAAAGTTTTTCAATTCCGATTGCTTTCAGTTCAAATTACAGATGCACATATAATTCTTCACTTTGATTCAGGCCAAACGGGGGTAAGTTCGAAAGTTCAGGATCTGACGTGATTCTCTTTCACGTAGTTTTTTCTCCCTGTTTCCCCCTCGGATGTTTGTTGTTATTGTCTCCAGCGCATAACATTTTAGCAATTTCCAATTCCCATCGTGGTTAGTCTCCATATGTTTTGCCACTGCATTTCCTCGATCTTTGTTCACAGTGGCTCGGACATGTTCTAGAATTCTCTTTTTTAATTCACATATAGTGCTCCCTATATATTTTAAACAACAGGGGCACTCTATGACAGACCGCATATTGACTTTTGCAGGTTATTAAATCCTTGATCTTCCACATCTTATTGTTTGCCATTCGTACTTCCTTTGTAGCTTTAGCTATTTGGCAAACCTTGCAACCATAGCATTTCTATGAAACCCTTCGTTTTTAGCCATTGATTCCCCTTGTTGTTCTTTCCTTGAAAGTGGCTGTGGATTAATTTATCCTTTAGATTTTTGCCCTTCGATATGTTATCATAGGGTGGTTTCCAATTATTTTTCCTACTGTGGGGTCCAGTTGAAGCAACTTCCAATTCTTTTTAAGATTGCGGTGATTTTCTTTGTTTCACTGGAATAATCAGGATCAATCTTATTGGTTCTTCCTTTGGTTCTACAGTGGGTTTAATTTGTAATGTTTCATCTCTTGTCTTTTGTTTCGCTCTTTGCCAACATTTCTTTATGTTTCCCTCTTTGTATCCTCGTTGTTTGAATCTTGCGGATGTCAATAATCTGTGCTTTTCCCATTCAGTTTCCTCTGAACAGATGCGTCGAATTCGCAAGAATTCTCCATAAGGTATGTTTTGGATTACAGATTGCTTATGAAAACTTTCAGCGTGCAATGTGGCATTCGTTGATGTTTCCTTCCGATGCAATGTTGTTTGTATTGGATCATTCACTATGTAGATTTCTGTGTCCAAGAAAATTACTCTTTCTTTGCTGGTGGTATGCATGAATTTTAAATTCGCTTTTGTCGAGTTTAAGATTTCAAAATATTCTTGGAACTCTTTCTCCGACCCGTCCCAAATGATTAGCAGGTCGTCGATAAACCGTAACCATAGTACGATTTTGTTTACATGAGCATCATTGTTTGGGTGCCAGGCTATTTGTTGCTCCCACCATCCCATTACAATGCAAGCATAACTTGGGCTGAACGAAAACCCCATTGCACATCCTTTTATATGTTTGTATATTTCGTCTCCAAATAGGAAAATGTTCTGCGTTAGGCATATGTTGATCATATCCAAGAGCATTTGATTGTGATGATTGTATTGAATGTTTCTTTCTTTTAGGAAGAAAGCGCAGGCCTGCATTCCTATGTCATTTTCAATGTTGGTGTATAATGATACTACGTCCATACTTATCAATGTATAGGATTTTTGCCACGGTATGCCTTGTAATTGCCGTAATAGATCACTTGTGTCCTTTATGTATGAGCTGAGACTCAACACGAATGGCATGAGAAAAAAATCTATGTAGTTTGCTACAGGTTCTAGTAGCGATCCTTTGCCGAAACTATCGGCCGTCCAGGTGGTCTTTGGGGGTCTTTATGTAGCTCGGGAGAAGTAAATGGTGGCTGTTAGGGGGTACTCCGTTGTTAGGTATTTTCGTTCATCATCATCGATTAATCCTTGTGTTGACCATTCCGTTAATTTCTGATCTAAGGAGTTCCCGAAAGTCATCGTAGGATTACAGTCCAACTTCCGATAGTATTCCTGATCTTTTAGTTGTCGGTGGGCTTCTATTTCATAATCCTTTCTATTCAAGATGAAAATATTGCCACCTTTGTCGGCCATTTTTATAATGATCTCTTGATCTTGCATTAGATCTGCGAGGGCGGTTCTTTCTTGGTTGGTCAGGTTGTCTTTGTATTTGGTTCTCCTCAGTTTGTAAAGGTCTTGAATCACATCTTCTTGGAAAATATCAATTCTGTTACCTGGTGTCAATTGAGGATAGAAGCGTGATGATGGTTTCTTTCCACTTAGGCCTGCTCCCATTTGAGGGTACAGGGACTGACATTGATAAATCTGGATGTAGACGAGGGATGCGAAGAAGTGACATTGGATATGGCATACCCTCAAATGGGAGCAGGCCTAAGTGGAAAGAAACCATCATCACGCTTCTATCCTCAATTGACACCAGGTAACAGAATTGATATTTTCCAAGAAGCTGTGATTCAAGACCTTTACAAACTGAGGAGAACTAAATACAAAGACAACCTGACCAACCAAGAAAGAACCGCCCTCGCAGATCTAATGCAAGATCAAGAGATCATTATAAAAATGGCCGACAAAGGTGGCAATATTGTCATCTTGAATAGAAAGGATTATGAAATAGAAGCCCACCGACAACTAAAAGATCAGGAATACTATCGGAAGTTGGACTGTAATCCTACGATGACTTTCAAGAACTCCTTAGATCAGAAATTAACGGAATGGTCAACACAAGGATTAATCGATGATGATGAACGAAAATACCTAACAACGGAGTACCCCCTAACAGCCACCATTTACTTCCTCCCGAAGCTACATAAAGACCCCCAAAGACCACCTGGACGGCAGATAGTTTCGGCAAAAGGATCGCTACTAGAACCTGTAGCAAACTACATAGATTTTTTTCTCATGCCATTCGTGTTGAGTCTCAGCTCATACATAAAGGACACAAGTGATCTATTACGGCAATTACAAGGCATACCGTGGCAAAAATCCTATACATTGATAAGTATGGACGTAGTATCATTATACACCAACATTGAAAATGACATAGGAATGCAGGCCTGCGCTTTCTTCCTAAAAAGAAAGAAACATTCAATACAATCATCACAATCAAATGCTCTTGGAGATGATCAACATATGCCTAACGCAGAACATTTTCCTATTTGGAGACGAAATATACAAACAGATAAAAGGATGTGCAATGGGGTTTTCGTTCAGCCCAAGTTATGCTTGCATTGTAATGGGATGTGGGAGCAACAAATAGCCTGGCACCCAAACAATGATGCTCATGTAAACAAAATCGTACTATGGTTACGGTTTATCGACGACCTGCTAATCATTTGGGACGGGTCGGAGAAAGAGTTCCAAGAATATTTTGAAATCTTAAACTCGACAAAAGCGAATTTAAAATTCACGCATACCACCAGCAAAGGAAGAGTAATTTTCTTGGACACAGAAATCTACATAGTGAATGATCAAATACAAGCAACATTGCATCGGAAGGAAACATCAACGAATGCCGCATTGCACGCTGAAAGTTTTCATAAGCAATCTGTAATCCAAAACATACCTTATGGAGAATTCTTGCGAATTCGACGCATCTGTTCAGAGGAAACTGAATGGGAAAAGCACAGATTATTGACATCCGCAAGATTCAAACAACGAGGATACAAAGAGGGAAACAAAGAAATGTTGGCAAAGAGCGAAACAAAAGACAAGAGATGAAACATTACAAATTAAACCCACTGTAGAACCAAAGGAAGAACCAATAAGATTGATCCTTGATTATTCCAGTGAAACAAAGAAAATCACCGCAATCTTAAAAAAGAATTGGAAGTTGCTTCAACTGGACCCCACAGTAGGAAAAATAATTGGAAACCACCCTATGATAACATATCGAAGGGCAAAAAATCTAAAGGATAAATTAATCCACAGCCACTTTCAAGGAAAGAACAACAAGGGGAATCAATGGCTAAAAACGAAGGGTTTCGTAAAATGCTATGGTTGCAAGGATTGCCAAATAGCTAAAGCTACAACGGAAGTACGAATGGCAAACAATAAGATGTGGAAAATCAAGGATTTAATAACCTGCAAAAGTCAATATGCGGTCTATGTCATAGAGTGCCCCTGTTGTTTAAAATATATAGGGAGCACTATATGTGAATTAAAAAGAGAATTCTAGAACATGTCCGAGCCACTGAACAAAGATCGAGGAAATGCAATGGCAAAACATATGGAGACTAACCACGATGGGAATTGGAAATTGCTAAAATTTTATGCGCTGGAGACAATAACAACAAACATCCGAGGGGGAAACGGGGAGAAAAAACTACGTGAAAGAGAATCACGTCAGATCCTGAACTTTCGAACATACACCCCGTTTGGCCTGAATCAAAGTGAAGAATTATATGTGCATCTGTAATTTGAACTGAAAAGCAATCGGAATTGAAAAAAAACTTTATTACCTCTCTCATGAAATGTTTTTTTGTGTGTATAGAATTTTTGGATTTTTATAAATTGTCACTTTGTACTTGAATTTTTAAAGTATTTTCTTGCACTTGTGGTAAGGAGGTTTAGTAATGATAAAGATATAAGAGCCAAAAATTAAGAATATAGAGGGTCTAGACTAAAAAAGTACAAATAATGTGATTATGGGTAAATGCCCACTAGAGGGCAAGAAAGAGAGGATAATAATCCCTTAATCGGTTAAACTTTGTGAACATCTGAGTGCCATAATCACTGAAAAAGGTACTATAGGTCTGAACCTGTCCAAAATATTTAAAAACACATTTCGGTCTCAATGGTAGTACTACGCCATTGGGAAATAACCGAAGAAATTCTTTGAACTATATTCATGGACATATTATTGTCTCTACATACAGTGGAAACTCTTGAAGTGACTTATGTTTTCAAATCCTAACCCCCTACTATATATTCACATGGTTTATTTAATTTACGAATTTTTTCTACAAATCACTTGTCTAATGAAAGTAATCCTTACACTACAGCTCCCAGAATGCAGGGCGACATGGAACAGGAATAATGGGCAGGATAATGGATCATGTGATTGTCAATAGGTTTTTATTGGCCCATGTGACCTGTCGCTGTGTAAACCGTGATCAAGTTCTCGGAGGAGAACGAAACGCGTTGGTGCAGCTTTTGAACAGCTGATGAAACGAAAATAAAGGATTGTTAAAACACCTAATCTGGAAGTGCGACCCTTTTTTCCTTCACTTCGAGGGATTTGGAAAATATGCACAAGTTACTAACTTGTGTAACGATATATCTGTAAGAGACAGTAGTTAGTGACAGATTCCTTACCTTAGAATATCCCCAGGCGTCAGGCTGGATCCGGAAAGTTTTTTGCGTAGCAGTACCCTTGCGCGTCGGTAGGCGGCGTCATGCGGCTCCGCGTCCGTCGTCGGCGTCGTGATCGCCGGGATGACGTCGCGGGCAGTACTTAGGCGCCGCCCCTGCGCGCTGACGTCAGTTCTGTACACGACTTTCCGCGCCAGGAACGCAGAGCCATGCAAGAAGCTGACATAGGTGTCTGAAAAATACCAGGGCCCTGAAAGGGATGTCCTTAACCCTAGAAATCAGTTCGCAGAACGGGAGGATGGGTGGGGCGGTAGGAATCTGTCACTAACTACTGTCTCTTACAGATATATCGTTACACAAGTTAGTAACTTGTGCATCTGAAAGAGACACGTTAGTGACAGATTCCTTACCTTAGAATAGATACCCCAGCAATACCAACCCCGGTGGTGGGTCTGCGAACAAAGATCAGACAAGGAAGTCCTGGAGGACAGAACGGCCAAAGAAGCCGTCCCTCCGGACCTGACTGTCAAGGCAGTAATGCTTTGTAAACGTGTGCAGCGAGGCCCACGTAGCTGCCTGACATATAACCGGCAGCGGAACACCGCGGCCCAAGGCCGTGGTAGCAGCCGTTGCCCTGGTGGAATGGGCACGCAGCCCAACAGGAGGCTCCTTCTTAGCCAAAGAATAGCAGGTCTTGATGCACAAGGTAACCCAGCGGGAGATGGTCCTCTTGTGCACCGCCCAACCTTTTTGGCGCCCACGTAGCCAACAAAGAGCTGGTCATCCACCCGGAAGTGTTTTGTGCGGTCAATATAGAAGGAGAGCGCACGTTTTGGGTCCAGACGGTGGAGCCTCTCTTCCTCTCTGGAAGGATGCGGAGGCGGAAAGAAGGTGGGCAAAGTGATGGTCTGCCCAATGTGGAAAGCAGTAACCACCTTTGGCAAGAAGGACGGACGCGTCCGAAGAACAACCTTGTCCGGATGAACAGACAGAAAGGGAGGTTTGCAAGATAGAGCCTGGAGCTCACTCACCCGCCGAGCGGAGGTGATGGCCACCAGAAAGGCTGTCTTCAGAGTCAGAAGACGAAGAGGACAGTTATGTGGAGGCTCAAAGGGAGCGCACATTAAAAGGTAAGAACCAAGTTCAAGTCCCACTGAGGCATCACAAACGGAACAGGAGGGAAGAGGTGTGTAATGCCTTTTAAGAACCTGTTAACAACAGGGGACTTGAAAAGGGAGGGCTGATCAGGGAGCCTGAGGAAGGCCGAGATAGCATAAAGATAACCCTCGATGGTACCCAGGGCAGAACCCTGTTGGGCCAGAGAGAGAAGGAACAGAAGGACCTCAGAAAGAGGGGCAGAAAGGGGATTCACAGCCTTTGCTGTGCACCATGCCACAAATTTGTTCCACCTGCAGGCGTATACCACCTTAGTGGAGGGACGCCTGGCTGCCAGAATCACATCACAAACTTCGGGAGGCAAGTCGAAAGGAATCAACTGCCGCCGCTCAATCTCCACGCAAGCAGGAGTAGACTGGACAGGTTCGGGTGGAGGACCGTCCCCTGCTGCTGCGACAGAAGATCCTCCCGAAGAGGCAGACGGATCGGGGGATCTACGCTCATATTGAGTAGCTCGGGATACCAAACTCTTCGAGCCCAGTCCGGAGCCACAAGAATGACTTGGGCCCGGTCGTGCCGAATCTTCAACACTCTAGGTAGAAGTGGTATAGGCGGAAAGGCGTACAACAGCCCGCAACTCCACTCGTGACGAAAAGCGTCGCCGAGCGAGTGCCGCCTTGGAAATTCCAACGCGCAGAACTGATGACATTGCGCGTTCTCTTCGGTGGCGAATAGATCTAACCAAGGCTCTCCCCACTGTAGAAAGAGTCCTTGCGCCACTTCCGAGTGAAGACGCCATTCGTGATCCATCATGCACCTGCGGCTGAGTTCGTCCGCCCTGGCGTTCAGGGAACCTGCCAGGTGTTGAACCATCAGGAACATGCCCTGATGTTCCAGCCATGTCCAGAGGCGCAGAGCCTCCTGACAAAGGGTCCAAGACCCCACCCCGCCTTGTTTGTTGCAGTACCACATGGCGGTGGTGTTGTCTGTGAACACCTGCACTACCTTCCCTTTGACAGAGGGAAGGAATGCCTTGAGTGCAAGTCGGATCGCCCGGAGCTCCAGAAGGTTGATATGGAGCCGGGACTCCGCCGGAGACCAGAGGCCTCTGATCTCCGCCTCTCCCATGTGACCGCCCCATCCCAGAAGGGACGCGTCCGTCACAACTGTGTGCTCTGGCTGGGGAAGGGAGAGGGATCTGCCCATGACCCATTGCCGGTTCGAGAGCCACCACTGCAACTGTTTTGCAGTCCCTCTGAGATCTGGACGTGATCGGACAGGTTGCCCTGGTGCTGCGCCCACTGGAACTTCAGGTCCCACTGCAGAGCCCGCATATGCCATCTGGCATGATTGACCAGCAGGATGCAGGAGGCCATGAGGCCCAGCAGCCTCAGGGTCATCCGTACCGAAACCCAGGATAAAGGCTGAAAGATCGGAATCATAGCCTGAATATCCCGGACTCGCCGTTCGGGAGGATAGGCCCGAAACTGCGTAGTGTCCAGAACTGCTCCGATGAAAAGGAGCTGTGGAGAAGGAATCAGATGCGACTTCGGCACATTGATGGAGAACCCCAGCGAGTGCAGGAGTTCGGCCGTAGTCTGGAGGTGGGAGACGACTGCCTGGGACGAGCCCGCCTTCAGCAGCCAGTCGTCGAGGTAGGGGAAGACTGAAACCCCTGCCCGGCGCAGATGAGCTGCGACCACTGCCAACACTTTCGTGAACACCCGAGGGGCACTAGTAAGGCCAAAGGGGAGCACGGTGAACTGAAAATGCTCGGGGCCTACCGTGAACCGAAGGTAACGCCGGTGGGCCGGCAGGACGGGGATGTGAAAATATGCGTCCTGCAAGTCCAACGCTACCAACCAGTCTCCAGGGTTGAGGGCAGTCAAGACCTGAGCTAGGGTGAGCATCTTGAACTTCTCCTTCCGGAGGAAGCGATTGACGTTCCGGAGGTCCAAGATAGGACGCATGTCCTCCTTGTCCTTTTTGGCACCAGAAAGTAGTGGGAGTAGCAACCACGCCCTACTTCTGGGGTCGGAACACGCTCGATGGCCCTCTTGGTCAAGAGGGCCGTGACTTCCTTCTGTAGAAGAACCAAGTGATCCCCTGACATGCGGTGGAATTGAGGTGGCATGGCTGGGGGGTGGTCTCGAAGGGGAGGGAGTAGCCCTTCGGACAATGTCCAAGACCCACCTGTCCGAGGTGATGGTACGCCAGTGGGGAAGGTGATGGCGGACCCTGCCCTCTACTGGCGTGCTGTGCACCTGAAAGGAGGGACTAGGAGGGCTTGGAGGGCGCGGACGGGTTGGAGGTGGTGGCCTGACCCGCACGCTGGTTGCCCGATCCGCCACGTCGGAATCCACGTCCTCGGCCACGCGAAGACGCCTGCTGCGCGGGCCGGTGGCTGGGCTGCTGACGTGAAGGGGCGCCCCTACCGTGGCCACGATAGGGGCGAAAAGCAGAAGTCAGCGGAGGGCGTGTAGCAGAAAGGCCCAGGGACTTGGCAGTAGCCCGTGAGTCCTTAAAGCGCTCCAACGCGTGGTCTGCTTTGGACCCAAAAAGACCGACTCCATCAAAGGGCATGTCCATGAGAGTATTCTGGACATCCCCTGAAAAACCAGTGGTTCTCAGCCAGGCATGGCGTCTGAGCGCCACCGTCGTTGCAATAGACCTGCCCAGCGAGTCGGCGGTGTCAAGGCCACAACGTATTGTGTATTTAGCCGCATCCCTTCCTTCCGCAATGGCGCGGGAAAGCAGTGTCTGGACCTCCTCAGGACACTGGGGCAAAACATCCGCCACCGAATCCCACAGGGAGTGGGTATATCGGCCCAAAAGACAAGCGGTTTTAACGGACCGCAAGACAGCACTGGAGGAAGAAAAACCCTTCTTCCCAAATTGATCCAGGCGTTTGGATTCCCTATCCGGAGGAGCGGTAGGGAAGGCGGTTTGGGAAGCGGAGGCTTGGACAACCAAGCTCTCAGGAGTGGGGTGAACAGAGAGAAACAGGGGTCGCCCGGAGCTGGGCGATGGCGTCGTGACACGTTCCTATCCACAGGAGCCCCTGTGTTGGGCTTGGACCAGGCGCCCAAAAGAACGTCAGTGAGGGCGTCGTTAAACGGCAGCACAGTCTCCGCAGAGGAGGCCGCCGGCTGAAGCACCTCTGTCAAGATGTTATGCTTGACCGTCAAAGTAGGGAGTTGGAGATGTAAGGCCCCAACCGCCCTACGCAACACCGTAGCGAAATTGGCTCCCTCCTCCGTAGCCACGGGAGGAGACAGCATGCCAGTGTCAGGGGAAGTATCCAGACCACTGGCCTTCCCCAGACCCTCTGTCCAGTCCTCATCGTACTGACACTGCCGTGCCAGAGGGTCATCAGACCCCTCCCAGTCCTCCTGGTCCTCCTCTGGTTCAAAATAAGGAGGAGGAGGGACATTTGGGACCCAAGGCCCCATCGGCGCCGGAACCGGCGTCGAGCGACGTCGTTCCGGGTCCATGTCCGGAGCCGGAAGGAACTGGGGACGACGCCGCCCGGAGCCCAGGGCGGCGTCGAGAACGGCACCGGAGACATCGGCGCCGGCGGAGGTGTCGTTAGGTCGACCGGCGTCGATGGGGGTTGTGGAGCCGGGATCGAGGCCGGGCCGAAGCCGGAGCCGGGATCGAGGCTGGAGGCACGGGCGACGCTGGGGCCGGAGCCGCCGGCGACGCCGGAGCAACCCCATCCGGGCCCGCGGGGCCCGAAGGCGCACCGGAGGGGCCTGGAGGCCCGAAGAGGCGGGCCATGGCTGACAGGAATTCCTGCACTTTGGCCGGATCCGCCCCCGAACCCGGGAAGGGCGGGTATGGCGGGGGCGACTCCACAGGCATGTCCGGGGCTGCGGGGGCTGGGACAGTGCCGGGAGGGGCCTCAGCCGAGTCGCGAGACCGGCGAGGCGAAGTCCTAGAGCGATGATGCTTTTTGGACTTCGTGTTTCGACTTACCGGACGAAGAAGACTTAGACGCTGACGACCGGTGTGGACTCCGCGATCGACCCCTGGACCTCTCACGCGACCGGGGCTTCCGCGGAGCCGAATGCCGGGCCTCCAGGAGCTTTCGAGACCGCTCTCGCAAAGCTTTCGGGTTGAGGGCCTGGCAGTCGGTACAAGACTCCGTGTCGTGGCCTCGGCCGAGGCAGAAGAGACACTCCCAATGCGGGTCGGTGACGGACATCATCCGAGCACAGGCGCCGCATCGTTTGAAACCGGGCATCCCTACGACACCTTGAGAGAGAAAAACAGTGAAAAAATTTCACCAAAAAGTATGGTCAAAAAATGACCAGGGCACTGCTCTTCCCGGATCTGCGCTTGCTGGCGCGGAAAAGAAGAACTGACGTCAGCGCGCAGGGGCGGCGCCTAAGTACTGCCCGCGACGTCATCCCGGCGATCACGACGCCGACGACGGACGCGGAGCCGCACAACGCCGCCTACCGACGCGCAAGGGTACTGCTACGCAAAAAACTTTCCGGATCCAGCCTGACGCCTGGGGATATTCTAAGGTAAGGAATCTGTCACTAACGTGTCTCTTTCAGATATATATATATATATTCATATTTTTCAAATATCTCAATATAAATATATAATTTTTTTGAAAACTTTTTTGGCGTCCCTGCCAGTTTTTTAATCATCGTAACACGAAAAAGAAGGATCCCAGAATTTTTCATCAAAAACTTCAAACAGGAAGTGGACCTGACTATAGCTCCTTTTTGTGCCATTCAGTAGCGCCCATTTTTGTTTCTTCTCAGTCTAGTTGTCGTAACACCAGCTGCATCTAATCGAGGGCATTTCTAAGCAAGGCACACCCTTTATAAACCGGGCTTGTGAACACATCATTCTGTTCCCGGAGAGCCACGAGAAGGTATTCCCAGGTGTTCTAGCAGCCGGCAAGTAAGACAAGGGCGTGTCTTTAAAAAGCCAGAGAGATCACATTCAGCATAAAGAAAATAACTACTTTAGTATGAACTTGGCTTTTTCAATCTGTTTTCCTAAAATCTACAGTGTCTGTATGAAGGCGCCCCTATACCCCTCATGACATCTCATGGAGAGGACACATTAATATACGAATGTATGTATATATAAACATCTTTAACCGCACGTCTCTCTGAGAGCTTGGATTTTGAATCCCATGTTTAACTGCATGCTAGGGGAGCACTTATTTATAAGTGAGTGAATGCACATACATGCTGAAAACTTACCATTCTAAAGCGCTAGGCAAGAAAAACGAAGGCACATGCGCTTTTTCACAGAACTAGGACAATTCTAAATTATTTTACTTTTGTAAATATGAATGTTTAAAAACAGTGTATGAATGAATGCTTTAAAATAAAAAACATAAAAAAACTTTTTTACCACCCATCTGGATGTTTGAAAGTTCTGAATGTATGTACAACTGGGTACTAATACCATCAGGAGTGTTGTAGCAATTGATAAACGAGTAAAAAACACCCATATCAGGGTGAGAAAAATATATCACAGTGATAAGTTTTTTCCTTTACACATGATGGTGATGTGAATATACAAAGTGATAAATGATACAAGCAACTATTTATCCACCTTGTTCTCTTTTTCATAGGATATACTAATGATATAATTTTCAAATGCGCAATTGGGGCGCAGAGAAGAGTACTTGTGATCAGTAGGCCTATGTACATTTATACAGCCCAGTGAGGCGTTATAGGGATCGTTTCGGTCCTGAAGAAGAAAGCCTAGGGGATGGCTTCTGAAACATGTCGACCTTGTAGAAAGTGACCCATTATAGTACACCATCTACTTTTTCCCCCCTTTTTTTACCATTCTCAGCTAGGGAAGCTAATAAAGTGTATTCTTTTCCACTAGTCAGGGAATTTTTAAACCATCACATATTTATATTTCACGATCCCACACACTACACATATACACTAATCACTAAAGTAAGTGCTCCCGCGTCCACGTAGGTAGTAGCACGCCCCGTCCCGTAGAGGGGCGGGAAGACCCCAATGATGAAGCATGACACTGAATCAGGTTTCAGTGTGTGAGGGGTATTTTACAACTTTTTGAACACTGTCCTTCCTACAAACATGAGAAGGTATTCCTTTTTTCTAATCACCACCGTTTTTTTAAAAACACCGCAAGTAAGATTAAGCACACACTTACGTGCGTTTATATGTTTTTGTAGTAGAATCTCTTTGTTGAATTGCGATACTGAGAGGAGGACGATTCTACCTTTTTCCTCTTCACTCCCCCTCATGATATTTTTGTTCATAATGCAAAAGATGCCAGACCTAGAATGCCGGATTGATATGGTTGACATTTTGCCATGTTTTCTTTCCCCAGAAGCATCTCTCAACAAGTATGCAAAACCATTTTTCGGGGGTTGGGAGGGGGAGGAGGAGGTTTAACAAGAGAGCAACTTAAAATTTGATGGCCCGACCACGGCAGAGTTGCTGCCTCCTCCCCAGCCAGGCCACCCAATTTAAAAAGAGGCAGCTATGCTTAGAGTGACTGCTCTCTATTCTATGCTTACTGCTTGCATGAGGAGATTTCTGGTTGACTTTATGTTTAACTAAATCTTTTCGGACCCTTTTTAAAAAGGGTGTGGGCTTACAATTGGGTGAGGTCATTTTCTTCTACTAACCATCCAATCAAGGGTTGTCATAATTTCTAGGAAGGATTCGGAACTAGTCTGAGCACCTTGCAAAAAACGTATATTAAAAGACAAATCGGCTTATGGTTTATTGGACTCTCAATAAACCAAAGGTGACATCTGTGGCAAGAGATTCAACAGCTGCCTGACTGACCTTTGCTGGGAAATTTGGCAGAGGTCCAATAATGCAACCTTGCCATATTGTCCAGAAAGTGTTGTGTATTCTGGTGGTGCTTCCCAGTAGGAGAGCTCGAAGAATAGGTCTGTCGCAACAAGTCTACTTACTGAGAATTGCTTCATCAACCACGGGTTTTGAAAACGGAGGCCTAATTTCACAGCATGCTTAGGCTGACAAGTCTGGACTGAGCGGCTAAAGTAGTAAGAACATAGGGCCTACTTTTCTCATTCAGAAACTAGGTACCAAATGCAGTTTGTAGCAGCCTCTCAACTAAATGTCGTCTCCAGAACTTGATAATTAATCTAACTGTCTCTTAGAGCAGATATGTCTGCCTATATTGAATGGAAGTTATCACTCTTTACGAGTTTGGCCTATACTGACTGAGCCATACTCAGACAGACTGAGCATGCAGGCATTCATAAAGGAGAGGATGCAGGGTGAGTATCAGCTACAATACAGTGATAGCCCAGACAGTGCATAGTCCCTCTAGCTCTGCAGATGAAGCCCAAGCCAGATAAGCAAGAAAAGAAAGGAAAAGAAATTAAACACAATGAAAGAGAAATTCCTGCCCAATAGTAATACAATAATGGATAGTTAATCTAGAAGCAATCTAATTAAAATAAAGCATCATAGACCAAAACACAATAATCACTAGGCAGCAGGATAAAATGGGACAGTGCAAGCTATGCAGTGAATATTGAGGGGGTGGAGGAACCAATTGAATTTTCCATGGTTTAATTTTTATTCGCCTTAAAAGGTTTTTCATAGACAAATACAGTTACAATCTTATTTGTGTGCAGTTTAAAAACAACTGTCATTTACATCATGTATATACTACACAACTGAATAAGACTCATGCCTTCAGGTTCCACTGAAATTTCTCGTCTGGCAGACAATACCACTTCTGCTTCAATAACAATACTAATTTCTGAAGATAAATGTTATGAGAGCAACTACACTATAGTACCCAGACATGGAGTCTTGAGAAGTAAACTGAAGTGACCAATATTATCTATCAGAAGATGGGTTCTTGCTTGTTAGCTAAGGCTCCATTCCAAACTTGGTGTTAAAACTTCAGAAATCTTTCTCCCACAACTTGGTGTTCTAGCAACATCCCTGCCTGTTTGTCAGCCCACTCTTGGCATCCTACATGTTGTCTAAGAACCAGGAATGGTTTCAAATTATCAGCTTCAATTTCGTGTGAAAAAGAGAGATTTACCTTACTTTCACCTCTGGTAGATGTTTTTTCATAGCACTGACAATTGCATACATTCTTGCAGTTTGTGTACGGCAACCGAAAATTAGAAAATTCATACAGGATGGCTCATGCACCTCTAAAATTTAAACGTCTGGCTCGGATTGTGCGTTGAGGATTTCCTGGGAAAAGGTGCACGAGACATTCGTACAATGGGGACCCTACGTGCTCTTGTATCTTTATAATATTATCTTGGCTCTACAGGCATTTACACAACCACTGAAAGTCGGATGCAGAGAATGAAGAATCCCTCTAAAAACCTAGAAGAAAAATATCCTAACATCCTAAATACTCGGCACATGCCATGTAACAAAGATTATTTGTGAAAAACAAAAGTTGAGGGTTTTCCTGAATTTTGTCAAGCAGGACTCTGCCCAAAGTCCTAAAGGGAGAAGATTCCACTTTTATTGCTGCCAATGGAAAAAAGACCTAACTACATAATTTACTGTCCCTGTGTTCAAAACTTAAAGAAGGTACAGGTGAACTGATCGTGATCGGTCTCCTGGCTTATGCCAGTTGATTTAGGTTGCTCAGAACTCTGAGATACTTGCCTATAGGCCCTTATCGGCATAGGTCATGGTCATAGATGTCTTATCTTTAATCGGGAGCAAACACAAAGATTTCATGCTGGGCTAAAGTGTTGAAGACTGTAAAAACTACTGATCAACATAGTGCTTGCATTCTGTACTAAATGATGGTGGTGTAACAATTTAGCATAGGTAGTGAGATGCATAGCAGTTCTACAATTGACATAGTTCAGACATGAGTAAAGTTCAAGCATCATCTTGACAGGTGCCAATGGGGGACGATGATTGGCTGGGTGCTCCTTAGAATTTTCATCAGGAAGTAACAGAGCTGAAATCTTTGGAGACCTGTTATCTACAGAAAGTTCTGTATAGAAGTAGATTCCTAGATTATTCACGGAATTGGAATAGGGCCCACAACCTTTGCCCCCCCAGTAGTAACAGCACTATTTTGGAGAAATTAACTTTGAAAATGTTTTAAGACTGCTAACACTACTGACGGTCAGGCTGTTAAGAGTTGCTGAATTGTTAGCCACTACAGATCCTGTGGTTTGTTTTGAAAGACTGAGAGTCAACAAGTGTCGTTTGCATGAATATAACATTTTACCACTGGCCAGGGGTTGCATGTATAGGCTAGAAAGAAAGGATCTAGTATTGATCCTCTGAGGATACCCAGTTAGATTTCTAGTGCTAGGAAACAAATGGGTATAATACCTCATTGAGATCTAACATAACATTAAAAACTGACTCTACTCAGTACGGAAATATACACCCTCCACAACAGTAGAGTAGAAGAGAATGTGTTTAGATATGATTAACCCTCAAAGTGAAAATTTGACACCCCAGATTCAGAGGAAGCCTCCAATCCAGGCAGTGCAGATAGAACACCATAAATAAAGAAAATACAGGAATCCAATCCAGAACACACACTTTTATTCAAGTTGTGCAATTTTTCCAAGGGGCCTCAGTGAGCAAATGCCAGTTCAAACTACTAGAGCAGGTGTGAATGATTGTGTACTGAGACAGAATTTGTATTTTTGGAACACCAGCAGCCTTTCACGCAATAGGTTAAGTCAAATCCTCATTTCACAGCACTTTAAAGAGATGATTCCAGTAGTGACACACTATTAAATTAGGACTATTACGTTTCTCTAATAAATTAGGCCTCTACACTACATTGGCGCCTCCAGTTGACTCTACATCCAGTGGACCTACAGAGAGGAAGGCAGGGCAAACAGGTAGAAGTCTCTACCAGTGCCACTCCCATCTGCCCGTTACACCCAGGGATAAATCATTCACAGCTGGCAGCCCAACTCCCATTTGATGTGTGGTAGACTGAGGATAAGACATATTCCAGGCTCCAGTTCTCCACCAGAAATAACAGCTTTGTCATCCTACACTTTCTGGGCCAAGATGTTAAGTGTGCATGGAGCAGGACATCCTGCGCTGTCAGCCTACTGGCAAGAACAAGTACACCCCTGCACTGGTTCAGCAATTTTAGCGACATTCCCGGCAGAGATCCTGCCACTAACAGCGCACAATGTATTTTTTAATCCATCCACCAAATCAGGATGAATGGACAGATCATCAATTAAGGTACTCCAAGGTACAATCAAAATTACATCAGAAAAAAGATTTGTTTGGGATATTGTAGGGTAAGAACAATGGAAGCACTCTTACATCTGCTCTCTGGCAAACAGCTGCACAACTCTCTGGCTTTACTATTTAAACAGCCTTTAGAATAGTGTTTTCTTGTTCTGATTAGACCCTGGCGCTCCCACTTGTACAGTAAAAGTTAGGAAAAACTGAGACATTATCTGTTTCAAATTATGCACTGCCCCAAAATCAATAAAACATTTGCCTTGGACACCACGCAGACTATAAAAATGAATGGTTGTGTGTCTCAACATTGGGTATACCAGGAGTTGTTACAATGTAGAGGATGTAGAGGACTGAATGAGGATATGGGGGGTACACTACAAACACCACATTGCATCAGAAACTGCGGGTGATGGCAAGCTCGGTGTTCTTGCAGATAGTTGGAACAATGGCCTTGGTGTTCAATCCAAACGAAAATAAATATGAATGAAGCTAGTACATTCATTCATAAACCCAAGCAGCAAAAGATGCATTCACTCACAGGTTGGAAAACAAAGTTATTAGCAAGGGACTTACCTTTGTTAACTGCGATCGGCAAAACCAGATGTCTAGACAGGACAGGAGGGCTTGCAATATCAGAGATGTCAATAAACCCAACTATGTCGAGCTCTGTGAAATACAATATATGGTTTTCAATTAAAAGTAGCTATGGAAATATAAAATACACATACCATTCTACTGTTTAGGAAATCAAATGGTACGGCCACATCATTACTAACAGAATCTAGAATAAAATTTGTGAAAGCGTCTAACATACAAGGACCCACAACGGAACCCTATGGGTGCTGGAATCTACTCTACTTCGAAATCAGGAGGTTCCTAAATAATTGGTGATTGCACTATTTCTCTCAGGATAGCATCCATTATCTAGAATGCCTTGCCACTTAAGCTGCACATGCCCAGTGTCCTGTCTATAGCACTCCATCTCAGCACCTTGGCACAAGCCCAAAAATGACAGTGTGAGCCAAAATATTTATAGTGTTAGAGAGTCAAGTAAATGAATAATTTGAGTGAAAACTAACTTTGTATGAATTATTTTTATATGAATTGCTGTATTGTAACCTGCTTCTCTCTGGGAAGCATTATAAGTTATAAAAAAGTAAATCAGAAGGAAAGCACTCAGTTTAAAAGTTGAAGATCGAAGCTTAGCATTCGTGATGGAGCCAAATTATGTAAACCAAACTGGGCGTGCGTACTACAGGTTTGGGCAAATTATGCCAAAGGTCAACGTAGGTTAGCTTTTTTCACATATGCTAAGCTTCTTTATTTGATCAAACAGAAACTCAAGTTAAACATCTCTTAGCATAAACAATCTTCTGTGTAGGAAACGAAACCTCCCTATCAGGCAACTCTTGAATGTTGTTTTTGCACGGAAGGAGACAAACTTTTTGTGAGAAAAGGTGTTTTCTTGAACAAGTTAGAAGCAAGCGTTTTTTATCCACCGCCCTCACCTCTTCTTAATGAAGAAAACATTCTTTGAATGAAGGACACTGTTGACATGTGATATCATTAGTAATGGAAATGGTGCAGAGCTAATGTTGTTTTGCACATTACCATTCTAATTTGAGAGGTTTTGCTTTTAGGTACTGTGGGAAAGTGGATTATTATCTCATGTTTGAAAACATGAAGAAATCAACTAGAAGGTCTAGTGCAAAATTAAATACAACAACCTGTTGGATATCTGTTGCAAAAACAAATTAGAAATAGTTCAAAACAAGTTAGTTAAAAAAAAGAAAACAAAAAGCTGCAGTTGCTCAGAATGTGTAGAAACATGAAGAAATATTCTAATTTAATCAATAATTATCCAAGAAATGCAAAAAAAAAAAAAAAAGTTATTTCCGCTAGTCACTGTAAGCTAGAACAAGCATTGGCATAGCCAATAGGTCTCGCCTTTGGGACCTTATAAGTGTTTAGCCATGCAACAGTTGATGTTGTTGCACCAAGGATATTGTGCTGGATAACTAAACACTTATAAGGTCCCAAAGGCGAGACCTATTGGCTATGCCAATGCTTGTTATCTTAAACCTTTTGCACGTTTTATAGCAGCCTGTACTGTAGCTTGTAATTTTAGAAGAGCAGATTTGACATCATGCAACAGTGAAGGCCGCTGAATAGACGTAAAGGCCCATGGTGAAATAAGCTTTGACAAATACGCTGTAGTCGAAACTGTAGTTTAGTAGCTGGATAATTTACCTAATTTCATCGTAAAAGTGTTAAATTTCTTGCACATCTTTAAAGGCCTGTCCTCAACTACCCAGCGTTGAAACTCTGTCTGCGCCGCTCACAACTATTTGTTTTAAAGCGGGAGAAGTGAGAAAAACATGGGCGAGTCACAAACACCCACTTCGTTGGCGCTCACTGTACCAACTGCCATAAACAAGCATTTTCGGAAATTATGTACAATATTCCATTTGTGGAGTGCTGCAGTCGGGGCCGGAGCTGAATTTTAATCATGGGGAACTGCAGTGATGGACTGCAGTGTGTCTGCTGTTATACCGACGGCATAAATCACGGCGAGCTCGACTCTGCGCCCGCAGGTACCGGCGCCCAACTGTCAGGGCGGTCGGGAGGCAGCGGGAAAGGTCGGAGGTGCCAGGGAGAGGGGGCTGGATACGGAAAGGAACCGAGGAAGCAAGGAAGAGAGGGGAAGACGAGGGAAGAGAGGAGAGGAGGAAGAAAAGAAGATGAGAAAAAAGGAGGAGGGGCGACGAGAGAAGAGAGGGATAAAAGGAAGAAGGGGTTTAAAGGGAGAACAGAAAAGGAGTGACAGAATAAAGACTGAGGAAATAAAGCGTGAAAGCGAGCGAAAACGAAGGAAGCAGTAGAGGCAAGCATGCAGGGTGGAAGGAATAGAGGGGAAAGATCGACAGGGAAGAAAGAAGAGAATGGAAGAAATAAAGACGGGAAGCTGCACATGGAGGAAATAAGAAATAACGAGCAGAAGAAGAAAGGCAGAAGCACAGCGAGAAAACGACTGAAGATGATGGGGCAATGTTGCAAAGAACGAGGAATGAGGTAAGACAGAAAACAGGAGCGAGAACGAGGAAGGTGGAATAAAGAAGAGGAAATCAAATAAGGAAGGCAGTAATAAAGAAGAAGACAAAGAATACAGGCGATAAAGTGGTAGAAAATATGGAGGAATGGGAAAAAAGGAAAGGAGAAAGTACACAAAAGCATGTAAGAAAATAAAAGATGCATCGAAGATGAATGAAGAATGGGAGACAGGATAATTGACAAAGAGGAATAAACGAAGGAGGAGGAATGTGGTGAGAGCAGTAGCAATAAAGGAAAACGAGGGGAAGAGAAAGGGCAGGGCGAGGACAAAGAGTTCAAAGATGAAAACACAAATAGAGAGAGGGAGGAGCGGAGGATGGAAGCACAGAAGGAACACAAAGTAGAGATGAAAGGAAAACAATGCGAGCACAAACCAAGAAAGAAGTAGAGCGAGAAGTAAATAAGTATACCTAGAACGATCTATAGAAAAAGTGAAAACAAAAACAATAAAAGCAACTGACTGACGAAGGAGATAGAAATGGAAGGAAAGTGAAAGAAGCCCGCGAGCGGTGCGCGCGCGAGAGCGTGCACCATGGCCTATTGCTTGCGGTTACCCGCACGGCCGCCGGGCGTGATAATTGAAAACACATGGCAGCCGTGCGGGTAACCGCACGGAAAAGGCCATTGTGCACGAGCGTGTGGTCAGCTTTTGGAAGCCCCTTACATAAAGTCTCGCAGAGCAGCGCATGCGCGCTACTCTATGCTCGACCTAAAAAGAGTAGAAGAAAGAAAAGCAGTGTTTAATTCTGGTTGCTTTAAACAGCTACTCCGTGACCTGACCTGTCTTTCACCTCGGCTGCTGGCTCAGGCATTGTGATGTCAGTACTCGACTGCAATAACTTACTACAACTGAGTTCTGATGTCTTTTCTTTATAATCGGCAACTGGGTGCGTCACAAGGAGCTGATGATATAACAAGTTAGAGACAGGCTTTTATACAAGGATTGCAGAATCCCATGTATTATATTTATATACATGGACTTCGGTTCACAGAGAAGGCTATTCAGCAGCTTCTTCATAAGCTCTATTCCTTATTACCTGTGTTGATCGATTTGGGGATTGGGTCTATTTCTTCGTCCACAGTGACTGTCTCAGGCCTGGGAAAGACTTGTACATCAGTTGATAAGTGACCACACCGGAGAACAGCATGGAACGGAGTGTATGCCAGGTCGATCAATTTTCTAGGTACAACCAGACAGAAACTAAGTTTTCACAACAGACAAAAGAAAACACACAAATCACATCTTCTCTGAACTAGTTCGATTGGGAGTTATTGAAAGACCCAGGCAAATGAAGACCTAAAAGCCCCAGAACATTTCTGCATGTACATGTTTTGCTAATTAGAAAATTTAGAATGTTCAGCTCTCTTTAGAAACTGCACTAAGGAAGGTAGGGTTCCTGTAGCTCATAAAGTAATACTTTGTAAAGCACTCCCCACAAACCCCAAGCACAAGTAAAATCAAGTTTTTTTTTTTTTTTTTTTTTTTAATTCCCCATTTTCTTTTTTCAGTGGTACTATAGGCCCTCTAGGGACCATAGATTTGTAGCAGCGTCTCAAAGACAGAGTAACTTTTCCATATCCTTCAGTGTTTCCAGCACATGAATTTGGGAGTCACAAACTATGGTATTATCCAGATGAGTTTAAGGCTCAGATACTATAAAAACAGACTAAAGGGTTTTGCGCTACAAAACCTGGCATCCACCTTTGTACTAGGCAACCTAAAATTGACTGCAGGCACAGAAGCCCAGGTGGCAGCCTTTAATACTTTGAAAGCAGTGAATGCCCTTTGCTATTAGCGGAGTTATTTCAACATCCCAGTCAGTTCCAGCACATCTTTGCAGAAGGAAGAACAAATGATTTAAGAAGTGCATTACTTAGCGCAGCTTCCCAAAAATCATCTCTAGTGCTAACAGAAGCACTTTAAACAAACCGAATCAGATTTAATAATAATAATAATAATCTCAGTGAAAAAACTGCGGGTTGGATCCAAAGAAAGCCTTCTTCAGGGGGAAAGAGGAACCGGAGGAATCAGAGCAAACAGGTTTAGTTTCATAAAGCCTCAGTGAAAATGTAAGTGTATCCAAGTCAATTCTAGAGGTGAATAATTTTTAATGAAAAAATAAAATGGTCGCATTATAGGAGTGCAACAAATGATGTATGTACCTCACAAAAGCTTAAGGCACAGACTACTACATAATGCAAAACATCTATCTTCTCAAACTAAATATCGGAGTCAAACAATTCGGCACAAACCATAGGAGACAAGTGGAAAAGGTGGGGAGGGCACCGAAATACACTTGCACAGTGTTTTCACTAACTGTTCAACAGAAATTTTCACAGTATCCTAAACTAGAGATAAATATAAACCTTGTCCCATAACTCACTGAGCCACATACATATCCAACAGTTTTGACCACTAACACTGCAACAATCTGGAAACTGCTCTAGTCATTTCATCCTCTCCACTTCCAGCTTGCTCCTATTCTAATGAAAAGCCATGAAATATCTTGCCGCTGCTGGCAGAGAAAAAAACCCAAAGATTTCTCCTCCACTTTCACCCGCAGTCTAGCAAGAAGCAACAGGGATGCATCCAGTCCCTGGGAGAACAACTCGCTTTTCTATTGCTTGCAGTTCAATCCTTCACATTAAGGTGATGCACCTCAGGTTGGGAGCAATGGCAACTTTATTTCAAACAAGGTCAGTTTTGTCTTCTTCACTGCAACTTCAATCAGCAACTCATCCTTGTTTGGGTTCACCACTTTCCACAATGACCGCGCCCATCCTGGAATCCTTTTCCGATGGGCCTTTTATTAGGGTTTGGGAAACTTGTGTTACAGTCACTGGAGCGTCTCTGGGCTCTCCCCACTTAAAAGCACTTCAGGAAAAAAACATTATACCTCAGTTCATCTTTGTATGACTAGGCATCCCATCACTCAATTTCTAGGCTCTCGCCTCACTCTCTAGAAAGCCCACCTTGACCTCCAAGGAAGTAAACGCAGATTAGGCACAGTCTTCAAACATATTTTCATTCAGAGATCCCACCTCTCCCTCACTCTTGTCTATGCAGCCAATGCACTCCAGCTGTGGCACCGTGTGGTGTTCTGCAGGCCCCTCAGGGACTCTGCCCCCAAACTCCAAATGCAGCTTGCAGATCTCTCCCTAACTCCACTTTCAATTCTGTCTTCATATTACAGAGGGCCAGAATCCAGCCTGCCCTACATCTCGGTCATGTCTTTGCAGCTCCTCCTCTCTGCTCTCCTCGGCAACACCCACGGCAATATACTAGCCCAATTTTCCCAGGCTCTCGGGATTTTCTATGGTTAGTGCCACCCGATGAGAACAGATTCACAAGATTAGAGGCATCCAGTGTCGCCATCTTGTGTAGGTTTAAGCCGAGACTTTATTTGCTGGCACAAATCTTAAATCCTTAAAAGAAGCAGACAATCATATGGGCAAAGTAAAAACATGAAAGGGATGATCTACAATCAGAGACTCTGAACCTTGAAAATATCCTTAGCAATACTCCCTAATCCATGACTAAAAAAACAGTCAGCAGATTTATATTTACTCCACAGACCCCTTCGAAATCACTTGCTGAAGGTTGGCCTTGTGTTCACATGAACACTTAACTAGGAGGGAACGAGGATGTAAATGAGTAAAGCTATTCTAAGTCTAAACAGTTTAACAAATTAAGGTCCAAGTTGGGCTTGACATTGCTGCCTGGGGAGTAAGTCTTGCCTGAAAAGATTTTTAAGAGTTGACCCTGCAGATGATCACTGGGGAGGAGGAAAGGATCAAGGTCCCATCACCTGGGAGCCTAATCCCAAATGTAAGAGGGGATGTCTGGACAGCATATATCACTGGCAGAAACTCTAAGGAAAACTGGCAAAAGAAGAAAGTAGCCAAATATTGTGGAGCCCATTTCCACACTATGGTGTGGAAATTCTATAATCAAGTCCACTTGCTTATAACAGGATGAGTACATTGGCATAGCGCCACTCGATGTAAATGCAGAAGAGATCGGATTTAAGAGCTTGAATGTCAGTTGAAGATATATCTCAGCAGAGATAAACCTAGAAAGCACAGAAGTTTACATCCCCAAACTGCCATTTACTTGCATTTCAGCCACAATGCAATCACGGTATCCTCTGCCCCATGTTAGCTGACTTAAAGCACAATAGGCTGCATGAAAGAGTTTTGAAACTCACAGAGCAAGAGTCTCAGATTTTTCAAAAAACTTTAAATAAAAAAAACGGCACATGTATTAGCAACAGTTACGGCACCTAAACAAAAATCCGAAAATGGGACAAAATGTTCGGAAACATCAAAATTGAGGAAAGTGTAGGCCCACTGGATTGTGAACGAATCAGTTAGGAGTTGTAGCCAGCCAGAGTTCTGCATAGCCGGGAAGAGTTTGGACAGGACAACCATGGACCAGAAGGTTCAATAAAAAATAAAAAACATAAAAGCTAGAGATACTAGAGATACATAAAAGCTCTTCCTTTTTTATGCTAATAATATTCAGAATTGCTAAACTTTATGAACCATGAACAGATCAAAACAATTTCTCAACGTGATCTTTTATTTAACAAGCATGTTGTACCCTGAATCCTGAAATGCTTTTGTAGAGTGGGGGAAGAGGGGTCGTAGGGCATGCTTTTCAGGAAGCAACAGAAAGGTATGTTACACAAAACACAATAATTATAAATGAATACTTTTTTCTTTGGCTGCCATGAATCTTTAGGCATCGTCCGGTCTTCTGTGTCCAGGTGACTTACAGGAATAGAAGAAGCCTTCTTTGAGATGTGTATTATGAGATACACAAGGATAGAACCACTAACAAATACTGAAATCCGTCACAAGCCAAAGGACCCTTAATTTCTGAATTGGGTATATGTGTATATTCCTTTTGGGCCTATATTATCAAGCACTAATACTCTGAGACTAAAACCTCTGATTGAACAGGCCTAACGAAGGAGTGAATTATAAGCCCCAGTCTTATTTCTCCTTACCACCTTGCAATACAGTCTTCATCTTATCTCTATGACACACTGCCTTGCATGAAAGAGTTTAGTCTTCATAGTCAAAGGAATCTTTGCTTTGCAAAGTTCTCTGTTACTGCAACAGTAAATGATGATGCATAAGCTACATACATTGCTCCAGAATTGAAACAAACTAGATACCCGTATATTACTCATCGTACAATCAGTAGATTGTTTTGCATCCTCTTTGATTTAACTATTCTGAGTAAGGCACTTCTAAAATTATGTATGCCTTTACCTTTCACTAGTTATTTGTGGCATTTGACATATCTTTCTGGTCAAAAGGTCATGTAATGACAATTCTGCTACTCTAAAATGTCTTTACTGAGAACAAGCGGGGGAGGCAGTAAGATACAGGCAGGTAAATTCCAGTAGTGCCCAAGAGGCAAGTCAACTTTAATTCTAGAACTGTGAGTTGTGCTCGAACTAAGAGGATCATGATATTGACATGAAAATGTCTGCTCAAGGAAAGGACAGAAAATCATTCAAAGTGTCCTCTGTAGTAAATGAAAAAGACAATAAATCAGTTTGAATATACCAAGGGTAGACAAATGAGAGTAATAGCAGTATGAAAACAAGCATAAACCTAGCACTAACAAAGGATGTATTGTGTTAAGGATAGTTTGCTGAAAGTGAATATATACTGTATATTCTTTCAAGACCAGATTGGTTGCATTATTGGCACCTCACTGAATGAGCACTGCCCGGAACTACTACTGTCACTGTTTAACGTCACTGTAATTATTGCTTACCTTGGTCATGAGCATGCTGGGTTTTTTTCAACCAACTTCTAGAAGTTTTAGGCCAGGCCATATTCACTTTGGCAAAAACTATTACAGTTCAGGATTTAATCTTCATCTAGAATCAATTGCTTAGTTCAACACACTGCCAATGGAATGCATAAGTGTCATTGAGTACTTTAATATGAATCAGCTGTTTGAAGGATCCACTCATCAAAAGGGCCATACACTACATAAATAAGGCTGGAGTATCTCTCCCTCCTAAATAGGTCAAGATCATAGACATTTCTCCAATTACACCGAGTAATTATTCTCCAACCTCATTTGTAATCCTACTCCCACCAAATTAGCTTCACCCAGCCTAATTATTCTTCAGAGGCCTTGGGCAAGATTAATCTTACGGCTGCTCACAAGACCATATCTACGTAGTGCTTTTTTGAGGCCCCTCTCAAACCAGCTCAAGCTAAGGTTTGCAGAACACGTAATTCCAGAGCTGCTGAAGCAGTGAAATCAGCACAGCTCCACACCTGCCAACTGTAGTGGAGATGGTGGGAATACTACCATTTGAAAGTGTCCCTTAGCTTTAGAGAATGGCAAAAGAGTTAATGAAAACGTGTTTTACAGAGGCCAAGTGTGGCAATGTTTGTGGTCGTCTCTCTTTAGCTGATCAAATTTCGAGGAAGTTGTTTAAAACATTTTAGTCCTTCCTGAAGCCTATGTTCTGGAGGAACAGATTCTTTGCCTCTCAAAACTTGTGTTACGCGTTAGCCACTTTTTTTATATTCCTCTCAAGAAGCTGCTCAGCAAGCCATTGAGCACTGCCAGTAGCCTTGCAATTCTTTACTCCCCGATTTCAAATGGACATATTTTTCCAGTGTAGAAATGAGTTTTGGCAATTTCTCCCCAAAGTTCGCAAAGCCGCAAGCAATGGAAAGAAATTAATCAAAATAACAAGGAATCATTACTTGGTCCATGATCCATTGAAAGGAGAACCAAACTAAGAGAAAGGTAAACTGGCATGCACTAACCAATCAGGAGCCAGCAAATAAGAGTGACAATGGAGCCATTGGATGGTAAGCAATGGGTGGGTACAGATCGATATTTTGACTGCCATGAAGACGCAAGATTTTGTGGTTTCCAGCTATGCAGTGACATTACATTATTTTTAATGAATGTTCTGAATATTTCATAGCACACCGATACTTGGACTGGAAAGCATTGTTGATTCTTAGATTCTGTCTGTGTCTTTCCTAATGTACAGTAACATTTAGCTGTGTAGTGCTCATCTTGCTATGTGTTTGGCTATTTAGTGTTGCTTAGGCTTCTCAAAAATATTGTTTCTAGCCTGTTCCCACTTGCACACTTATCACTAGCCTTCACCGCTGTGCACTTGTAGTGGTTTCCTGTTGCCTCTGATTTAACATATTTGGGCATTTTGACAGTAGCGTTTAGTGTATGCACTGCAATCAAGAGCCACAAGCTGAGCATGCACTGTGATTCAACATTGCAAAAGTGATTAATTTCTCCTTGGATCAAGGCGCAGTCCCAAACTCACTGAAAATTAGTCAGACGACTCCCATCTTTGAACACAAAATCCAACTTAGGATCTCACACAACCAACCAAAAAAATTGACCTTTATCAAACCTACTGTGGGTGTCTAGAGCAATAGAGAAAACAGTGACTGACCAACTTTACAACATGGTCAAAATAGTTCTATTGGACAAATAGCAATCTAGTTTCAGACTTTGCTCCAGTACAGAAACGTCAGCCTTAAAACCTCATGACAATGCACATCACATAATTGACAAAGGCAATGCCGGAGTCGCCGTACTACTAGACCTAATAGCAGCCATGGACATGATTGATCAGAGTCGGTTACTCACAACTCTTGAGCACTGCATGGGAATGCAAGGAAAGGTTCGGAACCAGCTCTCATCCTACCCATCAAGTAGACACCAATCAGTAAACATAAGAGATCACAAATCGGACACTGCAAAAAGTAGTATGTGGAGTGTCATAGGGATTAATCGTGGCTCCAATGCTATTCAATCTTTATATGGAGACTTGAAGTCTAATCTTGAAAGATTTTAGTGTCTCATGCAATAATACGTCTGTGACACTCAACTATATCCAAAGACAAACAACAGAAGACACAGCCATCCTGAGACTAGGTCTATAACTACCTACTTCATTTATGGATACTGGACAACGTTCTTTTGCTGAATTCCTTCTTAAATAAACATCAGAAAGACAAATTGGCAATTAACTACTAAAGTCACGGAACCTAGAATGGTCCTCACCATCTCCTACTGCTCAGCTTAATTCTCGGGCTTCACTCAATATTCTGCTCTCATGTGCATACCTCATATCAACAAAATGGCAAAAGCCGCCAATTTTCATATCCATTCACTAAAGGTATATCAGCCACCTCATTCCATCGGAAAATCTAAAAACATTTGTTCACTCGCTTTTCATGACTAGGCTGCGCTTTGGAAATGCCATCCTTGCTGGAGTGCCCCAATCATACGAAATACCTCTCAAAACCATCCTTCACTCAGCGGCAAGAATAAGGAACTTGGCAAAAAATATGATCACATTCCCCCACTGTCAAAGACCTAGATTGGCTCCCAATCCAAGACATAATTGAATTATAATGTACTGCTTGGTACACACTGCCATCTAAGAGCAAAGTGTGCCCTACCTACCCAATATTCTGTCAATCTCTGGGACTCAAACGAACTGAGAAGTAGAGAAAAGCTTCTCCAGGAAATCCTCAATTTTAAGATCACATTAGCCCACAGACAATCCTTTGTTGGGACGATTACCACAGCATAGAACTCTACCACCTAGCCAATTAAAGTTAACATCTGTCGTCACCATCTACAGGAGCCTGTTCAGACAATTTTAATGTTACCATTTTGTCCTCGATTTAATCTCTATTTTATGCATCTGGAACTATTCCAGCTCAAATACTTGAAGCAAATTTCTACCCCGGCCCTTCGTTAAACACTCCCAAACTTCTTTTCTCGCCACTAGGCTGAATTGAGAATCTAACCTTCTGTCTACCACTCCAAACTTCATAGCTCATCTCTCCACCCAAAATGTTTGTGTGAAATGTTTCAACATAACTGCACCTATATTTAAATGTAAAGCTATCTAATGGTCCAGGTGCCCTATAAATTCTTTTCCAAATAAGTAATGTGTTTAGTATGACGTAGTAGTCAGAACCCTGTATGCTTTTAATCAAGACTTAAGCTCCCAATGTAAGCTCACTCGGTCACTTTTCTATATAATGTCTCTAGAAATAAAGGAGAGAGCTGATGAACCAAGAGAATAACCACAAGGTCACCAGATGTGTTGTTTCTAGCTTAGAAATGCTGTCAATCCTTAGTTAACAGGCTGTGAAGGTTAAGTGGGCAGCAGCATGACCACATTGAGTGAGTAAAATAATAGGGTCACTTTTGTTATGCTCGTTTTATAATCCATAACAGTAGAGCCTATTTTGTGGGGAAGGAGGGAATTGATAAATATAACATTCATCCCTCGATTAAAGGCCTATATTGCAATTTTCTGCCATTGCAATTGCTCCCTCCCTAAACACGCTATTGAAATATGGGCCCTCATTACAACCCACCAACCGGACATTTGCTTTCTCACCAAAACCTGGTTTATCCGTCTGCCGCACCCAGCATCTCTACAGCCATTCCTGAAAATTACAGTTTGATAAAACTAGATAGAGAGAATAAAAAAGGGGGTGGAGTTGCTATTGCTTTCTGCAACCCGGTTAAAGTCACTTCAATAGATACTCTTTGTGAGGACTGGGTAGAGCTCTGCATCTTTAACTTGGAAACTCTGCCTGTATAATCAAGGAAGGGTGCCTTAGTATATCACCACCCCCGTGGTCCAAACAATTCCAGAAACACAACTACTACTCTCCGATTTGGAGATATTAGGGATTGCTCAGAAAGCGATTGGCCACACACACACTCCCAGGCATACTTTAGATCTCATTTTCACCAAGGCCCTGGACCTTACGGTGGATTCCCCCTCTCCCCTAATCTGGTCAGACCAATCTACGATAAGCTTTCAGAGCCCTATCAAAGGGATACAGCCCGGTCGGAAGAGCGAATCCCTTAAAAAGACATGGTCGTGGAAGAAAATCTCCAATGCCTTATTCTCTTTCATCTTTCCAAACCATTATGTCATTAAATCCTCGGACATAAAAAATGCCCTCACAAACTTCCAGGAGACAAAATCTCAGACACGAGACGCCATTACTCCCCTCAAGCTCAACTGCTTCAACTCCACCAAGAAGCATTCCCCTTGGTTTTTCGGAAGATCTAAAACAGGAGAATACAGCCTGTAGGAAACTGGAGAGAAGGTGGCACACCTCCAACTCCCTCTTTGACAAAACCACCTACAAATCAGAACTACACAGCTATCATAAAAAGCTCAAAGCAGTCAGCAAGTTACATATCAATAGAATTGACAATGCCGGGAATTCAGCAAAAGAACTAGTTAAAGTTTTAAATGTTTTAATGAGAAAAATTGCATCCATCTATAAAAATCTCACAGACTCTCACTAACCTTATCCGCCACCTCCACCCCCACCCCCTCACAAAATCTCTCCATCGCTCTGGAGTACTTCAAACCAATCACGTTGGAACCCATCACTTTGGAACAAGCTCTGGAAACAATGAACAAAATTAAATTAGGCTTCCTCTCGGACCTCTCCCCGCCCACATGATGGTGACACTTGCTTCCATGTTTTCCTACCATCAAAGCACTGTTTAAATTTTCTTTAATCACTTTCTCACTTGGAAAACGGCACAGGTTATGCCGGTCTTGAAAACATCCAATGCGGACTGTCTGAAACTCAAACTATAGACACATATCACTCCTCTCCTATCTAAGCAAAAACTTAGAAAGCTTAGTAAACCAACAACTCTCCCACTACTCAGAAATAGATGCCATTCTTAGCCCTCCCAATCAGGCTGCAGAGCCTCTCACAGTACAGAAATCACACGGATGGCCTTGATGATGGTTTTCCAGCAATGCTGGTGTTACTCAACCTATCCGGAGCCTTCAACACCATCTCACATTCCATCATGGTCCAGAGACTTTCAGAGATTGGTGTCGGTGGAAAGGCCCCAAGATGATAAGATGGTTTCAGGACTTCCTCAGCAATCGTACCCAGTCATGTCAATAGACAAAGGGGTACCACAGGGCTCTTCGCTGAGCCCCAGGCTTTTTAATATATACATTGCCCCACTAGCTCAGGTGTTAAGATCCTGCAGCCTGGATGTCATCTCATATGCAGACGACACGCAATTATTCATCTCCATGGGCCAAACCCAGAATCCACAAAAATCGAATTCAGAGAATGTATGAAGAAAGAGGAATCCTCGATGTCCCGAAATTGCTTGCAACTTAACAGCAACAAAACTGAGATTATACTGTTCAGCAAGGCCCATGCGCACTAGTCGGACTGGTGGTCGTCCGAACTCGGTACCACACAACAACCTAAATAGATGGTAAAGAATCTAGGCATATTAATAGACGATAACCTCACAATGAGAGATGGATAGGCTCTACATGCGGCACCTGTTTTGGAATAATGTGCATGCTTAGAAAAGCATTTCAGTGGTTACCTCTTCACACCAGAAGAACTTACACCCAGGCTCTTGTCACCTGGACTATGGAAATGCCCTTCTGGTGGCAGCAAATGATTCGTTGCCATCAAAGCTTCAGGTGGTTCAAAACACTGCTGTACGCCTAGTCTGCAAACTCCCTTCCCCCCCCCCCCCCAATCTCCCTCAGAGCCCACTTTAAAATCTCTTTATTGGCTTCCAATCAGGAAATGTGCCATTCTCAAGCTCCTCTGCCTGATACACAGGGCCCTTGCCCGATAGGGGTGAAGTTTGTTTTGAAGATACACAAATCCCTATCTCCCCACGAGAAATCTGAGATCAAAAGACCAGCTATTGCTCTGCTCCCACAGTATTCATGTAGCCACATATGTCAGTCGATCTTTCTCCCATCTTGGCCCACATCATTGGAACAGATTACCCCTACACATCCGCGCTTGTCCCAATTTCGCCCGCTTCAAAAAGCTTCTCAAAACCTGGCTCTTTAAAAATTTCTCTTACCCTCCTTCCCTTTCTCTACTTGGGTTGAGCTCCAGCGCCAAGATACCCTTTTGAGGGTGAGTCGTTGCGCTATACTAAGTGTATATAAATAACATAACACGTGAATGAAGTCCTCTTTTCTAGATGAGACTAAACCGGTTACAGTCCTTCCCACAGCACTAATGATAAATTGTATCCAGGAGCAGAAGAGTAATCCTTATACCTGCAAATCATTCCTCTTGTATAGGAAATTACTCTGGACACAAGGGAGTGGGAGGATCATGAAATCTTGTCAAGTGGTAGGTTCACAGCCTAACATTTAACTGCACTTATCAATAGATCTCTCATTTCACAATCAAACCCTGTTGTAGTTCCATGTATAGTTAAAATACCAACAGTAACAGATTTATTTTACTGAGTAACCATTTTAAAAGAGTACTCCATGAGTAATGCAGTTTGTGAGGGCCATCCTTTACAGAGTTACGGTGAAGCAACATCTCGCAGAGACACTGGAAGGTACTCACCCAAACATAGACTGCACGTTTTTCAAACACAGTGGTCCATCGATGGTGAAAATTTGACCTTCCCCGTTGTTCAAGTCTATGAGACGTTCCAGACAGTCCAAGGCATCAGTGCTCTGAAGCTGCAGGTAAACCAAACACACAGCTTACAAACCTTAAAGCACACGCAAGAGGTATTAAAATACTTTAAGCATATTCATAAGACTGCTGAAAGTAAGATACCCAAATTGGAATTCTTGGATAGCAATTCAATAACTATTGGAGTAGGACTGCTTTGGAACTCCTCCTAGAAGACAGCTTGCTGAAAGTGCCAGGGGTTGAGAAGAGCTGAGGAAGACCCAGAGAAATCGAGAGAGGAGGGGATACAGAGAGAGAGACAGCAAGAAAGTGCATCAAAGAAGAAGTCTGTCAATTATGCCAATTCTGGTTCTATACCTTCTTTTTGCATCCTCAACTGTGGATCAGACCTACAAGTCGTGAGTGGGTAAATAAATGCCTTTTTGAACAGTACTGCTTGTTGAAAAATCAGTTGAGGACCACGGTGTGGAGTTGATATAATTCTTGCATCAGTTTGGGTTTTAGCACATGGATTTCCGTAGACTAAAATGAATTACACCTTGCAGTTGTGAACATAGCTTATAACAATGTATAAACTACTGTAATACTATAATACAAGGTGTATGTGATTATTTATTTTTAATTTTAGGAACACTTTCGTATCATAAGGAAATGTATCTCTACATGGTCTGCCAAAAACACATGTGGCAGCCTGGCAGTCAATGAATTTCACTACACCCAAATCGCATTCACTCGCCTCATGTGCATGGTGAAATGTACGGCATTTTCAAATAGGAGCAACACAGGAAATGCCTTTTTACTGAAAAACTATTTACGCTATTTACACATTTAATTAAAATGGCCATGAATGATTCTCCATTGTCTAGCTTTATTGCACTGCCCAATGTCACAAGCAAAATCGTGGCAGGAATAATTTTGGTACAGACAGAGCAGAGAATCAGGAGAAGCACATTTTAATCTGCTATTCAAGTCTACCTCATAACACCTAATCCAGGGCTGGACTGGCCTTTTATTCCACCTGGCATTTCCCTGGTGGGCTGGAGCCGTTTGAGGTCAGTTTTGAAAACCCAAGGCGGTTCCTGGTGACACTGTCACTTTACCCAGCTCCCCGAGGTTAATTGCATGGGGAGGCAATCTGAGAGTGAGAAGGGAGAATGGATGTAAAGAGAGATTCCGCGTAGATGGAGAGGGGAGCTGATTTGAGCATTTTTTGAAATGGCTGCCATGGTTTCCCAAGTCCGGCATTGACTTAATCACAGTTTTACATTACTCACACGTTGCCCAGAAAATGTCACATTTTGACAGGCTGTAGTCTTGATGCTTATTGACCAATATGTAACTTTTGACAAATTAAACAGAAACAATCCCTGGTGCAAGCTTTTGATTTTGGGCTTAGACTAAACCTTCTTTGGTGTGATTATGATCAACAAGCAAAGTTTCAGAAGTAGATTAGTGTAAGATCAGGATAAAATAACCACTGCAGTAATGAAATATCATTAACATCGTATGGCTTACAGCAGACACTAAACTCAATAGAGTTAAAGAAAATACATGTATGAGAAAATATATATATTTTACATCTGACCGTATTTGGGGTCCATATGATTAAAGTAGTTCCTATGGCAAAGTTTGTAATGAAGAGGCTTTTGTCTATTAAAAACAAACCCAGAGTACTACCACTGTTTGCCCTGCACAAGGCCGATCATACAACTGTGCCAATCAGAACTCGAGCATGGAAGAGAGTACTGGGACTCAAGCATCCCCAATTATAGCCGTTTGTGAGCAACATGAACCTAAGTCCCGTTGATATAATGGCAGAGGGGTTATTAACCTCAGTGAAGTGTGATATTCAGGGGAGTGTGTCATACCAGGTTATTACCAAGACAACATAACAATAATCTTTGAAATGTCTAAAAGACTGGTGGACTTACTAGCAAAGATCCTAAAACTGTGTTCTTTGGGCTTTTTTAAGAGCTAAAAACAAAAGAGTGGGGAAGAAGGCCGATTTGGAATCAAAAGCTTCACTGCAGTCTTTGTTGGTTCAAAAGTGCATGCTTGGACATGACATAACCCGTAAACTATTTAATCTTTTTGTCTGGCTTGTTTTATTTAGATTTCGGCATATTACAATATTTGGAATATTGAGCTGCATCAGGCAGCAGGCCAAAAGAGAACAGTTCATATGCATGTATAGTAGAATAATTAGGTCTAGACATGTCCTTTTTGGTTTCCCAATGCTAAATATACCAAGGATTAGTTTTCTGAAATCAATTAGTCTCCAGCCCATTCAGAAGGACCTAAATCATTTGGCCTTGGGAGGACTTGTAGTGACAATCTAAATGGGGTTTTGTGCTACAATACCTCAGTGGATGCACAAAAGAATAGGTATAACAATTGAACATTTTTGACAAAGAAGTGGCATTAAGATGCTGTTTTACAATAAAGCATTAAGAAGCAAAATAATACAAATATGTATGGCTGAATTCACAAAATAAGAGTAAATTTAATTTAGTGCAGGTGTGCACCAACACATTCCAAAGTTTTACTACTGTTTGCACATCTCCAAGCTGTGTGGATATGTATCCTACTAGTTTTGGAACTTACGTGCAACGATATATTCTAATTACAAACATTTCAGGTGTACACCTGTTGCATAGAATCTGCATCAACGGGAGTTGGCAAATCAAATTCACACATTTTAAAAATGTTTTACTAAGTTTACTTTTTAATGAAAAATCACTGTGTTCTTGCTAGGAATTCTGGGAGAAAGAGTCCCGCATTAGACATTATTATGCACCTGTTCAGCTATGAGACCTTTAGAATACTAAAAGAACTCAGCCAGAAGTCAGAACAGAAAACCACAGCTACGCCACCAGACTGCAACACATTCCAGACCTTCTTTTTGCATAAGGTTGAGGACATCCTGGCTGAGATTGAGAGCACCCCGACCAACCAGGGCCCCCCAGACCAGCACCCTGCGCCCCCCCCGTTCCCGGCACTCAGCTCTCCTCCTTCCTTAACTTAGACCTGGCCTCCCTGTCACTTCTGATGAGCCGTGTTAAATCTGGCTCGCCAGCTGACCTCTGCCCGCCGAAGGTCTTCTGTATGGCCCTTCCCGGACTAGAAAGGCAGATCCTCGCTCTATTGAACCATTCTCTGGAGACAGGTTACATACCCTCCGGCCTGAAGGAAGCCAGGGTCACCCCCCTGTTGAAGAAACCTGGGGCAGAAGTCACCATTCTTAAAAACTTTAGACCAATCTCCCAGCTCCCCTTTTTGGCGAAAGTTGTAGAGCAACATGTTCTAAAGATACACTCTGCCTTTTTGGATGAACATCAGCTACTCCAGGGGCGACAGGCTGGCTTCAGGGCTCACCACAGCACTGAGCTGGTGATGCTGTCCGTACTCTATGAGCTCAGAGTTCTGGCCGACAACAAAAAACGTGCGCCCTGGTTCTGTTAGATCTATCAGCGGCGTTCGACACGGTCAATCATGCACAGCTCCTGGCCCGTATCACCGACCTGGGCATCTGCGGGCTGGCACACCAGTGGCTCGAGTCCTTCTTGTCAGGCCGGTCCCAGAGTGTCCAGCTGGGGGAGCAGGTGTCGGACAGGGGCGCCCTGACGTGTGGCGTCCCCCAGGGCTCAGCACTGTCCCCGCTCATCTTTAACATATATCTCCAGCCATTGATAACTGCCCTAGCGCGCATTGATTACCAAGTCTTTAACTATGCGGACGACACACAGCTCATCCTTCAGATTGACATCTCCCATCAGGCCCAATCACAGGTACAAAACATCCTCAGATACACTGTGAATTGGATGACAGCCAATTCCTTAAAAGTCAACCCCGACAAAACAGAGGTCCTTGTCATCCCCTCAAAGACTAACCGCTGGAGTGATCTGTTCTGGCCCCAAGAGCTCGGTACCACCCCTACACCAGTAACAGTCGTAAAAAGCTTGGGCATCAAGATCGATGCCGATCTTTCCATGACCAATCAAGTTGCAACTGTGGTTGGAACCTGCACAGGTCTGCTGAGACAGATGCGGAAGCTTGCCCCCCCTCCTTTCAACTACAGCGCTACAGATGATCGTATCAGCCACAATTGTGCCCAGGCTGGACTATGGGAACGCCCTATACATCGGCCTCCCGGAAAAGCTCAGCAACAAACTACAGGGGACTATGAACGATGCAGCTAGACTGATTTTCAGGCTTCCCAGAAGGACTCACGCGACCCCTTTGCTGCGTAAGCTACACTGGCTCCCCATCAAGCAGAGAGCAAAATTCAAGGGCCTCTGCATGGCCCACAAAGCCATCTACGGCCAGGCCCCGGCCTACATCAAGGAGCGCCTTAGGAATGATGTGCCGGGCCGTAAACTCCGACCATCCGAGAGCTGCCTCTTGGCGGTCCCACGTTTCAAAACTGCATCTAAGGGAGGCAGAGCCCTATCTGTCCTCCTCCCGCAGCTCTGGAACCAACTGCCTGACTGCCTCCGTAAGGAATGCACACTCCTCCCCTTCAGGAAACGTCTCAAAAAGCTCCTGTTCAGGGAGGTTTTGGATACAATCTAATCATCTGCCCCATGGGTGTTGTGACTGCCGGTGATCTGGGCCTCCCTCTCTAAGCGCTAAGAGACCTGCTGGCGATTATGCGCTATAGAAATAACAGTTAACATAACATAACATGAGACACTATAGATATCAAGACACACATTAAAAACAAATCTTTCAAACAGGATACAACATGTCTGGTATTCTTAAATCTGAGGGTCTTCTTGCAGTGACTGCTGTCTTCGGGACAGCAACTTAACATAAACATGAATTTGTTCAAACCGTGAAATTAACATTTTATGAAAAAGCAAGACTCATTCTTATCTCCTGGCTCTAATTACATTTAAGTGCATTTTTTTTTGCTACTTTCCTTACTCCATCAATTTTGAATGTTTCCACAAACCTCAGTAAAAGGTCACCTCTTTAAATGACTGAATATAGCAATTGAAGACTGAGAGCTGATCAGTTACCTTTTAGAAAGTGTCACATGGGGGCGTGGCCAAGATGGCAGATGGGTGAGTCGCATCTTTTGCTCTCCCTGCTCCCAGCTGATAGGCCTGATCGCCGGCAGCCGAATAGCATCAGCCCGAGCCCCCAGGCTGGAGTGCTAGATCATTGAGCACCATCAGGGCTTGATCAGTGATCGACTGGAGTCTATACAGGCCCGCCAGTGCCAGTTTTGTGACCCCGGGGCTTGGCAAGTCCTGGGCAAATTGCAGCCAGAGACCTGAGAGTTGGTGCGGGGGTGCCGCCACCCCAACCCAGACTGACCACACTGGGAGGCTGATCATTCCGGGATACCTGCCTGCACGACCAGCGGATCGGGGTCCGCCCGCAGCCAGCGAGAGATCCCGGCAACGCCCCCTCTGGACACGCTGAGGCAGTTGCGGGTTCGCCACGGCAGGCTGCACTACAAGGAGGCCGCGCGGCTTGAGGATGGGTCCCCTCGCCGGAGGGCTGCGTAGCGGAGGACTGCCAGAGGCGAGATCGGCGGGGACCTCCTTCGAGGAGATGTAGAGGGAGCTCCGTACCCCACCTCCCCCCAACCCCTCCACACGATCTCAGAATCTCACCTGCCACCGGGTGAGGGAGGAAGCCTCCTGGAGAAGACGGACTTTCCCCCTGGCCCTCTTGACGGATGAGTGACCACCTGGGGACATGTATCAACGGAGTCGGCAGCTGCAACAGAAGAGCCCGGTCGTCTGAGCGCCTGAGCCCGAGAGACTCCAGCCGCGGATCGGGTGAGCCTGGAGGATGCAGGGCTGACAGCTGAAAAAAACTCTGCCCCACTATAACGTAAGGCCCACTGCTTACCCCCTTGGGCTCAAAATTGCCAAAGCAGACACGGCGACAAACCACTGAAGAAACTGGTGCCCTGCAACGGACTAGCTTCCCATACCTGGAGGTAAGGAGCGCGGGGGTAGTAGACGCTGGGCTCCCCGCATGCCACCAGCAAACCCCCCCCTCTCACACCAAAGTATCCCAGATTGCTGCACCAATTAACAGAGGAGACAGCGAGCCTCCCAGGCCAGTCAGGGGGCAAAATTGCAGTGCAGCGGGAGGGAGTAGGGCTGGTCTTACTGGCCGCCCCCCGGATGATAGAACTACAAAAGTCCCTGCAGGCCTCCAGGGCACTAAACAGGGTGAATCCCGTCACCGCCAAATAGATCCTCTTGTTGACCTACGTCATAAACTTCAGCAGCAACGCCGTGACTGCACTCGGGGGAGGACCCTGTGGCCTGCCCCCCCACCCCCACTGCACAGCAGACACGCAGAAGGAACTGGCGGAGGGCCAGTGCCACGGGACTGAGCCTGCTTACGGACGTGGGGCTCTCTCTGGTGGCGGCTCCTACCCTCCTTTTCTTTTGGTCAGCTGTGAATTGAAGCTCTCTGGGCCCGACCGCTGTGCATCGTGTCTTTTAGAGCTGCCTCACCTCACGGCTTCAGATGCAGAAAGGCAGAGTGCCGACCATACCTCTTGTCATGGCTTCTGGAAAACACAAGAGGGACCGAACTCTCAAGGGCATGCTCCTCAAGAAACTGAGGGCCCAGACAGAGGATCCCCCCTCCACATCAAGCACAGAAGAATCATTAGACTCTGCACATGCTGATGGGCCTATTACTCGTCCCTACCTCCAATCGTTTAAGAAAGAACTAGCCGGGGAACTCAAGGAGGTTCGTCGTGACATAGAAAACTAAGGCGACAGAGACTGTACTCTGGAGGACCATGAACAAGGAAGAGACAAAGAAATTGACCAACTCCAGCAAGAGATCTTGCGTCTGAGAGACCAACATCTAGACCTCCAGGGTCATGCCGAAGATTTGGAGAACAGGTGTCGATGCAATAATATCTGCATCTGGGGCAGAGGGAACAGACATTGCTGCATTTGTGGCGGAGTTATTTCGATCAATTTTGGAAGCCCCCCCTGACACGAGGATCAAACTAGATCAAACACATAGGGTTGGTCCTCGCAGATCCCGGAGCGGGCCACCTCCAGATATATTAACAAACGTCCATGACTTTACCCTGAAAGAGAAGATACTGCCAAGTGCTAGAGATAAGCATCACATCCAATTTCAAGGCCATAGTCCTGTTTTGTACCAAGACCAGGCAGTGTCAACCCTCCTGAAACGCAATGCTTTTCGCCCCGTTACCTTTCATCTGAGAGCGTCCAAAGTATCTTATTCTTGGCGACACCCCTTTTGCCTGGTCTTCTGTTTGGGGGGAAAATTACATCAACTCCACTTTCTGGAGGAGGAGCGTCGCCTGCTGGACCTGAAGGACCTTCCCCCTGAGCGGCCTTGGACGGAGAGGCAAGGCCCAGATAGGAGGGGATCCCACGACCAGAAAAGCATGAGGTCTTCTCCTACTGAACTGCGCCCGGATCAAGAAACCATTGCCAGGGAGAGACAAGCAGTCCTTGTCACACTGGCCGGGCCGGCGACGACTTCGCAGGAAACAGCATCTCTCTCTGTATCAGCTGTGCAGCGTTCTATCCCTTCTTCCGCTTTCCTGGGGTCAGAGCGGGGATCAGGGTCACTAATACTCCCCCTTCGACTACTAATACATGGGGCCTTATCTCTTGGACACAGATAATTTTTATGATGTTAAATGGTTAAAGTTGGTTTGGGCCCTTAAGGCCCTTTGTTATTTCCTTTGGTTGGACCTGGGGACAAAGCTTACAATTTTCTGTAACAGTTGTTCACGGATGAGAGACACAGATACCTCCATATCTCAGATACATAGTGGTGGGGTAAATCGGGACAGGGGAGCCATCAGCGTAACTTACCATGGGAAACCGCCATGACTAATCAGCTAGTGGTTCTCACCCTCAATGTCAAGGGCCTCAATCATCCAATAAAATGGAACTCGGTCCTCTCCTACTTGGAGAATTCAGGGGCACATATATGTTTATTACAAGAGGCACAACTTCTTCACAAGGACCAACACAGGCTTAGATCTAAAGCCTTCCCCCACCAATACTTCTCGTTCCTTCCGTCTAAATCAGCTGGGGTGAAGATTTTAATTTCCTGTACGTTTTGGGGGAAGTGGGATCCAAGCAGGCTGAAATAAAGGGCAGATTACTGGCATATTATCTGACGTTGGGATCTAGCAAGATCACAGTAGGCACACTATACTCTCCCAATGAGGGACAGAAACCCTTTCTCTGCAGAGCGGTGACAGAGGTAATGGCCTCGCAGGATAGGATGGTATTGCTAGGGGGCAACCTAAATCTAGTACTTAATAACAATCTGGACCGCACAACAACGCTTTGGCCAGGCAGGGGCACTTTCCCCAGCAGGGTTGTTGTGGTTGGCAGACATAGGCCTAACGGATATCTGGAGATCTACACTCCCGGGATTATGCATTCTACTCCCACAAGAATTATACCACACTATTATTTCTTAGGTAACTCAAGGGAGGTCTCTGCAGTGCAGTCAGTGGAGATTGAGCCTCGCTCCCTATCTGACCACTCGGCCGTGAGAGTGACTCTTGCAGTCCTGGCCACCAGCTTACCCCTGCGGACCTGGCGACTAAGAGACATGCTACTACAAAGCCCTGAAGTGATCGCCCAGATCACTAAGACAATCACTGACTACCTGACGATTAACGACACGCCGGAGGTCTCAATCTCCACTCTCTGGGAGGCCCTAAAGGCGATAGTCAGAGGTGAATTGATTGCAATAACATCCATGGACAATAAACCCAGTTCGGAAAAAAGGGAAGGTCTGACACATCATGTTCTGGAGCTAGAGCAGATACATAAGAGGACGAGAGCCCCGAGGGTCTGGAGGCAACTTGAGGCGGCTAGAGCCCAACTAGCCGGTATTGACATGGATAGAGCAGAGTACGCGGCGATTCGGCTCCGACACAGATTCTATGTAAGCGGTTATCGATGCGGCCACCTCCTAACCAATCGGCTGCGTACTCAACGCCAGGACACAGGAGTTCAGAAGATTTGACGCAGAGGGTCGGGAATGGTCTGACGACGCACATATTTAAAAATTCTTTCACGATTATTACCAGACACACTATACAGCGCAGGATCTACATCCTGAGGCGGTAACAGCGTACCTCAAAGATGTGGCCACAACTACCAGACGACTGACCAGGCATCCGAACTAGATCGATCAGTTCAAATAGAATAGGTGACCTCTAGCATATCCCACCAAAAACAGTCCAAATCTCTGGGCCCCGACGGCTTCCCAGCCTCTTTTTACAAGGCGTTCTATCATATTTTAGCACCCCTTCTCACCAAGTTGTTTAACGTTATTGTAGACTCCACGTCGCTCCCTCCCTCTATGCTTAGAGCAGCAATTGTAGTAATTCCTAAACTGGAAAAGGACAAAACACATTGCTCTTCATACAGGCCGATCTCTCCTGAACACGGATCTTAAGCTCTTCACGAGCATCCTAGCTGCCCGCCTCAATCCACTACTGCCGGGCCTCACCGACCCGGATCAGGCCGGCTTCGTGCCTCAACGACAGTCCAGTGATAATTCTAGAAGAATCCTTCATCTTATAGATAAATCTCAGAGATTTGAACAGGAGAGGTTACTCCTGGCAGTCGATGCAGAAAAGGCATTTGATAGGGTACATTGGCCCTACCTGGCGGCTACACTAGATCACTTCGGAATAAACGACCGAATTATTCGATGGCTACTCAGCAGCTACACCCAACCTACGGCTGTAGTCAGAGTCAACGGGGCCTCATCCACCTCATTTCCCATAAGCAGGGGAACCAGACATGGGTGCCCACTGTCGCCCTGTTGTTCGCCCTCTTTATGGAGCCTATGGCTCATAGAGATCGCACTAATCCCCAAATAACAGGGATCCAATTTGGAGGCGAGCAACATACCATAAGCTTATATGCCGATGATGTCATGTTATCCTTGGAAAAACCCTCCGTCTCCCTCCCTGCCTTCTTAAGTGAGCTGTAGGCCTTCGGCCTAGCAGCAGGCTTTAAAATAAATATTCACAAATCACAGCCTCTTAATTTGACCCTCAGGCCACACACTTCAGACACTCTCCAACGTACCCTGCCTCTCCAATGGGCCCAGTCATCTATTCCCTACCCAAGCCTTCAAATCACCTCCACAAAAGCTGACACAGTAGCTCTCAATTACCAGACCTTGTCCCAACAGATCAAATCTGACCTACGCCGGTAGCGGGCGCATCTGCTGTCTTGGCTTGAGCGAATCTCAGCAATCAAAATGACGATTTTACCGAAAGTCTTGTTCCTCTTCCAGCCCCTCCCCGCTGCACCCCCTCCAGGAACTTTGCCAGCCCTACAGCAAGAACTTAACAGATTTGTGTAGGCGGATAAACTTGTGTCTCCATAGAGCCCTTAGCTACAGACCTCCTTTGGAGGGGGGGTCTGGGCATTCCTGATCTCCACCGGTACTACCAAGCCTCCTAACTATGGGTCTTTGTGGAATGGTCACGTGAGGAATCAGAGAAACACTGGCTGTTTATGGACAGGGCACTAGCGGGACAAGCCCTTTGGAGCATTCCCTTTCTCCCTCGGTGAACTCGGCCTAAAACCCTGTACCTCTCTCCTGTTACCAATGAATCGCTGGCCGTTTGGGACAGAGTGGCGACAGAGAGGCCTAACGTCCGTCCCCTCTGCGTTGACACCCATATTCTAGAACCAAGATTTTAGCCCGGGCTTACTCGACCCCACTTTCCTTGGCTGGAACCAGGTGGGCTGTAGGTCTGTTGGCCACCTGTTCGATCTAGAGGGCCCTGTTCCCTTTGAGTCCCTGCGTACATCATTTGAGTTACCAGAATCGGAACGATGGCACTATACCCAGATTCGTCACTGGGTTATGCACCCCAGTGTCCGCACCGGAGCTGAGCGTCAACTCATCCCCTTTGAACGTTGGTTACTTTCCAAGACATGCGATAAAGGATTGGTCTCTGAACTATATCGATTAATAGGCCCACCTTCGGAGACTCCTAAATATAAGAGTTAGCGGAGATGGGAGCTAGAGATAGGCAGGGTCCTCACACAGAAGGGGGGGGGGGACGTCCATTACCGGGCACGTCATACCGCCCATAGCACGGCATGCACTGAAACCGCCACATAAATGGTCACCTACTGGTACTACACACATTCCTAAATGCCCAAGTCCAATCCGTCCAAGCCACCAGAATGCTGCAGTCAATGCGGCTCCCCAGGCACCCTAAACTCTCAGCCTATTGGTCACAAGTGCGTGAGGACTTCGACACAGACCTGCCCAGATTCCAGGCTTATATTGTTCTGGGTCTTTCCAACTCCCTTACTTTTCCCCTCAAGTCCTGGAGGGGCAGACAGATAGGTATGGCATTGGGGGCGGCATTACAAAATATTATATCTCAATGGGGCACTGGGCTGGTTCCTATACATCGGGGGTTGGTTACACCGCTTGTGGCATATAATGGGGATGGAACGTATATCCCTTACTCTCTCTAACCAGGGTGCATCGTTCCCTAAGTTATGGAGCCCATTCTGGACACTGCGGACAACAGAATTTCGCGAATTCACCTGTCCCAAATACTTACGATGTCTACGATTAACTGATGCTCACACACCCACCACTTAGGGGCTATAATGCGAGGTAACTTCTCCGAGGGACAGACAAAGAACTGTTTTCATGTCCGCCAGGTCCGGAGTTGGGGGGTTAATAAACAATTCATTGCATAGGGACCCGAAGATAATGGGCCTCAAGATGCTTAGGTGATATTATTTTGTTCCCGATGTTGATAAAACTAATAACGAAATTTAAACCATAGAAAGTGTCACATGAGGAACAGCACCCAGTGCTGCCATTTAAACTTAAATTTTTTTCTGCTACAAATTCGTTATAAAATCTGCAAATCATGCATCAATTGATGGATTATGTGGGGGCGTGACAAAGATGGCGACCGCATCCGACATTCCTCCTGTGAGCTCCATCTAGGGCCCAACAAGCGTCCTTCATCATCGGTCTGATTCGGCCTGATCACTCATCACAAATTGGGGAAGTGCCCGGAGTTGCCCCCAGACTGAGCACACTGTGGAGGAAAGCAAAACAAATGGAAAAAAATGTAACGAGGGACAAGGCTGTCAGCGTCCTACGGGGGCCGCGGGCTCTCGCGACTGCAGCAGAAGGACTGTCTGGGAGGAGGCTGGCTGATGCGGGTCCCCTGGCTGCACTGCTTCGGCGTCTGGGACTCGAGTCAGGTGCTTCCCCTGCAGGACTCCTGAATCCTCAGCGTGGCTTGGGGCCAAGGAACGATAGGACCACCACAGTGGTGGGTCGTTCCTGAGTGGAGAGGAGGCCCTCTTGAGCACTGCAGCAGCCTGTGTGGTGCGGGGGAGACAGTGAGCCCCGTGCCACGGAATTGACCGCAAGGAGGACGAGGGAGCCGGGGGGGGGGGGGTAGACCAGTCTTGTGACTGGCTGCCCTGGGCCCCCATCATGACGGGTCCCCGAGTCGAAAGGGTGACAAGACACGCATATACTCCTTCAACTGGAAAGCCCCAAAGACATTGGAAACTTGCCAATTTTCAGTTGTTCCAGAGCCGTGGATCAATGGATGACATGGAGCCATCTCAAATTGAATGCTTCCAAAATGGAAATACTCACGTGTGACGATTGGAAATATTAGGACCCACTCGCCGCGTGGCCTGATGATCTGGGAACACCGCCTAAAGTATCGAAGGAAGTAAGAAACCTCACAATGACCATGGACTTCAAGTTATTAATGAATGCTCAAGTGGACAAACTAGCAAGATCAAGCTTTGTTACTATAAAAACTTTGCAACAAATCTTTCTCCATTTGTGATTTCCACAAAAGGTCCAGGCTACCATCCCCTTTGTTCTGTCCAAACTCGATTATACCAATTGCCTCTACCACGGATCACCTTTAACGACCATGGAAAGATTACAACGGATTCAGAACTCAGCTGCCAGACTACTCTTACATATAAAACCACAAGACCACTTCTGCCCTGCCTTGAAAGCCCTGCATTGGTTACCGATTGCCAGAAGATCCATGTGCAAGCTGCTTTGTATCACCCACAAAGCGATACATGGAACAGGACCACTCTTCATTAGGAATAAAATCACCAAGCACATTCACCAAAGGAACCTCCGCTAAAGAGTTGCACCTCGCCTCAAAATCCCAACGTACAAGAAAAAAATGGGTGGCACATTCTTCTCTGCTCAAGCAGCCAAACTATGGAACTCTTTACCGCCCAACATAAGATCCACGGATAACCACCTTATCTTCAAAAACCTACTCAAGAATTGGCTCTTCCCCACATAACCACTATACGCAAACAGAAATATACAGCATATCCCTCTGTATATAAACATTTATTTGTACTATAGATATGTACCTATAGATGTGTATTGCTTTGTATAAACGTGTAGAATTATATTTTTAAAAATAAAAAATATATAGATATTTACTAGTTCTGCTTAACAAATGTACCCATTACTGAATAGTTACATTATTCTATGTTTTTAACATGTATATAAGTGGCTGCATAAATAAGTGAATCTTTTATCATAACTATTTATCTACAATTGCTTCACTATTGAATTACAAAAAAAACCTTTTAATTTAAAGTACAGCAACACTTGAAAGCTGGAGTTTATTTGATGCATCTTTAATCTACATATACTACCTTCCTTTATGCATCTATATACCTTCCATGTACTTATGGATCTATATATTTATAACTTTTCTTCTAATTCAGCAGATCCAATGCACTACCCTATTTCTCACCTTATACCTGTAACAATGTCTCCTCTACTTCCACTCATCCCAAACCCCATATCACTACTATGATCCCCAAAATAACCCTTTCTAGACTCTTCCCTACCTTACCCCTCCTTGCATCATCTCATACCTCTTATGCAATTTCGATCTCCCAAAACAAGCCTTTCTAAACCCTTCCCTCCGACTCTTCCCCCTCCACCTCCCTTTTACTCATCCCAACCCTCCCCCTCCCTTTTCTATCCCTCAACTATCCTTTTCAATCCAAATAACAGACTAACATGTCCACCACTCAAATTAATTTCATATTTCACTATACTAATTCACAACTAATCCTTTATGGGTACCGGAGTAGTGTGCTACTCGCCGAAAAAGCACTTCAACACCTCATCAGGGGTGGCAAGCGATATATAAATGCAAAGATTTTTCCCTCTTCTATCCCTCCACTATCCTTTTCAATCCAAATAAGTGACTAACATATGCACCAATCAAATTACTTTCGTATTTCCCTATACTAATTCACCACTAATCCTTTATGGGTTCCAGAGTAGTGTGCTACTCGCTGAAAAAGCGATTTGACACCTGTTATGGGGTAGTAAGCGCTATATAAATGCAATTACAATACAATACAACTGGGGCTAGAGCAGAGTGCGCCTCCACCTGTGAGTCTCCTGAACCCTAAGCGTGCTGTGGGGATGCGAGGCAATTGACCATGGTGCCGCTGGGCCACCCCAGAGCAGAGGGTCAGCCCGCTTGAGCACTAGAATGACCAAAGACGTGCGTGGAAGCCAGTAAACCAGACAGCGTAGCATTGGCCGTGGGGAGGACGGAGAGCCGGGCAGAGACCCGCACTCAGACGGACTGCCCTGGAGACCGCGCGGTGAGGGGGGCGCCCTACAACGATAGGGCACCAACAGCATCCTGACCACGCCTGCCCTGCTATTACTGGGGCCCCCAATCGTTGGGGCCTTGGAGGTGAGTCCTCAGGCCTGCCTTGCTCCAGCCGTGCACCGCTGTACTAAGGGAACCTGGAAGTAAGCCCATATGGGCCGTTTCATGCACTGCAGTCAAAAGGGTGACAAGAATGGCCTTACTTGGCGCCACCCTCCCCCCACCCCCCAGAGAAGTGGATACAGGAGAGACATTAGCTTCCAAGGACTGGCCCACGGACTCCTTAGGGCCTGTTGGTGAGGCCCAGCTTTATTAGTTGGGACTAAAGTCCTCCCCACTTTGTTGCTGAGCTGTGCTCGCTGGGTGACTTGGTGGATATCCCGAGGCTTACTAGACCCGCTTCAAGAAAGATCATACCCACCCACCCCCGCCTCCGGAGACCACTGAGGGCGACATGATGGTAAGGTTCAAAACTGCCAAGGGCCAGACCCTGGACCCCGTGAGTGCTGCGAGTCTAGTAATTTCCCCTAATCAGAACCTGGGTGCTCTGGCTCACCTAGGCACCACCCTCTGCAGCCATTCCACTCAATCTGAAATGGTGCTTCAAGCCAAATTTCAACACAAAAACCACTCTGGAGTCCAAGACTGACACCGTCTCGCTCGATGTCAACCTGGTCAGAGCGTATCACTGAAAGCTAGCGGAGGGAGTGGATAAGGCTGAATCGTCTTTGACCTCCGTGCAACTCACGCTGCAGACCCTCCAGTTTCAGACCTCACAGTAGAGGTGTAACAACGCAAAATATAAAGCGTGGTTAAGCGAATGGAGGTCATCTCTCTCCATCGACTAGCAGAAAACGCGGAAGGCCGCTTAAGTCAGAACAATGTACGCTTTCTTGGTTTTCCGGAATGCTCCGAAGGGCCGAATGTGGAACTATTTTTGGAAGAGTGGTGGATTAAAACAGTACTGGAGGGTAAAGTACCAAAACTCTTCTCCGCAGAGTGGGCACATCCCATACCAGGTAGACCACCAATGTTTCCTGAATTATAGGGACAGAGATTTGATACTGCAACTGTTTCGATCCAAAGGCCCTTGGAGGTACAAGAGTGAAAATATAACGGCTTACCCAGACTTCACAGTGGCGGTGCAACAGCAATGTAAAACCTATACCACAGTTAGGCAGTGGTTGCGAGAACTGTCCCTAAAATATGCGCTGCTCTTCCTGGCAAAACTCAAGGTCATCGACAGCAGCTCCACTGACTTTATCTCTTCACATGCGGATGTGTGGACTTGGCTTCATGCCAAAGGACTAGTGAAAGCCACTAGTGGTGACCAACCATCTGGTGAATGGCTAACACCTCGACCCATACGCAAGAGGCAGAAGACACTTGGAAGTCGTCCCACTTTGAAGCAGGTGGCCAAGGAACAGTCGTGAGCGGTGGTAGAGGCATCCCACCTTGGTAAAAACCCCTTTGAACTGCTGCGACAATGGCAGCAAATGGACACGAACTCAAATGCGAGCAGCTCTGGGAATTCCTCCACTATCCTTTTCAATCCAAATAACTGACTAACATATCCACCACTCAAATTACTTTCTTTCATATTTTCACTATACCAATTCACCACTAATCCTTTATGGGTTCCTTAGAAGCGTGCTACTCACCAAAAAAGCACTTCAACGCCTCGTCAGGGGTAGTAAACGCTGTATAAATGCAATTACAATACAACACTGTCCTATGGGGGCACGAGGCATGCCATCGCTGTCCTTTACAATGCATTACAGTCCACAGCGCAGGGGGTGACGGAAAGAGCTAGGGACAAGTGGAATACAGCCCTTGTCACACTCACTGACAAGTAATCGTGCCAGGCACTCCAACATGATAAGGGGATGTCCTGCAACCCGCGATTCTGTTTCACGCAGTTTAACTTTGTACTCCAAACATACCTCACCACACACCACATCAAGCACAATGTTACCCATCGTGTCCTCGGAATGCCCCAAATGCAAGACACCAGATACCAGTTTTTATCATATGATCTGGGAGTGTACGGCATTGCAGTGCTCCTGGAAGGAGATAACATTAATCACGTCTGCAATTGTAGATCGTGTGCTCTCCCCTACCCCCTCAACTTGTGTACTGGGGATTTGCCACAAAGTGAAAGGGGACTAATATACACAAAAGCTCATTGACTCGCTTTCATTCTTTTTAAGCGCCAAATTGCTATGGCGTAGAAACACCCACAGTCCCGGACACCAAGAGATGGTTGGGGCTGCTCCTGACCTGGGCACATGCAGTCGGAAGAGCTAACGGTGGTGTGCCTTAGAGGCTGGAACATAGCAGACAGCGGATGTTGGGAGGTTTACATTCAGAAAATAGAAGCAAAAAATTATAACCAACCCCCCTCGAGTCTCACTTATACACCCACTGACTGCTCCCCAACGCAGGGGGACTGGCCACATTAAGGATAAAGGAGGCCTATTTGATGCCCTGGGGCTGCCTGGACTGAAAGACTCCTCGAGACCCATGCAATAGACGTATGGGCGGAAGGAGTGGTTTTGGTGTGGGTGAACGGGCACATGATTCTGAGTATCCTAATGAGACCGCTTGCTCCTCACCATACACAATTGGCTTCCTTCTCCCTCATGCCCGATGCCCCAAGGTGGGGGCTGGTGGGACACCGTGAGGGTGAATAAATACAAAACCGCCCTCGATGCAAATGTTACACTCATTCTTGCGAATAGATCTGCTCCATTGTTTTGGCATCGCCATGCCACTGAATCCCCTCCAAATGTCTATCACCTAGGTCGTCTATTGATGGTTGAAATAGAATTGATGATTCGACTGTAAAAGTTGCAGTTTTGTATGCTTTCTAACAGTGCACTGTATTACTCCGAGGTCTTTCTGAGGTGGACATGTTGCTTTGAAAATTCCTACTATGTACCACTGTTGTGACTTGTAATAAAACAATAAAATATATATATATTTTTTAATGATGTTGCAAGTTTAGCAAATTCAGATTTACAAGAAAAGAACAGTAGCATTAAATTTTACAGCTCAAGGGAAACTTGAAGTATGTGCAGGTGTACAAACATAGCCACATTGTCACTAAACTGTTATTCATTCTGACACGAAATGATATTAAATTGTCTTTTTACGCAGAACATTTCAGTCTTAGTCAGTCAACTTCCTGATGACTCTTGTGAATTATTTCTGGGGTCAAAACATGTTGACAATTCCATTTTAGGGTAAAAGTGTAATAGAAAAAACATTTGGAGAATTATATGTGGAACACATGAACTGTATCAAAACTGGACTTATTACAAATGCCCCTCTAACTCCTTGAACACTAATGTAATTAGCTTAATAAGGGGGAACACAATCAAATCCAAAGACTGAACCCCATTTGATTTCTGAAACAGATGGGCCTTCTAGAAAGGTAGATAGATATTTTAATATTGTATTATTTCATGTTTGATTTCATTGAATCATACTATATCACTAAAGGGTGTTGTAAAAATCCTGTACTACACATAACATGTCACATTGCGATCTTTCTTAATACGATTGATTACAATTAAGATAACCAAATTATTCTCATTCCTTTTACACCATGGAAAATATTTTTGCATTTTGAAAACTAGTACAAAATAGGATGTTAATCCGCTATACCCATAACAATATATGAACGTTTGAGTAAAGTAACTGCCTTTCAAATACAACAAACCTCAGGATTACTGTTTTTTCTTATGAATTTTTACAGTGGCACTGACTAGAGCATATGACCACCCTGACCTAAAAAACAAAAATAATTCCCGATACTCAAAACCGAACACGAAACAGAGAATTGTAAAAGAACATAAAATAGTTAATTACATACTTGTGCGAACATTTATCCAAGTTAGTTATATAATGCAACGATTGAATTTGTACAACCCCTATTTGAGTCAGTGATATTTGTAACATTCAAAGTAGTGTTTCAATGTCACCTCTTCAAGGTTGGCCATGCACATGATGTACAACTTGGATGGGAAGGGGAATGGCAGCGGGAACCTGTTGCTGTCTGTTCTCTGGCTGAGTGTGGCTAGAGAGTGATGCAGTGAGCCTCGACCAATACCCAGACAGCCATCAGTTACAAGAACAATCTAAAAAAAATTAAAAATACGTTTTTGCAAAGAAATATGTACTATGTTATACAACATGCTCTTAAATATTCGCAATTACTTCCCTAGACAGCCCAAGAAATCAGCAGAATAGCTTTTAATTGCCTCCCCATCCGAAACTGACCAGAGAGGACAAAGATCATAGGGTAACAAGAAGGAAAGCAGATCATCTCTATTGTGCTATCAATGTCAGTCACAACACTTCCCTGGAAAAGGATGAACTATCAGCCGGAAAAAACAACCACTTCAAGATTCATTCTAGTGATCCTTTTAGAACTCGAAAGCACAGACCATCAATCCTACCATACCTTTGGGCAAGCCTTGTCTACTTTAAACAAAGTATTATCCACTTAAAATGGTTGATATACACAAAAAAATGGTTCGGTGGGCTGGATTGTTAGAAATAGTCCCCCTTTCCTCAAATCCCTGTGCAGACAACTGCATCAGTATAGGAAAATGTAGACTCCTACAACTGGTTTCTATAGGACACATCTTTTGGAAAAAGATAAAACACCATTACCTAACTGTACACAACATTACACCTAGGGCACACAACCACTGCTCTACCCACACCAAATTACCTCACCATGCACACCTATTAACCACTCAGTCTGACACATTCACCTAGCAAAGGCACACTCCCACCCTACTGATAGCACATCTCTGTAAACCAACTCAAAATCCAGGTTACCAAGTGTGCTATAATGCCACGATAACGGTGGGCTGTAGAAGTGTCAAATAAACAGACAAATAGGGGGTACTGAATTAATTGAGAGGGTGAACAATGTACTTGACAAACATGCTCGAATGTTGCAGCATTTAAAGTTGTACTTGTCTCAAGTATTAAAAAATGAAGCGTCTGCAGTTACTGGAATTTTACCTGGCAAGGGACTACGCCTCCCCACTCCTGCTGCACCACGTTGCAGACTCCTGCAAGGGCTGCCTCCAGGCAGGTTTTATCATAGTCTTCCATGTTATTTAAAGCTTCCTGAATGATAAAAACAAAAGTACTCAATAGCATGAACCAGTAGTTTACAATAAAGCTGCAAAACACCATATAAATACTACTCGAACCCACTGGATGCCCTTCTTGTAACTAGTACAGCATTCCAATACCTTACACTTATGAAGGGTTCTATATAATTACAGCAGTTTACCGAAAAGAGGTAATACTCCTTCCACAAGGAAGAATATTGATTTCGAATGTGCAGTGGGGGGCATCTGCCAATTTATTGAACAGCATTGATTGACAGGTCATTGACACTTACACCAGCTCAGTGCCATCACAGCCAGGCATGTAAACCTCACAGGATAAGCCTACCTACGGCCACATCTTGCAGATACTCACTCTAGGCAGCAACAGGTCAACCTGTGACGTCAACACCGTGTAGATGCAGTGGACTTCAAAAAACATTTTAATATCCTATTTTTCCTTGGCACCTCAAAAATATAAAAAGAACGGGGAGGGCAATTGTTGAAGTCCCCCTATCATAACACTAGCACTAACGTACTACTCTGAAGTTCTGTCCTGCAGAAAAGTACGTTGATAATGACAATACCAATATAGAAATGTGCAAATATATCTTATTAAAGTTCGTTCTTCCATTAATCTAGAGTGCTAAAGCTCAAAAGTTGCAGATACCACATACAACTGTTAATCTAATCACAAACTCCACGGCTTTTTTTAAAAAGAGGATTGTCAATTGGGTTAAAGCCTTCTCAAACCTGTACACTGTGGATCTTTCTGTGCTATCTCTTTCCGAGATTTGTTTTAACAGCAACAAATGAATTTAGCACAAAACCAAATACAAAGTCTGGAGGCATAGACTTGCTTGCCCTATTATTTAAACCTAGTGAAGGCACAGAGCAAGGCACAAACACACACAGACACAAACACAAGGAGGGAATATGGAATCAAAAAACTAACGTATGATTAGCGGAACAAGAACTTAGCAAGAGCTTATTTTGGTCTCCACACAAAACAATGGCTTTGAAATGAGACTGCAGAATCAGTTTGAAGGCATGCTTTGCTATTCGTACCTGCAGGGTGTTATAATCTCTGGTAAAAGGGATCATCAGTTCCCAAAGTGAAGAAAATACTACCAGAGCAGTGAATTCAAGTTTATAATTAGTAGCCATGTGCTCAAAGAGCATGGTGAGTCCGTGGGCTGCCAGGTGTTTCCTCTGGTACTCCTCTGAACCCTCAATGGACACTGGTCGGGTCATCGACAGGGACACGTCCATCACAACAACAGTCGGCATCGTGGGCTCTTTGGTAAGGTGTGTTAAAGCTGCACAACAGAAAACAATTTTTAAAGCTAGTCTGATGCTTCCAATGTAGAGGTCTCCAAATGGCTGTGTCAAGTTTTCATTTCCATCTCCACCTACGCAACATAAATATTTAATAATGTTATTGTCACAATAGGCCATGAACAGAATTATTAGACTATAACTTTCTCAATTACAACATTTCCGTGGTTTAGACCTAAAAGCCTGAGCACTTTATAGAGAAGTTATTTTACAATATTAAAGAATTGTATAGAGAACAAAAGGTCAAGATAAACTACTTGTTACAAATATTAAACATTCCTAAGCATGGCCTGATGTTGTACTGTTCAGAGCAACAGAAATTTACTAGGGAGAAGTGCTTATTCGCAAGTACCAGTAAGCAAGAATGAGTCTCAATGGAAGCAACACTGCGAGGCAGTCTCCCCAACACCACTCCAACATACCATTGCATCCAACATGCTGTGGCTCATCGTACTAAGGGTTTGAAGAAGTATAACCACGTCACCCACACTCTGAAGGAATTACATTGGCTGCCTCTTCAGGCCATCATAATATTTAAGACCAATTTCAGAATCAGCTTTCTTGGCCAAAAAACTATCCAAGCCGGGTAGACAGCTCCATAGAAGGAGCCATGGCACAAGATACAGATTTAACGAAATACAAGAAGTTAAAGATCAGAAAGTAGGCCTTCTTCATCTAGGCACCGAGGATCTGGAAAACAACCCTACAGACATGAGAACTACGCCTACCCTCCAACAATTCTAGGAGCTTTATTTATTTTAGTTGTCTTTTTAATACAGTGTGAAATTAGGCCCAAAAGAGTGGCACAGCGATTTACATAGAACAGGAAAGGGTGAACAAAAAATGTTTTACAGTACAGTGTAAACACAAGAAAAGAAAACGAAAATATAACTCAAATTTGCTTTATTGGGAAAAATGTGACTGTACAGAGGGGAGAAAAAAAACTGTTACTGTTGCTCTATGACGAATTACAAGATTAGAAGGAAGGCAAATTTTGTTTTATAGTTCTTGTTTTGAACAAATGGGTTTCCAGGCCAAGAGATTCACCACTTCGAAGTGTGCAGGATCCACCTGAGATGGTTAATACTGGTCAGGGTATAGTACTAAGGGCAGCTGTTAAAAAAGGGTCAGGTGTATTTTAAATACATCCGACAGCAAGGTGTTGGCGTAATAGATTCTTGGCAATACCAGAGATTGAACAACGGTTTAAAATTTTCAATTTAGAAAAGGGGCTTAATGACCCAGAATAGTCTGATTTGGAAATGTGGCCCTTTTGCTAATACATATATTGTATTGTAATTGCATTTATATAGCGCTTACTACCCCCGACGAGGCGTCGAAGCGCTTTTTCGGCGAGTAGCACGCTACTCCGGAACCCATAAAGGTTGAATTACTATAGAGAAATATGAAAGTAATTTGAGTGGTGGACAGGTTAGTCAGTTATTTGGATTCAGAAGGATAGCGGCGGGATAGAAGAGGGGGGAAAAGGTTTGCATTTATATAGCGCTTGTTACCCCTGATGGGGTGTGGAAGTGCTTTTTTGGCGAGTAGCACGCTACTCTGGAACCCATAAAGGATTAGTGGTGAATTGGTAAAATGAAATATGAAATTTGAGAAGTGGACATGTTAGTCTGTTATTTTGATAGAAAAAGGATAGTGGAGGGATAGAAGAGTGAAGGATTTAGATATTTCTTTTTTTTATTTTTGTTTTTGAGGTCATAGCAGTAGGAGGAGGCTTGGGATGAGTAAAAAGGGATGTGGAGTTGAAGAGTCAGAGGGAAGAGTTTAGAAAGGCTTGTTTTGGGGGATCATTATAGTAAAAGAGGTGTTGGATGATGCAAGGAGGTGTAGGCTAGGGGAGAGTCTAGAAAGGGTTATTTTGGGGATTATAGTAGTGGTATGGGGTTTGGGATGAAAGAGTGGATGTAGAGGATATATTGATAGAGGTATAGGGTGAGAAACAGGGTAGTGCATTGGAAAGAGTAGCAGAAAGAGGTTTGAGATGAGTCAGAGAGCTGTGGTAGAAGATATATTAAGAGAGGCATATGGTGAGTAATAGGGTAGTGCATTGGATATGCAGAATTAGAAGAAAGTAATAAATATATAGATCCATAAAATATATAGATCCATAAGTACATGGAAAGTATATAGATGCATAAAGGAAGAAAGTATATGTAGATTAAAGATATTGATAGAGGTATAGGGTGAGAAATAGGGTATTGCATTGAATATGCTTTTTAGGAGAAAGTAATAAATATATAGATCCAAGTACATGGACGTTATATAGATGCATGAAGGAAGTAAATATATGTAGATTAAACATGCATTAGATAAACTCAGGTTTTTAAGTGTTGTTGTACTTAAAAAAATCTTTTTTTTTTTTTTTTTTTAAACAATTCTACATGTTTATACAAAGCAATACACATATATAGGTAGATATCTATAGTACAAATAAATGCTTATATACAGAGGGATATGCTGTATATTTCTGTTTGCCTATGGTGCTTATGTGGGGGAAGAGCCAATTCTTGAGTAGTTTTCTGAAGATAAGGTGGTTGTCCGTGGACCTTATGTTAGGGGGTAAAGAGTTCCATAGTTTGGCTGCTTGAACAGAGAAGGATGTGCCACCCATGATTTTTTCTTGTATCTTGGGATTTTGAGGCGAGGTGCCACTCTAGAGCAGAGGTTCCTTTGTTGAATGTGTTTGGTGATTTTATTCCTGATGAAGAGCGGTCCTGTTCCATGTATCGCTTTGTGGGTGATACCAAGCAGCTTGAACGTGGATCTTCTGGCAACCGGTAACCAATGCAGGGCTTTCAAGGCAGGGGAGATGTGGTCTTGCGGTTTGATATGCAAGAGTAGTCTGGCAGCTGAGTTCTGAATCCGTTGTAGTCTTTTCATGGTCGTTAAAGCTGATCCATGGTACAGGCTATTGGCGTAATCAAGTTTGGACAGAACAAAGTAGATGGTAGCTTGGACCTTGTGTGGAAATCCCAAATGGGGGAAGATTCGTCGAAGAGTTTTTATAGTAACAAAGCTTGATCTTGCTAGTTTGATAGCTTGGAGTCCATGGTCATTCCGAGGTTTCTTACTTCCTTCGATACTTTAGGCGGTGATCCCAGTTTATCAGGCCAGGCAGTAAATGGGTCATAATGTTTCCAATCGCCACATGTGAGTATTTCCATTTTGGAAGCATTCAATTTGAGATGGCTCCAAGTCATCCGTTGATCCACGACTCTGAGACAACCGAAAATTGGTGAGTTTCCAATGTCTTTGGGGCATTCCAGTTGAAGGAGTATTTGTGTGTCACCTGCATAGTTATAGCACGTGAGGTGAAATTGATTGATCAGTACCGGTAATGACTTCATGTAGATGTTGAAAAGCATGGGCGGGATGATAGAGCCTTGAGGGACCCCTACTTTTGTGGAGTATGGTTTGGACGAGAAAGGTGGGGTATGGATGACATTAGTTCTGTTTCAAAGGTAGGATGCAATCCAGTCTAGAGCAGTCCCCTCTATGCCGGTTTCGTGGAGTCTTTGTATCAGAGCGTCATGGTCAACCATGTCAAAGGCAGCCGAGAGGTCCAAGAGGAGTAGCGCAGCTACCCAGTTGCGGTCAATTGTGTTCTTCAGGTCATCCCAGATGGCAAGGAGGGCAGATTCTGTGCCTCTTCCCGGACGGAATCCTGTTTGGAAGTCTGAAAGTATGGCATTCTCTTCAATGAATTGTGACATCTGGGCGAACGCTGCTTTTTCTATCAGTTTGCCCAGGAAAGGTCCATTTGTATTGGGTCTGTAGTTGTCAGGTGTCAGCGGGTCCAAGTTTGTTTTCTTCAGTAAAGGGCTTATGTATGACTTTTTGAGTTCCTCTGGAAATATCCCGGTAGTTAAGGAATCGTTGATGATTCTTCTTACTGGAGTGGCAGCAGAGGTTGTTAGAAGAATTGTCCAGTAAAAAGCCTAATCTTAGTCCTACACCTAGTCCAGCAACCAATCACACAGGAAACCCTAATCCATACTTCCAATAGGAAGCCTAGCCCCAGCAACCAATCACACAGGAAACCCTAATCCCTACTTCCAATAGAAAGCTTAACCCTAGCCCCAACCCTATATTAATTGAATAACTGACCAAGAAACCAATCAGAACCCTCAAATAACCAACCAATGAGAACACTAACCCTAATCCAATAGAAACACCAGATACAACCACCAATCAGTGCACACATGTACCATCCAATAGCAGACTATATAAAAGGTCCCAGCGTCCTCAGACAAGGTTTGCTGGCCAGGGAGTTGGAAGCTGCTCCTCTATTTAGAGCCTCCTAGGAGACAGACAGGCTCAATCCACACTTTGTACTTCTGCAGTTAAGGGCCTAACAAACTGTGTCCTCTAACAATACTGTTTGTATAAAACTTTACTCACTCTCCTAGCCAAAAAAAGAGTGCACAATCCCTATACAACACAGCTTAAACAGCTCACAGCAGATTACTGCTGTCTCAGAGCACCCTCTGTTCACGCTCTGATGTAGAATATCCCTGTTGCTAGCGGGGGAAAGAGGGTGGGGCTGGTTTCACCCACTTGCTAACACAAAATGGGAGCTGGGGTGGATTGCTTAACATACAGGTCTGAGCACAGAGCAAGGGAGAAATTAGGAGGGGAAAACAGATAGTCACAGGGAATGAGAAGGAAAACAACTACAGATTTTGGACTGCAAATCCCACAATTCAACACGTTAAATGAAAACAGTCACGGGCAAGTAAAAACCACAAGTTTAAACATAAAACAGGTGAGAAATTATGCAATCACAGGCAGGTTAAAACTACAATTTTTAAACAGTTACAACCACAAGCAAAGACAGTTAAAAAAATAATAATAATAATAATAAATCGCTTTTTACATTTTAAGAAAAAGACAGCACTAGTCTGCCTCCTTACCGCCTCCTGTTCTTTGGTTCACTGCAATCTGAGGCACAGGGAAACTGCAGCTCACAAAATATATGAATGCAAGCAGACTGTTTTTTATTCGGGGTAAAGCACAAGGATTTGCACCATTTACAACGGACGGTCTGTGGTCCAGTAGGTTCCTTTTATTCAGCCAAGCTTGTATTTGGATGGTACAGTGTGTTTTTGGAGGTTGGGGGGCACAAGAGTAGTAGGAATTCATTTTGAGGAATCACCTTGAGATAAGGTACCATCTATAGAATGTCTAGTGTTTTTGCAAGAGCTGCTCTATCTTGAGGCGAGGACATTTTCATGTATAGCTGGGTGTCATCGATGTGTAAGTAAAACAAGATGTTTGATTGTATTCTGAGGGCTTCCACAATAAGGATCACCATCCAAACAAGCCTCAGGTGTATTTTGAACTATACTCAACTGAAATATACTTTCTAGCAATGTCGTGTAGTTCCTAGGAATCCCCAGGACCTGCGTGTTTTGGATGACCTAAACTGAGGGCTTGGCATCCTAACCGCTTCCGGACACCCTCACAGGATATGTCAGCCATTAGACCAGCTAGCTCTACAGTGCCACTACCACCCCCCATATCTGTGGTCTAGGTAGTTTCGGGCAACCACTGAACATGACAACCCTGATTCCTCAGGGATCGTGGAAAACAGTACTTTTTGCTCAGACACTCGTGCTTGCTTTCTCTCAGAAAATACACAGGTTGGCGATTAGGACGTTTCAATAAGTATTTATTGATCCAGCGACAGCCTTATGTAAAACGTATGTGCTGCGACAATCAGGAGACAGAAGCATACGAAAGATTACTATTTACTATATTGGTACTAGCAGATACATTTCTACCATAGTGCTAATAAGATGAACATAAGCAGTTCAGATAAAAACAGTAGCACTTGCAGATTCCTAAAATGCGCACCCTAAGTAATTTGCCTAAATGTATCTAGCCTAGATCTATAAGTGTAGCATGTATGTGCGTATGTATGTAGCCAAGAAACCCCTAGGGAAGAACCAGGCCCCTCACCTGATGGTTGAGAATGAAGGACCCAGTCTCTGCTTGGAGGATGACAGCCCGCAAGGGATGTCAGACCGCTGCGTGTCTAAGGTTCAGCATGCAGGACCCAGTGTCAGCTTGGAAGGAATTCTTCTCTAATTTGTAGGGAAGAGTGAGGGTCTTTTATACTACAGTGGTCACTCCAGGGTTTCTTCTAGAATCAATATGTTTTGAAAACAACCATAAATGTTTTAGAAACAATCATGAATGTTTTTCCAAACAAATGTGATCGTGCACAGCTGGCTGTTGGCCAAGGATGAAAAAAGTGGTGACCCTTATACAGAATAATTATACTGTGCCCGAGGACATGTTTATGTATGTCAGGTACAGGGATTATGATACAATACTGAGAGCCTGGTGTCGGAGAGACAGGAGCAAGCTACTAGGTGAAAGGTCACCCGTTTAGAATTGTTATTGTCATGTGGGTGGGACAATGTATGTAAATTGGAGTATACATGACAGGACTATCCTAAAGGACATGACAGCAATAAAGGAGTCCTGGCTTAAGGGTAGTAGTGGTCCTACAATGGCACTGGAAGGTAGGAGGAACAGACTATCCCTGCCTGAGGTGGAAGTAGGGGCAGTCGGGGTTCAGTCACCAAGGATTCCATTGAGGTCCAAACCCTACTAGTATTAGAGGGTAGGTCCTTTAAAGTAATGACAATTAAGTACTAGCTCTCATCAACTGACAAATCACAACTGCAGCAAACAAATGATGGACGGAATGCTGACAATGCAAACATTCTCCCCCAGTCAAAAGATCTGGGTTAAATCCATCGTTCTTTTGCCCACTACGCCACCCCAGTTTGGACCCAGCCATATGCAAATCAGTCTTGACCCTGTGCCCCATGGGAACAGTCCAGACCGAACTGCCAGGCCAGGTCCTCCCTGGACCTGAAACAAGCATCCTGGGACTGGTTTCAGGGTATGTCACCCTTCTTCAGCCAGGCTAGCTTGAATCCAGTGGCGCAGTGAGCAAGGGACCCACGTCTGGGCATACCCATCCCACTTAGGGCGAAAAGTGTTACAGCAAACAAATGATGGACGGAATGCTGACAATGCAAACATTCTCCCCCAGTCAAAAGATCTGGGTTAAATCCATCGTTCTTTTGCCCACTATGCCACCCCAGATTGGAATCACAACTGCAGGCATTTCTGGAGGATTATGACATATTAATGCAAGCTTTAGTCTGGGCAGATCCCCAAAATCTGTTCTGCTAACCTTGAACAAAGGACTTCACCAAGTGGCAGATGAGGGAGTTGTCTTGTACTGCTAAACAACTTGGCTGACATAAGAAGCAGTGCAAGAGTTCTGAACTGCATCTCTCCTTTCACAACATAGCCTCCAGCAAATCACATGCAATACACTTTGTCCAGTCCCCGAATCCTGTGGTACCTCCCATGGGTTCAGCATGGCTATACTGCACCATCTGTTTAGCTTCGATGTCACTCAATTGGCTAAACTCCTTTCTAACTTTGATTTGCATTTTTTAACATATGCAGATGATATATTGTGGTTATCGTGGGGTTTTTTTTCCACTCATTGACCTGTACAATGCTACAACAGAAGTCATGCTGAACTCCCCTCTGTATGCAAATGCCAATTAGATTCCTTTGAACTTTCTGAAAGTTAATCACATTATGATAAAGGCTGGTATATGCCATAACAAAGATCAGTGAACCCCAAATTTACGACCAGAAATACTTGGCCTGTGCCCTCCACCGATCCTAGTCATAACGAATTTGGGCATTGTGGTTGATGAAAATCTGTGCTTTACCCCTCAAGTTGGGGCAGTAGTAACTATAAATCCTACAACGTATTCGGTCTTTCTTGAAAGAAAAGCAAAGGTGGTAGGAGGAGCAATAATCCGAAATAGGATAGATTACTGCAACAGCTTTTACCTTGGGCTTCAAAAGGCCATGCTGAGCCAGTCCTTAGAGAATACTTCCATAAGGGTATTGACAAACACCAACTGCTGCAAACAAAAAAGTTTAATGCTCACGCGGCTACACATGAGGCCTTCCTATCATTACATCAAATCCAAGTCTTGTGCGCTGTAAACAAGAAGAGCCCCTTGACTGGACCAGCTTTCGTCATCAATACACTTCACAACTTTATGCCCATTTGAAACCTTGGTTTAGACAGCTGCTTCCTGCACATTTGCCCATTTCAAATAACACAGAACTTGACTTGAAGAGGAGTTATCGAAATTCAAGCAGCTCTCCTCTAGAATTCCCTTCCTCTTAATCTTTGCTAACAGAACAATTATTTCAGGTTTAGGAACATGTTAAGGACTGGGCTGTTAACATAACATGACATGACATCTTTCAAAGATGTCACTGGCCCTATGAAGCACCTGCATATGTCTATATGCTACAAAAATACATACATTCAGAATATTAAGTTTCATATGTCTTTCTAATTCTACAAAACAAGCATTGGCATAGCCAATAGGTCTCGCCTTTGGGACCTTATAAGTATTTAGTTATACAGCACAATATCCTCAGTGCAACAACATTAACTGTTGCATGGCTAAACAGTTATAAGGTCCCAAAGGCGAGACCTATTGGCTATGCCAATGCTTGTTGTATAACTGCGACAGTGGCACTTAATATTTTTAGATCACGTCTTTCCAACTGGAACACGGAAGCTAATTCAGAGTCTCAGACAGTGTCTTATATGAGCTGAGCATCGTAATTTCCTGAATGCAAGCAGACATGGAGGACACATCACATAAATAACTGAATATCAAAATGAAATAAAAGATCTGTTATGAAGCATCGCCTTCAACTGTGGCATTTCCTTTTGTCCCGGGGCAGCTGGTCGCGTGCGCCAGCCACGGAAGCCAGCTGCAGCTGGTTAAATTCGGCCGTTGTAAACAGACATCTGTGCGCGCGGCGAGTAAACAAGGGAGAGATAAGATGGATGGCCTCCTCACGTGACCAGAAGGTAACGCTTAAATCAAAACCCGTCGTGCTTGGAGTAGCAGCTAGGATGGCTTCCTGCGTGTGGATCGAGGCTTTCAACATGACCTGGCGTTGAAGGAAAAACAGCCAAATGCTGCTGAAGCCAGACGTTATAAGGACGATAGCTCAGTGGGTTAATGCTCTGGCTTGGTGTGTGTGCGCGCGTGCGAGTGTTAGTAACCTTCAAGCCACAGGCACAAATATCTTCCTTGCTAATCTTTCCCCTTCCTGAGGTTGACACAATGAAAAGCATGTCTCCAGGGTACGAGTAGTTAAGCTTTAGTAAGTGATATTTGTATGGCGCACCATTTGCTAACTCCTCAGCCTCCTGGCGCAGTTGGGAGTTGGGATTCCTAAAGAAGCATTTCGTAAGGGGTGGATGTGTCCCTTGTGACCCACGTGAGTGTCATCCAGGTTATTCAATAACACGGATCACACTCGCATCTCATATCTCACACCTCATATCTAACAATTCAATAGTGTCTATAAAAATCCCTTTTCTATTAGTAGATAATTATCTCATGAAAGAGATAGTGCAAATTGTTTGAGTAATATTGCATAAGGAAGACAGACCAATACAAAATAAGTGAGCTGTAAAACAAGAGGTAAATCTATTTTCTTGTGCCACTCTGTCAGTCTGAGAAAATGTAGACAGGTTTTTCTAGGCACCACGCTATAACAATGGCCGCGCGGCCGTGAAACTGACACGGCCGCGCGGCCGTGAAAGTGAAAGTAAGCGGGTTTTGGGAGTGCAGACAGTGGCTTTTGCTGGCGACCAGCTTGCGTTCACGCGAGCGTCCAGATGGCGAGGGAAGACATATGGCGCCTGATCGCGCGTGAACGCAGGCTAGTCCCCAGCAAAAGCCACTGTTTGCACTTCCAAAACCCGCTTACTAAAAGTCTCGCCAGAGCAGCGCATGCGCGCTGGCTCAGGCGAGACCTAAAGAAAGTAAAAAATAGATAGGCTTCCCAATGGGTGAACTCCACACAGCATAATTCACACGTTAGTCATAAATCTACATTAGAAGTAAAAAAGGAATTCCAGTAAATTATGGACTTTGAGTGTCAGGACTTGTGGGCTTTTCTAATTTTAACATCCCATCCTGGAAGTTTTCTGTGAATTTCCATGGTTTTATAATGGAAAATATACCTGCAGTTTGTTTTAAGGAGTGCTGCTACTGTATTGAGGTTACAATTATAAGTCAAGCAAATCATTGTAAATATCCTTATATGACAAGAGTGCTACATTTGTGTAATTTTGCAAAATACGGTTTTACCATTCCAAATACATACACAGATTGGAAAAAGCTGTCAAGGTGTTGCAAACTTGTTGAAGTTCTCTTTTGCCATTTTTGTATTACAAGAGCCATATATAGTCCCATAGGGGTCTAAATGGTAAATAAACCATTATGGAACATCCTATAACTTCCCGGATCGTGAAGACTACTCAAGCTCTCAAAGCAATTTGTAACGGAATAAAAATGTGATATGGAGTTTTGTAACAACTCCATCAAAAATGGTCAATTACTGTGCAGCAAAAATTGCCAGGATTGATTAGCTGCGTCAAGGATTTCTGGCTCTAGAGCAGGGCTGTGAGTCTCAGAGTATTCATTGTTCATACCCTGAAGGACACTGAGCAGGACTGACACTTAGAGTACTGAAGGCTGTACTGATAACCTGGAACCACTTCGTGTAGCATGAATTCAGGCAAGCACCATGTGCATCATTAACAACATACAGCACCAAAAGCATTACCGATAACCAACATCACATTCAGCAGTAGTCGTATACTGTAATTCTACAGGCAAAAGCATACGCAAAAGCAGAATTCAGTACTAATACCTTGGAGTACCTTGCACAGTACTGATACCAACATATTGCGCATAGTTCTTAAAACTTGTATTGCTGATACAAAGCAATATAATATGCAACACTTTTCATAACTGACTGAACTATGTCTCTTTTTAATACTGCTGATCTGAATACAGCTCTGATGTCCTGTGTGTAGTATCAATACCCTACAGCAGGGCACACAGTAGTAAGACACTGCAGGTACTGACCATAGCATGGAAATCATGCCGTACTCTACATTATATGTGCTTTACTAATACCTTAATTCACTTTATATTTTTTTCTACAATGTGAACAGGAATTCCCCTCCCAGCGCACCCTGTGTAATACCACTACTCTGCACCACTCTTCGAAACATTTTTATCATTTTCAAGCACCCTCTCTGACCAATATCCCTGGCTTTAACCAACTGCTACTCAAGCTAGCTGTCTCTCTTTAAACTCAGTTTTGTGTTTTACTTGAATTTATATATAGTTTACAAGCCCTAATGTGGTTTTGAAGCGATTTTCTCAGTGAGTAGCACGCTACTCTTGGATTCCAGAAATTAGCTGTTAGCAGATTGTTTTAGTTTAAGGCTTTCACGTGCGTTTGAAGTTAATAGTTCGATAGTCGTGTGTTCTTAAGATGATCTACTAGTTGCATTAGTCAAGGTGTTGGTGGATTTGTTCAGATTACGCTGGTTAAGTAGGACATAGCGAGTGGATGATTCGTTTTCTACGAGAGAGGAAAGAATCATTTTAAATTAGTAGAAGAATAGGATGCAGTAAGGCAATGCGATTTTATGGGAGGAGTGGGTAGTTAGCAGTAGGAATAAATTAAGTTTTTCAATAGGTATGTAAGCAGCAGAGCAGGCTGGAGAGTAGACAGCAGCAGAAAAGACATTGGATAGGAGGAGGAATCATTTTAAGGCATAGACATAAGAGGGTTGTTACATGCCGGATGGGGTTTTAAGTTGTAAGTATCACGCATAGACTGTTTGGACAGTGATAGCATTGAGCTCTCATAACTACTTGATTTCGTGCTTGCCGTCTCTGCAATGCGAGCAGTATGATTCTGTTAAGGCCCTTCTCTTCTTTGTAGCAAACCTCAGGTTGCCTGTATTTTAGTCAATTCAATGTAACATTTTTAATTGTAGCGTACCTCACGTTATTGGTCAAAAACGAGCCACTCTACTATTTCTTTGTACGCAACCCCCTGGCTAGTACGGACTGATACCATATTGGTCTCAAAGGTTTTAATTTTTGTTTTGAAGGGATTTTATGGACTAAAGAGTACGATTCAATGTTCCTTCCTTTATTGGGCTCTTCAAATTGTTATGGCAAATCAGTTTCTGTACAATAAGCAGGTGAAATTCATTGTGCATCAGATGTGGTTTAAACAACTCCCCAGTGTATTTCGAGCACGTAAATAAATCTCTTTCTCAGGGGGTAAACTTACAAGACGTCTTACTATGGCGGGTGCACACGTAAATAAATCTCTTTCTCTGGGGGTAAACATCCAAGACGTCTTACTATGGCTGGTGCCGGTGTGCCAGGGTTCTCCGTCTCCAGCAGTTGCTCAGTCCCCGGGAAGAGGATAGTGGACAGGTCCCCGGCGCAATCTTCACTCACTGACATTGATGTTCCAGGATGTCTGCGCTCCTTCCCTGACGACCCAAGTAGTAAGCCGTCAGCATGCGCATTGTAAAGCTGCCGAGCCAGAAAAGAAGCCCAACCTCCCGTAAAACCTCACCTAAAACAAGCGAATCCTCAGAATAACGACGAGTGGCTACAGCTATGTTTAATTTTTTTGCAGGAACGGCGCTGTTAGTAGAATGAGCCAGCGTTGTAAATCTTTGAGAAAAAATTGAGTTTCCTGTTTTAGCTTCACGTGCGCCCGCAGAGCAGCACGGCCTCTGATTGGCCAAAATAACGGCTGCTTCTATTGGCTACAGCTGAAACTGGCTCAAGCTTAAAGTTGCAAGACAGGGTGTGCTTAGCTGCAAGTATACCCTTATAAAAGCTGCACTGGGCACTTCCGATACATTCACCTATTTTCTTCGCCTTGCACAGCGCCTATACCAATTAATGTACTGTGTAAGTATTGTGGTAAGTCAAAAATGACTACAATTGTAGATGTGAAGTAACTCTTAACCCCTTTGCTGCTAGGCCTTTTCCCCCCTGTGCTAAGCCTTTTTTGGCTATTTGGGGTAGTTCGCGCTAGGCCCCTGTAACTTTTTGACCACATAAGGTATCCACGCCAAATTTGCGTCCTTTTTCTAACATCATGGGGATTGTAAAGGTACCCAGGGTTTGTGGATTCCCCTGGAGGGGACCCAGAAATTAGCCAAAATACAGCAAACTTTTGTTTTTTTGGGGAAAAATGCGAAAAAAGGGCTACAGATGAAAGCGTCTTCTTTTTCCCTGCAAATGGCATCAAAAAGGGGTTGTGGTGCTGAAATCACCATCTTCCCAGCTTTCAGGGACAAGCAGACTTTTGTCAGAAAACCAACTTTTTTACACAGTTTTGGCATTTTTCTTGGACATAGCCTATTTTTGATATTTTTTGTGCTTTCAACCTCCTTCCAGTTAATGGTAGAAATGGGTATAAACCCATAAAAGATCCTGGAAAGCCATACATTTCTGAAAAGTAGACAAAATTCTGAATTCAGCTAGGGGTCATTTGTGTAGATCCTTAAAGTTTTCCTTATAGAAACTAACAGTTAAATAAAGGAAAAATTGAAAATTAGTTGAAAAAAACAGCCATTTGTGTCAACGTTTTCACCTGTAACTTCTTCTAATTATGACAGCTATTTGAAAGCAATATACCGTTATATCCGCTGGACCTTTCTGGTTGTGGGGATATATAGGACTTGTAGGTTCACCAAGAACCCGACGAACCCAGAGCCAATAACTGAGCAGCATCTTGCAATGGTTTTTTATTATGTACCGGGTATATAGCAATTATTTTGGGAAAATGTATACATGGAAAAATTGTTATGAAAGACACCTATGTATTTCTGAAATGGGAACAAAATGTAGATTTTAGAAACAGTAGATATTTGCACATTTCCGAAATTGGGAGTACCCATACTAGCATGAGAATTATAGGTCATTTTTCAAAATGACTTATTTTTTACACATTGTCTTTCCTTTGGAAGGCAGAAATGCATCGAAAGTCAATAGGCAATAACAGTTGCTCTACAATTCTGTGTTACCCTAAGTCTCCCGATAAAAATGGTACCTCACTTGTGTGGGTAGGCCTTGTGCCCACAACAGGAAATGGCTCAAAATGCAACGTGGACGTACCACATTTTCACAATGAAAAATTTCCCTTTTTTTGCAAAGTGCCTAACTGTAGTTTTTGAACCCTAGCTCTGCGGGCACTTAGGGAAACCTAGCAAACCTATACATTTTTGAAAACTAGACACCCAGGGGAATTCAGGATGGGGTGACTTGACTGGCTCTCACCAGGTTCTGTTACCCAGAATCCCTTGCAAACCTAAATAATTGGCAAAAACACATTTTCCTCACTTTTCTGTGGTGGAAAGTTCTGGAATCTGCGTGGATCCACAAAAATTCTACCCACCCCGCGTTCCCCAAGGTCTTCCGAAAAAATGGTACCTCACTTGTGTGGGTAGGCCTAGTGCCCGCGACAGGAAGCAGCGCAAAACGCAACGTGGACGCACCACATTTTCACAGTGAAAAATGACCCTTTTTTTGCAAAGTGCCTAGCTGTAGTTTTTGAACCCTAGCTCTGCCGGAACTTAGGGAAACCTAGCAAACCTATACATTTTTGAAAAGTAGACACCCAAGGGAATCCAGGATGGGGTGACTTGACTGGCTCTCCCCAGGTTCTGTTACCCAGAATCCTTTGCAAACCTAAACAATTTGCAAAAAAAACACATTTTCCTCACTTTTCTGTGGTGGAAAGTTCTGGAATCTGCGTGGATCCACAAAATTCCACCCACCCCGCGTTCCCTAAGGTCTTCCGAAAAAAATGGTACCTCACTTGTGTGGGTAGGCCTAGTGCCCGCGACAGGAAGCTGCGCAAAACGCAACGTGGACGCACCACATTTTCACAGTGAAAAATGACCCTTTTTTTGCAAAGTGCCTAACTGTAGTTTTTGAACCCTAGCTCTGCCGGCACTTAGGAAACCTAGCAAACCTATACATTTTTGAAAAGTAGACACCCAGGGAATCCAGGATGGGGTGACTTGACTGGCTCTCACCAGGTTCTGTTACCCAGAATCCCTTTGCAAACCTAAAAATTGGCAAAAAAACACATTTTCCTCACTTTTCTGTGGTGGAAAGTTCTGGAATCTGCGTGGATCCACAAAATTCCACCCACCCCGCGTTCCCCAAGGTCTTACGTAAAAAATGGTACCTCACTTGTGTGGGTAGGCCTAGTGCCCGCGACAGGAAGCAGCGCAAAACGCAACGTGGACGCACCACATGTTCACAGTGAAAAATGACCCTTTTTTGCAAAGTGCCTAGCTGTAGTTTTTGAACCCTAGCTCTGCCGGCACTTAGGAAACCTAGCAAACCTATACATTTTTGAAAAGTAGACACCCAGGGGAATTCAAGATGGGGTGACTTGACTGGCTCTCACCAGGTTCTGTTACCCAGAATCCCTTGCAAACCTAAAACATTTGTAAAAAAACCCACATTTTCCTCACTTTTCTGTGGTGGAAAGTTCTGGAATCTGCGTGGATCCATAAAATTCCACCCACCCCGCGTTCCCCAAGGTCTTCCGAAAAAAACGGTACCTCACTTGTGTGGGTAGGCCTAGTGCCCGCGACAGGAAGCAGCGCAAAACGCAACGTGGACGCACCACATTTTCACAGTAAAAATTACCCTTTTTTGCAAAGTGCCTAGCTGTAGTTTTTGAACCCTACCTCTGCCGGCACTTAGGGAAACCTAGCAAACCTATACATTTTTGAAAAGTAGACACCCAGGGAATCCAGGATGGGGTGACTTGACTGGCTCTCACCAGGTTCTGTTACCCAGAATCCCTTGCAAACCTAAACAATTGGCAAAAAAACACATTTTCCTCACTTTTCTGTGGTGGAAAGTTTTGGAATCTGCGTGGATCCACAAAATTCCACCCACCCCGCGTTCCCTAAGGTCTTCTGAAAAAAATGGTACCTCACTTGTGTGGGTAGACCTAGTGCCCGCGACAGGAAGCAGCACAAAACGCAACGTGGACGCACCACATTTTCACAGTGAAAAATGACCCTTTTTTGCAAAGTGCCTAGCTGTAGTTTTTGAACCCTAGCTCTGCCGGCACTTAGGAAACTAGCAAACCTATACATTTTTGAAAATTAGACACCCAGGGGAATCCAGGATGGGGTGACTTGACTGGCTCTCACTAGGTTCTGTTACCCAGAATCCCTTGCAAACCTAAAAAATTGGCAAAAAAACACATTTTCCTCACTTTTCTGTGGTGGAAAGTTCTGGAATCTGCGTGGATCCACAAAATTCCACCCACCCCGCGTTCCCCAAGGTCTTCCGAAAAAATGGTGCCTCACTCAGGTGGGAGGCCCAAGTACCCGCGACAGGCAAGGGCCCACAACGTATTGAGGCGACCTCAAAATGACCTATCACAAAACGACCTGGTTTTGCAAGGGGGTCCCATGACGTTTTGGCCCGGGGCTCGCGGCCACCTAGGGAAACCTACCAAACCCACACATTTCTGAAAAGTAGACACCCGTGGGATTCCAGGGACGTATGGCTTGCGTGGATCCCCCAACGTTCTCTTACCCAGAATCCCCTGCAAACCTGACATTTTGCTGAAAAATCCCTTTTTCACACATTTTTGTGTGGTAAAGTTGTGACATCACGGGGCTGACACAAATTTCCTACCACCCAGCGTTCCACCAGGTCTCCCGATAAAAATGGTGCCTCACTCGGGTGGGAGGCCCAAGTACCCGCGACAGGCAAGGGCCCACAACGTAGTGAGGCGACCTCAAAATGGCCTATCACAAAACGACCTGGTTTTGCAAGGGGGGTCCCATGACATTTTGGCCCGGGGCTCGGCGGCCACCTAGGGAAACTTACCAACCCCACACATTTCTGAAAAGTAGACACCCGGGGGATTCAGGGAGGTATGGCTTGCGTGGATCCCCAACGTTTTCTTACCCAGAATCCCCTGCAAACCTGACATTTTGCTGAAAAAATCCCTTTTCACAAATTTTTGTGTGGTAAAGTTGTGGCATCACGGGGCTGACACAAATTTCCTACCACCCAGCGTTCCCCCAGGTCTCCCGATAAAAATGGTGCCTCACTCGGGTGGGAGGCCCAAGTACCCGCGACGGGCAAGGGCCCACAACGTATTGAGGCGACCTCAAAATGACCTATCACAAAACGACCTGGTTTTGCAAGGGGGGTCCCATGACGTTTTGGCCCGGGGCTCGGCGGCCACCTAGGGAAACCTACCAAACCCACACATTTCTGAAAAGTAGACACCTGGGGGATTCCAGGGACGTCTGGCTTGCGTGGATCCCCCAAAGTTTTCTTACCCAGAATCCCTGCAAACCCTGACATTTTGCTGAAAAATCCCTTTTTCACACATTTTTGTGTGGTAAGGTTGTGGCATCACGGGGCTGACACAAATTTCCTACCACCCATCGTTCCCCAGGTCTCCTGATAAAAATGGTGCCTCACTCGGGTGGGAGGCCCAAGTACCGCGACAGGCAGGGCTCACAACGTATTGAGGCGACCTCAAAATGGCCTATCACAAAACGACCTGGTTTTGCAAGGGGGTCCCATGACGTTTTGGCCCGGGCTCGCGGCCACCTAGGAAACCTACCAACCCACACATTTCTGAAAAGTAGACACCCAGGGATTCCAGGGAGGTATGGCTTGCGTGGATCCCCCAACGTTTTCTTACCCAGAATCCCCTGCAAACCTGACATTTTTCTGAAAAAATCCTTTTTTCACACATTTTGTGTGGTAAAGTTGTGGCATCACGGGGCTGACACAAATTTCCTACCACCCAGCGTTCCCCCAGGTCTCCCGATAAAAATGGTGCCTCACTCGGGTGGGAGGCCCAAGCACCCGCGACAGGCAAGGGCCCACAACGTATTGAGGCGACATCAAAATTGCCTATCACAAAATGTTTTGGGCCCTTGCCTGTCTCGGGTACTTGGGCCTCCCACCCGAGTGAGGCACCATTTTTATCGGGAGACCTGGAGGAACGCTGGGTGGTAGGAAATTTGTGTCAGTCCCGTGATGCTGCATCTTTACCACACAAAAATGTGTGAAAAAGTGATTTTTTCAGCAAAATATCAGGTTTGCAGGGGATTCTGGGTGCGAAACGTTGGGGATCCACGCAAGCCATACCTCCCTGGAATCCTCTGGGTGTCTACTTTTCAGAAATGTGTGGGTTTGGTAGGTTTCCTAGGTGGCCGCCGAGCCCCGGGCCAAATGTCATGGGACCTCTTGCCAAACCAGGTCGTTTAGTGATAGGCCATTTTGAGGTCAGCCTCAATACGTTGTGGCCCTTGCCTGTCGCGAGTACTTGGGCATCCCACCCGAGTGAGGCACCATTTTATCGGGAGACCTGGGGAACGCTGGGTGGTAGGAAATCTGTGTCAGCCCCGTGATGCCACAACTTTACCACACACAAATGTGTGAAAAAAGTGATTTTGTTCAGCAAAATATCAGGTTTGCAGGGATTCTGAAGAAAACGTTGGGGATCCACGCAGCCATACCTCCCTGGAATCCCCGGGTGTCTACTTTTCAGAAATGTGTGGGTTTGGTAGGTTCCCTAGGTGGCGCCGAGCCCGGCCAAAACGTCATGGGACTTCCTGCAAAACTAGGTGGATTTTGTGATAGGCCATTTTGAGGTCGCCTCAATACGTTGTGAGCCCTTGCCTGTCGGGGTACTTGGGCCTCCCGCCGAGTGAGGCACCATTTTTATCGGGAGACCTGGGAGACGCTGGTGGTAGGAAATTTGTGTCAGCCCCGTGATGCCACACTTTACCACACAAATGTGTGAAAAGGGATTTTTTCAGCAAAATATCAGGTTTGCAGGGATTCTGGGTAAGAAACGTTGGGGATCCACGCAAGCCATACCTCCCTGGAATCCCTGGGTGTCTACTTTTCAGAAATGTGTGGGTTTGGTAGGTTTCCTCAAGTGGCCGCCGAGCCGGCCAAAACGTCATGGGACCTCCTTGCAAAACCAGGTCGATTTAGTAATAGGCCATTTTGAGGTCGCTCAATACGTTGTGGGCCCTGCCTGTCGCGGGTACTGGGCCTCCCACACGAGTGAGGCACCATTTTTACTCGGGAGACCTGAGGAACGCTGGGTGGTAGGAAATTTGTGTCAGCCCCATGATGTCACAACTTTACCACTCAAAAATGTGTGAAAAGTGATTTTTTCAGCCAAATTTCAGGTTTGCAGGGATTCTGGTAGTGAAACGTTGGAGGATCCACGCAGCATACCTCCTGGAATCCCGGGTGTCTACTTTCAGAAATATGTGGGTTTGTAGGTTTCCTAGGTGGCCGCCGAGCCCGGGCCAAACGTCATGGACCCCTTGCAAAACCAGGTCGTTTTGTGATAGGCCATTTTGAGGTCGCCTCAATACGTCGGGCCCTTGCCTGTCGCTGGTACTTGGGCCTCCCAACCGAGTGAGGCACCATTTTTATCGGGAGACCTGGGGAACGCTGGGTGGTAGGAAATTTGTGTCAGCCCCATGATGCCACAACTTTACCATACAAAAATGTGTGAAAAAGGGATTTTTTCAGCAAAATGTCAGGTTTGCAGGGATTCTGGAAGTAAACGTTGGGGGATCCACGCAAGCCATACCTCCCTGGAAGTCCCCTGGTGTCTACTTTTCAGAAATGTCGGATTTGGTAGGTTTCCTAGGTGGCCGCCGAGCCCCAGGCCAAAACCCAGGTGACTCCCTTGCAAAACCAGGTCGTTTTGAGATAATGTGTTGTTTATTTCTGCAGCGTGAAAATTTTGGCACAATACTGCAAGGAAAATGTGACAGACATTTTGAGGTTTGCAAGACATTGTGGGTAACATAACTTGTTGGGATCCACAAGAGAGATATCACCATGTACTCCCATGGGTGTTTCGTTTACGACAATATCTACAGTTGGTAGGTTATTCTTAGATGGAATGTGCACCTTGGCAGAGAGACTAAAAAGACAAAGATTACTGCACAGCCATCTATTCCTCAAACACACACACATACTGGTTGGATTTGGCATGAGGGCGAGTGATGGTTCAGTATACACAATTTTATTAAGAAGAGATTTCACAAAAATGAAATGCACTGTCAATAATTGAAAGGACAAAAAACTGAACCAGTGACTCGCAGCTCGTGAGCTGTAAAGCCACGTCAAGGCCCCAACCGCTTTACAGGCCATTCACACACCTTTCATACGTGATACACACAAGACCATTCACACCACCAGGCACGAAACAAACACATTACAACAATCACAAAAAGGGACAAGGTACACCCTGCTTGAGAAAGACAAAAAAAAAATATTACTGCACAACCATCTAATCCTCAAGCACACACACATACTGGTTGGATTTGGCACGAGGATGAGTGATGGTTCAGTATATACAATTGTATTAACAAGTGATTTCACAAAAATGAAATGCACTGTTAATAATTGAAAGGACGAGAAACTGAACCATTGACTCACAGCTCGTGAGCTGTAAAGCCACGACAAGGCACCAACCTCTTTACAGGCCATTCATACACCTTTCATACGTGGGACACATACAAAACCATTCACACCACCAGCCGCGGGCCATCACATTACAACACTCACACCAGCAGACAGCGCCATTCAAGGGCCCATCACTTTCACACGCCCACATTCCTAACACAGCAACCACACAAGCTGATGGATTGCGTGGAGTGTCGCTCGGCTAGCAGTGTGTGTAGTGACCAGCAGCAAGTCACTACTCACACACCGCCAGCCGAGCGCCAGTCCACGCACACCGCCAGCCAAGCGCCACTTCACGCACACCGCCAGCCAAGCGCCACTCCACGCACACCGCCAGCCAAGCGCCACTCCACGCACACCGCCAGCCAAGCGCCACTCCACGCACACCGCCAGCCAAGAGCCACTCCACGCACACCGCCAGCCAAGCGCCACTCCACGCACACCGCCAGCCAGGCACCAGCCTACACACACCACCATCACATTTAGGACTTTTTTATACAAAAAACAAAACACAAACAAATTGCAAATAGTTACAAATTACTAACACAAAATCTGAAACTAAATACATTGCACTAATGCCAACCTTGAAACAGAACAACAATTCTTAAACATTACAGACCAGGCAGTTCACTTTACCACTCATGGTTGCTCCCAATAATTCTTTTGCTTGTGGTACGCTCTATAACAAGCAGGCACACACAGCCCAGGGTTAGAAGGACACTAAGGGCAGTACATACGAGTCTCCTTCCGCGTACCTCTTCGCCAACGGACTCTACATCTCCTAGTGGGAAAGTCTTTTGAGGGTGTAGGAGGAATGTGATCAGGAAAGTGGCGATCTTTCAATCGAGCCACATCCTCCACCACTCCAACTCTAGGAACACTTGACTGTTCCACAACAACAAGGCTGCCTATGACAGACTGCTGAAACTGAACAAAAGTCAACTTTGACGCAGGAGAACACTCCTTGAACACAACAAAAGCATTGAAAGTTGCTAAATTGAAGAGATGGATGGCCAACTTCTTATACCAAACGTAAGCCTTACGAATAACAGTGTAAGGTTCCAACCTCTGATCTACTCTATCAACACCACCCATGTGCTTATTATAGTCTAAAATGCACACAGGTTTGCGCACTTCAGCAATCTGACCCCAAACAGCCACAGTTGAAGTACTCTCATCATGGATGGTAGTCAGCATGTACACATCCCTCCTGCCAACAAATTTCACAGCTAGTAGTTCATCACTACGCAAGGAACTGCACTGTCCCCTCTGAAGTTTTTTGCAAACAAGCTCTTTTGGATAACCTTTACGGTTAGAGCGGATTGTGCCACAAGCAAAAGTGTCCACTTTGAACAATTCCTTAAACAATTGCACAGCAGTGTAGAAGTTATCAAGGTACAAATGGTGGCCTCTGTTAAACAGTCCTCTAGCAAGATCCCACACAATTTTCTCTGAAACTCCAAAAGTGGACGGACAACCAGGGGGGTCAATAGTGGAATCCCTACCAGTGTACACACGGAAATTAAAAACATATCCTGTCCTACTCTCAGACAACATATACAGCTTAATTCCATAGCGTGCCCTCTTGCTAGGAATGTACTGCCTAAAAACCAAACGGCCCACACAAGCCATACCTCCCTGGAATCCCCCGGGTGTCTACTTTTCAGAAATGTGTGGGTTTGGTAGGTTTCCCTAGGTGGCCGCTGAGCCCCGGGCCAAAGCGTCATGGGACCCCCCTTGCAAAACCAGGTCGTTTTGTGATAGGCCATTTTGAGGTCGCCTCAATACGTTGTGGGCCCTTGCCTGTCGCGGGTACTTGGGCCTCCCACCCGAGTGAGGCACCATTTTTATCGGGAGACCTGGGGGGAACGCTGGGTGGTAGGAAATTTGTGTCAGCCCCGTGATGCAACAACTTTACCACACAAAAATGTGTGAAAAAAGTGATTTTTTCAGCAAAATATCAGGTTTGCAGGGGATTCTGGGTAAGAAAACGTTGGGGAATCCACGCAAGCCATACCTCCCTGGAATCCCCGGGTGTCTACTTTTCACAAATGTGTGGGTTTGGTAGGTTTCCCTAGGTGGCCGCCGAGCCCCGGGCCAAAACGACATGGGACCCCCTTTGCAAAACCAGGTCGTTTTGTAATAGGCCATTTTGAGGTCGCCTCAATACGTTGTGGGCCCTTGCCTGTCGCGGGTACTTGGGCCTCCCACCCGAGTGAGGCACCATTTTTATCGGGAGACATGGGGCAACGCTGGGTGGTAGGAAATTTGTGTCAGCCCCGTGATGCCACAACCCCAGTGGGACTAGGAATGTACCAACAGAAAAATATAGGAGAGTCGGAACCTCTTCACGCCGGTTTGTGAATAACATTTTGTAGTACATTAGAAGTACTATTGTAGTCCTACTAAACATACTACAAACGTACTACAAAATGCAGTTTGGGAATAGGCACCATTGTTTTTAATCTTTGTCAGTTAGTTACGCTTCACAACAAAACAACATATGGTAGAAACCTTGACATTTTGGATTCTGGACTTTTGCATTACCCTCCAGAAAGTCTGCCAGAGAACCCATTTTCCTACTAAAAGCTGCTACATCAACAAATAATGGACGGAATGCTGAGTAAATCAAGCATTCACCCCCAGTCAAGATGTCTGGGTTAAATCCATCGTTCTTTTGCTCACTACGGCCACCCCAGTTTGGACACAGCCATATGCAAATCAGTCTTGACCCTGCTCCTCCGGGGAATAGTCCAGCTCGAACTACCAAGCCAGGTCCTCCCTGGACAGGAAACAAGCATCCAGGGTCCGGTTTCGGGGTAATACCCCTCATTAGCCAGGCTAGCTTGACACCGGTGGCACAGTGAGCAAGGAACCCACGTCTGGGCATACCCATCATACTTAGGGCAAAAAGTGCTGCCTGAAGCCCCAACATTTTACTTCTTGTATTTACTCCCAAATTTGTTAGCTTTTACCCTCATCCTCCTACATGTCCCATTGTCTTTCAATGTCTTTGATTTTATCTCACTTTCCATTCCTCTCTTAACCCGATGTATCACTTAAATTACTTTCTTCTCTAACTTCCTTCCTTATTGATGCTCTTTTTTCCTAGTTAGAGCCTGCCTTAGACCGACCCTTTTATGTCACCCTTCTGCCTTTGACCTTATCAGGAATCAGAACAGTAAGAAACAGGCATCATGCACACACGCGGAGAGCAATATGCACCTACACACATTTGAACATCAGGAGATACTGTTCCTAATGTGAAGCGCTCTGACACCTTCGGGTAAAGTCCGCGATATACAAAACGCATAAAATAAAATAAACTAAATAATTGCATTTCAAATAATAAAAAAAAAAAAATTCCCTGGTGTCTAGTGGGCATTCCTGCTGCACCATCGCATGATCGTGCAGCAGGAATGCACAAAAGAGGCATCGGGGGAAAGGAAAACCCTTTTCTTTCCTTCAATGCCTCTTTTGTTTAAAACCCCCCCTCCCCGGAGCCAAAACTAACCTTTATTCCCCGACGCGCTGGAAGCAAATGGCTTCCAGCGCGTCGGGGAAGAAAGGGAAACCCCCAATGATGACGTGTGCGGGGGGAGGCAGGGGAAGGTTTTCCCCTGCCTTCACCCAAAAAAATACCAGGATCGGATTCCCACGGGGGGAGCGCCAGCGCTTCCCCCGTGGGTGGGTCCCATGACGAGCTGGACTCGTCATGAGCACACGCCCACTGTGTGCCATGACGAGTCCAGCTCGTCATACGCACCGACGGGGTTAAATGGAACATCCATTCAGGGTAATGGATGGATACATCTGCTAACGCAGAGGAGTTGGACCCCCTTGCGATGGACTAAATGTTTTTTTTCCAGTTTTTACATAGCGTGAACTTGACCCGAGCGCTTTATATGAGCACCATACCTTTATAGGGTGCTTGAGGAATAAAAGAGTAAGGCTCAATTTCAATTCTATGGCAGGACCGGAGGCTCAGATTATGCCTTCTCTATTTCTTTACTACTCAACAGCAGCCAATGAGAAAAAAGTAAACATTACACAAAAACTACATTTCCCATGAGGCTTTGAACCACGCCTCCTTAATCAACCAATAACTTGAGAGGTTAACATACAAAATAATGAGGCACCATCTTGGCTTCCTCTTTCTTTGCTGCGCTGCAGTCAAGATAAGTGCCTCATTATTTTGCTCATGTTTTACCTGTGATTCAGCTATTGCGACTTAGTTATTTAATGGTTTATTGATCTAGTATTGTGTATGATTACGCTTGTTGCTTTATATGATTGTGCTGGAGCGTTCTCGCGCCGCGCTGCAACCGGCGCGCATGATCTCGCTCTTTACCGTTTTTATCCTCAGCGCGTGTTGCGCTGTATTTTAGGCCTTTGCTATTGTTCTTTGAAATTATTTCTGTGCCTTATATTGCCCCAAATTAAAGTTTTTACTTGCGACGCGAGTTGTTGCTTGCTAGCGCTCTCACGCGCTGACGGGGTTTGTCCCCCCCCCCCCTCTTCAGGGAGCGAGACGCACGCCGGAATCCCGATCGGGAAGCCTGCGTGCGTCTCGGGAGCCTGCACGCGTCTGTGCACGCGTGCAGACCCTCACACGCACATGCTGGAGAGACGCCTCACCCGGGCTGGTTACTGGGGATAATACGCAGCAGGCAGACAGTGGAGTCGGTACTGGGCCTTCAACTCAGGCAACTCTTTTTTCTCTCACCGCTTGGGGCATACATTAACCCCTCAACTCCCAGTTGCTCTGGGAACCAGAATTTTTGGAGACCCTTGGCTGAATAGGCATATAGGGTTTACACCCTTCATTAGTCCTATCAGCAAGGGTATATTTGGTACCTGTGTGGCCCCCACTGCCCCAGCATTGCTCCCGACTGACGCCCCCTCTCTTGGAGAGTCTGGGTTGTAAAATTTGGCTTCTCTCTGGAGAAATTTGAGTCATATATATATATTTTTCTATATATACTGCATTATGTCGGACTGCGACATCTATGAGGAGGAGGTGGCTGCGTTTGATCCCCCTGATGATGACGAGTATTATTATGAGGACTCAATGGAAGCTATCATTGATAAGAGACTTGATTCTAAGCTAGATAAAGTCCTCTCCTCTGCCCTACTGCCTATTTCACAACGTCTGGAACAACTAGTTGGTAATACCCCTGCTCCCTCTGATAATCAGACACCCGCCCCCCATCCCGACCCTGAGCCAGCTGGGCTTCCCTGGCCTCACGTTCAGGTCTATTCCAAATTGCGCAGTACCAAAGAACAGGCCCAGGGTGACCTTCCTGCCCCCTCTTCTCCCGCCCCTACAGTCTCAATCCCTCCCACTACTGCTACTGACACGGACACTGATTCTTCCCAAGAATCCCGACCTCGCAAACGCCCCAAGAAGTGCAAACACTCTTCCCCGCCCGTCCAACCTTCCCCCTTCTCTTTTGACCCTTCGGACATCGTCCATCCCCGATCCTCAGACTGGGCTCCCGCCCCGGCAGTGGCAGAATATATGCAAACACACTTGCGCAAGAGATTCAATAAAGAAGTTAGAGCCCACCTTAAATCCGAATGCCCCCGCCCTGACCTGGCTCACAAGGTGGCCGTTACCCCTGATATTGATTCATCTATGACCACTTTTTTGAAGAAGTATAAGAAGGATCCAAAGAAGGGCATAGATCGTGCCCTTAGGGCATGCCAGGATAAGTTGTTAGACGTTGCAGGTCCCCTGGCAAAAATCCTTGAATTGGCCCTTTAGGCACAAGAGACTGGGGCTGCTATTCACCCAGAGGTCCTGTCGGGGTAGACCCAGAGGGCGATTTGTCTCCTGGGCAACGCCAACTGCGCCCTCTCGTCCGAAAGGCGCAAGTCCGTCCTTTTGCGCATCGACCCGCAACTTGTAGAGTTGGCCTCGGCCGAACCAGGCCCTCTGGCGGAGGGTCAACTTTTTGGGGAGCGTTTTGTCAAGGACATAGCGAAATTCGTCAGTACTTTTGCATCCTTGGACAAGTCACAGTCATCGCTCAAAAGGGTCTTTCACCCAGTCTCTGGCAGGGCCGGTCGTGGCAGGAGACGCTCGGCCGGCCGCTACACCAATCCAAGTCCCCAGCGAGGATTCGCCCCACGGCGCAGAGGGTATACCCAGGAGCCGGAACAGGCGGGTTTCTACCCCTCCAGGTCCCGAGGCTTCCGTGGCCAATTCAACAGAGGCGTCAACAGGGGTTACAAGTACTTCGATGCCCAGCCATCAGGTATGTCCGCCAATCTTTCCAATGATCCCCCTCGGGGGCAGATTGTTGCATTTTGTGATGAATTGGACACAGCTAACCACGGATGCGTGGGTCATCCACACTGTTACCAGAAAGAGCTAATAGACTCCCCTTGCCAGGTGGCCCCTCCTCTCCCGCTCCTTTTTTCCCTACAAGAGCAAGCTTTTATCGACTCCGAGCTTCAGGAACTTTTGGCTAAGCAAGCTAGTGCCGTAGGACCCTTCATTCCCGGCTGGTTTTGCAGCAACGTTTTCCTGGTACAAAAGAAAGGAGGAGGTCAGAGATTACTTTTAAATCTCAGGGAGTTCAACCCCCTTGTGGTATACAGACATTTCAAGATGGAAGGCATCCATCTGTTGAGAGATCTTCTTTTGGAAAACGACTGGATGGTCCGGCTGGACCTAAAAGATGCATATCTCACGGTTCCCATTTGCCCTTCCCATCAGAAATTTCTCCAATTCTCCTGGAAAGGGCAATGGCACCGGTATCTTTCCCTCCCTTTCGGCCTGTCATCAGCCCCTTGGGTTTTTACCAAGCTGCTGAAGCCTGTGGTCACTCGTTTGCGAGAAATGGGAGTTCGCATGATCATCTATCTTGACATGTTAATTCTGGCACAGGACCGGAACATTCTGCTCACACATCTAGGGTGGACAACCTCCCTGCTACAGGAGTTAGGGTTTGTGATAAAGCTCAAGAAATTGATGACCACCCCAAGTTAGCAGATGGACTTTCTGGGGTTTCAGATAAATGCAGTCACCGCCCAGTTACTCCTGCCCATGACCAAGATCAAATCAATAAAGAGAGAGATCCGATCCACTTTGTCGAAGCACTTGATCTCATTGAGGGTCTTAGCGAGGATTGTAGGCCTTCTGGCCTCCTCTATCCAAGCCATCTTCCCAGGTCCTCTTCACTACAGGGCTTTACAGCGACTCAAGATTTATTATCTTCGAAAGAGGTTTTCGTACGACCACCCGATTCCCCTGTCTCCAGAGGCTCAGGAGGAGCTTCTCTGGTGGTTGGAACACATGGAAGCGTGGAATGGCAGGGCCATTTTAGGCGCCTCTCCGGACGTCATCATAGAGTCCGACGCCAGCCGTTGGGGCTGGGGTGCAAGATGTGGAGACTTTGCCACCGGCGGACGATGGTCCGCCGACGAGTTAAAGTTGCACATCAATTGCCTGGAGTTGCTAGCGGGTTCCTTTGCCATAAAATCGATCTCCCCAGTAAAGAGCAATTGTTGCATCCTTCTCAGGATGGACAATGTTTCAGTGTTGCGGTACATCAATCGCCTAGGAGGGACGAAATCCCGATTGTTGGCCAACATTGTGAGGGACTTTTGGCATTTTTGTCTGGATCAGAAGATCAGTGTGGTAGCGGAATATCTGCCCGGCAAGCTCAATCAGATAGCAGATTGGAATTCCAGGTTCCTGCGGGACTTCAGCGATTGGAGACTCCATCCTTCGCTTTTTGTAGTGATCATGAATATGCGAGGTCCATGCAGGATAGACCTCTTTGCCTCAATGCTCACCTCCCACGGTTCTTCAGCTGGAGGCCGGACCCGATGGCGATGGGAAAGGATGCGTTCCTTCAATATTGGGGGTCCCAGAGGAACTATGCTTTTCCCCCCTTCGCTCTGATTCCGAGGGTGGCGGCCCAGGTCCGTCGACAGGAGACGTCCGTAGTCTTGGTCACACCATTGTGGAAGACTCAGTTGTGGTTTCCGACACTATTGGAGTTGTCAGTGGACCTACCTTTTCAGTTACCTGTGTTCCTGTTGCTTCTCCAGGACCCAGTGGGATCCCCTCATCCTCTGGTCCTGCAGAACCAGTTATCCCTCATGATTTGGACGATCTCAGGAGACTCGAAAGAATTGAGGGCCTTTCATCGGCGGCTGCCGAGTTTATACACCAAGCTTGGGCTCCATCCACCAGCAAGCGATATTCTGCTTCATGGAAGCGATGGGTGGGTTGGTGCCTTCAACGACAGGTGGATCCCGTGGGATCAGATGTGAAGGAAGTATTACATTTTTTATCTGAATGTGCCGAGTCAGGTCTTGCATACAGGTCTGTTAATAATTTCAGGTCAGCTCTCTCGGCTGGACACAATCACATCGATGGTAAGCCGGTGGGGATGCATCCCCTTGTGTGTAAGTTGCTGAAGGGTATCAGAGTGGCTTGTCCGCCTTGTCCCAGATACACTACTTTATGGGATGTTTCTAAAGTCTTGTCTTTATTAGAATCTTGGCCAGATAACAAAGATTTATCGTTAAAACAATTGTCTGCTAAACTTACTATGTTTAATCTCCTGTAGGAGAGTTTCTGATGTGCATGCTTTGGATTTAGCAGGAAGGATGTTCTCTCCACAGGGTGTGTCTTTCGTCATTTCTAGGAGGACTAAGACCATGTCACGTTCGGTTGAGTATCCTGCCTTTCCTCACAATGACAAATTATGTGTTTTAAAATGTTTAAAGGTATATGAGGAACGCACATTAGCTCATGGATCAGATCCCTTGGGTCAATTACTGTTAGGAATACAGAAGCCTTTCCGTCCAGTTTCAGCGGCCACCTTGGCGCGTTGGGTCAGGTGGATTATGTCTGAAGCAGGGATTGACATTTCTGTTTATGGTGCGCACTCCACCAGAGGGGCCATGGCCTCTAAAGCATATGTTCTAGGGTCTCGCTTAGAAGACATTCTGAAAGCTGCAGATTGGTCCTCGGACTCAATGTTTAAAGTGTTTTATTATAAACCTATTAAGCATGTTTCTTCTGTTGTTGTTGGTCAGCTTTGAACCAGCATAATCTGAGCCTCCGGTCCTGCCATAGAATACAAAATTTTCCAGCTATCACGACAAGAATTTTAGATTCTATTAAGGACACGGAGGCGAGGATTATCCCACTCATTGGGACAGGTAAGATGTCAACTGTCATGTTGCAAGATATTTAACTATGCATTGTTAATTTCCCTCCCTAAGATATCAAACCTATTGGGTTCCCAATTTTCAAACTTGTTTCTGTTTCAGGAACTGATTCCAAACAGAATTAAACCTATGATGATCTTTGGTATGGAGCTCCTCGTCGTTGGAGGATGGCTGTCGTATCCAGGACTATTGGGACGTACTCTCCGTTGAGAGTTGGATCTGCTGTTATTGCTCTCCGTTGAGAGTCAGGACTGTTGTTGATTTTCGGACACTTTAAGGACTGTTTTTTGCAAAGAAAGAGGAAGCCAAGATGGTGCCTCATTATTTTGTATGTTAACCTCTCATGTTATTGGTTGATTAAGGAGGCGTGGTTCAAAGCCTCATGGGAAATGTAGTTTTTGTGTAATGTTTACTTTTTCTCATTGGCTGCTGTTGAGTAGTAAAGAAATAGAGAAAGCATAATCCTCGCCTCCGTGTCCTTAATAGAATCTAAAATTCTTGTAGCGATAGCTGGAAAATTTTGTATTCACAATTACAGTGCAACCCATTTGGTCACACAATGAAGCTCCGAGTCGATAAGTAGGATTAAGTATGGATTTATTACAAATTCAAAGCCAAAGTGATATAAATCAGTCTCAGAAACATAGTATAGCAGTACAAGATTATCAAAGGAAAGCCAAATCGGCATACAAAGTTTATCCTCAATAACAAGTAACAGATCAGGATTTCAGTAGCAATCGTACAAAGTATAAGGAAAACAGTATGGTGGTGGGATTGAAAGTTTTGGTCCTCCTGCTTATAATGCATGAAAGATTCTAATTTCTCCAAATAACCTACACTAAAGAATGCTAAAGGAAACCCAGATTAGATCCATTAAAACAGAAAGGTGTGAGCATAAAAGAACTTCTATAGAAGTTCTTTCAAGCAGAAACATTGCATAGCATGAAGCCATGCAATGAGAATGCCGCATAGAGGTCTGTACCTCTCCTAGTCTCAAAGGAATCTGAACAAAGCTAGAGTATTCCCTAGTTCTATCCACACCCTTCTAGAAACAGTATCAAAGGTCCAAATTTTTACCACCTTCAAACGATACTCTTTGCAGACACACTCGTAATTCTTCTTCTTTGATCCATATATTCGAAGTGGCCTTGGATTACATCTCCTCATTCTGCACAGACAGTAGTCCTCTCTTTTGCTCGTTAATTTTTATCATCTTTGACTCCCCTGAAGTTCCCTATCTCGTTCACACAATGTGCCTTTCTCCATTCATTAGGTCAAACACTTGGCACCTGCAGAGGAGAGCAAAACACTGCACCTAAAGAGAACATTCACGTAGAAGGTTAAACATTGCGAAATCCAAATGCTTAAGGCCTTTGGTCAAGTTAGCAAAGCTAAGATTTCAATACATGTCGCAACTGCGTGAATACAAATACATAGTCAGGTTCTAAGTGTAAAATGCAATTTTGATAGATATGCGTACCACCATACAGTAAATACAGAATACCTTTAAATGAATATGTGACTACATAAAGATTAATCAATATTATTGAAAAGCACACGTGTAAACGTGTTTGAGGACTGCAATTCATTGTTACTGTAAAACCATCATTAGTGTACACACATATATAAATGTCGAGGTTACATGGTAAATGCACTTTCTATATGGCTTTAAGTGCACTTCACTTCATTAATCACCCCATACCACATGAGTACATATGGCCCTTAATAAACATATATTTGGCTTAATCAATAATAATGAGGGTGGAGCCAAAATTATGCTGCTCCACAACTGAACTAGAATCCTTCTCTGAACTTAGAATGTAAACTGAATACATACAATGGAAGACCAATAGGAACAAAGGTACATAATAATCATGTTAGGAAATCTGTAGTATAAACATATGTACAAGCAAACTTAGTTATAGAACCATGTCATAGAATGTGACATGACTTACCACACACCTCCCTTTCTTATACAATAACTGAACAATAAAACTGAAAACAAAATGAAAATGAATTAAGTTATTTGTACGACAAAAACCTCAATTAAAAAAAATATATATTTTTTATTGCAATCTAGAATTTTAAATACATACAAACAAAATCATATTACAGATGAGGTAAGCATCATATAAAAGTCCATGTTATTTCCAAAGAGGTTAACATAAATTTCTTAACATAAGTTTCTTAAATATAAAAGCTACATAACGCCTGTAAAGCCAACCCAGGGAGACAATACATGATTAAATTCATATTACTCCTTCATATGGTTAATCACAGGGCCCCAGATTGACAAACCTAATTTCTGTTTCCGTATCCCTTTGAGAGCGTATAAGCTATGTTCCAAATTTAAAAAAACCTCAAATTTTTTATGTAATCCAATGTTTCTCTTCCTGGTACTAGCATCATCTGACTGATGCATAATCTCTGTTACAGCTACTTTATTGTTATCAATATTATCCTTCCTAACTTTACAGTTGAATGAATCACAAGCTAAATCAGGTTCATTATGCATGTTTTTATTCCTTACTCTTAAATCTTCCTTGAACATCTTATTCACTCTAGCCAATCTAGAAATACTCCACCAAATGCATTGCCAAGCAATACTGTCATTTTTCCTACCGTTACAATTCTCCACACTTTGGACATTTTTTAACTTCCTTTTTTACATGTCCAGGCAATTTGATTTTAACCTGTTCTCCAACACACAATGAGTAATGTTTTGAATGCATTACTTTTTGTTCTTTCATTTCTTTTACTTTAACATTACTCTTTATAACATCATACATTTTCTTTAAGTCACAAGTCTTACCACTGGAAAACAACCAGCTTGGATTCAGTTCCTGTCTTGGTTTCCTCCTTTAAGTAACATGAAAGGAGAACATTTAGTAGTACATTGTGGATGCAATGATATGACAATAATAAATCAGCGACATGCTTTTTAACCTCAATGTGTGCTCTGAGAGCCAATTGGATACCTTTCTACTAATGTTTTGTTACATCTTTCTACCAAACCATTCATGTTTGGTGAATACAATGCAGTTCTAATATGTTGAATGCCCATATTCTTAAAATAATCAACTACTTTACTTACCGTAAACTGTGTTCCATTGTCCAAGACAATAGAATCAGGAAAACTTTCTCTCATGAACGTGTCCTATAAAAATCAATAACCGTCTCTGTGTTGTGTTGCGAGACCCACTTAAGTTCTATTCATTTTGAAAAATAGTCAATCGTGACCAAAATGTAGGTTTTTCCAACTCCAATACCTTCATAAGGTCCTAACAAGTCAATAGGCAACTTTTTCCAGGACTTCTCTTGAAATGATGTATGAACATGATCAGAGTGCTGGGTTTTCAATATTGAGACATAACGAACAATTTTCTACAAATCTGTCAATGTCTGAATCCATATATAGTCATCAAAATAATTCTCTAACTTACTTAATTATGCTAGTTTGTCCCAGATGACCTAAATGAGCAGTTGAAATGAGTTTATTTCTAATACCAGCGGGTGGAACATAACAATCACCCTTCACATCACATAATTTTCCAAAAACAATTCATCCCTGGCTTTCCAAAACATCTGCTTCTCCAATGGCCATCCCTTCAAAATGTACTCTTTAAGTTCCTTCAGTGCTTCATCTGCAGAGACAACCTTGGACCACTCTTCCGAAACAACTTGCCCAACAGCTAGTACAACATCCTCCAAACTTACCACAACACACTCTTCCTGAGACTATGATCCATTAGAACACTGAACATCACCCGACAACCTAGACAAACAGTCAGCTCTCACATTTTGCATTCCTGGTATATATGTCACCGTAAAATTGTACTCATACAATTTGGCAAGTAACCTCACCAACCTAGAAGAGGCTTTACCCATACCATGTTTGGATAATAGAGTAATCAATGGTTCGTAATCAGTCCTTAAGGGGAAAGGTTTGCCCCATAAGTACATTTTAAAATGTTCTACAGACCATGTACATCCTAGTGCTTTCCGTTCTACGGTGGAATACCTGGACTCAGCCACAGATAATAGTCTACACCTTCTTTTATTTGACTAAAAACAGCTCCTAAACCAGTAGCATTGGTATCTACTGTAACCACATTTACAGCACTTTGAGAAAAGGATGACAATGGTTTAGACAGAATGATTGCCTCTTTTAGCATGTTAAAAACACATGTATGCTCTTTTGCCCATTCAAATTTAGCCCCTTTTTAAGTAAAGCTCGTAAAGGAAGCACAATATCAGCAAATTTTTCCACAATTCCCGAATAATAGTCACATAAGCCCAAGAACGATTTAAGTTGTTCTTTACAACCGGGCATTTGCATGCTTCTCATTGATTCTAATAAATCCTTCTTGGGAGATATGCTTTTTTCAGAAATAGTGTGCCCAAAATACTTTACCTCATGAACAAAGAGCTTACATTTGTCAAGGTGAATTGTCATACCCTTTTCTTCTAAAATTATTAACACTTTACTCAAAATTTTGAAGTGTTGATCAGACGATTCAGAATACACCAATATGCCGTCCTGAAACGCAACCACCCCATCGATATCCCTGAAAAGACAAAACATCAGTTTCTGGAATATCGATGCTGCAGACATGATTACAAATGGCACTCTAACGTATCTGAAAGTTCCTTCAGGTGTTATAAATGTAGAAATATGTCTAGAGTCTCTAGTTAACTCAACCTGATGATAGGCTGCTTTAAGGTCTATAGCTGTAAAATATTTTGCCCCATCCAACTTCGCAAACAATTCGTATACTTTAGACAGTGGATGGCATTCCACCACAATTTGCTTAATGACAGACCGGAGGTCAACACACATCCTGAGTTTCCCAGTTTTCTTTTTAACGAAAACTACAGGAGAAACACATTATGATGCATTCACGGGTTCAATTACTCCTTCTTCACACATATTCTTAAGCATTTTTGACAATTCACACCTAACAGATAATGGAACATGTCTCAGTTTGTGTTTGGTGGGTACAGCATCTTTCATCAATTAAATATGGTGTGAAAATCCTGTTACGTTCCCAAGTTCCTTACTAAATAGACTCTTATGTACTTTGAGATCACCTTCCAATTCGTTTTCTCTATCACACACACTTTGAACTCTCATAGTGAATTTCCTGCATATTATGCACGCTGACCTAGCAGCTAAAGTGTGTCTAAGCCCAAATGGAGAAATGTCCACCGAATTCTATCTTAAGCGAGGTGTGCGCCAAGGTTGGATTTTTGCCCCTTTACTTTTTATTGTGTATATAAATGGCCTGTGTCCCCATCTGATCTCCGCCCTGGTAGATACCCTTAGAATTGCCTGTACCCAGGTGCTGTGCTGCGCTATGCACTCCTAACGCCTTGTGGATGCTTGTGGACCGCTTCATTTCTTTTATGAGCAGTCTTGACCTTGTCACCAACTATGGAACGTCGCAGACCATGGTGTGTGGACCTGGTAAAATTAACATCTCCAGGCTCGCCACTTTGCAGTCTAAGTGATTTTAGCTGTCCGGGAGTTATTTTTAACTCTTTGGGTTCTTGGCAGTCCCAGCTAAACAGCTCACGTCTTAAGCCCCGCAGAGTGGCAGGGGCAATTTTTAACCTCCAAAGTCCTGCGTAGAAAAGGACTATCTCCCCTCTTTTAAATGTGTATAATGCCTAGTGTGTTTCAGCAGCCACATATGAGGTGAGGATTTGGGGCCATCTTAACATCTGCCCTCTCCAAGCTAAGGAAAATCGCATATGCCGGAGGTTTTTACACCTCCCACGTCTATCTCCAGCTATATTATCCATGCAGAGCTAAAACAGCATTACATTGTGGCTAGGGTGCACTTGGCCCCTTTGCTGTTATGGATTAGTAAATGGGTTAATCCTCAGGTGACACTTTGTAGAGAAATCATTCTGGATTGTCTCAGTTTGGATAATGGGTATGCTATTCCAGGGTTGAGCAATATCTCAAAAACATTCCATGCATTGGGTGACTTCCTTATTCACGACCCACAGGTATTAAAAAAGAGGATAAATTATGAGTCATGTGCCTTTTCCTGCAATTTAGTGAATAGCTAAAATCATAAGGATGGTGGCCTGCTGGGGTCAGCAGACCACGATGTCAGTGATTGCTTTTAAATAAAGCGATCCTTTTTTTTTTTTTTATAAATGCAGCCCATTTTCCTTAAAGGAAAATGAGATGAGTTTCAAAAACAAAAATGAAACGTTTAAGTTTCATTTTTTAAGAGTAGGCAGTGGCCCGTGGGACCACTGCCTGCTCTTAAAAATGCTTTTAAAACATTCACAAAGGGAAAGGAGTCCCCTTGGGACCGCTTCCCATTTGCTTATGGCTTACCACCAAATTTAATTTGGTCGCAAAATATTCATAGATACCATTGGGATTCGGTATTAGGAAGGGACACCCTCAACACGTCCCTTCCTAATACTGAATCGGAAACCCAAATTACGATTCGGTAACAGGCTACGAATCCCTATTTGGGTTTGGAACATGTCAAAAAGCCTTTTTGCATTTCCAGATAGGCTGATTCTGCGAATCGGCCTGTTTGAGACCTTAAAAAGAATTTGTACATGTGGCCCCTAGTCTGATACACCCAATTTGGTTGTTACAAGCCAGAGAACTGCACAAACTTGATTTTAGAAAAGAGCCCTAGGTCTGTGGATATTGCCACGCTTGATTATTTTTTCAATGTGCAACTATATAACAATATATAATGTAATGTGTAGCTTTATACATATTGTAAGAAATTAGATTATTATTTGGGGTAGGCGACTGCCCACTTCAAGGAATATTGACAACCCTTGTCAGGATGAACCCTTAAAGTCACTAAATTAACCTAAGCTCATCCCCTGGTAGCTTAACTTAGGGCAATGTGGAAATGTGGAAAGTATTTATGTAGTACCAAAAAAGTAATAAAGTCAAAATACAAAACAATACAAATCCCAAACCAGAGGTATGAGTTTTTAACGATTTTAGTAAAGATAGCTCCAAAAAAAGTATAAAGCGCCAATAAAAGCAAATGGTGGTAGTAGACAGGGACCTAGGTGCAATTTCAGGCTGATCGCGATGGAACGCGGGTTGGAGTCTCCAACCAGGTCGGTCCTGTTTACAGATTTTACCTTCTGACTTAGTCCTTTAGGCCCCAGTCCACCGCAGGAGTACACATCTAAAGCTCCCCTGCCTCCCAAGACCTTAGGGGAGGCAATTAGAGACTCACAGGGTGTCAGTCATAGGCCACAAGCAGGGTTCCGTCCAGGTCCAGTTGCCATTGGTCAGCTGGGTCTTTCTAGAAAAAGGCCACTTGTAGCTGTTGTATCTCTGTAGTTTGAAAAGGAGGTCAGCCTGATTCTTGGAGCCCACTTTTTTGTCCTGGGTATAACAGGGAGCAGGTTCAGTCCTCAAGGGATCCTCTCCGGTCACAGTCAGCAGGTACAGTCCGCTTCTGATCTTCCGCAGGTCCAGGAAATGTTCTTAAGTGGGTGCCTGGAGTTGGCACATTTATGCCTCACACTAGATGGTAGGCAGGAATAACTTGGCCTAATCAATAAGGGAAAAGTTCCAGAGGCCAACCCTACCCACTTTGGCCATTTTAAAGATGGCGAAAGTCATTGACCACGCTAAACTTTGGCTCTGGGGGCTGGAGGTGTGTGTGGGGAGTGTACTGTGGTAATCCTAATGTCCTCCCACATTTACCACTAAAATCCATTGTGAGGCAGTCGCTGTACCTTCAACAAATCTAAAGACAGAAATCTGGTAGGATAAATGCAGAGCTCTTCAACAATCAGACAGTGGATCCACAAGAATGGCCTTGGCATCCTGCCTTTCCCATTTCAAGTGTGCCCTAAGTGTTATATGTGAACCCAGCAAACCTGCGAAGAAGTATTTGACACTCAAGCATGATTTGACACTTAGGGCCTGATTACGAGTTTGGCGGTGCGGGGCCGGGTATGCCCCGCCGCCGCACCTCCAAACCCGTTGTCAGGCCGCCCGCCAGATTACGAGTTAAACTCATGTCTGGCGGGCTTTTTTTTGGCATTCCCACAGCGGTGCCTTTATAAACAGGCACCGCAATGGGAACGCCAAAAACAGTTCCTGTATGGCATGGACTCGAAAGTCCATGCCATGCAGGAACTGGTGTGCATGCACACAGGGGGGCACATGTTGTGGCCCCCTGTGTGCTTGCTCAGGGCATAAGGCACAAGGGGGCCCTGTAGGGCCTCTTTGTTTCCTCTACGTCAGGGTTTTCATGGAGATGGAACCACCATAAAAACCCTGGCGGAGAGGAAACTTGTAATATGCTTGGCAGGACCACGGCGGTCCCGCCAAGCATATTGCGGCCTCTGGACCGCCGCGCCACCTCCAGGGAACGGCGGTGCCATGGTGGCATCAGTGGTCCTATGGTGGTCTACCCACCTGAGTTTTAATCGGGCGTTCGTGAGATCGCCATCGCTACGCCTCGTTAGGGGCCTATTACGACTTTTCGGCAGAGCGGCGGCGTGGCGTTGTAAACCGCCATGCCACCGCTCCACCAAAGGTCACCCCACCTGCCAGATTACGACTTACAAGTAGTCTGGCAGGCGGGCGGCTTGGTGGTCCCATGGCGGTGCCTCATTTAAAGGCGGCGGTGCCATCAAGAAAGGCCCCACAATGGGACCGCACTTCAAGGTTCCTGCATGACATGGACTCGAAAGTCCATGCTGTACAGGAACCTAAGTGCATGCACACATGGGGGCACATGTTATGCCCTCCTGTGTGCATGCACGTGCAGTTGAGCACAGGGGTGCCTTGTAGGGACTCCTTCGTTTCCTCTCCTCTAAGGTTTACATGGAGGAAGAACCTCCATGTAAACCCTGGAGGAGAGGAAACCTGTAATATGCTTGGCGGGACCGTGGCGGTCCCGCCAAGCATATTGTGGCCTCTGACTGCTGCTCCAACACCAGGGAATGGCAGTTCTCTGGCAGAGCCAGCGGTCCCAGGGCGGTCCGACTGTCCAAGTAGTAATCCGGCCAAGGACTGCCTGTGCTGCGGTGGCTGGATCTGCCACCGCTGCACCACCACGAGTCTGGCCGTCCTTAGACCGCCAAACTCGTAATAGGGCCCTTAGCATCAAAAAGGATGCCCACAGCTCCCATCTTTCATATTTTGTGGGGTTCAAAGGAGTCAACTCTGTCCATTCTGATCAGCCTATTGTTTGTTCCTGTGAGGCATTTCACACTTATTCATACCTATGCAAGGCTTGAGCACAGGCTAAGAGTTGTCAGAGGGTTATGCTAATTAGCATTATGACAGTTCCAGCAGGTAACGGTTCACCATTGAATTGCATTTTGAAAACTATTAGAAATAGTGGTTTAATTATTTTTCCAGCTGCTTCCTTTCATGAGATACAGTGTTAGTATTTAATATTGCTTCCCGGTGTTTCTTCATGAGGCAACCATCCTTCCTACAATAAAATTAGCTTTTGGGGGCTAGTCACTGGAAAGACATACTACAATTACATTTCTACATGTCCTACTTTTAAATACCCTGTGTAGGAAGCTGGCTCTCAAAATAGTGCACCAAAATGAGGTACACTGTGCAGAAAGTCCAGGCAAACCCCAAAGGAATTACAGAGGCACAAATGACACCCTAAATGCTCTCTTTTGGAGTAGTGTGGGCGAGCAGTTAGGCATATCAGAGGGTACTACCAAGCATTTATTAAACACACCAAGACAGTAAGTGAGACCTCACGCAATAAAGAAATCTGACACCAATTTATAAAATTAATATGTACTTTTATATAACTTTAGATACCAAGATCATCGTAATTGGTTAAGTACTTTTCGAGTTAAGAATTTTGAGTTTTCAAGTTGAACACAATGCAATTTCTGGATCTGTAATGCTATCCTCTGGAGGAAAAACATGTATTGCATTCGGGCACTTAGCAGCAACTTACGAGACTGTTCTTCAGGTCTTAAGGTGAGCATGCGGCAAGGTCCATGGCCACACCAAAAGGTCACCTAAGGAGGCTCCGGGGCATCCGGGTGCAGAGATATGTCATGGAGTTGGGTGTCCCATTCACTACAAAGGGAGAATGGTCCAGTTACAAAGAGCTACAAGCAGGCACTGGGGGACCAATCCAAGGGAACACACGGGGGGCTCAACCCTTGAGACCCTCGGGCACACAGAGACACCCTTGGTCCACTTCTCCTTGGGCTGTGGGGCTCGGGTGCTGTGGTGTCTTTGGGCGTCTGATCCGGGGCTGGAGTCTCTCGCGGTTGGAGGGGACCTGCAGAAAGATGCTGCAGGCGGCGGCTGGACGTCCAGTCGGGAGAAAAACCAAGGATGGATTTAGCTCTTGTGGTCTGGGGACCCTGTTGGCACCGTCACCTCCCTTGGACTCGGGTTCTGGAGCACACGTGCATAGGTGCTTTGAGGCGTCAGGTGGCGGAAGTCACTGACTCACTCTTGGTCTTTGTTTCTGCTGCAGAGGGGCAAACAGGACAGCTGGGCCACTCTTGTTGTGAATCCCACTGTCCCTGAAGTCCCTCGACGTGCAGGTTGGTTTTCCTTGGCGTTGGTGTCCGGTCTGGGCACAACAAGCCTTGGCTGCTGCAAGGGGTCCGTTACCCCAGGTGTTGGTGTTGTGCAGCTCAGGTTGGTTCTGGCATCCTCACACTTGAAAGGAGGATGGATCTGACCTGTAGGAGCACTGCTACCCCATTTTGGGAGGCTGCATCGTCAGTAGCCCCTGTAGGCGGCAGGTCGGTGTACCGGGTCTAGCTTCTTGGTTGCCTGTGGCTGCAGGGGAGTAGCTCCTCTACTCCAAGGGAGTTCCTTAGGCAATTTGCGAAGCACTGGCAGGCCTACGGGTTTCTTGAGGTCTGCACAGCAGGAGGATGAATCATCTGCTCTACGAGGGTCGGGTGTAGCAGGCAGGACGGCAGGGTTGGAACAAAGTCAGTCGTGCTCCTCGGTTCTCATGTCAGCAGTCTTCTTCTTTGTCCACTTCTTCTTTTGGTCCGTACAAATCTGAAGTCCTGGTATGAGGGGGTCCCCATAATACTCAATTTAGGGGCTTTAAGTGGAGTGAGGGGTAGTAGCCAATGGGCTATGTATCCCTGGGGTCCCAACACCCGCTAGATGACCACTTCCTATGGTAATGTGCATCACCCTGTCCCAGAATTCCTAATTCCACTACACACAATATGGTGGCACTTCTAAAGTCATGTTCATGTCAGACTTGGTCACCCTAGAAATGGGCCCAGCCTGGCAGTGCAACACGCCTCCTGCATAGCTAATTTTCCCACCTGTCCTGGTGCCAGATGGCTTAGGGTACGGGGTCGGCATCCTCTCCTGTGAGGGAAGCCAGATACGCATACCAAAGGCGGTGGGCTCTCTGAAGCTCCCTGCCATGGAATGCTAATTCACAGGTCATCCTGTGAGAGGGGTTGTAAACACCCTCTGCCCAAGCAGGCTTTGTTTCTGACCTCCTGAGAGCAAAGGCCCTCACCCCTGGGGGTCAGAAACTCATCTGTGGTGGCAGAATGGCTAATACCAGAGTGTCAGCACACTAGTAGTTGGTAGGTTTTCAGGGGTCACCTCTAAGGTGCCCTCTGGGTGCATGTATTAAGAAATCCATCACTAGAATCAGTGTGAGTTTATTAATGTGAATTTATTTAAATGAGGTGTTTGATACCAAACACCATGGGCCAGATGTACGACCCACCACATTGTGTGTCGCAAATTGCATCGCATTTGCGACTCGCAATTTGCGACTCGCAAATTGGGATGCACGACTGTCTGAGACACTGTTTGCAATTCCCAATAGGGACGCAAATTGCATGCCTCATGCATATTAATTAGGCTGTCGCAATTTGCGACCCCATTGGGAATGGCAGGCACTCCCAAGGATGGTGGCCTGCTGGGGGTCAGCAGACCACCATGTCTGGGACTGCTTTTAAATAAAGCACTTTTTAAAAAAAAATGCAGCCCGTTTCCCTTAAAAGAAAATGGGCTGCATTTAAAAAATAAAAATGAAACTTTTTAATTTCACTTTTTAAGGGCAGGCAGTGGTCCCTGGGACCACTGCCTGCCCTTAAAAAATATTTTGAGAGCCACTCACAAAGGGGAAGGGGTCCCCTGTGGACCCCTTCCCGTTTGCGAGTGGTTTACCACCCTTCTGTGAAGGGTGGTAAACTGTGAGTGTTTTGCAACCGCAATTGCAGTTGCAAAACAGTCATACATAGCTTCAGGTGTCGCTATTAGAAAGGGGCGCCCTTGGAACGCCCCTTTCTCATAGCGAGTCTCTAATCCTATTTTGCGAGTCCCAAATTGATTTGCGACTCGCAAAATAGGATTAGTACATGGGCCACACGTTTTTTGCAGTCGCAAACGGGTCTAAAACCCATTTGCGCCCGCAAAAAACGTTCGTACATCTGGCCCCATATGTTTCAGGGAAGCCAATATGTAGCTGGGAACTCATTTTGACCAGTGCCCAGTACATACCTTAAGATGGCTTTCCACTCTCTTGAAATATCTAGTAATAAAACTAGACATCACAGGGGCATAGCTGCTCATGCAGATATGTCCTCATATAAAATATAATGCACCCTACTGTAGGGCTCAAAGGCCTGGTGCAGGGGTGACTTACATATATTAGATGCAGTGACTTTGGCTTGTCATGTCATGTTTTCTCTCATAGTTTGCACCATGTCACGCAGCCTGCAATGGCAGTCTGTGTAGAATTTGTATGTTGGTCCCTTAGTGTGGCATAAGATATTCTGCAGCCCTTAGGGACCCTCTTTAGTACCCTTGCCCTAGGTACCTGGAGTACCGTTAATTGGGAATTTACAGATTAGCTAAAGTCCTTTGCCAATTGTAGCACAATTAGACAACACCTTGTTTTAGGGAAGGAGCACTGGCTTTGAGGTCTGGTTAGCAGACCTCAGTGCACCATCAGAGTCGAAAATTAGCATCTTGTAGCTAGAAATGGGGCAAAAAGTGGGGGGATAACTGTAACAAAAGCCCAGTTCTCTACACACTAGTGGGCTACAAGGCCTACATAGGGGAGACTTATTAATATTTAAAAGAGAGTTTTTACTTGTCAGTGAAAAAGGGTTTATTTTGACAGGCCACTGGGCATGTATTGTACTGTTACGGTCAGGCTACAGTCGTAGGCCTGAAGCCAAGTTTGCACTGCCACTGGAGTGGATGGCTTCTGAAGAAGGGAACCCCCTTTAAAGAGACAAGTTAAGGTCAGGGAGAAAAGGGGAGCAAATACAAAAAACACAATGAATAATATACCTCCCTCGCGACCTGTATTTCTTCAGCATAGAGAATTAATCTGAAAGAGTTAAATGTACATTTTGTAGATCCTTATGAAAACAACATCATATTGTTATTCAAAAAAATGTATTTATTCATTTTGCTTTAAGAATTGCATTTGAATTAAACATCAGAACAAATAGAATTAGATCTAGAACAAACAAATTCATCTATTTTTTAACAAAGTTTTCTTTTTTGTATTTTTTTATACAATTAAAAAAAAAAAAAAAGCCAACAATTTGGTATCTTTATATACATATATAAGTTTGGTGCTGTTCAATGAACCCCTATATTGACAACATACACTCTAATCAAAATGACAAGTTACCAATCACCCTCCAATCTTAACCTTGTGGATTGTTACAGATTGAATTCTACTATTATATTAGAGCCAGTGAATCGGCCTATATCCAGCAGAAGGCCACTCACAAAGCTTTTTAGTAAGCATTATTATAATATTTCAAGCACAAGGTGTAAATAGGTTGGAAGTGGGACTATCTGATTTCATCTTTACTGCACTCTATTCTACACTAAGCTAAATGATTCACCCTCCATATTCCTTTTTGATAGTTTCTTTGTTGATGTGAAGGCATAAAGTTGATCCGCTGTGTAAAAAAACGAGTATCTCAGTGTGATTTCCAATTATTGTTTTTAGGTAACTCTGTGGCATTCCTGACGAAGGCGCAAAGTGCGCCGAAACGCGTGTTGAAGATTTATCCTCTGCCACTCTCTGTTTTATTTGTAATTGATGTATGTCATTGATGTATTGAGAAATTGATTTATTGTTGATGCAGCTATTGCACTTTGTAATTTGTTGATTATTGTCATCAACATGATGTCTTTGTAGATAGATATTGTTTTTATATTGCCATTGAATTTGATTAATTGAAATTAAAGATTTATATAAAAATATATTTTTTACATTTGGTCGTTACACTGAGTTTTTTATAATTATTATTTTCATGTTACGTTGATATACTTGACAAATTGTTTATTACCTAGGAATTTATTATTCATTGCATATTTGCCCTGTCCTAAGAATTGTGAAATCAATTTTATAGGGGGTCCTTGATATTTACAATTCTTTTAGGTAGTTTAAACATACCAATTAGGAATATACCAATTCAACCATGTTTAAAGGGGGAGCACAGACACTTTACTACTGACTAGCAGGGATAAAACGGACAGAGTTCTAAAGCCAGCAACGATATAAGGTCCAGCCAAAGGTGAAAAGTCTGGGGTGACCATACAAAAAGGTAGCTTTCCAACGCATTTATGCATATGTTTCTTAAGGATGCCCACTAACATTTTATGGAACTGGAACCCATCATATTGTGCACCTGCCCATCATTCTTTAGGGGTTAAATGTTTACAAATGGGTCTTACTTCTCTATAGTACAGTTATTATTGTATAACGATATGTTTTATAATAAGCATTACTTGCTTAGGTAGTGTAGTATTAGTTTCAAATACACGTACTTATAATTTGCATACTGCTTTAATATCTAAATAGGGAGACTATGGGTTTTACCTCACGTTATATCACAAGGGACTGTAATATTTTTCTCACAATAATATTGGAAATCAATATAAAAATAGTGTGCTCAGTCCTTTCAAGGAGAGAGGAACAGATCAACGTCTGGGGAAAGTTTCTTTTTTTTTTAAATCAAAGCTACAGTTGGAAAACACCCTGCCGCCTCAAAAATGTAAACTGTCCTTGCATGCAACTCCAGGATACTTGCCTTCAGCATTCAGGTACAGGACTAATCCTATGCACTCCTGGTCATAGCAAGCCTTTAAGTAATAAGTATCATTATCCAGGATTACCTAAAGAGGGAACTCTATTAATGCATTATGTTGTCTGTTTATATAATATTTATTTTCTTTCATTGATGTATAGCTATTTTAATATCTGCAATATTAGTTTTACATATGATATGCATGAGATTGCCTTTAAATAAAGCCTTTTATAAATAATGCTTCATATTTCTTGTGAGTGCTCTGTTGGGGGACGGGAAAAGGGAACCCACGTAAAGTTTTATGTCTCTGTCAGGTATTGTTATATTACTGTTTCGTTCCAAACCCAAACTTTCTGTGTAAGTTGAGTAGTCAAAATGTAAATTTATTGTATTAATCAGTGATTACAATAAATACATAAAAGCAAATATACATGAAGTATTATCAACCATATTAGAGACATTTATCAATGCTTATAATACATATGGAATTAAGACGGCATAACATTTTTAAATAACAGCAAGGTAAATTTAAAAATTGTCGCACGGACAGTTTAAGTCAATAGCATGCATGGTCTAAATATTTTATTCGTTTGCTAATAAAAGATTTCTACTATGCATTAAAACAAAGTTTTTTGGTCTCTGTGACAGTCCTTACATTAGCCTCTCTGAAAACTGCCTGCAAATATTTTTTAAGCAGATCCAATAATTTTGGGCAGAGGCAGAAATGACCAATGGTTTCATGTTAGTTGATTAATGACTTGTGGGACACCATCTGTCCATTTTCCTTGCATAAGCGCGTATAACTGTGGTTGCCTAAGAACCAAGGGAAATCTACTGGGTGTGGGTGATCCCTGGCATGGAGCATAGACAGTCTATTGGGGGGAGCGGGGTGGGTGGCAGGAAAAAACACAAAACTCTTAGATGCTGCTTGTTTTTGGAACAAATATTGGGAAAAGTGTTTTTACAATCAGTGGCGACATGCGCTAGATGTAAATTGACCAGTGCCTGAAGTGGCTATGTCCCTGGATTTCATTGTTAAGAGGTAACTTGTCTGTGTGCACGATCCAAGTGGTGTCAGTAGATGGCAATGCTACCCATTGCTATGTAGGGAAGAAATAACCACTTGTTTTGCCTAGTGGCTGGGCTCTGGAATGACAAACTGTGTGGCCGGGGCCCTGCTGCCATTGTGCACAGAGTAAGATGGTGATTGGTCAGGTGCATGCTTGAACCTGAGACCTCTCCCTGCTCAAAGGGAGCCAGAGCCACTGGGTAGTGACTTTCACAGTTGTCTGCGACTATGACTTGGTGGAATGTACTAGGAATGACCTGCTCTGAGAACACTAGATGTCCCCTCACTGTAGTCATACTGGCTCCTGTGTCTCTCAGAGCCTCCACCCTTTGCCAATTGATGGTGACCCACTGACCATACTTAGAAGTATTGGAAGACTTATGGGCTTTTGGCACCATATCTCTATCCCATAGGGACACTAATAAAACCTCTTCTCTCTTCCCCAAGCTAACTGGGACCACCTCCTCCCCAAACGGTACACTCGTCAACCCAGGTGTCTGCCCACCAGTGGGGGGTTGTGCCCTCTTGGGAAATTTGGTGTCTCCCTTGGAGTGCCCATACTTGTTGCACTCAGTACAATGGGGGACGAAACTTCCTGTCTGTTTGTCAAAGAACCCCTTTCTTTTAGGCTCAGACAGGGACTGGTTATTGGTGTTCCCTTGGGAATTATTTTGGGGGCCTTTAGAGAACTGCTTATTATTAAGTTTTTCTCCCCCCTCTTTCTTCTGGTGGGACTCCCTGACCACCCTTCTGGTGACCCCCTGCCCCAGATTCCTTTTTGGACACTCTGATGCTGACCCAGATGTTCATCTCCTTAGCAAGCTCCCTGGGATCAGTGAGCTTACTATCAACTAGGTACTGGCGCAGCTCTGTAAAACAGATATTGAACATGTGCTCTCTTAGTATCAGATTAAACAATCTAGTAAAATCAACAGTTTTGCTGCCCCGCACCTAATCATTCGGTGCTTTGCTGGCGTAATTCAGAAAATCTACCCACGACTGGTTCTGCAATTGCCAACTTGCCTATCCCTGAACCTAATGCAGTACTTTTACTGGATGAGTCCAAATTTGGTGACAAGGATGGTTTTCATTTGGATGTACTTCATGTGGTACCACACCTCCAGTGTAAGCAATCTCTCCCTCCCCATTGTAGGAATGTGTTACCAGAGCGATTGCCCAAAAACAAATTTTTCTGGGACATCGTGCTTCTTAAAGTTCACTTCCTAGGCAGAAAACCACCTGTCTTTGTCATCCCCTATCACATTGCTGGGCACCAGATCTTTAGGTTTGTGAACTTTCTTGTCCCCTTCAGATACTGCGGGTATTCTGGCACCATGATTGCTGGACTCTGCTTGCTTAGCTCTTATGTCCAGCTCTCTAAGGCCTCCTCTGCTTTAACTTGAGCTTGGCCATCTGAAGCCTAAACTTCCTCTCTGCCTTCCTGTCTGCCAGTTACTCTGGGGATAGGCCTTGAATAGACACACTCTCCGCTCTGGCAGGGTGCTGCAGTTCAGGAGGCAAGTCATCCCCCACTCCTGAGTGCTGCATCTCAGGGTTGCATCCATGCCCTGCTCCTCCACATCATCCTCTTCATTCCTATCCGCTGTTGTTGCTAGTACTTAATGAGCCTCTGCCCAGACCCTCATGGCCTTCTGCTGTACCAGTCTCCTGGTATTCCTCTTGACTGGTAGCCCCCTTTCCTTAGAGAACGCCTTGAGCTCAGCTACAGTGTAGACATACATGTTGGCCAGCTCAAACTCCATCCTTGCAGGAATGGTCACAGGCACGGACAGTCAGGTAGAACAAGGGTGAATTTGGGAAAATCAAAAGAACCAGTCAAGGAATATTTAAAAATTCTAATTGGAATCAAGTGGTTTATCTGGGAATTTAGTTTTACACAAAATCACTGTATGGCACTGCACAAACACAAGTCCAATCCTCACCGCTGAACAGCAGTGTTGGAAACTGGATTACTGGTTGCGGCGGATGAAACCCTACTCAAGCAGAAACCACAATCACAAGCAACTCCAAATAATCTGTGCTTAACCCTCTGGTAGCTTGGCACAAAGCAGTCAAGCTTAACTTAGAGGCCATGTGTAAAGTGTTTATTCAGCATTTCAAACTCTAATAAATTGAAAACACAACACAAGAAAAATCTCACACTAATTTAGAAAAATAGTGTAAATGTAATCAATTATTTGAGATAAAAAATTACAACAATCGAATCAGTAGAACCAAAGAGATGCAATTTTAAAGATCTGAGTGAAAATAGTGCCTAAAAGCACAAAGGTCCAACTGTGGTTAGCTGGTCGGTTCCTAGGATACTGCGGGCTGTGATCTAGGCCTGGCGTCGTGGATGCATCATGCTGCGGCGTTTCTGATGAGGCAGCAAGGGGATGCATTGCGCTGCATTGGTTTACTTACAGGACCACAGCTGGGCTGTCAGAGCACCTGCATGCCCACAACCAAGGGCTCAGGACTAGAGTGGCACCACTAGGAGGACAAGACTCACAGCAGGTAGAGCTTAGGTGCTGGTTTCAAGATGGCTGGAGCCTTTTCTGTACCTGAGGCTTTGATCAGGAGGCCAGCCAACTACCTATTGGAGTAACTCTGGTGGTCCTGTGATCAAGATGCAGGTCCAGGTCTTTCACTCAGGTAGCAGAGCAGCAGAGTAGCAGTCCTCCTTGCAGAGCAGCACAGCAGTCCTTGTGAATCTTCCACAGGTTTAGAGATGTACTGAAGGGTTGGGCCGGAGGGACCGCTATTTATACCTGGTGGCAACTTTAGTAGGAAAAGGTTCTGGAGGTTTCCACCCTCAAATGTGTTTGGAATTTCCTACCTCCTTGTCATGGCCCCAGCTTGTCTGAGGGTCACAAAGGCCTATTGTCAAAATCCTTTGTGAGTGTGCTGGGCAGAGCCTTTGTGATGTGCCAGTATGGTAGGTGACAGCTCCTCTCCCTCATCAAGTCAGAGATGGCCCATCCTGTCAGCTACTATTCCCCTTTGTCTCACTGTCTGGGAGCAATATACAAAAACCACCTGCCGGTTACACCTAGCCATGTGACCCAGGATACAGGCTGCAGGCACCAAATGGTTCGGACAAGGAAACACCAACTTTCTAAAACTGCCATTTTCAGAATTGTGGCTTAAAATCTAACTCGACATTCCTATCTGATCCCAATTTAAAGTTAGCACTTGTTAGACGTAATAAGTTAACCCAATGTTATCCTGTGGGTAGGCAGGCCTTGCAGAAGTGGAAAAAAGAATGTAAGAAGTTTGTACTACCAGGACATGTAAAAGTGTAAAGTTCATGTCAAAGGTTTTAAATACACTACACCCTGCCCTTAGGTTGTTTAGGGCCTACCGTACAGGTGACTTATATGTATTAAGAAGGAAGGTGTAGTGCTAGCAAAAGGTTTATTTTTCCATGTTGAAATGGCAATTTAAAACTGCACATGCAGGCTGCAATAGCAGGTCTGAGACATGTTTGAAAGGCTACTTAAGTGGGTGGCGCAATAAGTGCTGCAGGCCCAAAAGTAGCATTTAATTTACAGGCCCTGTGTACATGTAGTACCCATTTACTAGGGACTTAGAAGTACATTAAAGTGTGCCAACTGGGTGTAAGGAGAGCACATCACACTTTAGCACTGGTTAGCAGTGGTAAAGTGCACACAGTTTTAAGGACAACAAAAACGAGATAAGCAAAAATGGAGGAGTAAGGCAAAAGGTTTGGGTCAAGACCACCTTAAGGCTGACAGGTCTAACAGTGCTGTTAAAATGGGCATGGTTCTTTGCACATGCTACCATCCACCCCATATGCTCCCGAGTTTAGAAAAGAATTTTCGGAAATCTGTGGTGAATAATTACAGTCTAAACAAGCTTCCCATTCCTTGTCCTCTCTGTGGGGCTGATTCAGTAAAGCGTTTACGAGTACTGGAACGAGTACTAGATGAGCACTCTTTTACATACTTTTACATGCCTGTTTGAATTGCTGCAAAATGTCCAACTGCCTATTAGTAAAAGTACAAAGTGGGCCCAAAGTCCTTTCTAGTGGTACTAATTTATATGAAAATGTCCTCAATATTTTAGATGTTTTTGGAACAATGCACAAAGACATGTCAGAGTACCCTAAAGAGTACTCCAGGGGTACTACTTTACCAATTCCAAAATCGCTCCAAAAGGCTGCTTTGTCTACCTCACTTTTTCCATCTTTCTTACTTTCTGAATCTCAATTGACCTGACAATACCCAGAGCTAGAAATAGATCCAATGAAGGGCATTTGGTCAACTATGCAATGCCTGGTTCAAAATGCCATACACAAATCCCCCACATCTGAAAAGCAGACTTTCCCTGTCTATGAATGATCCAACATGTGCTTGCTTTGGCTGTTAAATGGTTTTTGCATTGTATGCAGCTGTACATGTATTTAGCAGTGACAGTGGAAAACAGCCATCCTTAGTAAGCATGGAGTAGAAAACTGCATTTTCACATGCCATGCTTTACAAATAAAAGGGTGATGTTGCAAGTGCTACATAAATACACAGGCACAACAGGAAGCGAGCAAAAGAGGGAATGAGAAATTACAAGTAAGCAAGCATTTGCAAATCTTGTCTTGTTTTGTTATGGTTTTTACAGTTTGCATAACTTTACTGTCCAGGAAGCTGCCAGGCCCTCATCATATCTTTAAAAAAAAAAACAGACATCGGCTAAAAACAAAAAGGACTCAAAAAGTACTACTGTATTCCCTGGTACTAAAGGAAACTACTTTGTAAGTGTTCCTTGTAAAAGGAAGCATTCCATAACTCACAGTGAAGTCAGTCAGTGACCGAAGTAGGCTGGCACATTGCCCCTTGATGCATGCTGGAGTGGGTGGAAGAAAAATGTGAATGAGAAAATCAATCTAATGGATGAAGTCTCGCTGAAAATCCCTGTGAGTAACTATGTTGTACATACATTTAGTAAAATCAAAAGGTCTTGGATAACACGGACCTAAAAAAGCCAATTTGTCTAGCAGCCTCTTGCCTTTGAGAAAGAAGGTAAGAAAGAAAAAGGGAAGAAAGAAATGAAGAAGGAAAGAAAGCACAAAGGGAAGAAGGCAGGCAAAAAAGGAAGGAAGGAAGAAAGGCAAAAAAAGAAGGAGGTAAGGATGGAAGGCAAAAAAGAAGGAAGGCAAAAAAGGAGGGCAGGAAGGCAAAAATGAAGAAAGGCAAAAAAAGGAGGAAGAAGGAAAGAAGGCAAAAAAGGGAGAAAGAACAGAAGAAAAAAGGAATGAAGGAAAGAAAGAAGAAAAAGAAAGAAGGGAAGAAAAAAAAGAAAGAAAGAAAAAGAAAGAAGGAATGCGAGAGAAAAGAAGGAAAGAAAGCAGAAAAGAAAACATGAAGGGAAGAAAGGAGGAAAGAAAAAATGGAAGCCGGCAAAAAAGAAAGCAAGAACAAAAGAAAGCAAAAAAAGAAAGCAAGAGAAAAGAAAGAATGAAAATGAAAGAAAGAAAGAAAGAGGAAAGAAAAAGAAAGAAGGGAATGTAGGCATATAAGAAAGAAGGAAAGGGAAGGAAAGAAAAGAAAAAAGCTATGAAGACAAAAAACCAGGAAAGGAATTAAAAAAGGAAATAGGAAAAAAGAAATAAAAAGGAAATAAGGAAAAAGATTGAACAAAGGCAAATCGAAAGAAAGTAGAGAAGAAGGAAGGAAAGAAAGAAGGGAAAAAGAAAGAACAAAAGAAAGAAGGCAAAAAAGAAAGGGTGGAAAGAAATAAGGAAAGAAGGCAATAAAGAAACAGAAGGATGAAAAAAGCAAAGAAAAGAAATAAAAGAAAGAAGGAAAGATAGAAATAAGATGAAAAGAAAGAAAGAAGGAACGAAAGAAGATAGAAAGAAGGAAGGAAAGGGGGTTCCCAGTCTAAAATATTGTATACTAAAACCCAAATTACACCCCACCTATGTTTAAATTAAAGTGTTAAGTGTGCTGCAAGATAAACATGATAAAGTTTGTTTTTCTTCCAGGGCAAAGTTTATCAAAGAACCATTGGCAATACTGAGTTAAGGAACACAATATGGTATGCAGTTAAATAGCAATATTCAGAAAAACAAAGACCATTCGAAAGGAATTTACAACAACATTGGCAGGAGACAAGAACTGATCAAGCTAAAATGTGCTCTGTGCTTACTTCAAAGTCGCCCTGCTTTCACATAAGGAAACACTAAAAGAATGGCAAAGTGAAAACAAAAACACTAGCACTGAAATGGAACTATATTGTATGCGGATGTGCTCCTTGTGAAAGAGCAAAATGTATTCACTCAAAGTGAAGTTAACTAGTGACTTAAGCAGGCTGACCCATTGCGCCATGCTGTATGCTGTAGTGGGCGGAAGCAAAATGTGAATGACACAACAACCCTCCAATGGATGAAGGGAGGTGGCTGAAAGCCTTTTTAAGTATGTATATTATACATATTATTTTGGAAAAACAAAAGGTCTTTGCTGACATGATCCTTTTCAATTTTTTAAATTTTATGCCTCCTCACTGATTGGTCTATAGTAGCATCCTGTAGTAGGTAAGTTATCAGTGCGTTGTGGGCTATGTAGTGCACAAAAGGATCACGTCAGCAACACTGTGAATTTTCCAGCACTGCCTTCGAAAAAGGAGCTGAAATGCTTCGAAACGCGTCAGGCAATGGAGTTGCTTGGAATGCATTTGCCGGTTGAGGAAATAAAGGTCTTTTGAAACCATCTGTTCAGGAGTGCGTCCTTGCTGCAGAGCGATTGGAAAACAATATATATATATATATTCCTCGAACGAAAGCTCCTTCCGGAAACACAGGGACCCTAGAGAAGTGGCACACACGCCGGCAGAGCGTACCGGCAATCAACATACACCTAGAAATCCAAAAGTATGTGTGCTGTCAGGAAACCAGAATCCACGACTCAAAAACTTTGCAAAGCGTTTATTACACGACGCGTTTCGACTGCAGCCGCAGTCTTGGTCACGTGTAAGGTGCACACCCAATGAAAAGCTTAAGTAGAAGTAAAAAACATCACATGGTCCTGTAGACAGAAAGTGTCTATACATAAAATGCATGGCGGCCATCTTGTAGTAGTAAAATTACAATATACACATGCAAGTGCAAATAGCCCAATAAAGTGCAATTGGGGTCAAAATGAGGTACAAAGGGAGAGGCAAGCCACGTTAATATCAACATAAAAATGCAAAAATGCATCATGTTAGATAAGGAAATAACAGTTGGCCAAAAATAACAAATGTACAACAAGTGACAAGCTAAGTAAAAACACACATCACATGGTCCTGTAAACCAAAAGTTTCTGTACAAAAAGTGCATGGCGGCCATCTTGTAGTGGTAAAATTACAATATACGCATGCACAAGCACATGGCTCAATGAGGTAAAATTGGGGTCAAAGTGAGGTCCAAAGGAGGAGGCAACACACGTTAATTTCACCAGAAATATGCATATTGTAGATACAAAAATAGCAACGCTGGCAAAAGGTAACAAATATAACGCATAGTGCACAAATCAGGGCTTTAGGTCCGTCTAGGAAAAACATGTATGCCCTGCTCCAAAAATGAAATAAACATGCCGCCCTGTTGGGCAGCGACCTACACGGTAGTAGTGAACTAAAAAATGATGCCCCAGTGGGCAACAATCTACACGGTAATAGTGAGCCAAAGAATGATGCCCAAGTGGGCAAAGACCTGTGCGGTAGTAATGAGCCAAACTATGCCTGCATCCTGGTGATCTACACATCAGGTGCCAAAGATAATGTGTACCCAAGTCACAGAGAGTAAAAGCCCTAATAGACATAGAGATGCAACAGGACTATGATGGGAAAATCAAAAACTGGTTACGCAAGCGAAACCCCCATTGGTGAACAGGCAAATGCCTGTATTGTCCCAAAAGAGTGATGGAAACAAGCTAAATTGGCCCAATACAGATTAAAACCTTGGCGCAAACAGAACAACAACATGTGAGTTCCACGCTGGACAGAACTGAAAACAGTTTACCATGTGAGATGATGATCAAGTGAAGTGAAAATCGAAGAAAAGGTTGGGTGGCCCGTGCTCGTGATATCCAATCATGTGGGCCCCCTCCTTTCCTCCTGCAAAAGAAACAAACAAAAACAAATGTTAAAATAGTAGACCCCACCAAGGGTCAGAATATACATGGTTCCAAATGCACTACTAGAAAAAGGAGTTAAGAAACTAGTCAAAGTGAGGAAATGTAAGACTAATTGACAGCAAGGGTACCATTGTCTAGAGAAACAAGAAAAAAGAAGAAAGAAGAAGAAGGAAAAAAGAAGAAGAAAAGTAAGACAGAAACATCCTATTCTATTTTGAGGTGAATGGCTAATTCCTCATCTTGATTCAACCCCCCCGGGATCTTAGTCTGATAGTCTATTATGTACTTGGATTCTTTCTGCCTAAGTCTGAGTGTTCTATCTCCTCCTCTGGGGTTATTGCTAATCTGCTCCAAGATAAAATAACTGAGAATTGAGGAATCAGAAAAGTGCTTAGTTTCAAAGTGGCGGGCAACTGGATATTTGGGATCTCTGTTAGTTATTGCCCGCATGTGTTCTAGGATACGTTTTTGGCCATAAGGGTGGTACTGCCAATATACCATAGTTTACAGGGACATTCTAATACATATATCACATATTTGGTACTGCAGGTGAGAAATTGTGTGATAACCTTTCTCTGAGTCCCTACTACATACTCTTTACGGAACATGCTATGTTTGCAAGCTTTGCAGTGTCCACAGGGAAAAAATCCCTGTAGATTATGTTCACTGTTGGTCATGTGCCTGGTGACATCACTGTGGACAAGCATGTCCCTAAGGTTCTTACTCCTCCTGTATGTGATACTAGGTCTATCTTGTACATCTTTTCCTATGGTGTTGTCATTTTTCAAGCTGTCCCAATTTTTTGTAAGAATCCGTCTGATGTTATCGACGTCTGAATGGTATGTGAGTATGATCCTAGTACTGTCGTTTTCTGTCACATCCTCTGGAGACGTTTTGTCCTTCAGGGTGTCGTCTCTACTAATCAGGTCAACTTTATCCTTAGCTTTCTTCAATACCCAATTGGGATAACCTCTTTCCCTGAATCTGTTCAGCATAGTGCTGCTCTCTAGTGCAAAAGCTTCACACGTGTTGCAATTTCTTTTAGCCCTCAGCAATTCTCCAAAGGGGATGCTCCACTTGAGCGTCTCTGGATGGCTGCTGAGGGCATGAAGAATGCTGTTCCCAGCTGTCAATTTGCGGAAAAGTGTGGTATGGATCTTATTATATTTGATCACAAGTTTGACATCCAGATATTCCGCCTCTGTGTTGCTAATATTGCCAGACAATCTGAGGTTACGTGCATTGGTGTTGAGTTTGTCAATGAACTCTCTAGCTCCAGACTCCGAACCCCTCCAAACAATGAACAAGTCATCAATGTAGCGAAGCCACATGACCACCTGTTCAAAGTCACCAGAGAGGTCCGGATCGAGGAGAATCTCTTCTTCCCAGAGTCCCATGAAGAGATTGGCGAAACTCGGAGCAAAGCAAGATCCCATCGCTGTACCGGTGGTCTGTATGAACAGCGCACCATCAAATAGGAAGATGTTATTCTTAAGACAGAACTCCGTCATATCAAGGATCATTTGGCTATGCTCCAAGAATCTAACCTGTCTCCTTCTGAGAAAATGTTTACAAGCATCCAATCCTTGTTTGTGATCAATTATAGTATAGAGGGAATGGACGTCAAGTATGATGGACATGTGATTAGTCTCCCAACTGAGATTTTTATCTTAACTAAAAATCTTTCGTGTCTCTGACATAACTGGTGAGGTTCATGACATATTCCCTAAGAAAATGGTCAATATACTTAGACAAATGCTCTGCCACACTCCCCTGGACGATACAATAGGCCGTCCAGGTGGGTTGTTCATATCTTTATGCACTTTAGGCAATAAGTAAAGTACAGGTAAGATTGGATGGTCTTTTTCAAATAACAGTACTCTTCCCATGTGATGATGCCCTTGTCTTTCCATTCCACAAGTTTGTCCCAGATGGTAGTTATACTACTATGGTACACATCTTTAGAGATGGGAAGGTAGAAGTTGTTGTCATTGAGTTGTCATAGGGCCTCATTGATATAATGTTCCCTGTCAAGAATCATAATGTTCCCGCCCTTATCAGACGGGCGAATAACGATGTCTTCGTCATCACTCAGAGTCTTGAGTGCCTGTCTCTGTTTGAAAGTGAGATTGAATGTTCTCTGTATGTTCCTGGGATGTCTAAATCTCAGATCTGTGAGTGCTTTGATAACATTCTCATGGAATGTATCAATCCCATCGTGTGGTAAAATAGGTAAAAATGTGGAGTGTGGTTTGAAATTAGTGTTGGATGCAGCGTCATACGTGATGTCTAGATCAGAAAGAATTTGTAATTCATTGACATCACTCGAGTTGTTATCTGAATCTTGTTGGAGTTGTACCATCGTGACGAGGGTGTCGATGTCGCCTATCACTAGGTTATCGTCTCTGTGTGTTTGCCTATTCAGAGTATGTCTATTGGTATCTAACCTTTTCAACTTGTGCCATTTTCTAAGTTTAAGTTTCCTAACATACTTGAAAATGTCTATTCTGGTATTAGTATAATCAAAATGAGAGGAAGGACAGAATGAAAGTCCAAGGCATAGTGTCTGTTTCTCAGTATCATTAAGAATTCTTTTAGACAGATTAACAATTGTCTTATTAACCATGTTCGTATCCATCATTGGACTTTTCCGGCGCGCGTCTTGCTGTTTCCCATGGCGCCACGTCCCTTGCCTCTTCTGCCAACGTTGTCTGATGCGTCTCAGTCTGTTCCTTCTTTTCCTCTGCCTCTTCCCCGACCCCGGCCCCTTCCTCTCGGTTTCGGTATTGGTGTATCTCTTGTTGTTATACGGCCTCTGCGCATGTGACTGTATTTTGGCAGTACCACCCTTATGGCCAAAAAACGTATCCTAGAACACATGCGGGCAATAACTAACAGAGATCCCAAATATCCAGTTGCCCGCCACTTTGAAACTAAGCACTTTTCTGATTCCTCAATTCTCAGTTATTTTATCTTGGAGCAGATTAGCAATAACCCCAGAGGAGGAGATAGAACACTCAGACTTAGGCAGAAAGAATCCAAGTACATAATAGACTATCAGACTAAAATCCCGGGGGTTGAATCAAGATGAGGAATTAGCCATTCACCTCAAAATAGAATAGGATGTTTCTGTCTTACTTTTCTTCTTCTTGTTTCCTTCTTCTTCTTTCTTCTTTTTTCTTGTTTCTCTAGACAATGGTACCCTTGCTGTCAATTAGTCTTACATTTTCTCACTTTGAATAGTTTCTTAACTCCTTTTTCTAGTAGTGCATTTGGAACCATGTATATTCTGACCCTTGGTGGGGTCTACTATTTTAACATTTGTTTTTGTTTGTTTCTTTTGCAGGAGGAAAGGAGGGGGCCCCCATGATTGGATATCACGAGCACGGGCCACCCAACCTTTTCTTCGATTTTCACTTCACTTGATCATCATCTCACATGGTAAACTGTTTTCAGTTCTGTCCAGCGTGGAACTCACATGTTGTTGTTCTGTTTGCGCCAAGGTTTTAATCTGTATTGGGCCAATTTAGCTTGTTTCCATCACTCTTTTGGGACAATACAGGCATTTGCCTGTTCACCAATCGGGGTTTCGCTTGCGTAACCAGTTTTTGATTTTCCCATCATAGTCCTGTTGCATCTCTATGTCTATTAGGGCTTTTACTCTCTGTGACTTGGGTACACATTATCTTTGGCACCTGATGTGTAGATCACCAGGATGCAGGCATAGTTTGGCTCATTACTACCGCACAGGTCTTTGCACACTTGGGCATCATTCTTTGGCTCACTATTACCGTGTAGATTGTTGCCCACTGGGGCATCATTTTTTGGTTCACTACTACCGGGGAGGTCGCTGCCCACTGGGGCGGCATGCTTATTTAATTTTTGGAGCAGGGCGTACATGTTTTTCCTAGACGGACCTAAAGCCCTGATTTGTGCACTATGTGTTATATTTGTTACCTTTTGCCAGCGTTGCTATTTTTGTATCTACAATATGCATATTTCTGGTGAAATTAACGTGTGTTGCCTCCTCCTTTGGACCTCACTTTGACCCCAATTTTACCTCATTGAGCCATGTGCTTGTGCATGCGTATATTGTAATTTTACCACTACAAGATGGCCGCCATGCACTTTTTGTACAGAAACTTTTGGACTACAGGACCATGTGATGTATGTTTTTTACTTAGCTTGTCACTTGTTGTACATTTGTTATTTTTGGCCAACGTTGTTATTTCCTTATCTAACATGATGCATTTTTGCATTTTTATGTTGATATTAACGTGTGTTGCCTCTGGACCCGGGCCGGGAAGGCGAAGCCGGACCAATGGGGGCCCAGGTAGAACGCCATCCGGAGGCGGGAGCCCGCCCCTGGCCTATATTAGCATGCCGGCTAGGACGGCGGGGGTCCAGGATTGGATTGGTCCCCGTAAACAAAGCAAGCCCCCCCCCAATCAGGGGGTGAGGGAGGAAACGCGAGGGGGAGGATAAGAAGGGGCCAACGGCCCGAAGTAGACACATTCCCCCCCTCGCAGGAAGAAAGAAAGGAATGCCGACCGGAGAAGAAGACGACTTCCAGAAGCGGACGATATCCTGGATCGGACCCTCCACCTTTTCTTGTGGTGGCTCGAGGATCAGCGGTGTCCAGCAGGACGAAGAACGGCATCGGCGAGGGCGGCTTGAGCGGCAGGCTCGAGCCAAGACGTGGTGTTTCGCGCCTTTTTTCGAAAGGCAAACCAGCAACCAGCAGTGAAGCGTCGGGTCGGACCTTTCTTCCCCCGGTCATTGCAATGACTGGCTTGTTGTGCAGCTGGAGCAGCGCGAGCAGAGCCTCCACCCTTGCCCGCAGCAAAGAACAGAACACGGAGCGACGAAAGACAGAAAAGGCGCCAGAGGGCGCGGGAGGGGACCACCAAAACATTCAGGACGTACGGGCACATGCAGCCAATACGGCGGTGCTCAGGGTAAACGGGAGCCACGGACGGTGGGTTACGAGGACCAGCCTCACATCGCAAGGAAGGGTCGGCGCGGGCGGCGGTGCCCCTGGCGGAGGAGCGGTTAAGCGAGGTGAGTTTCGGGGCGGGATGCAGAAGCGCAATATACCGAAGTTGGCAGAATCGTGCAAATAAGGAGATGTACAGCCATTGATAGGATAGCGAATTCAAAGCACATAGGCTATGCCCTAGTGGCAGATTAGTTAGGCGTGTCCAGGAAATTCGTCCCTGGGCGCATATCTCAAATGTTTCCCAACCTCGGGGCGCAAAGAGGCAGCCGGCTTACGAGCGTGCGGGTGGGCAGGCCGCTCTCGCAACAGCGTGTGTTGTTTTATTAACATTGCGAGCATGGGCACTTAAAACCTGTCTCAAAAAGAGCAGGAAAGAGGCACCACCATTCCACTCCCACTGAACTTGGAGAGGATGTGGTCTTACGGTTAGGCTGTCGAGCTGGGAAACCAAAGCGGTGAGCCTGGGGGTCGAATCCATATCCGGGGAGGTGATCCTGGGCAAATCACTTAATCTCCCCGTGGAAAAAATGAATGTGCCCCGATGTAAACGTAACGGGGACTCGGGTACAACGCCCCAATACCTTCGGGTCGAGTTCGCTATATAATTATACAAAAATGAAAGATGCAACTTGTCTTTAACCGAAAATAAAAACGAGACGCGCATGCCTTTAGCTGGACACATCAGTGCGGGAAGCCGTATCGGCAGGTGGGTGCAGCGGAGTTCCCACTGATGGTGGCCCTTGTCAGCAGAAAAGAAAGCAGCCACGAGAGAAACAGGGTGCAGCCGAGGGCATAACCATGGTGGTAACTGAAAGCCGGAAGTTTTATGGTTATGAAGCCATTTGATAGAGCAGAATTTCTGACTGCTGTGACATTTAGGCCAGAAATGTGTCCAACTGTGTTGACATTTGGGTGTGGCAGAGTGCACTTCTTTAGTAGTATGTGGTAAAAGCAGCGTTCCCACATCTGGTGGACCAGTGGTTTGGGCAGAGGTAGCATTTGAAGTAGCAACATTCAGCTCTGAGGGAATTAGGTACTGTCAGGTTGCTCGTTGTATGATAATTCACCCCCGTAGTGCGTTTCGGCCTGGTTTTTTGTTCCTGGGCTTCTGGAATATTTACCCTTTATATAAACTACGGAATGCTAAAAATATCTGAGCCACATAATTAGTGTGCTAAGATCAGGTGTCTTTTAAATCTTCCTATACAGCCCAAACTACGGGGGAAGTGATATGGGTGAGAGTCATGGCCTCGGGCGAGCACCGGAGAATGATGACGTTTTAAGAACAATGTAAGGCAACAGTCCACGTGGATGCAAACCAGCATGTTGCATCGGGGTCAGGAATGGAATTGTGGATCTGTAGATATGTTCCCACAAAGAAAAGTGAAAAACATATACCTTAATGAGAGGCACGAACAAATCACCACAGTGCTGTGAGACCCATGCATCCTAGGCATCCGTAGGCTTAAGCACCCGATTTCCGCCCGGCTGGGCTGGTGTAGTCACTACCAAATCAGCGGCAGGGACGATCACTGGTCAACCCCACCGCCGGCTTCAAAATAGTCCAGTCCAGGCGCTGCGTTAAGCGGCCGTAAATAAAAGGCAAAGGGCACGGTTACACAGCAGGCACTCAACGGATATATGGCGCGGTGTCCTCATTCATGCGCGCCATGCTAAGTAGACCGCCCGGCTCCACCGAATCCAGGGCCTATGGAGAGTCCCACACAATGACCGGCATTACCCGAAGGTATGCAGGTTTGCCCGTCGACCGATAAAACATGAGTACTCAAGCTGAGTGCGAGGGAACAAGTTTGACTAAGGCACCGTGAAGTCCCCCGGGCCAGACAAGGCACGTGCACACTGTCCTCCTCGTAGGTACTACCCTCGGCCGATATGACATCATTCAAGGAGGTTTTGATACAGTTTTTGTTGGCTGGTGCGGTAAAATGCGAAGCGCTCCTAAAGTGGACTCGGGTGCTTACTGTACACACAGCCAAGGTTGGATGTATATCGCTAAGTGTTGGATGTATTAGTTCCGTCCAGTATACAGGTACGTGTCGCAACCCCTTGCACAGGTAAAATTGAACTTGGCAGTTGGTGTTTTTATACAAGCACACGAAGCGACGTTCAGGACTAAAAATGTACAAGCCCAGCTAAACTAGCTCCTGACATAAAGATATATCACTTGGACTCGACGTGTACACGACAAAATCAAGTAGCCTCTTACTGGTTAAAAATGTACTCAAGGGGCTTGAAAAGTACAGGCATGTTACACATACCCTTTCCGTGCTTACTTTGATGTACAGGTAAGGCTAACATGGCTTCTTTGTGCTGTAAACGCCCTGGCCTAACACGTCTAAACTGCTCCTTGTCCAGGCTGGCATTGTCCAACTCACCCTTTGCCCAGCACTGCAGTGTTCGGGCCTTGGGTCGCACGGACATCAAGAACCCAGGCCAGTTTTTCTCGGGGTCGCATGTGCCATCCATATAACAAATAGAAAAATAAAGGACATGGGGAAGTAATCTGAGGATCTGCATCGTTAATTGCAGTTAAAAAGCGGTTTGAATAGTTGGACATTTCTGGTTCTGTGGCACGGCCGAGGAGACAAAGCCCAGGTCTGTAACTTTAAATGTATGTATGTTTTCTGTGGCACTATAACAGCGCTCTCTGCGGCCATGCAGGTAGCCAATGTGCAGAGTAGCAGTGTTCTGGGCAGCTGCAGGTAGCCGGTGGGCAAAGTAGCAGTGCTCTTTGTGTACATGCTAATAGCCAATATGCACTGGAGAAGTGCTCTGGGTAGCCAGGTATCTCTAACCAATGTGCACTGTAACAGTGGCCTGCGTGGCTACCCAGGTATCTGTGATAGTAGAATCTTGGGTTATTCTCAGAATGTTCTCTTTCTCTTGTTGCTTTCCATGGATGCGTTCTCCGCATGCATCCATGGACTTCCATTGTATACTTTTGAATGCTTGTGTTTGTTCCACGTTCTGAAGAGCAGTTCTTCTTCAGTTGCACTGCTGCTCTTCAGAAGGTGGATGCTCCAATAAACTACTCTACTTCTTCACATCTGCTTTCCTGATTACTTATTCTACATCATATTGGCGACGATTCGGGATTCCCATTTCTTACCTTTCAAGACATTGGAGCATCCACAAATTCTTCCTTGGATTTGTTCATATCCTTCGATTTCCTGAAGATTATACCGATTGATTTAACGGAGGAGCAGTTTCCTTCCTTGCCGAGGACTGCTTTATCATTCCTGCAGTGTTGCTCTCCTGCATCTTGTCCTCCGATTTCCGACACTCAGAATAAGATGAGGTAGCCGTCGGGTGCCTCTCTTCACCATTGGATTTACCGAGGCGAGTGTGACTTGCCAAGCGAACGTCCGTTCCTGCATTGGCCTTACCGAGACAAGGCGAGCGTTACTTTCCAGGCGAACATCAGTTTGTCTATTTGGCATTACCGACACGAGCAACTGCTTTCCTGCACCTTTGAACGGGTTTGTACACATCTAGCTGCGTTGCTCTGTTTTGTCACTGCTCGATCTGGTCCCATCAGCAGTCAGCCGCATTGTTATTCTTCGAACTCCCCTTCAAACGGATTCTTCCTTTGCAACGCGCTATTTGGATTTCTTCGAAGGATCATCGCAACTCTCTACCCAGCGTCTCATTTCTGCGCCCTGCGTGTCTCGGTGACACGCACACCGTCACCGAACAATCTGATGTCATTACGTCTAGAACAGCGTCCTCACGCTGCCTGTGGCCATTTTTAAAACTAAAGCTTGTCTGTTACCTTGGTAACACCTCACACGATCGTTTAAATTACTTGCAAACAACTTTTTAACCTCTTTATTCGTGTGGTAAAGTATATTACTAGCGTTATTTAGCGTTTTATATGCCTTTTAAAAACAATTTATATTTCTATATCAAGCTTTCTTTTATTATTCTTAAAATGAGCACTATGTGTGGAAATCCTCCACCCCCTTTTTACTCGGGTCCAAATCAACCTAGTATGAAGTGGGAAAAATGGTTCAGACAATTTAATAATTATCTCTTAGCTATTAATAGTGACAGTTTTTGTGCGAAAAGAAAAAAAGCTTTACTTTTAAATACTTTGGGTGGTCATGCTGAAGATGTTTTTGAACACTTACCACCATCTCCTATTCCAGCAGGAATGGAGAGTGGTGATTATGATTGCTTTTCAGAAGCAATTGATAGGCTTAAAAAGAGGTTTACTGAACAACCCCATATTGTAATGGAGAGGTACAATTTTTATACTAGACACCAATTACTTAACGAACCTGTTGATATGTATGTTGAATGCTTAAGGGTTTTAGCAGCTGAATGTGAGTTTGGAGATCAAGTTGATAAATATATTAGAGACCAGTTAATCATTCGTTGTTCTAATAAAAAAATTCAAGAGCAACTTTTGAGACAACGAAATCCATCTCTACAAGAGACGATTCAAATTGCCAAGAGTGTTGAACGCTCTATTATTTCTTTCAACACCATAAATGTTGATAGTCTTGCTACTGGTGTTGCATCTGTCAATTTGAAAGATTTTAATTCCAAACCCAATAACTTGAGAGGAAAACCTTTTAAAAGTTCTTACAACCCAGTTAATAAATTTCCCAACTCCGGTAAACTTTTCTGTAATCGTTGTGGTTCGAATTCACATTCTTTTCAATTCCGACATTGTCCAGCTAAGGGAAGGGAATGTTACAAATGTAAAAAAATAGGTCACTTTGGTAATTACTGCCAATCGGTAAAAAGGGTTGCTTCCTTGTCTGAGGTTGATGTTTTGGGTGAAGTGGGTGAAATGTCTTCAGAACCTAATTTTGTAAACACTATTATTACTATTACTGAAAGTAATGTTCAAACCCAAAATTTAGCTCATGTTACTCATAATGATAAAGACATTGACTCAGAACCTTATGTTCCTCCCATGTGTATTATTACTGTTGAGGGAAAAGATTTAGAAGTTATGGCTGATTCAGGTTCTCCGTACACTATTATATCTGATTCTGTTTTTAAAAAGTCATGGGAAAATAAAACCTTAGAACCTAATGATATTCGTGTATTCGGGTTTGGTGGCAAAGAAATTGAAATGCTAGGGTATTTTATTTCTGATATTTCTTTTAAACAAAAACTATTGTTGGTAAAGTTTATGTTGCTGTCGATGGGTTGCAAGTGTTAGGTTGGAGACACCAGGGTAAATTTGATATCACTTTGCGTCCCAATGCTAAAGTACAGGTATGTTTAGTTGAAGACTTACAGTTAGTTCCTAATGAATTTAAGAAAAATGAAGAAATTGTACAAGCCATTCTTGATAAACATAAAAATGTTTTTAGAAATGAATTGGGAAAAGTGAAAGGATTTTCTCATAGAATTGTTCTAAAAAAAGATGCTGTACCTTCAAGACATAAGTTGAGAAATGTTCCTTTATCCGTAAGGAACGAGTTGACTGACATGATCAAAAAATTATGCGCTGATGGGGTAATAGAACCAGTCAATGCTTCAGAATGGGTTTCTCCCATAGTTTTAGTTAAAAAACGGAATGGAGAACTTAGGATGTGCACGGATTTGAGGTCCGTTAATAAACAAATTGTCATGGAATGTCACCCTTTGCCTAAAGTGCAAGATTTATTAGCTAAGCTGGATGGTGCTAAGATCTTTAGCACTATTGACCTTAAATCTGCTTACCATCAGGTAGAATTAACAGAGGACTCTAGAAACATCACTACTTTTATCACACCAGAGGGCACTTTTAGATATATCAGAATGCCCTTTGGACTCTCTTCAGCTGCATCTGTCTTTCAAAGATTAATGAATTGCTTATTTGGGGACACCAATGGCGTGGTTGCATTTCAGGATGACATTTTAATATTTTCTGAAACTGTTGGAAAACATCATGAAATCCTTGACAAAGTTTTGTCCGTATTAGAAGATAAGGGTATGACTATTCGTCCAGACAAATGCAAGTTCTTTTCATCTGAAGTTGAGTATCTAGGTCACCAAATTAATGGTAACGGAATTTTTCCTAAAAAGGACCTGCTTTCGTCAATTAAAAATATGAGTAATCCTCAGGACAAGGACCAACTTAAATCCTTTTAGGATTATGTGAATACTATTCTAGATTTGTTCCTAAATTTTCGGATATTGTCCTCCCATTAAGATTGTTATTAAAAAAGGGTGCAAGTTTGAATGGACTAATGTTCATTCTCAAGCTGCTTTAGACATCAAATCTGCCATTATAAGTTGCAATCCTTTGTCTCCTTTTTTCTCCAATTGCCACCAATATAATTACGGTTGATGCCAGCGCAACTGGGCTTGGTGCTGTACTCAGTCAAATTAAAGCGAATAATGAAGTTACCATTGCTTTCGCTTCAAGACCATTGTCCATTGCTGAATCTAAGTATTCCACTATTGAAAGGGAAGCATTAGGGTGCTCTTGGGCTGTGGAACATTTTAAAACCTATTTGTGGGGCAAGTCATTTAAACTTAAAACAGATCACAAACCTTTAATATCTCTTCTGTCTAACAATGGTGTTGGGAGAGCTTCTTCCAGGTTAGTTTGCATTCTTGCAAAACTTTACGAATATAATTTTGAGGTTATATACATTCCTGGTGTTCAAAACATGAGAGCTGATTGTTTATCTAGACTGTTACCAGATTCTCATGATTCTCATGTTCCCAAACAACCTGCGTCTGTTGAAGAATGTGTAGTTGCATCTGTTGATGACATGGTTCTTTCAATGTCAAGAGTTATTTCTAAAGAGGAATGGTTAAAAGCTATGGAACTAGATGAGGATCTTAAAATCGTACAAAAATATATTATAGAAGGTTGGCCACTTGAGAGAAATCTATCGAAAGATCTTGCTGTGTTTTGGAAGGTGAGAGATGATCTTTCGTCCAATGAAAGTCTCATTTTAAAGGGTGATGCTTTCGTCCCTCCAAAAAATATAAGACAAAGACTTATGTCAATTGCTCATTTAGGTCATTTAGGCCAATCCAGTACTATTAAAAAGGTTAGAGAATTATTTTGGTGGCCTTACATGGACAGTTGTATCCTTGATTTTGTTAAAAATTGTTCTCTGTGTGCAGATTCTGACAAAGTTCTGAAACTCCAGCATTCTGATTTAGGAAAAATTGATGTTCCTGACTCACCATGGAACAAAATCGCGATTGATATTTTAGGTCCTTATGAAGGGATTTTAATGCAGAAATCCTATATTATTGTTGCCATTGACTACTTTTCAAAGTGGGTTGAATATAAATGGGTTACTCAAACAGATTCTTCAACTGTTATTCAATTTCTGAAAGAGATCTTCAAGAAAGAAGGCTTACCCTCTACCATTGTTTCTGACAATGGTCCTCAATTTACGTCTCATGAATTTAGTTTGTTTTTAAAGAATGCCAATATTTCTCATATTAAAACTGCACTATATTCTCCTAACATGAATGGTCTTGTGGAAAGGTTTAACAAGACTTTAGTTGAGGGTATTCAGTTGGCTATCAAGTCTCGATTGGATGTCAGATCTCACATAGCAGAGTTGGTTTGGTCTTATTTATGTACTCAACATTCTACCACTAAGTTTTCACCTTTTAGTTTATTAAAAGGTAGGAAACCTAGACAAGAACTTTCTCTTGCATGGGCCAAATCTGCTGAGTCCAACTTACCAATTAGAAAAATGTATAGACTTGCTCAACAAAATTGTAATATGTCAAAGAAAGTCGTGTGTTCCAACCATCCAGTGTTGCAAGTTGGTGATAAAGTTAAAATCAAGTTACCCATCTTTGTAAAAAAAGGACAATCAAAGTTTTCAGATGTTTTTATTATTTTAAAAGTTGGCAAAACATCTGTACTGTTGAATAATGGTTCTTGGTGGAACATTTCTAAAATTGCCAAAGTCAACGCTTGTATTCCTAAATTTTCTGCATGTTCTTCTTCTCCAGATTTCACTAGCGATTCTGTAATTTTGGAAAAAGGAATAGGACCAAAGGTTCATTGTTCACATGCTGATGTTAGTAACCATGTTTCTTCTCCCAGGATGTCTTCCCATGCTTATGATGATAACCTGTCTTTTTCCAAAAGACAGAAATTGTTACCTAAAAAATTTAAAGATTTTGTTTTATATTAATGGGATTTATTCTAATCTTCCTTTTATGTTTTGTGTAAAGAAGGAAGATATGTGATAGTAGAATCTTGGGTTATTCTCAGAATGTTCTCTTTCTCTTGTTGCTTTCCATGGATGCGTTCTCCGCATGCATCCATGGACTTCCATTGTATACTTTTGAATGCTTGTGTTTGTTCCACGTTCTGAAGAGCAGTTCTTCTTCAGTTGCACTGCTGCTCTTCAGAAGGTGGATGCTCCAATAAACTACTCTACTTCTTCACATCTGCTTTCCTGATTACTTATTCTACATCAGTATCCAATCCACAATCCCAGAGTTCTAGGGCTGCTGCCCCTGGGCCAGCTAGCACAATGGCTCAGTGAGTTAATGGTCACTGGTGATGCCAGTGGTGACCTGGAGGTCACGAGTTGGATTCCTCCCAGGGCTGACTCAGCCTTTCTAAGCTAGTGAATATGTTACCGCTGAGCTGGGGAAGATATAGCTAACCCTCCTATCCCTTTACTCCACCCCCTTTACGCTCCATTTATCCCTCCTCTTTACTCTTCAATTGTTTTCCCGTTGAGACCTAGCTGTTTGGCTGATGCCCGGTGGAGCTACCTGATAGCTGTAGAGGAGATGGGCTGTGGACATCCCCCTCGGCCGTCACCTACCCAGCCGGACTTTGGGCAGACTCTCCTTCTCTCCATCCTATCTACCTCCTACCCCTTTACCCTTCTAAACTCCATTTATTTCGTCTTCTACGCTCTTGAAACGTTTTCCTAGTAATGG